>OY796881.1:811797-1411797 GCA_963680785.1 Diplosoma virens | reverse complement strand
GGAACGTACGTAGTAAGAGGTGAAACCAGCCCAGTGCAAGCGCCTGAGTGCATTCTCTCGATCGTTTGAATATATTACAGGCAAAAAGTAATTTCGATCAAATTCAGTAAAGCAGTGGCAGAGTTACGGGAAATTCCCTACTTATCTTTCTATGATAATTTCTGAAATCTATGTACACAAAGTTTTTTAAAATGAAAATTGCGACATCGGTTCAGGCCAGGGACGATTAAAAATATCTAAAAGAGGCGCAAAGTTGGATAAAGATTAAGAGGGCGAAAAGTTTTAAGATTGATCCTAAAGGTATTAAACTATTAAATTTTTAGAATACCTGGTTTAAATCTAGAAAACGTTTAAACTATTTATAAATGCTCAAAAAATTGACAAAATAAGCGAAAATTGAGTATTTGTATGGATACGGGATGAAATAAAATTTTAACAAATTTTCACATTATTCAAAATTTTTATATTATTTTTACTTGTAAAATTAATTACAAACACTCCAGAGCAGCCCAAGCTAACGTTGTGTAAGTTTCATGACGTAACAAAGCCTTCAAAAATGACTTTATTGGTTTTAGCTGGCTCTGGTTGTTATTTAATATTACGGGTTGAGTTAAACTAAAGAAATAAAAGTTTGTGATTACTCAAGCATTCAACATTAGAATGGTTTATATGTTCGAAGACTGCTTGGTAGCCATTCATGCAGGTGGTTAGCAAAAAAACTCACTTTAACAAGTTTACTGTTAGTAGTTTACAAAGAAAAAAAAAAATTATAAAAAAAAAAAAACGAAACGATTCTGGCAACATTCACAGCTATCCAAGGCAATACTTAACTTATGTTTATATTCATACCGATTCAGGATTTTTGATGAACAGCTTTGTTTTTCCACATTGCCACTGATCTGGGTCCATGTTAACGCAAGACATAAGGTGCTTGATGCCTTGCTTCTCGTCCCCCCTCCAAGCCGGCCACGTCTCGGGGGTCAGGATTGCGTACCTAAGAAAGCATGATGTCACAGAATTCTAGTGACGCAAAACACCAATTACTAGTTCGCGATCTTACTCGGATGAGAATGATTCTAAAGTGGAGCAACAACCCATTGGAGTAGAATGAGAATTTTATAGCGATTCCTATTCAACTTCTATGGATTCTTCGCTGCGCTCGGGAATCATTATTATACGAGAACTTTTATTGTGGCAGCCAGAGCTCAGTCGCTACGTCATTGACGTCAATTAATCGATCGCTTAGTCAAACAATTTTACTCAATTAATCAAAGTTTAAAGTTGTGCAAATCCAAAGCAGAAGTCAGAAATTTACTGAAACTTCCGCTTTTCACACAAAAATATTAAAGATTAAACATTTAGTGATTATATTTACAAGATTAAACAAAATGAAAAGAACAGCAACATTGTACCTCTGCAGGAACTTATGAAACGGTCTTCTGTAAGCGAATCCTGCCCTCCTGACTCGGACATTCTCCTTCAGGCCAAGATACTCCACCTGGTGCTTCACTCTGCTCTCCTCCCAGTCATGCGGCTTCTTGGACTCGTTCGGCTTGATGCAGCGGATGTAGTGTGGAGTGCACTGAAATGGAGGAAATAATTTTGAAAATCATCAACATCCACGCAATTCCAAGTCAACATCACACGACCACATGAAGTTTGACCCGGCAATGCATTCGGTCTCACATCATCAGTCAAGTGAATATATTTAGTGGATGTGCAAATATCGCAGGCAACTTAAACGGAAACTGTCGAGGAATTAAAGCAGCTAATTCTGGGAGAATTGATCATTATAATAAATAACAGCGGCATCGAACATCATCAACTCGAACCACTGCACGCAGCCAGTACCTTCATCAGTGTGTTCACCAACACATTGCACTGCGTCTTGATCTTGGAGGAGGCGGTGGTGGGGCGCTTCTGTGTGTTCGTGTTTTCCGGAAACAAACTCCGAATAAAGTCGCTGAAGGCAATAAAGAAACTCAATTAGACTTAGCGATATGTTTTTCATTTACACAAATTCGTATTTGAAGAAAGTATTGTGGAAGAGATGATTGGATTGATGACGATCTATTCAACTTTGCGCACTTCAACTACTGTTCACGTCACAATGGGAAAGCAATTAGTTATTAACCAGCCAAAGCGAAACTTGAACCTGACCGCGATAGTTTAATTACGTGCCGCTTTTTCTGCGATCAGCGTTTTCTCTGATTTCATGACGTTGAAAGGAGAAATAAGACAAAGACATAACTGAGCATTTGGAACAACACAAGTTTTTTCAAATTTTATATAACACAGATATGGTAGTTAGTTAAAAGCTACCATAAATAACACAGCTTTAATCGTTTTAAATTGATATCAGATATCTGAGAAAGTCGATTTATTTTCATCACAGTTATTTTTGTATGTCTTGTCGTTATGTTCAAGGAGAAATTCCACTATTGCAATTGAATATGCCATTGAATTAACGTAGGACTTGTTTCGATTTTGCGAGAATGTATTGGAATTTATTGTTATTTAGATTCTCACTACGACAATGTTTTTAAAGATATAAGCATCAGAAAACAAGGAATATGAAAAACAAAATCATATAACAATTCAATTACAGATCTCTATCATGCAAAATACCAATTGTTTTCAATTGTTAGAAACAAAACCTGAACACCACAAAAATGCGAGAAAATGCTTTACATGAAGGAAGTAAGCACGACCTTTCATGATTTATACAGAAAATTTCTATACAAATTTAAACAGCATTTTAGATTTGCACAACACTATGATAAAACAATGAGTATTTCTAGCTGAAAATAACTTTCAATCAAACCAACAGGAAAATATTGATGAATCAGCTGCAGCATCTAAATTTTAAATCGACGCGAAAAAAAGGGAAATTGAGTTAAAACTTGTAATTATACAAAAACAATAAATTCTCTGTTACTCACAATTCACTCTGTTGCATCATTTCAACCAAATCCTTGAATAAAACATCTCTATTCCTTTCACAAAATCCTTCAACATCATAAGACACCTTACCAGCGTAATGATGGACAATGAACCCTTTACTGTAATGTAGAGTTCATAAAAACAAGGATCTCAAAGAAACTAAAAAAAATGTCGAAGATTTTAAGAAAACCAAATAGTAGTCATATTGAAAACAAGCAATAAACAATAATAAATTAAATGCAGTCAACATTCAACAGCAACATGAATTTATAATGAGTTAACCGATTGTGCAGCCCTCAAAATATTAAGCATTGAGGAAAGTAAAGGCGGAAAAGATACAGCGAATAACTTGGACAGCCAATAATGTATTTGCAATATCCATCGTCATCAGTTGGTGTTAAGCATGAAAAAAAACAATTTCACCTTACAAAGCAATGACTAATCAAAATTAACTGGTTGGCAAGTAAACAATCTCAAGATTTCTAGAAACAAATAATTCCAATATCCTGCCTTCAACAGAATTTTTCGTCGTATTTGTGCATCGAAAAACAATTAAAAAATAAAACTAAAAGATGAAAACTAAAGTGGAATTACTTGAAGGATTGGTAATGCTGGTGGTTGCTGACAGCGGACGTCAACTTTTGGAGGAATTTGTCGTCCGCCCCCTCCCCCACGGCATGCATTGTCGCGCAAGTGTCATCCAGGACACACATCACTCCCACGGGAGTCTGCAGGCAAGTCAAACAGAAAAATAGAATCACATTTAACGTTATATCATGGAAAGGAGGCACAAGGGTTATTCACATCGTTTCGAGCAAATGAGGCAAAACTTTCAAGCAACGATTTTTTTTAGAGAAATACGTGAAATGCTACGTCATTTGAGCTTCCAGTCTGATCAAAAAGCTAATATGGCAGGAGGTTCGATGACGCAAACAGTGAATTTCTCGATCCAACCATTAAGGCCTGGTCCACGCCCAGGCTTAAATGTTTAGCGTATTTTAGTTTGTTTATTGAATTTCGGCGAGCATTATCACCAAGAAACAAGACGTATTCGAACACTCACAACCAGCACAACAATGTGCTCGCTTACTAGGCTACAAAGCAAATCAAGAGAGCAATATCTTTAAATACGAGTGGAAGTAAGAAACAACAGCAAGCAAAGTTTCAGACACAACTATGATTGACTGAAAAATTGTGATAAAAAATTGACTCGTACAAAGCGGGGCGGGGGAAGTAAGAAACAACAGCAAGCAAAGTTTCAGACACAACTATGATTGACTGAAAAATTGTGCAAAGATAAAGTGAGTCAGATAATGAACTAAACTAAAATTTGAGCAATTCACATCGCTGTGTTAAAAAAAAAATGCTTTTCATTGGTAAATTATCCAACAACTTCATCACAAGACAGACAAAACCAAACCAAAAAATTACACAGCAATGTCGAAAAGTTTTGTGTTTAAATTCAAGTCGAAAAGTTGACTGCTTGAAATAGAAACATAGTTAAAAACAAGCTGTGTGACGTCATTTACAAAAGTTTTCAATTTTTCAATGCGTTTATTTAATGAAAGTTCAGCTTCACTGCTTGGACTTTATCAAAATGAACACAGCGAGCTGGGGCAGCGGATGGGGGGGGGCACAACTCGCCTTGCTCTCAATGAGGTCGCACACGATCTTGTTGTTGAAGTAATCGATAGGAGTCCATCGGATCCCTTCCTGGACATATTCCTCCTGTTCCGCTTTCAAGGTGAGTTCGATGAAGATCTGCTGTAACTTCTCATTGACGAAGTTGATGCAGAATTGTTCGAACCCGTTTTTCTGAACAAAACCAAAAACCACCAATTGGTGTTGGGATAAAAATTGAGATTTCGGAAGTTGGTCTAAAACAAGAAGATACTCCCAACCAAACGAGGCGGTCATGGGGTGTGCGCCCACCTCCGTCCCCGGGGAAACCCCGCATCAAAAAAATGGATAAATTTGGAAGGTGAATATGCAATGACGACGGAATTTTTTTACGGATTTAAGTTTTTTTACCTTTTATTTATCCTCCGGACTCGCATGGTAGCGTCGGAGTCTAACCGTGGAGCAACTACTCCGACCGCTTCCGGAGATGCCAGACGTCTCTGTCCAGTTAACAACGTTGGCTTTGAGTTTCGATGATACGAGAAATATGATTGAAATTTAAAACTGCTTGCCAAGACCGCCAACAGGGGAAGTGCCGTAAAGTGTATTTCCCAAGGACATAACAGAATGACGCAAGTAGGTTTTAAGCAGCGATCGACGTGATCGTGTTGGCCACACGATCTTAACTACTCCGCCACGCAGCCGATCTCTCCGTTCCGCTTAGTAGGAACCGATAAGTCGTTGAATAGAATTTTAGTCTTATGTACTTTTTCAAGTTTAAAAAAAAACAATAAAAATTTGAACGTAAATAAGATTGAAACCAACATCGCGACACTAAAAGAAGGGAGACATTTTTTGTACAACAGACGAAGGTATTTCAGTCGGTAATTGTGTAACTAAATCAACATTTGTTATTGCCTGTGAAGAAAACTTAAAAAACTGCCAAACCTGAAAGATTTCAAAGCCATAAATATCAAGAACGCCGATGTTCAACTCATCATAGTCCTTCCTGATAGCTGTGTTCACAGATTGCACCAAGAAGTCAAACAACCGGGAATGAAGAGCCTTAGACAAGGCATCTCTGTGACAAATATCGAATCAGTCGAAAAAAGAAATTAAACATAGCAATTAAGAATTTGCTTGGAATCGAACCCTTGAACTTCTTGTGTGCTCTGTGCAGCAATAATTGTCGTCATCGCACACTTACAAGTGCAAGAAGTCATGCAGCTTGATTTAATTTTTTAATGCAATTCTTAAGTAACATTTAGTGGAACTTAGTGAGTCGGATATGATGCAAATGTCTGACTTGTTAATGAAATACATCTATTTTTTATAAAATGGAGATATTTGCGTGAAAGTCAAGTTACAAAAATAACAAAGTCAGTCGACAAGAAAATCAACAAAACAAGTGTATTTTACCTGTAAATACCTACAAAAACCAAACTTAAAAATTCTGTTCCAATCAAATTAAACGCTAACCTATTAAGGCGCGTTTACAGCCGTTTACAGTACTTTTTTCTTTCAGGGCGATTTTGGTTTGTTTTATTGACCCTCAAATCCACTCATTTTTTCTCGAAAACATGAGTGGATTTGAGCGTCAATAAAACAAACCAAAATCGCGCTGAAAGAAAAAAAGTACTGTAAACGGCTGTAAACGCGCCTTTACTGTAATAGCACATATAAATAATATGACATAATCATTTCAAGCGAAACATCAGCAATACGGTCTTGGTGAGCAACTACTTGGATGTTTCTAGTTTGCGTTCGGTTCATTGAAAGCAAGGACACGACCGATTGTTATAAGCCACCCAACAACAGCTCCTTGCAAAGCAGCGACCGGGAACGTGGTATTCGACATAACTGCAGCTTCCGGTGTGTGCCGCGCTGCTGTGCGCATCGGTAAGCTTTTCATTCAATTGGTTTTTGCAAGACGTCAAAACTGCAGCCTTTACTTGATTACAATGATGAAGACGAAAGCAAAACCACTGATCTAGAATTTTGCAGAAACACGACTTAAAACTAAGAAAACTCAATAACCGTCACCAAAGATGCAAAACTAGTTTTTAACATCGATGATTACAATTCAAGTATATAAATGCCGAAAACTTATGAAAATTAATTTCTATTTTCTCGAAATGCACCGACGGACTAGAAAAAAGCGCTGCCTCATCAAAAGTGTACAAAAGCTAAAAATCAAACCCTGCCAGTAAGACTTCGCTTGTAGCCTGGCTTGATCAGTTTCTACAAATATTCTTTTCCGCGGTTAACAATTTGTTTGTTTTTGCTCAAAGAATTGAATTCCGATCAATTTTTTCTGTTTCTGGTTCATTTATTTTATTTTCTTCTTTGATCGGACTGAACAGCGATATGCGTAAGTTAACAAGTTCCCACTTTCACTTAGTTTTTGACCTGCTTGATCAGTGAAATAATGCACATCGCGGTTTGCAATGCTGCCCTCGGTTTTTTGATTATCTCGGCCAATTAAAAGCCTTGATTTCGAGTAAAACATTAATCACATATCGCAGCTAATAAAAACGGAAATTGTGTCTTTTATACATTCGTTCGTAAAAACTTAGAACAAAGCAAAAATACAAAATTTTATTTCATTTTTATGGCACGTAACGGTAATTGCTCGAAAGATAATTTAGATCATAAAGTTTTACAACACTCTTTTGGGTGTATAAATTACAGAGCTGATACATGTAAGCACTGCAATACCGAAGTATTAATGTAATCACGCTTTCACCGTGAAGTGGGTTTCCTTGATGAAAACAAACTGATAATTTAAGAGGTTGTTTTTTATAATATTGATTTATTTTTTTTATCCCAATACAAGAGAGGCAGCAGCAGATAATCGAACTTTTATCTTACTAAATTGCATTTTCACCTAGTATTTATCGTTCAAAGTATTGTTGTTTCTAAAAAACATTAAACAGCCCGGTATTGGTTGTTGCCTCAAACAAAAAAGTACCAGAAATGGTAAATTTCGAATCGGGGCTCGGGTGATTTTTAGATTTGGGTGGCGCTGTTAGATGCGTTGACCGAGACTATCAAGAGCAGATATTTCAAACTCGTGCAGTGACGCGGAATGCATCGGTGAAATTGAAGCGACAAGTTAGAAATTGAAACTAGAACTAAAATTTAGACCACAGATTTAGTTAAAAATTGAAAAAAAGTTTTCACTTGAATCTTACACCAATTCTCGGTGGTAACTGTCCTAAAACGTTAAGGTAAGATCCACAGAACAACCTTGAAAGTCGCCCAATGCAAAAATGAAATGAAAGCATTCGGTGACGTCATGGTCAAGTTTAAAAAAAAATCATGGGTTCGTTATTTGGGACGACGCAAAAAACTTGAAAGAATGCAATATTCTTTTAGACAGTAACAGGACAACGTCATCACTGTTTCTCTATTTCTCATGCCATTGAAAAGATGATCAAACAGGCTTCAAATGCAAAGGCTAACAAGCAACTGGAAAAAATTTAAATGTCGTGAGTTTAATTCCTTCTAATAATAACGGTCTTTAACGATATAAGAAAGCAGCGAAAGCATCGCACCAACCTGGTATAGCAGGCTTGCTCGACATTCAAAGTCACGTTGATACTTTCACTTTTGGCCCCCCACTTGCTGTCCATGACGCGGCTGGTCAGTTTGGTTCGCATTGTATCTTGGGCGACACCAAGTAAGTAAGAGGGATAAGCCAAAACTAAATATGGGTTTGTATTAAATTACGGTCTACATAACACACTTCTGGTACTGGTCTAGTATGCAGACTAACAAACTTTTTGTTAAATAAGCGGTGAACCATGCATCAAAAAGCCTGTTGAGTAACTTTTAGTTAAGACCACATATTTAACAAGAAAT
Source organism: Diplosoma virens (assembly GCA_963680785.1). Taxonomy (NCBI): domain Eukaryota; kingdom Metazoa; phylum Chordata; class Ascidiacea; order Aplousobranchia; family Didemnidae; genus Diplosoma; species Diplosoma virens. The sequence goes on along the minus strand of OY796881.1, from coordinate 1,403,370 downwards.
TTGTTTAATATCTTAACCAGTAATGACTTAAGTTTACGATGAAGCAATTTAAGATTTAACGACAGAATAGCTGGTTACCTGCTTGGTTAAGCGATTAAGATTTGAGTCAATCAATCAAATTATAAACTAAAAAAAGATTACAACATAGTCAATTTTCAATTTCTATAGTAATCGCAAGCAACTAACCATCATTTTTATACGTGCGCATTAAATTATCATTACGAAACAATGCGATATGTACATAAAAACGTGACGTCGTGGAATTTTTTGCATGAGACATGGCCTTGCACCACATGATTGAATCAGTGTCTAAAGCTAAACCATCACGCTACCTCTTCAGCGAAAGTGTCAGCCAACAGTTTGAACAGTAAGTGGATACAATCAACTTGGTCACGACACTAATATTGTCATTGGTTGAATGCGATTTAACACAAACGATTTTTTTTCATTTTAATTAAGAAAAGCTGCACCGACTGCGATGGCGCGGTCGAAAGAAATGAAAGATGCGGGGATCGACTGAAGAGCAGAAGATGTAAAGAAATTAAGTTTCTTTGTTAAAATATTAAACGGATAAACTCAAGTTAGACAATAACCTACAATCATACTGCCAACAACCAAAACTTACAATCTTCGTTTTCTACAGTCGCATAGTTTCCTTCTTCAATGAAACTGATATTTCCAATGTGCAATATACTAGATGTGATTTGCATAACAAACTGCTGAATATCAGGAGAAATACCTGAAAATATAAAAATCAAAGTGAACCGAGTTTAAAACGACTAATATAAATAAGTTATTTGGGGGTGCTTCTAAACATTTTACGTGTGGGGAATTCCTAAACCATTGAACAAACAAAAAACTAGCAATGTAAAACACATAAACAATTGCATCAACTATTAAAATCAATTCGCTAACCAATCACATCCATAGCTTCCATGGTCTCATTGAAATCCTTCTGATCGTTAGTGTCGTCAACCGTGTAGCAGCCGCTTTGATTAAGATAATAATAATACTCCGGGTTGGTGATACCGAGTTGTTCTGGAAATACGAAGATTTATAACAGAAACATACAACAAAATAATTCTGTAAAAAATAAAGTTAATTTATTAATATACATGTAAAAAAAAAAACTGAAAACTTTATTTGATTAGAACTATCAATAAAATTGCTTTATACCATACAAAATAATATAGATATGGAGTCAAAAAATTAACGATAGAAAATTTAGAAAGTAACTGCAGCAAACAACATTTGTAAAAACCTCGTAGGTCTTGAGTGGCGCCTGACAACATCTGGTAGAAAATATGAAAATTTCTTTCATTGGGGTTTTGAGAGACCACTCGAGATTTTTCGAGCAAAAAGTTGGAAATCTTTCCACCGTCCGGTTCGCCCCCTCGGCTAAACTGAATTTCAAAGTACTTTCCCTAAAAGAGTAAAGTATTTCCAATCAGCGAACCAACAACGGCGAGGTCCTTGAAACCAGGCACCATCGACCAAGTAACGACTGTTTTAAGAAACAATGTTTTTTTTTATATGGTTAGTTGACAAATAGTCAATTACACATTAGATTAAAAGTATCGGTGTCCTTTCAACACAATAAAACTATCAAGCAACTTGATATCGAAATAATAAAAAGGCAACAGTTGGCTTTCAATTTGAACAGAGAGCCATTTCTACAGAAAACAAACCTTGCGCAAAGTGAAGAATAAATTTTTATGAATTCAGAACAAATAAAACAGATGCAAGCAAGCAGGTGGGCAATGCTGGCGATACTCACGAAGCGACTGCTGTTGTTGTTTCGAACAGTTTTTGCATTCCCAAACGCTTCTAATAAGGGGTTGCTTTTGAGGATGATTTCTTTCACGTGCTGGACTCGGCCTCCCCCTCCAGAAACCTGGAATTTAATACGAGCAGACCGGTCAATACAATAACGTATATTGATGTTTTACCAATTGAAAAAACAAATTTTACAGATATTTCACAATCAAGTTAAACAATTAAAAGCAAATATTTTATTTTTTGGACAAGTTCATGCTTTTATATTTTAAAATAAGTAGAAATAAACATTCAGCAAAATAGTTATTAAGTTATTCATATTTATAAATAATGCATTGCTTAGAAAATATTGAAAAATAAATAATGTCCAAAAAAATAAACTAAAATTAGTAAAAAACAAAATAACCTTTGATATGTACGACATGATAAATTTAGCAGCAACTGTTTTTCCAGCTCCAGACTCCCCACTGATAATGACACAGTGGTTCTCCATATCAATCAACATGTTGCGGTACATATCATCAGCCAATGCATAAATGTGCGGAGGGTTTTCATAAGGAGCCTTCAAAAATAATTAATTTGAAGCACTTTTGGATTTGCTTAATAAATCACATTAATAAATAAATCATTATGATTTGAAAATCATAAAAGGTTTTGATTAATAAAATATATTCAAATTCTATAATTGAGCAGAACAGTATGATGGCTTTCAAAACAAGATAAAGCAAGCAGTAGGGAGGTGTAGTTATTTTCTTCATTAATTTAGAAATTGTTAATATGGCTAGGTGAATTCATTTTAAGAAATATAAACCTAATTTGTATGATTTCATAAAACAGATAATAGATGAAGTTCTTATGTAAAAAAAAAGAGGTTTTACAACTTATAGTGTAGACCAGAAAATATCATTGAACTATTCTCCCAGCTTCAGCCTCGCAGCAAACTACTTTTTGAGCTGGAATAAATAAAAAATAGACACAGCTTTACTTCAGCACAGGTATTCAGGTTACCTTGTACAACTGGTCCTCTTGGATTCCCAAGTAAAGTCTGTGACACTAGGTGACAGTTGTAAATGTGAGGATGATTAATTCTTTTTGCTTAATCCATTTTAGGGAAATGGAAAAATACAACCTTGCAGCATCCTCAGATTTTTAAAGAAGTGCAAGGTGTTAATAATTACCTAACTGATCAAGCACTAATTATCTGAAATGTTGAAATTGCAACTGTGATCAATATGTGAGCAGTTGAAGTCACTTGGCATTGAGACAGTGGTCAGAATACACAGGGAGATTGGATGCTTGTGATCACATTGATTGATATTAGTAAATGTTGACTATGTTGTAAGCATTTACATCCATGTACAAAAACTTTGTTTTTGCATATTAGAGAAAATTGGTTCAGCATAGTTATTTTAGTTGTTCATAAACAGCATGGCAAACTTGACAGTGCTCCCTATATAAGACCCAGCAAGTTTACAGATTGTATGTCCCAGCTTTTCTGTACTAGCACAGTAGTTCTCCAGTAGCAGGATGATAAGGACCTTATACAGTAGAGCAAAACAAAGAACAATCCTCTTGTTTGCAACGAGACTTTGATGTTCAGCTGGAGAATGGTGGGCTTTTATAAAATTATTTGCAATGTGCCTTAATAAAAACAGTTTTTCTTACATGCATTGTTCCATCCTAAAAGGATGTTTTATAATTGCCAGGCCTCAGTTGAACATTTGGGAGGGTTAAAATACATTTTCTGGATAATTCAATTTTGGTTTGTTTGGGATAACAACAAGCACAAAGGTACACACATCTGAGGCTACTAGAAAATCTGCTATTTGAAAAAAAATCATAACTAAAGGGTCAGGATTTGGCAAAATCTAAGAGTTGAATAGGCAACCACGAAAAACTATAGAGTTGGATCTGGATGTCACAATACAATAGTAAAAGTTGACTGAAAAACATGTGATCACACTGTCCTTGATGAAAATGCACAAAAATTTGCGACAAAAAATAATATAACTTATGCCTTATATGTGTAATATTTAACTCAATCATGCATAATAATTACTGTTTTAGAGGCTAAAATTTTGTGCATGGATCTGATATTTTTATACCTTTTTTCACAGTGCATGTTTTCTGCTATTAATTGTCAGTTTAAAGCATGAAATTTAACACTTGTTTTTAAACAAATTACCTATCTCAAGTTAAAAACACATTAAACTTTATTAAGAATGTATATTTGAAATTAGGGATGCACCAATATTGAAATTGGCCAATAACTGATATATCAGCTAATACAAATATATTGGCACTTTCAATCTGACTTTAATATCTTGGTTTTTGTCGCCAAAAAAATTGATCTTTAAAAAAAGATCTTCACCTTGAATTAGTCTCTGATTTTTTGATTTTATTTTATTAATATACATAGAAAAAGTATTGGACGTATCAGCAAAGTGGCCAGATATGGTCTATACCAATACCTTGCTGATAATATTGGTGCATCCATATTTGAAAGATGAAGTATAACTTAGGACTTCTCAATAAGTTTGCTGAAACAGAAATAAGAATAAAGTCAAAAACCAAAACTTACAGCTCCTTGGTAAAGTTCAACTTCTCGGTCAGTAAAATATTTCATTTGTTTGAATGGATTTACAGATACCAGCACAGGGCCAATGTATGTCTACATGCATACTATAGGAAACATAAACAAAAACCCCAAAAAATCATCTATTTTTTTCTATCATGTAACTTAAACTTCAGTAAAAAATTAGCAAAACTTGGTTGTTAATAAGCTGCATGCTAAGAAATATGATATGACCAATCCACAAAAATTTTAGGATTTAGCATGTGAGAATTTGGCAGTTGACTTTTGATTATTACTCAGCAAATGTTAAATTTATTTGTATTTATGGTTTGCAAATCATAGCCTTTTTAATTTTATGTCAATGGTAATAGTAACAGTGCCCTGCAATGACATTCACAAATAGCAAAAAAATATACAAAAGAGAAGATGAACAAAATTATCAAACAAAGCATTACATGAGCAGGTAATAATTCCACTGTGCTGTTACAAACAAGGTGGGAATTTCTTAGCAGCAGTGGCCATAATAAAATTTTGCAAACCAGTGAATTTGCTTAAGTAAAAAGCAAAGGTTAAGGTTTGTCCAATTCTTGCTGTTTGGTGGCAACTGAATTCTGTTTAACTCCTGTCATTTGCACTTTTCTTTGCAAGACAAGAAGCTCTAAACTACAATCAAATAACTACAAAAAGCAAATTAAAACGAGTAGCTGGAAAGCAACATCTTGGCTGCAACAAATCAGATTAGAACAATAGCTTGATGGTTGGTGAAAGTTCAAGGTCTTTAATGTTATTTTGCAAGTAATGGAAATAAATAGATCACAAAATGATGCAGTTGATCAAAAGCTAAGTGAGAACTTCTAAGTTGTGTAATACAGGGTGGGGAAAATCTTTCCGGACTTGTTTTGCATTTTATATTTATCAATCTTCCGTAAGGATTAAGGTACTAAAATTACGCTAATCTGTCGCTTATATTTTTGTTCTTTATTCCAGAGTAGTTAGATATAGTGTATTTGTTAAAATTTACTGACAATATGAGTAAACGTGATGCTATCATTGAGCTTTATCGCGCGGGAACGCCTATTCCAAAGATAATAAAGCAGCTGAAGGTACCAAAATCAACCATTTATGATGCTGTAAAGAGATATCAAGATCTGGGCAATACAAAGGATCATCCCAAAAGTGGGCAGCCTCGCACAGCTCGTACCAAAGCCAACATCAAGGCCGTTCGGGAGAGGGTGAGGAGGAATCCAAAGCGATCCATGAGAAAAATGTCACGAGAGATGAATATGGATCCAAAATCCATGAGGACCATCGTCAAAAGTGACCTGAAGCTTTCTCCCTTCAAAGAAGCGCCAGCAGCTCACAGTCCTTCAAAAAAAAAGGGAAGAAAGAGCTCGACTTCTCTTGAATTTCATAAAATCAGGCACGCAAACAGGTAACATTGTCTTTTCAGATGAAAAGATGTTCACCGTGGAGGCTCAATTCAATTCACAAAATGACAGAGTGCTGGCGAAATCCTCTGCTAACATTCCTGAAGAAGTTCTGACAGTTTATCGGCGTCAGAAGCCAGCATCTGTCATGGTTTGGGCTGGAGTCTCCAAAACTTGGAAATCATCCCTGATTTTTGTGAAAGAGGGAGCAAAAGTGAACACAAATGTGTACATCGATGATATTCTGACCCCTGCCCTTTGTGAAATGAAAAAGCACTTCAAAAATGACAAATTCACTTTTCAGCAGGACGGTGCTCCCTTTCACACATCCAACAGAACTCAAGAATGGTGTCGAGCCAATTTTCCCAATTTTTGGAGCAAGGATTTGTGGCCGCCTTCATTGCCTGATCTCAACCCAATGGACTTCAGTGTGTGGTCTATGTTGGAGTCCGAGGCCTGCCGCTCTTCACATGACACGGCAGGAAGTTTGAGAGTCTCTGATGAAAGCATGGGCCAAAATTCCCCAGGAAAAGTTGCGTGCTGCAGTGGAGAGCTTCAGAGGTAGACTTTAGCAAGTAATTGATGCCAAAGGGGGGCATATTGAAAAGTGAATGATGATCATTTTTTCGTTAAACCTGAATACATTGTAGAAAGCCTTGAACTTTTATATCCTTTACTCAGTTTCACAATTATTGCAATTTACTTTGTCCGAGAACATTTTTCCCACCCTGTAATACATTTTAAGCATAAAAAAACACTAGCATTTAATGCTTAATATTTAAAAATATAGATACAAAGGGTCAAACTATGCATTTTTTGACTGCTTCAAATGTAGCATAGATGAAAAAATTCCTATTTCCTTTTTGATATATTTTTTTACAATCAGAATAAAACTTGTAACATAAAAAGATACAAATATTTGATCATCCATATATCGTTTTTTCAAATTGTCTACAATTGCAGATTCTGATATCTTTGTAAGTAGAACCATGTCATCAAGACCACTTTGTTTAACATTATGGCTTTGCCAATGATGCTTCACCATATTCTGCAAAAACAAATATGCAAAAAGATATCATAAAACAAGCTAAAAAGTACTATCAGCAGTATATCATCTAGCATTAGTAATTCAGTAGTTTATAGTATAATTAATATTGTAGGTATGCTACAAAGGTTAATATCCCCATTGATAAACTGATATTAGCATTCTTTTTTGAAGTAAACAATAGAAACAACATTAACTAAAAGAAAACACATGTTTTTTTGATCATAATGCATTAGCTAATAATTTGGTTGACACGGAAGAAATTAACAAATTGAGAGTAAGGCTGCCATAAAAAATCCCAATATTTATTAATTTTATATATCAATTAAGTTGAATTGTTGTTTTGCAAATTATTTCTTTTGGCACAAAAAAAATCACAATAAATGCAAAAACCTCATCCTATCAACCTGTCAACTTGAGCAATCAGTTCTGATATAAAAACTAAGAAATAACAGTTATAAAATTGTCATTTTAACTTTATACAGTATAAGCCTTTTCAACAATAGTTAATTTTACATGTGCTTTTAAAACTATGTTCTTTTTTTTTGCATGGCCACATTTGACAAGCTGCTGCTTTCTTTTAAAAAAAGTTACCACTGTAGATAACCAGGTACATGAAATTTTGGCAAACAATATTTTAGCATGCAGAAGTTTGGCACTCAATCTCCATTTGTTCACTCATTTATGTAATTAAGCAAGTTTTTAATTTTCCAAGATCAGCCAAAGTTAATCTGATAATGACCTTTTCATTGATTAAAATCTCACACTCTTTTGAATTATTGATTACTGTATTTGTAGAAATCCTTGCTGCATATATGTTAGCAGGGAATATCTAGAAATACAGGGTATCATATACAAAACATTATAGAAATCTAGAAATACATATTAGTTCCAGATATTTACAGAGTTTTAAATATAATATTCCAATATTTGCTATTTCAAATTTTTAATAAAAATGAATTTTAAAAATTTTACCGTGCTGTTTAATGAGATCTAAGACTTCCTTTTTAATTAACATTTTTTAACCATACTTGTGTTATTTAAAAATTTTCTGGTCATGTTTTGGGTGCTTTATAATAGTAATGTTACAAGTTTTAATTGACCAGCATAACATCACTTAAACAAGGCATAGCCAATAAATAAACTATTATCAGGTTTTTCAAAAAAACAACTTCTGAAAATGTTAGTGCAAATGCAAGTCAAAGTTTTTGTGTTACAAATCAAAGTCAGAGTCAAGCTTAATAAAATTAAGACTTTTTGAGAACTTAAACTTGTATACAACTTGTATACAAGTTTATGTTCTGAAAAAGTCCAAGTCAACATGAATCATTTCAACTCTGACAGCAAGCTCAACCATTTTCACCTGCTTTAGTTTAGTAGATGAGCCAGAAGTCAAGATTTTTCTACAAAAGCAAACAGAAATCTCTATTTTTCCAAACTCAGAGTACACAGAAATCTGGTTTGCCAAACTCTCACAACCCTGTTACGCACAATGGCCTCAAATATAAAGTGGTCGAAACTTGTTTTTTAAGGGTTCAATAAAAATTATTTCACAATGAAATTTGCATCACACTAGCACCATTTTATCAAACTGAGCTATTCAAACTAAAAAATACTTATTTTTTTCAATTTATTCAAAAAAAGAAAATTTAAGACTATTATTTGACTAAACCTAAATTCAACAAAGGTTCCATACAACATTGACATTGACACAGGCCACACACTTACAGCAAAAATATTTTTCCTATTATTTACTTTGTATATCTTTACAAATGTTAAAACTATACTTAGTTTTATGTCACAAAGTGATTTATTAGAAAAGAGTGGAACAATTTGTTAACACAATGTATTGAAATGTACCACAAAACTGAAAACCTACCGATGAAGCCATTTTTAGGTAAATAGATAGATATGGAAATAAAGTGCAAAAAATATAGTCCAATAAAACAAAGTTTATTAAAAATGCAACATCTGAAATTAACAAGCTTTTTCCTTTAATATATAATAAAAAAGTAGTAGCAATAATAAGCACATAATACCCATCCAGCTTTTAGTAAAGCACCGTTAACTTGAAGTTATTTACATACAAAATCAACAGCAGACTAAGCAACATTTAAAGATGGATTAAAGCATACATTTAATGTATAACATAGTAAACAATTTTTTTAACAAAATTGTAAGTAATTCAACAAATAAATATTAATGCTACATTGATACATAGTCAAACATTATAAGTATTTCAAAAAACCAAAAATGTATTTAAATTATATATACTAACTAATTTAAAACCAAAGATCTGTCTCATCATTGAATTACTAATTACCCAACTTGAATTTTATCATTGATATACAAGTTATTACTTATGATATCTGTCACATTTTAGAAACCAAAAACATTTTATTGATAGTTCATATATGATTGAGAACATTTTCTGAAAAATTCAATGCAAAAGAAATTTTTACAACTTGCAATCTGTTCATAATATAACAAAAGGAAATTACGAATATGCAGTACAGGAAGTAATGGTCTATATGAAATGCGTCACTGAATGAAGACAAAATGCAACTAACAGTGTTCAAGTATGAGGCAACATGGCAAAGTTAGTAATGTAAAACTTAACAAAAATAATTAGAAATTTAATAATCTTTTTTAATTGGTGTAAAAAAATTTATAAATAATATATCTAAAACCAAATCATTTTATATAAATCAAAAGATATAACATACCAGTTTATAAGCTTTTATTAAAAATTAAAAATTAGAAAAATTTCATAATAAAGTTGTAAAAATTACAGTGAGATTAACATACCTATATTTAAAACAGAAATTTCCCTAAATAATTATGATTCAAGTGTTATTTTTTAACAAAAAAATTAATAAAAATAGGCATAAAATATCTTAATTAATTGGCAAATTTAACTCAATTTTACTAACCTGCAAATTATAAATTAGCTGACTGTTTGCCTTGCAGAACCTGTAATTTAAAAAATTTAAATAGCTTATCACAATTGTATTTAAGAAATAAATTTATAACTTACTTTAATAAATTTTCCTTGGAAAAATTTTCGTTTTGACGCTCAAAATATTTATTAGACGTTAAGAAAAGTCAACTAATAGATAAACTTCAATATTTTAGTTCCCAAGTTATGAAAATTTTAATTTAAACAATATATATTTTCCTTAAAAAAAAACTTCCCAATAACTGTATAATTAAGATAAAGCCAAACAAAAATTTATTTAAAGAAGCTACAGGAAGGCCTACTGCTATTTTCAGAATTACATTTGACTATTTCCGATATGTACGTAAAATTGTGTATGTTTAGTTATTTCATTTTTTATTTTATTTCTATATTTATCTTTCCGAGTCGCCGGAAAGCGACGGAGGCGCTATTTAAAGGGCAAGAAATTACTCCAACCTGCTTCCGAAGATGCCAAGATATTGCTATGCGGTTGAAATTTTTTACTTGGTTTTTTAGTTTTATAGAGATTTGACTGAAATTTAAAACTCCTTGCCCAGATCACCAAGTAGAGAAGTGTTGAAAAGCGTTTTTACAAAAGACGCAACGGTATGGCGCGAGTAGGTTTTGAACCGACACCATGTTGATCACAGCTCCAACCACTAGACCACGCTGCCGACAACGCAAGTTTAAAAGTAATTTTTTTTTTTTTTATCTCTATATTTATCCTCTTGACTTGCAGGAAAGCGACGGAGGCGCTTAAGTGAGTCCTCAGATATTCGCCAAGTGAGACTAAAGATCCAGACGCCCGTTTGTGCCAGCTGCGCGGAATCTTTTGGACAACCTTGCCAGACTTGGCATCCGCGCTTCTGAATGGAAAAATCACAAATGGAACGCGGAATACTGTGAAAATGCTTCCAGGCTCCGTGTTTTTGTGCCCCGGACCGGTGCCAGGCCTGTTGGGATGGGCTTACCCCGAGCAGCTTGGGTTAAGCTCAACCGCCTGCGGACTGGTGTTGAGCGATTCCATTCGTCCATGCACAAATGCGGTCTCGCTCTTTCACCAAATTGCGAGTGTGGCACCTCTGAGCAAACCGCAGACCATGTTCTAACAGCGTGCCCTATACATCGGGCACCACATGGAGCACAAGGTCTGACGGTTTTGGATGACGAAACTCGATGCTGGCTTAATAACACCACTGCCAGCATCAGATTCAGGCAGTGCAGCAGTCTGGGGTAGTAAAAGGATAAACCCTCGGCCCCAGTCCTGCTTGTGTCTGACCTGGAGTGGATGCCCTTCAAACGATGACGACGACGATTATTCTAATTTTTTTTTGAAACCTTGAGATGAATTCAAATTTTCCAATTGCTTTACCAGTGCGTCGACCCGAACCCGATCCGTAAACCTGTATTAACCGTTAGCTATTATTCTTAATTGAACCGGAACCGGAGCCGGAACTACATCATTGAAAATAAAGTTTGCCGTACTTGAACCTGAACCGGAAGGTTATTTTAAGCGGTTTCACGCCTTGGTTTTGACAGCACGCCACTCAATAGCATCCATGCGTACGCCAGGGGGCGCACTGTTAGAACAAACATTAACTGTCGTGTTAAATAAAAAAATATGCAAACTCTTCTAATAATTGGCTTTACAATCAATTTTTTTCATTATTTTTTAATTTTTTTTATAGTCACCAGCTGTATTTTCATAATAAGCATAACAGTTTTATTTTAAATCTCAATTTTTGTTTAAATAATATTTTTTTATTTTATTTTTATTTATTGGTCTTTTCATAAAAAAATAGAATGTAAGCAAAGAGGCTACTTACTTGCACAAGCTATATTTTTTTATATTTTCGGTTTTGTCATCTATAGCCTAGTCTTTATTCTCAATTGTAAAGAAATATTAAAGGAACAAAAAAAACAAGAACAAAAAAAGTCTTTAAAACTTCACAAAAAAAACGCATTCAATAAAAGCTCATATAACAGTTGCCACTCTTTTTGTAGGAATCAAAATATAAATTGTCGGCCGTATGGTGGAGTGGTTAAAGCGCCGTGATTGTGATCGATATGGTATCAATTCAAAACCTACTCGCGCCATTTTGTTGCGTACTTGGAAAAGACACTTTACGAAACTTTCCCTTGTTTGATGATCTTGGCAAGCAGTTCTAAATTAAAGTCAAAACTCTAAATAAAAACTAAAAAACCAAAATAAAAAGTTTCAAGCGAGAAGCAATATCTTGGCATCTCTGGAAACAGGTCGGGGTAATTGCTTTTCCTATGTATTACCGCCTCAGTCGCTTTCCTGCACAGTGTTTTTTTTAAGGCGTTTTGAGGAACCGAAACGGTCTCTCAAAATTGTCCAGCGGTCTCTCAAAATCTGCTACTACCATAGCCGTACCTGCCGGGGGTGCAGGGGGGGCAATTGCCCCCCCAAGTTTCGAAGATTTGGGCAAAATTAAGATTTTTTGGGCAGTGAGAAGAAAATATTTGGGCAAAACCATAGTTTTTCGGGCAGCAATATGAAAAATTTGGGCAAAGTCAGGAAATTTAGAGAGGTGATGATGAGGAACTGCAAGAAATAATAATCCAAATTTAGGTGAAGACCTTTTTTTTTTTTTTTTTTTTTTTAGAGAACACCTTGATTTTGGGACAAAAATCGAAAAATTAGGAGACTGAATTTAAGTGAAGACTTTTTTTTTTTTTTTAGAGATCACCATGATTTTAGGACAAAATTGGTTTTTGTCTGAGAAACTCAGACAATTTTTTTGTCATATCCGAAATGTACTCTAAAATCATGATTTGGGCAAACGTCACAAAATTTGGGCAAAACTTCATTGCCCCCCCAAAATTTTTTGGGCTGGTACGGCTATGGCTACTACAATAGTGTAAACAAAGCTAAGTATGCTCAGGAACAATAGGAAAAAAATTAGCGGTTTTTCAAAATTGCTTAGAGGTTCCTCAAGCCAAACCTTAAAAAAAACACTGTTCCTGCAAGTCAGAAGAATAAAGGTAGAGATAAAGAAAACCCTTTAACCACACATTTTATATCAATATCAATATCAATCAATCCATTGATTTGTTTTGTTCTTCAAAATAAAAAATATACCAATATATGTGAAAAAAAGTTTTCGAAAGCACAGGAAAGGAGCGAGATGACCTTACGGTCTTCTAGTCAACTGCCTCCCTCTAGATAATGGGACAAAAAAAAGAAAAAAAAAAAAGTTTTTATTCTACAAAAATACAACAGTAGCCTACACTTACAAAAACACAATACATTTAGAAAAACAATAAAGATTTAATAGCAATATTAGTTGTTATTAAATAAATTTCCACGTGTCTGTTTTTGGAGTGAACGAATCTTAATATGCAGAACCAAAAAGCCATTTGCGGAGTAAAATTTAGACGGCAGATTAGAAAAATCAAAATAGTCAAAATCATGTACATTGTCAGTCAGTCCGGAGAAAAGTTTATCGTTGAGATTTTAGGCTAGGCCATATCGATTCCATTGTGCTAGGCTGTATACAGTGATGGCTTTAGTGCGGTGCAAACAAAACGCCCTTTACGCTAAAAAACGTCGAAAATTGGCACCCCTCAGCGAAATATTGCTCTATTTTTTATAGTAGCATCATGTCACTGGTCCCTCTGCACTTTAACTTTTGGACGAAAGTAAAGATGTACTCCATTGATAGTGAGGACCTTTTTTTAGAAATCTCTAAAATTTTGAAATACAAATACAATTTTTGGACAATAATAGAAAGTGAAGATCATTTTTTTAGAGATCATATCAATTTGGGAGAAAAAGAAACTTGGCAGACTAAAAAGTGGTTCTCCCTATTTTTCTTGCACCGAGCCTCCCTTTTGTAAGGCCATCGGTGTATGTATAATCTAGGGTTTCCCAAACTGAGGTTCGCAGACCCCTTAGGATCTCTGATGACTGCACTAAGGGTCCACAACGATATGACAAAATTTGTCAAATATATACAGTATATTTGGTAAAGCATAATTCATACCATGAAATCCGAGACAGATTTGAAGACTTTTTTTTAGAGATTTTAGTGATCAACTACATTTTAGGGACAAGAATTATGATATTCCAGATAGATTCGAAGTGAAGACCTTTTTTTTGAAAACATTTCTTTTTAAGGACAATTTTTTTTTAATCAACAAGCGACCCAGTTTGCCACTTCGGGTATAAGGTGTGCCGGTTTATAACAATTTATTTTTTTAACGGATTTTCTGTTATCTATTTTTAAGTTTGTATTATCTTTCCTCGTTAGTTGAACAGAAAACTGATGTGAAGATTAGGGTCTGTAAAAAAAATTGCAAATAGGGTTCCGTGACTCAAAAATTTGGGAAACACTTAATATGGCCTATCATGTTAAAAAATTAATTCATCCGAAAAAGTAAAAGCTTCGTTTTAGCATCCGTTGTTATGTTATACAGTAAGTTGATTATATTTGATGATGCGTGTTATATTTAATTGTTTAAATTGCTTGAAATGTTAATTTTGCCATTATAAAAGAAATAAAACAATTGTTTTTTTTGACCTAAAATTTTTAAATATTTTGCTATCAAAACAAAGAAATGCGCATGAATAAAAAAACCTTAAAACTGGTTAAAAACTTTAAAACTCATTTAATTAAAAGTGTCATGCTAGGAGTGTCATGCTAGGAGTGTCATGTTAGGAGTGTCGTGTTAGGAGTGTCATGTTGGGAGTGTTATGTTAGAAGCGCCATGTAGCTGAGTTGTATAGAGACGGACGAGTTTTTTTTACCAGGGGGCAAAATTACAAAAAGGGCACTTTTTTGTTGAAAAAGCACTCCCCACAAAAGAAAATTTTGGCAACCATGTTGCAATTTGAAATTTTGATGGACTGATAGAATTTCAGTTTGTGCAAGACAAACCGATATCTTGGAAAAGTTTTATTTTGCTAAAATGTTATTTTGGTTCGCAATCAATTTTACGGCCAATATCGGTAGCGTGGTCGAGTAGTTAAAGCGCCAGACTCGTGAACAACAAGGTATCGGTTCAAAACCCACTCGCGCTATTCTGTTGTGTCCTTGGGAAAGATACTTTACGGCACATTCCCTGCTTGGTGGTCCTCGCAAGCAGTTCTAAATTAAAGTCATTTCTCTATTAAATTACAAGCGGACAGCAATATCTTGGCATCTCCGGAAGCAGGTCGGGGTAATTGCCTACCCTATGTATAACGCCTCCGTCGCTTTCCTGCGAGTCAGGAGGATAAATATAGAGATAAAAAAATATATATATATATCAACTCTGTCTAATAAACCCAGAGCTCAAAACCTTAATCTTAAAAATGTGTTAGATCTTGTAAAAATCTTTAAGTTGACTCTGCTATAACTACTGACTACTTTTTTTATTTTATTTTATCTCTATATTTATCCTCCTGACTCGCAAGAAAGCGACGGAGGCGCTAATAGATAGGATAAGCAACTGCCCAGGGCCTTAACAACTACCGGTGCAGCCGGTGTATCTGCACCGGGGCCCCACAACAAGAGGACCCCAAAGTGCTACAATTATTGTAAAAAGTTTATGTTAAAAATTAAAGTAAACTTGTTATTATTTGTTTAGAATCTACACCAGTGGCGTGCGGCCAGGCATGCAAGTCATGCTTTGCAATACCAATACACTTTTGCGCGATGACCTTTATTTTTGTACCTAATAAAGAACGCCGCTGCTTTAGGACGAAATTAGAAAAAGGTAAGGTGATCCGAGACAAAGATCTTTTTTTTTTGTGGAGCACACTGTGATGTTGAGACGAAAAGTAAAAAATCTGAGGGTGATCTCGATTGAAGAATTTTTTTTCTTTTTTTTTAGGGAACACTACAATTTTAGGATGTAAAGTGTAAAATCTGGAACTGATTTTAGGAGAAAACCTTTCTTTTTTTAAAAAACACTATGATTTTGGAAAGAAAAGTAAGAAATCTGAGTCTGATTTCAAGTAGAAACCTTATGTTTTTTAGGGAACAACATGATTTTGCGACAAAAATTGGTCGATGTCTTAGAATCCACCACAATTTTTTGTCCTACCCTACTCATAAAATATTGCATGTCCTACCCATTAAATACCCAATTGCATAACCAGCTTTGGCATACCAAGTGCATGACCAGTCTCAGTAGTTACTTTACGCCACTGGACTTCATAATGGATGTTTGCACAGGGCCCTAATTGACAAAGTTACCACCCTGCAATTACTCCGGCCTGCTTCCGAAAATGCCAAAATATTGCTGTCCGCTTGTAATTTAATAGAGATATGACTTTAATTTAGAACTGCTTGCCAGGACCACCAAGCAGGGGAATGCGCCGTAAAGTGTCTTTTCCGAGTGACGCGAGTGGGTAAGACCAAGTTGATCATATAAGCACGCCGCTTTAACCACTCGACCACGCTGCCGACAATAGCCGCATTATATAATAGCCAATTTTACACGAGTTTTTTCCTCAATTAGCTTACTTATTAAAAAAAACGCAATATATAAACTGATTACAAAACTTAAAACAACCCAACATACTCACAATTTAACTTTTGTCAAAAGGATCAAAACTAGTTTCGAAAACATTCAACAATTGCGACGTCCATGCAGGAAGCCAAAGGCAGATAGATAAAGATGGAATGCAATTGTCGGCAGCGTGGTTAAGTGGTTAGAGCGCTGGGATTGTAATTGATTTGATCTCGGTTCAAAACCTAGTCTCGCCATTCTGCTGTGTCTTGGAAAGACACTTAACGGCGCTTTCCCTGCTTGGTGGTCTTGGCAAGCAGTTCTAAATTGAAGTCATATCTCTATCAAATTACAAGCGGACAGCAATACCTTGGCATCTCTGGAAGCAGGTCGAGGTAATTACCTACCATATGTATTAGCGCCTCTGTCGCTTTCCTGCGAGTCAGGAGGATAAATATAGAGATAAAAAAAGCATTTTGCTTTGGAATATTTGTAAGCTAATTGTTTTCCACATGCTTCAATGAAAAGTTAGTTAGTTTAGTTACCCCAGCACAACGCTGGCTAAAACATTTACGCTATCAGGAATGCCAAGGATTAAATAGTTAGAACAATAAAGACCTTGAAGAACTATATTAACTATTGCATACAAGAAAAAACGTAATTACATAAGCATGATGTCAATTATTAAACGCTGCACGATAAATGCAACCCAAAATAATTTATTAGTGTCTCGCTTACTTTGGAACAGTCATTTGTAACGGCTTGTAAAATGATATTGTCCAACAAGTTCCAATGAATATTTGCAAACATTCGATTACTGAGAGTTATCTGTCATAGTGCTTCTAAGCCATATTTTAATTTTTCTTATGACAATGAAACTTCTTTCTGCAGAAGTTGAAACGAGAGCTACGCCGCAGTAAATTTCAAGCAGTTTATGTATTTCCGAAAGGCATTTCTTGTTGTTGGCTTTTTTTTAAATATCGCAAATTGTTGATGTCTTTGAAGGATTGGAAGAAATAAAATTGGGGGAGGCGTGTCGACTATTCAAATGCGAAAAACAAAAAAATTGTGCACTAAAGTTGACTATTTTTTATTGGGCGCAAGCTTTCGTGGGCTTCTGCTCACTTCGTTAGGTGTAATGGAATAAAAATGCAATCAAAACAAAATTTACACAACGACATTAAACGTAATAAAGAGACAAACATATGTGACGTAATGAAATATAAAAATATCGGGTAGAAAAGACTAAGTTTGAGAGAATATGGAAGTAAGGCAAATTACAGCAATTCAAACAAACAAAAAAAATGAGAGAAAATAGCATGCAAGTATAAAACGATGCAAAATGGAGAAAAAAATGAAAAACATAAATGACCCTCACATTTACAAAAAATAAATATTATATGCAGTGGTGGGCACAAAGTACCGCGGTACTTTTGCTCGGTACTTTTGAATAATCCAATTTAATAGTAATAAAAAAACTATTTTTGAAATTTTTTATTTTTATTTTTAAATTACACTATTTTTGAATGTCAATTGAAATTCAATGTATGACAGAGAAGTTAATAGTTATATTAAATTGGATTATTCAAAAGTACCGAGTAAAGTAACGCGGTACTTTTACTCGGTACTTTTGAATAATCCAATTTAATAGTAATAAAAAAAATATTTTTGAAATTTTTTTTTTTATTTTTATTTTTGAATTACACTATTTTTAAATGTCAATTGAAATTCAATGTGTGATAGAGAAGTTAATAGATATAACTATTAAATTGGATTATTCAAAAGTACCGAGTAAAAGTACCGTGCCCACCTCTGATTATATGTAATTAGACATCAACGAATAATCCCTATTTAAACGTTGGTTAACTCAATGGAATTTGAAAATAATTTTTTGTTCTTTCTACTTCCGGTTGTTGCTTAGTTTTACGTTTGTATCCAAGTGCGGCAGACGCATTTTTTAATGTTGTCAATTGCAAATTTAACTCTTTTCCATCAGAGTAAATACACTTGCAGCGTAGAGCTTGGCTAAAAACTATGGAGGCAAAAATGTGTGGGGGATGCAAGCTGGTGGAGTGTCAATAGGTTTGGGAATGGGTAGGTGTTTTATATAATGAAGTTTGGAGGGTTATTTTTAAGTCTAATAATAGTGTCCAGATAATTAACTTCCTCAGCCTAGTGGTTCATTATAGTATGAGTGTCCAAATCTTCCGAGTTAACATCTTTGTGAAATCGCAGTAGTTCTTCTTTTCCGTGTGTCCATAACAGAAAGATATCGTCAACGTATCTAAAGTATAGTAGTGGCTTATTATGGGTATTTTGCAAGAAGTTTTGTTCCAGGTTAGCCATGAAGATATTGGCATAATGAGTGTTAAAATCATAAGAATAGAACTCGCACTGAAATTGAAAAAGTTAATTAACTGTATAGAAGTCTTTTTTGAAACCTGTTAATTAATTCTATTGTTTGCGTTCACTGCTTTATAGGTAGATCACGTGCAGCAATCTTAATGAAATCTGATTGGCTCACTTACACTTGGCGAGCACACTATAAATTGAGATGTCGGTAAATTTAATTCCTCTTTCAGTCGTTGGTGATCAAGTGGTTCGGTGGTTTAGTTTGTAGAGTGAGTTTGTAGATCGCAAGCGAAACTTGGGTAACTTTCGTTTTGCGATTGCATCATTGGCTGCATCGTTGGGAGCACGTTGGCGGCACGTTGGTTGTATAGTTAACTGCATCGTTTAAGCAGTATTGTCGAGAAAATAATTGTGGTCGTTGGCTTGTGGAAGCCTGTTATACCTTCATATTGAAATCTCAACTTTAATAAATATTATAAAGCCATAAGACGTGTGGGAAAGCCAGCGGTGTGATTGAAAAAGGCTCGGATAGCTTCCCTATAGTTTGAAGAATTTGGAGCTAAAGAAGAGAGGAATTCGCTGTGCGGTCTACAGTAAACTTTTGAAATTAACAATGAGGATCCATTTTTGATCCCATTGCAGCACCTTAAAGTTGTAAAAATTCTTGGTTTCCAAAGTTAGAACAGTTATGTTTTAAAATAAATTCAGTGGATAAGATAATGACGTCAGTTAATTGATTGTCAGGAAGTCGGTTCTTTAGGGATTTATTCCTTCAAGGGTGTATTAGCTAACCTTCTTCTGTACCAACTAATCTGCTTGGTTGTGCTCATGTTTCAAGACATGTCGTATGAACACCAGATATAGCCGGATGCTGTAAGCATATCCATACCTATCGAGGTGGCAGAAAAAGCAATGCTTTCAAGTTTCAAAAATTTGAGAAAAATCAGAATTTTTTGGACAGCGGTAGGAAAAATCTGGGCAAAATCAGAAATTTTAGGGCAGTGACAAGAAATTGTTCGGGCCAAAATTTTTTTGTGCATTAAAAATGAACAATAATTGCAGAAATAACTTTACAAGTTTAGGTGAAAAACCTTTTTTCAGAGATTACTATATTTTGGGACAAAAAATTGACAAAAATGAGACAAATTTAAAGTGAAGACTTTTTCTTGCCTTTACATTAAAAATTTTCGACAATTTTTTTTTATATTCATAAAGTTCTAGAAAATCAAGATTGCTTGAAGTAAAAGATTTTTCTTCCCAAAGCTTTTCATCTGACACTCTTCAGGGGAAATCGTCAGAATGAAGTAGAATTGAAACCGAACTAATTTATAAAGGAAGAAAGTAGAGTTATCATTGGCTGAAAGAGTCAACCAATGAGATGAAAGAGTCAACCAGATGAAAGAGTCAACCAATCTCATTGGTTGACTCTTTCAGCCAATGAGAACTCTACTTTCTTCCTTTATAAATTAGTTCGGTTTCAATTCTACTTCATTCTGACGATTTCCCCTGAAGAGTGTCAGATGAAAAGCTTTGGGAAGAAAAATCTTTTACTTCAAGCAATCTTCAAATTCTGTACCACCAAATGTTTATTCAAAATCAAGATTCGGGCAAACGTCTCAAAACTTGGGCGAACTCTATCGTCCCCAAATTTTTTTGCTGATACATCTATGGCCGTTACCAAGAACTAAAATAGCCCAGTAACTAACTTTGTGTTTGGGCTACTAATTACTTTTAATGCGATTCTTTTTGGATTTTGCAAGTTTAGGTAAAACTTGTATCAACTGACCCACTCTCACTTTTTGTATTCCAAGTGAAATCTAAAAATAAAAAAGTCAACACTTCAATTTAAAGACGTCAAATCATGCCCCGCGAATAGATCAAGAGTCGCTTAAAAAAAAAATCTTCTTGAATAAAGATTGAGGACCTTTTTTTGGCTTCACTAGGGTTCCATCGTAATTGGTTTGAAAATATATTAGTTAAACCAAAACGGCTCTTAAATCAAACAGTTGGTCGTGTCTAATTCGAATACAAAACGATTGGAGTGAGAGTAAAAAGAAACAAAACTAGTTGCTCTAAGAGATAAAAAGAGAAAAACGTCGCGCAAATCGTTCTTGCGGCCCAAAGTAAGCCCAAAATTTTTGAAATTTTTTAAAATTTGTCAAAATGTTCAAGAAGAATTAATTTTTTTTGAACCAACTACTTTCTCTCAGAAACTAACCCTGTATCTCCCTAAAACTAACTCTCACTCCAATCAGCTTTTCTTCGAATTAGACACAACGCAAAAAGTTTGGAGGCAGGGCTCTCGATTTCCAGGTTTTGAACAAGTCATTAAAAGTATGCATAAAAACATTAAGCTATTTATTACGTCATCCCAGTGCTTAATATGAATAGAAAAGTGTTTGTCATATACAAAGTCAAACTCGCAGTACAGTATCAGTATCAGTATCTTTTATTTCAGCTCCGCCATAAAAAACATAGTGAAGTAGGAAATTTGTAAGTGGTAGAAAGCAGAAGGGAAAAAGGAAGAGGCAACAAAACGATAAACGATATGGCATGCAATCAAGATAAGAAGAGATTTTTAAGAACAAGTGTGCATGAGAAACCAAAAAATAAAGAAAAAAGAAATGAAATGAAGGAAAGAAAATGAAACAAAAAGAAAAAAGCGGTCATCCGAGTCATATGTAGACGCTGTTGTGTCGGCGAAAAATGTGGTGGGATACACAGCAGGTCGCTGGCAAAAAAGGCCTGACAGGCGAAGAAACTCACCCAAAGAAATCCTGTCGCGGGTCAAAAAGGACCATTTCACTCATATCTTCTTCTTCTCCTTTCGGCCTTTCCAATTAGTCAGGGGTGGCCACAGCGTATCATCATTCTCCACATCTTTCTGTCTTCAATGTCCATCTCCTTCACACCAACTTCCTTCATATCTTCTTTTACCACATCTAAAAATCTTCTCTTTGGTCTCCCTCTTTTCCTCTTTCCTGGTAACTCCATTTTCATCATCTTTCTTCCTACATACTCTTGGTCTCTCCTCATGACATGTCCATACCACCTCAGCCGGCCCTCCCTCATCTTCATTCCTAACCGTTCTACCTTAACAGTACTCCTGATGTGCTCGTTTCTAATCTTGTCTTTTCTCGTCACTCCCATAATAAACCTCAGCATTTTCATCTCTGCGACTTCCATCTCTTCCACTTGTTTCTTTGTGACTGCTACTGTCTCAAGTCCATTTTACAATGATTACGCATTTGTATAAATCTGGCAAAAAGTTTTACGCCGGATGCCCTTGCTGCTGCAACCTTCCCCATTTATCCGGGCTTGGAACCGGCATCAAGAGACACAGAAATGTGCCACCGATGGCTGGGTTACCATTTCACTCATATGACAAGGAAAAAAAAAATTAAAGATTAAGAATTACAAACATACACAAACACAAAAGAAACAAACAAATAAATAAACGGAAAACACAAGATGCGATGCGCTAATATTTTAAAAATAGTACAAGGTTTACAATGGAATAAAAGCGATATTAGAATCTTCTTTGTGATAAAATCTTCTATTCATCGTAATGCAAGGAAAGTAAAAGTGGGTGCGTCATCTTATAGGGTACGGATTTTCTGAAAAAAATAAAGCAACAAAAGCCATAACCAAGAGGCGAAAAATCTACGGTAAGTTTATAAAATATAAGAAAATTGTCTAAAATGTTAAGAATTTAAAAGGAATTGGTTTAATTTTTGTTTAAAAACATTGTTTATTTTAGAATCTCTAATTATTAGAGGAATATTATTCCAAACTTTTGGTCCAATAAATTTTAATGAATGTTGAATAACAGTAGATCGGCAAAAGCTGGTAACAACATTACTGCTGCTTCTGGTTTTCATATGAAATGATCTTTGGATGAATATTTTGTCGAAAGATCGAGGCAGTAGAATATAAACGCAAGAATATAATCTCTGTGATGTAACAAACTAGCCAAATGAAACTGAAATTTATCGGTAATATCATTGTTTGGCTGTATTGAGAATTATAGTCTAATATAAAAAAAATTTTTAATTTGTTTTTTAATTATAGTCAAATCTAAAAAAAATAATTGAGCACTCTTTTGAAGAGCACCCGCAATCTCCAGTTCTGTATATTCTGTATTGAGAGAATATGGCAGTAAAAATGAACATACGGTCTTCTATGTCCAATGCCACCTTTATTTTTCAATTACCAAAAAAAATTTTACAAAATAACAAAAACAAAAATAATAACAATAGGAACAAATAAAAGAAACAAAAAACTACATGTAATTATCAATATATAGTACTGTACATTATAGAAGTAAATCGTATCAGGTTGATTAATATTTTGACATGAAACAAGGTTTCAATTGTTGTTTCAATTTTGGATAAGAATACTATTTTACAATATCACTTGGTACATCAAGCTAAATGCTGAAACCAATATATTTTAATAGTTTTGACCAGTTCAGTTTGAATTAACTAAAAGTACTATGAAATTATGAAATCCTACAAACAAAATTGCTTCAGTTTATAGGATTTAGCAATATTTCTTCGTACTTTTTGTTTATATATCTATAGTTATTTATCTATCATCTCTATAGTTATCCTCCACCCGCAAAAATCGACGAGGTGCTAATACATCGGCCAAGTAACAACCCCGACCTGCTTGATGACCGTACTGACCATGCTTCATGACCATACTGACCATGCTTCATGACCGAAATGCTAAACTGGGATGGTAAGACTGAAATAATGCAAAATAAAAATAATTAACTCTTAGAAAGTGAGTGACAATTAACTGTTACTGGGGAAGGCTGGGAATAGTTTGAAAGCAAGATTACATAAACATTGAATTTTTTAAATGGTTTAGGCCACCTGGGGTCAGATATTTTTGAGAGAAAGTTGAATAATAAATTTTATTAATTAATTCAAGTACGAACTGGAAATTTGGTTTGATTTTTAAGTTTTATTTATTTGTGTTAAATTTTTTTCTGTCCTAATAAGTTAATAACAATGTAAGGGGCTAAAGAAATGAAAGAAAGGGTGTTGATGTTCAATCACAGGAAAATAAACTTGAATTACAGTTACGAACCAAATCTGTCTCTGTCAGACAGAATCCACTGGTTTTTAGCATCTGGTACGATTAGTACCGTTACTTTGTTAATGATTTAGAACTTAATTTATCTAGACAAGTGTTGATCAGGTTTTTTTTATCAAATCTTTTTTTTGTTTTTTATCTCTATATTTATCCTTCTGACTCGCAGGAAAGTGACTAAGGCGCTATACGTAGGGTAGGCAATTACCCCGACCTGCTTTCGGAGATGCCAAGATATTGCTGTCCGCTAGTAATTTAATAGAGATATGACTGTAAATTAGAACTGCTTGCCAAGACCACCAAGCAGGAAAAAGTGCCATAAAGTGTCTTTCCCAAGGACATAACAGAATTTTTTGAACCGAGAAACTTGTTGGTCATGAGCGCTTTAACCACTCGACCACGCTGCCGAGTAATCTGCTGTAGCTGCTTTTAATGTACATTTGTGTTATTAAACTTCATTTTAATACATTGATGATGCTGAGGTTTTAAAAGCATAGATTAATACATATTTTTAGTGATATATTATATTTTTCTCATTACTTTGCAAAAAATACACCATTATGAAATCTAAAAGAAATACTAAACATAAGATTTATCAAAAAAGTAATAACAACTTAAAAAAGCACTCAAACATGTATATTGGTGCACTGGTAAACTACACAAAAATATAACCTTTTTTATAATTTTATCTTTATATTTATCCTTCTGACTCGCAGGAAAGCGTTGGAGGGGCTGTACATAAACTAAACAATTACCCTGACCTGCTTCCGGAGATGTCAAGATATTGCTGTCGGGTTAAAATTTTCTGTTTTCATTTTATTAATTTTTATTTAAACAAAAATAATGGAGTCCTGGTGCCAAAACACTGGACACAGTTTCCCTATCTCTGGTCTACTCAACAGCTGAGTACTGCGCACCAGTCTGGTGTCGCAGCGCTCACACTCGCCTTATAGACAGTGTCTTTAACGACGCCTTGTGCATAGTCACTAGATGCCTGCGTCCCACTCCAAGGACCATTTATCCATATTTTCAAGCATCCCAGCAGCTGAGCTTTGCCAACTAAGAGCTACACTTTCCTTTATACATCGTACAGCAACCTGGGGCAGTAAAAGAATAAACCCTCGGTTCCAGTCCTGTTTGTGACTGACCCAGAGTGGATGCTCTTCCAAACGACGAAGACGACAAATTTTTATTTAAAAACATGGCTAAAGCTTAGAACTGCTTGCCGACACAGCCAAGCAGGGAAAAGTGCCGTAAAGTGTTTTTCCCACGACACAACAGAATGGCGCAAGTGGGCTTCAATCACGGCTCTCTTCAACACTAGACCACGACGCCTTCAGGTTTCTATATAGACACTTTTTAATATGGTTATAATAATGCTTGCTTAACAATTATTTTGAAATATTACTTGGGAAATAGTTAGAATTGATCAGTTTTTTGCTGGCAAATTTGACTTTCTTTGGTAACTCGTATTACAGGAATAAATGAAGTTATTTTTTATTAAAATAATGAAATATATGATGAAAAATAATAAAAATGATAAAAAATTTATTAAAAGTATTATGAAAATTACATCTGAAAATAATATAACTCACCAATTGCTTTGCCAAAAAAATGATAGTAGTATTGCTTGATATTTTTGATGAAGGAGATGTTAATTTAAGATTTTAATAATAGTTTACTTTCTCAAGCTAATGGACCACCATTTTTGTTTCTTTAAACGAAAGAAGTAAATTGCGTGCTTGCGCATAATGTGAATGACATAGTCCTAATATTGACACAGTCCTGATATTGCTCGACCTAAGAATGAGAAAGAAACGAAGCGTTTGATGGGTCGTGTCTAATTCGAAGAAAAACAGATTGGAGTGAGAGTTAGTTTTAGGGAGATACAGGGTTAGTTTTTGAGAGAAAGTAGTTGGTTCAAAAGAAACTAAGTTCTTCTTGAGCATCTTGACAAATTAAACAAAATTTCAAAAATTTTGGGTCCACTTTGGGCCCGCAAGAACGATTTGCGCGGTGTTTCTTTCTCTTTTTATCTCTTAGAGCAACTAGTTTTGTTTCTTTTTACTCTCACTCCAATATGTTTTTCTTCGAATTAGACACGACCCGTTTGATGTAGATTTAAGTGTTTCCATTTGAATTTTTTAATTAAAACCACAAAAGACAAGAACGCAACTCAGGAGAAGCTTAACATTTTTTTTGTTTAAAATTTTCTGGATTATATCAAGAAAGTTTATCTTAACAGTTTATTTGACCTCTCCATCACCCACTCTTGAGTTTGGTCGGACAAATTTAGCAAGAAATAGTTGTTTTCGAAAAGATTTGTAAAAAAAAAGAAAACTTTGTGTTAAAAATTCGCGCTTCACATGGGAGAGAAAACTAATTGTTCATGTGGAAACGTTCAGCTTTTTTTTTTTTCGACAAACCCCCACCCTGCTTGACAAAAATAAATTACAAAATAGGGATGAAGGGCGACAAACCAGTCTTAACTACAGTTATACAATAATGAATGAACTAATGAAAACTTTAAAAAATAAAGTAAATCAAATGCAAAATCAAACAATAACAGTGGTTCCGAATATAGGATCTAATAATCTTTTGACTCTTCGTGATGGGCCCCTCTTCTTTTAGTGGAAGTCACGAGGATGAATAGCAGATGCAATGATGACGATGGTAATAATGACAATGATGGTAACAATGGTGATGATAATGGACGAAATATAAGAAGCATAAAAAGAAAAAAACCCGAAAAATTTTCTTCTATAAATTAATTAAAAAAAGAAAATACTTATATATAACTGATTAAATTACAAATAGTTTAACTTAATCTATCTTTTAACTGTTCGTAAATCAAATTTTTTTTTTTGACAATGACTATTTGAAGCCAAAAATGCTTCTGATAACATTTTTTTCATGAACCCATCTTGCAGTATTGCCAATTGTTACTTCATTTTCAAAAATATGACAGAAATTTAGAGTGTTGTTTGTTGCTTTTTGTAACAACAGTAAAAACGAGTTTCAAATCTTTGGATAAATAGAATCAAAACACTGTAAGCAAGAATTGCGTAATTTTGTGTTTTGTAAAATTTTAACTGAAAAATTACGAAAGAAGTCGGTTGTTCACTGTCGATGATCGAGCGCTTGCAAACAAGCTTTTCTTGCGGAGAGTTCATGATTTTAATTCCATCTTTTTAAACATAGCAACAATTACCAAGACACTTCTGTTGCCACAACCGGCTTTAACCGATCTTTGTATTTGAATAATGCCCGTGACACGTCACAAAGAAGATAACGAGGTAACTAAGATCAAAGGTCACACACCTTGTTAAGATTGAGTTTTAATAGAGATGTCGTATTCTTCAGTAACGTACTCGTTTGAACCGCGATTATACTGTGAGTATGCGTCTGCAATTAAATTCCGCCGGTCAACAACACCTTGTTAAGGCTTGTTCAGTCGTCCAGACAATCAGCTCATACTTGAAGACTGATCAAAGCTTTAATAAATTTCAGTTAAATTCGGTTGCATTGTAGACAATAGAAAATTTTAATCTATTAATAATTTTTACTTTTGAGAACTCTCTCCCGCTAAAATAAATGGAATACAATATTAATTTTTTGACCTGTGGTCAATCGTTTTTTTTAAGAATAAAAGCAATTAAAAGATTTTTTCATAATAGTTTTGGGTAAACTTGTTTTTTAACATAAACAAGAACAACAAAAATTTTTTTAGGCAACGCATCTGTACAAAATAAAAAATCACTGCCTTCTTATACAAAATATTCCCCGATTTGATAAATAGTTGCAGTTTCTTTTTTTAAAATAATGGTAAAAGGTTTTTCAGTTAAATACAATAAAAAAAAATTTGTATTAAATTACTACTAACCTAAAAATGTTTTGTGACGTAGGTATATAAAAAAGCTCGATTTTTCAAATAAAAATTTCTAAAAAAATAATTCAAAACTGTCGAAAACTAAACCAGGTCCAAATTTGCAATGAGCGATATGAATCCATTGTAGAATATATCCATTGTAAAATGCATAGACCGGAAAAATTATTGTAATTTAAAAAACTTTTCTTAACAAAAAAGTCCCAGCTAAACACTGCTCATATAACTTATTGAAATAGAATCAATTCCTTTCAATTCAATTCGATTCAATTCAATTATTTCAATTTTTGTCTGGGTTAAATTAGAAATACAGGTATTTTGTTTTAAAACTAAATTTATTCTGATCAATATCGGATATTGAAAAATTAAAAAGTAACAACATCGTAAATTAAGTTGCTATGTCGTCATAACCAAAGCTGCAATTCCTTATTAGATGATGGTTACGCTGCTTCATTAAAAATTCTTTTGCTAAAATAATTAAACTCAAAATAGGCTCAGTGTGTATTTTGCTAAAAAGTTTACCTCACTGTAAAAATATGGAATCACAATTCTTCTCCGTTACGCTTCACTAAAGCTAGAAAAAAACGCTAATTTTTAATCATGGAACTTGCAATTAAACTCTAAAAAGATAGGAATCAGAATAATGAAAACGCGGGATCTCTTCGATCGAAATAACGACGAAAATTTTGCAAAAAACTTTATCGAGAAAGTTTGTACCAGTTTTACAAAACTTTTCAACGCAATGTGTAAAAAGACATTTTTTGCTTCTTTTTTATGAATGAAAAAATCACATTATCAAAAAAAATTCAATTCCATCGCTGTTGTAGAGGATCAAATCGGTTTGCCCCTAACCAATATGTCTTTTGAAAAAACTGCCGGAATTTTCATTGTTGTGATGCACCAGCTCATATCTATTAAAATAAAATCACTAAAGCCTAAGTTATATGACCAATAAGCGCTTTTCACGCAGCAAAATTTTCTACTATAGAAATCCATTATCGCAAATTATCTTTGTTTATTTTCTTAAAATTAATTAAAATGTTTCCCAACTTTAACATTACAACAGCACCTTTATAAGCTTTAAATATTTTCTATTCAGAATTTTAATGTTTAACAACGTATTTAATTAACAAAACAAAGCAATTTCAATTTCAAAATTTATCTCTGATAAACACTCCAGCTGAAATATTTTTGAAAAGTAAATTTATGATTTTACTAAAAACAATTGCAATTTCCCGTTGCAATTAAATTAACAACATTCAGTCTTTCGTTTGTACCATCGCATTGCTTGACATCGCGATGAACAATGATTCCTAACAAGAAGCTCACTTCGATGCATTCACACACCACGAAAAGGCTTGGAAAAATTGCTTTTAAATTTATCGAAATGAAAATGGCGAATGAAAATATTTCACCAAACCATTCAGTTTGATACCAGGGTTCAAGGTGTGCTGTTTATCTTGGAGCCGAGAACTTTAAAGAAACCCAGGAGCAAATAGGTAAGTTTTACGATTAGCCTCAGAAGTTTTGAAAACAACTACGTCTCTTTAAAAAAGAATAGCATATTGCGGCAACAAGTCGCATGAAAAAAACTTTTCGATAAGTTTAAAATACACCCAAGTTATAGGTTTTCGTAACAAAAACCAAAATACGAAGATGATTAAAAACTGAATTGACATTTTTCTGCTTTTTGTTTTGATGGTCCGCCGAGAGGGGACTGGGAATCCCCACTTGGAGCAACAAACAAGCTGCGTGTTGGCTGCTTTCCAATTGAACAAAACGAAAGCAAAGTGAGGGGTTTGGGGCAAATTTCGAAGTTACCGCGTGATATTGTTACAAAATAGATCAAATTAATGTTGCCAGTTAAATATTAAAAAAAAGAAGTTAAAAGAAATGTATTGCAAAACAATCTACCTAGACAATAAGCAAAAAAACTTAATTCTATATCTTACAAAACTTGCTTTTAAACCCACGTAACGTAATAATTTATTCTAAAAATAGCCAATTTAGCAAAGATATCAAACCAAACAATATCTTTTTTTTTCATCTCCGTATTTATCCTCCTCTTTATATCAATAGGATTGGTACATGGCTCTTGTGTTTCGACTTTTTTAGAACAATGCAATTTATATTTGAGGAAACCGTAACAAAGACTCTAGCATTGCGACCACGTAACTGCGCTCGCCTGGGGGCGAATCTCCACGTTACCGGCCCGAACCAGACTCACCCCACGGTCGCATCAACTTTAACTTGCCCGTTTATAAACTTATAATTTTCCTCAATGTCTCAGTCGACTTTGCTGAAGTGAAAATTAACTTTCAACGCTTGCGGCCCGCAGTGTGTCATTGTTTAAATGTTGTTCAGATTAAGATATAAAACTTTTTAAAAGAATGGAGATTGAAAAAGAAACCAATTCAATTAGTTTCAATGCAAATCGAACAAACTTTTTGATTTGTAAAGTTGTTAATTTACTCTTGAAAAAAATATCCGGTCCTTAAATTTTCATCAAAAAATCTATTTCTACGCATTCTGACGTGGATAAGTTTTTTTGTGACGTTACACTCAGATTTTGAGAAACCATAGGACAAGAGCGTTTAAAAATTTGAGGGTATTAAATTTCAGGTTGGTAACACAAAAATCGAAATTGTTAAGTTGTGTTTTGAAATTTTGCAATAGTTTGTAAAGTCATTTTGCGTTTTTTATTAAGTTAGTGTGAGATTTGTCAAGTGTCTTCTCTTTATACAGTCAAACAAAACCAACGATTTAATTTTCTAGGCTGAATCCCAATCGTCAAGCTCTGTGAATAACAACACAAACCTGGGTTTGTTGTTGTTTATTTGCTTTGCCGCTTGATGGCTCTCACATGTAATTTCTAAGTGCAGCAATTCAAATTAGATATTTTTTGGGGCTAGATTATTGCGTTTTATATTTTCATATCGTTATTTTTTAAATCAAAGTTGTTTATAAAGTTATTGGGCATTGAAAAACATTGTATACAGAAGTCATTATCAAAAAAATGTTTTATATTCTTCGCGTTAGTGCTGACATGTCGATTATGGAAGAAGTGAAACGCAAAGAAGTTTTAAGTGAGATGTAATTTTGTTGCTAATCTTCCAAACCAGAAAATCAAGACTATTGTTCTTATAGACATTAATCATTCTACGAAGCCAACATTTAAGCAAACGTTGAGGAAGCGAAGTACACGCCAGTGTCTAAATAGTATCATTAAATATGAAAAGAGTCTCAGCAAGCAGTGCCACAAAAACTTGTCCGAAGCCTTTATCACGAGTAAAATGAGCTTCATACAACGTAGTCTACTTGACTTATGTTTCCTCAATTAACATGGCAGTAAAATAGAACTATATTCTAGTTACTCAAAAACAGGTTTAGCAAAATTTAAATTCAACTTTAAAATTTTGTGTTGTTGGAATAAAGATCATTACCCGAAAGCAAAGAAAAGTTAAGATTCTTTTACCTCTACTGCAATGCTTCGACAATACGAGTTTGTATTTGTTTGTATTTTCTAAAGTAGTATAAACTTTTATTTGGTCAAAATATGAAGTTATAATTAAATAATTTTTAAAAAGAAGAATCATTTAATATTTGAACGTTTGTAAAAAATAAAAGTTTCCAAATTGACTAATAAACAATGTCTGCTGTGGAAACTCTTCTTTTACTCTTAGTTAACGTAGTCCAGTAGAGAGAAATACAATGTGGGCTTTTGATGTTACATTTTCCGTTTTTCAAAAAGTCTATAAAAAAGTTTTAAATAATTTTGTTTTGATAAATAGAAATAGCTGAGAAGCAAAAAACAACCGTGTCAACATTATTCAAAATTCTAAACATTTTTTTACTTTCAAAGTTTTCTTTTTTAGATATACTCAAGTGCATTTTTTTCAAGTAACAAAAAAGAGAGAAACTTGATTGGAAAGCGGTAGATGGCAAGTGTCCCCATTTACCAAGTTAGAGACTTGGCTTGATTGAACAAGCTGCAAAATAAATGGTTAAGAACTAGTATTAAGTAAACTGCCCCATTGGAGGCAGGGTGAATAGCTTCAAGCTCCCTTTAACAGTTGTTCCCATCGTTCTGTTAAATTAAATAATTTATTTGCAACAGTCACGCTTGAAAAAGTACCCCCAATTTGGTTCTTACTCGTTAATTTTATTTGAAAATACTAAACGCGTAAAACGAAACTTCAACTCGCGAGTTTCATAAATAACTGACTTTAATTAATTCATCAATCTACAACAATACTTTGATCAATCTAGGCTAATTAAATAGGAAATGGGTTGGACCGAAAAGTGTTTATTTTTAGCTGAAAAGAAACCAAGTCTTCTAACAGATGCGATATTTTGATTTATTGTTCTTAATGTTCCGGATACCCCAACGCAGGAGAGGAGATGCTAACGACTTGTTAATGATGCAAATGGCAATAAAACTGCAGTTTTGCAAACCAATGCTCGAAAAAGAAGCTACCCCTTTTTTAAGCTTAACAAAACAATGGACACCTTCAGCTCTTGATTGTAATGAGGAAGAGTTTGTCACGCGACGTTCGCGTTAATAAATTAACACAGGATGAAAACAAAACCAAGCTACATCACGTTTATAAACTCTTATAAACAATAGAACCGATTATTTCGGCACAATCAAGCACAAGAAAGAGTAAGACACCAAGAAAAAGTTTACAAAATGAGGCGAGAAAAGCGAAGACAATAATTTATTTACATCATCCGTATCTAGATAACTTACTTTATTTGATTGTTCGGCATATAAACTCATGTTTCTTTAATACTGCATACAGTAAAAGAGGTTTTTACAAAATAATTAATTTAGCGCTTAGTGCTTAAATATCAGTAGAGCTTGTCAAAAACAAATAATAATAATAGTAATAGCTGCGCTATTGAAAGTTAGTTAAATTGGTATTTATGTTTTTTTTACGCTCTTTTCCGAAATCTTTACTCAAGTCATAAAAAATGTCGACTGTCATTTGCCAAATACGTACCATTTAGCTTTGATTTGAAAGTAGATTAAAGCTTGAAGCGATTCGAAACGAATCAGTTAATTAAGTTCTGGTCCACACCGGGCGTTTGCGCTCAACGTATCATTTTGTACGCCGAGCGTGATCCGATCAAAGAAACAAAGTGAGAAGTTTACCAAGTTGGTTTTATATAAATATCGAAAACGTCAAAATTGTAGAGTACGTATTTAATTGCCTGAAATAGTAATCAGAGTGTTTCACATGTTTTTACTTATTTTAACTTTGTTAAAAGTATTTTAAATTTATTTACGTATGTGCTAAAAACTTTTTCACATTTTCATGCAAATAAAGATATTTATTTTTTTATGTGTCGGTTGTCATGCCGACTATGAGTTTAATGGATTTGTCATTGTATCCTTTTTTCTAATTTAATTTTAGGTGGGAATTCATTAATAAAAATTGAGTACTAAAGTTTGTAACTGTCCGCAATGGCTCAGGTTGGTTCCCCCCAACTATCGGGGGAAGATTTGACTAAGTTTTTAAAAACTAATGATGATGTCAATAATCAAAGCAGTCGTTTAAAAGAAAGTCAAACTTCAGGTAAAAAGCAAATTCGACTTCTTATGCTCAAAAAAATTTTAATTTACAAAGAAATTGGATGTACAATTTTTTTGCATTTTATCTGAAACATTTATTTTTAGGTTTGTATAGCAGGTTTAAAAAAATACTAGAATCCCGCCAGATTGCAAATAAGTTTTTATCTAGCCATTGACCCAGTGTTGTTATTTAATTTATTTTTTGCTCTTTTTATAAAACAGAAACTTCGGCTAAACTTAAGAATTTGGCAGAGCGCAAATTGAAGTTAACTTTTATTCTACAAATAATTTATCAAACAGATTATTCTTTTTTCACGTTAACTTCAACAAAAAAGCAAAATCACAAGCCTCATATACAGCGACCCTTGAAAGGGCGCACAACCATTTGTTATCGTGTTTAAATATTCTTTATAAAACGTTCTTTGATTTTTGCAACAAAAAAACTTTATAGCAGGCATCAGTGTAAAAATAAACAACAAAAATTGAAAATGATCTTTTTTTGAAAGCTTTTACTAAATAAGTGAAATGGCTCCATGCTTTTGGTTTGTGTCTTTGATAGCTTCATTTTATTTAAAAACTCAAAGCAAGTTTTAATAAAGCAGCTGCTGTCCAATTGTGCAGACGGAACAAAAAACTAACAAAAAAATGCAAGCCGAATTTCAGAAAAGAAACTGCTAAAATTAAATTTAGAACAAACACGTAAAATAGGATTATGTTGATTACCTTCACTAGATCCCCCTACCAAAGATGATGTTGATGATTTGCTCCCGTTTGACCTCCGCACACAGAAGAGTCGGGTGAGAAGCAGCGCAGAGGCCGAGAGCCGAAACGGTAAGAAAACTGAATAGGTGTGTCACGTGGATACGTAAACTAACTTCAAATTAAAAACCTTGTATGAAAAGATAAGGTTTTCGTTTAGTGGTCTCACATAATATTCTACGTGGCAACTTGTTATTTCCAACAAATTGCAAAAACCAAAAAAATTGGCGCAGGTTCTGTTGTTTCATAAAGTTCTAAACAAACCAAAAAACACCCAACAACCGCATAAATCCCGGTCGAGGTGTTTGATTTTACTTTAATTTTTACGGGGTTTGTAATTGAACCAGGGGTGTCGAGGCCGCGGCTCGCTGTGCGCTGCCCGTGAAGTCATTTCTGGTCTCGATTAAACTTTTTCCTTTTTTTGTTCATTGAAATTTTGATGTTACTTCGGCTGGCTATCCACTCGCTTCTATGTACCACCATTACACGCAGCAACACTAATGCATTTTACAACCCTTAATTTATTTGAGTTGGTTTAGTTAAAACTTCAACTTAATTAAAATTATCTCCTCAAATTGTTTGATCATTCAAAAAAATTACAAGATATCCATTATTTGCAGGTTGACTTTTCTAACATAAAACATTCACAAAGATAAGATACCGGTGTAAATATCACACTGATTCTTGTGTACATTCACGCCATGCAGCGCCAAAGTTTTTTATCATCACTGACCCCATCGCACTGTCCCAGACGGGTCACTTCGGGGAGGCTTTTATTTTCAGTCCACAATTGACAATCGCGGTATTAAGTGGCCTTTGTTTCAACAAAGAGGGGGGAAACCACTCGCGGACGGCATTTCAAAATTAGATGTGGTCCGAATAAAATTTTTCCGGGGTGGGGGCAATACCGCTTTGCCTAAATTTCATTGAGAGTTGCCCAGAGTTTGATCATGTTGCATTGCTAAAATTACGATATAATGCGACACATCCGTCTCAAGTAACTAGTGACGACGAAAACTTGGTTTCACTGCTGTCAATTAGAACAAATTTGAAATCACTCGTTGAAGAATCTTTCAAAAAATTTTAAAGGATAGATGCGCTGTGAGATCTCGATAAAAGTAACCAAATCAACTTATGATAATATGAAAAAAAGAGAAATTTAAAGCAAACAGTTTTTTTTCATAACAAAATAAACTTTCCTGCAAAGACATTGCGCACTATGCTTTAATCACCGACGAACATCTTCCGACTTTACTTGCTTTCTTTACTGTCGCTGCAAAGGTAGATGGCAGACATCTGGTGGCAAGAAAAAACCCAGAGAAAACAGAAAAAAATTATATTGTTAGTGTAAATGTGACTGAATGTAGTTGCTGATTCATTGCAAAGTATAAAATTCAAAATTTTACAAATGAAAAGAAATTTAAAAATATTGCGATTATCTCAAGAGAGTAATTTGTTCGTAAAACTTCTAATTAATTTCTAATTACGTCATTCTCGATTTGAACGACAATCGAGTTTGAGTCGCGAAACAGCCGGTTAAGAAGTCGTCATGAAAAAGTTTTTTTTAGAACAATTCAGTAACGAGAAGGCCGAGAAAAAGGGGCCCGCTCTTTTCCGTGGCAAAAATGAAAGCGCCTCAGACGTTCCATGCCAGGCATGTAGTTTGCTCCTCAGTTTGAATTATCTCCGGGAACATCGCTTGCTTTGTGACGTCATATTTCAAGTGGAGAACCATGTAAGTTCAGCTGAAGTGGAATGTTATTGGTGAACTGTGATCATCATAAAATACAAGGCTGCCTACCACCAGGTTATAATCAGGGGGTCGCCATGATTGATTGATTGAATTAATTTTATGCAAGACTGGAAACAATATAGCTGCATGCAACTTGATCTGAGTAAAGCAAGAACTTGTAATTTGCGACGCTGTTATTTGGAGAAGCCGCTGTTGATTTTTCTTTTCGAAGTAATTTTGCAAACATTTGCGGAAGTCGTTAATCTATGGCTGAAGGGAGTTTGTTTTGATTGAATGAGACACTTGATGATATAACCAGACAATATCCTGCTCGGATGGCAGGAATCTAACTTTGATTAGCCGGTTCTAAAACTTTTGGGGGACATTTAAGGGTCTAAAAAACTTTCAATTTTCAGACGTTCTACGCGCATCGTGCGGTCATGGCGTCATGCAGTGACGTGTACAGGGAGCGTTGCCTGGAGGAGCTGCGGGGCAACCAACAAGTAAGTGAGGTATGAGTTACGTATTTCCTACGTAAGGTGTTCGGAGATTTTCTCCTGTCGAAATAACTTTCGAAAGCGGAATACACAAACGGTCATAAAGTTGATTGTAGAACTTTGCAATGATCAGCTGTGAAAAATTTCAAACGACTAAATTTGAAAATTAAAGTTTGTGGCCTTATTTTTCTATGGATAACATTCACCCGTTGGAAACAAGGTCTTACTTAATTGCGCCATCTAGCAATGTTGGGCCGTTATTCAGCTAACTTTATCTTTTTTATTGTGACAATTTTTTCCAACCTTTTTGGTTTGCTAGAGTCCTGCACTTTAATTTTCAAAATGTTAATCACCTTGTTTTTAAAATTACCACCACGAAAATTGAACATTGGTTTATTTTAAAACGTGAAAAATAAACGTTTTACCCTGATTACGAGTAATAAATTACTTGAAAGTGAATTTCAAGTTACTATTTTAATGGTAAATTGTTTGGATTAATCCAAGGATTCTCAAATGGGGAAAATTCTCCACTAGGGTGGGGCAAAATTTTTATTTTCTAAGGGAAAATTTTTTTCAGTGTAATTGAACATTTTAGATACTAACTGCAATATTTAGAAATTTTTTATAGGAAGAACATTTTAAAAGTTCGATTTATTATGGTAAATTTGATGTTTACATAAGCGTGGTATTGAGTAAATTTTTTTTTGCTTTGCACTTCACAATGGTTAATTGTTACTTTTTGGTTAATAATGCTTTATTAATCTTGTAATAATAGCTATGGTTTTATGCTACATGAAACTATTTCATTCTTGAGCTTTTTTCATTTGTTAATACTACTTTGGTAGTAATAAATATTAGTCTAAAAAGTTTATCCAATTTAAGTTGAATTGTAATAACTTAGTTTCTGTTCTTTGCATACTCATACAAACATACTAATTAGGCTATAAACTAAATTTCGGGTGGGGAAAATTTAGTTTTGAATATCGGTTAAGGGAGACCATGAAACTAAAAAGTTTAAGAACCATTGGATTAATCATTTGCGCTGGGAAAAGAAACTTTTCAAAAGAGCGTTTATGAATTTGATACGATTAAAAACAATTAAAAGTTAACTTTGAGATGGAAATGTTTATTTAGTTTTTACAGTTATTTGCTAATCAAGCCGCCTTGCAAAATCAATCAATCAAAAAATTTCATCCTTTGCAAAGACAAAGCTTGGTTGCAAAGTATTTGAGATTTTTAAGCCACTTTGTCGAAAAATTTTTGTTTGATGTAATTTACAAAAAAAATTTGCAAAAGAACTCTAGTCATTTGTGTTTATGCATCTGATTTTTAAACTTCGAATAAAGCTTTTTTAATGACATACATAAGACTTTGAAAAAAATAATAAAAAAATCTATAAAATCCTAATCACTCTTATTTAGAATTGCAGCTGTTTTATTAAACAAAATTCTGGAATTTTCGCTTTCGCAAGCAAATTTTTGGTATCTATGTAGATTTTCTAAAAAAAATTTACGTTGTTCGCGATAGAAATTCTATTGATAAAATTTATTGTGTAAGGATAATTTTTTTGTATTTATTGCTTTAGTTCAAGTAACTAGGTTTTTCTGATTGTTAAAGGCTAAACTCTTTCAACCAACCTTTTTTGGATTTCTGCCATCTGCTTAACGTAATTTTAGTACAATTCTTTATTGTTTATCTAAAAACGTTTACTTTAAAAAAATTAGGTTTTTAGTTGATGATGTAAAATTTCAGAGCAATTGAAATTTGGAAAGAAATAAAACTATTTTAATGAAACCGTTTTCATCTCCTGCTTATAATTTTAGTAAAACGACCAATTATAATTTACTGCTGAATTGTTTCAGAAAATGCTTGATGTTTTTCAACTGGACAAAGTTTCCCCCAAGATCTTTGAACTTTTGCTCGAATTCGTCTATACAGGGAGGGTCGAACTAAGCAACAGTTGCGCGGCTTCCTTGTTAGAAGCTGCTCATCTGTTGAAAGTCAACTCGTTGGTGCAGAAATGCAAGGACTTCATAAGGTGTGCTCTTTGACCTATTTTGTCATTTGTTGTACACAACATTGTTAGTATAAAATGTTTGATGCAATTGTACCTTGTCCGTGTGAGAGACTTTTAGTAAAGCAAAAAGAACAAAAAAACAACATCTGTGCTTGTAAATAAAATGAATTTAATAAAAGTCGTTTTTTAGGAAGAAAAAAATTTCGAAACTTGAAATCGGCAATGAAAAGTGCAAAAAAAATGGTGAATGTTTTTTTGTTTTCGTTGTGTTTTCATTGTTTTATTGTAGATTTTATAAAAAAATATATAAATTTGAAAAGAAAATTTTCACAAAGATAAAAAAGAATGGTTTAATTGTTTGTAAATGTCAAATGCTTGTCTGAGGGGGTCTAGTTTGTCCGATGAATACTGGTCAAATTGAAAATGGCTGAACTGTCCAGGGGGTCATTAACGGATTCGTGACAGTGGTCACAGGAGATTTTGGGAAACAGTGAAATAAGTGTTGTTGAAAACAAAGTCAAAACAATGAGCAAAAAAATCGATTATTACGTGGTAACTTAAAGCACAAAGACCTCGGCAAACTAATCCTTTAAACTTGTAGAACAGACCTTTCCTAGTTTTCATAGCTTTTTAACTTCTTCTTACAACGCTAAAATAATTAAAATTTATCTTTTATATATTTGCACAAACTTTTACCAAAGACTTGTGAAAGATTTCTCGTGTGTATATTTTTTAAATTTATCTTTAGTTTCATTTTTTTTTTATTTAATAGCAGCAATTTATATGGTTCTCTGAAGTGATAGTGGTAGTTATTTGGTACACTATAATTGTAGGCTCAATACTTAAGAAACTTAGAAAGAAGTTTAATTTAAGATTTAAGAATAGTCAAAATTTAAGAAACTTATTAAAATTTTTTTACTGTTTTAAAACGTTGCAAAATATGAATTGATAAAAAGTAACAAATACTTTAGTAAGTTAATACAAAAATTACAAATTCAACAAAAAATTGCCGGGTATTTAACAAATACAACTCTAGAGTAAACAAAAATCTTTAAAGACAGTTTGAAAGTCAGAGAATAATTCAATGCTTTTTAAAATCCTTGCAAAAAATTAATTTTTTTAAAGCCTTGGGCGAAGTTGGGTTGCCTCGAACCAGCGGTGGCAAGCCTGATTCCAATTAAAGCAGCAAAATTTTTTAAAAATGCCCACGAATCCGAAAGACCTTTATGATACAAATTTTTTTCGAGGGTAATTCTTTTTTATAGTAAGAATGGTCAAGTCAATCAACAAACAAGTGCCGACAGATCTGTTTCGTCATTTTTTTTTTTTTTTTAGGACTTGTAAGGACACTACAGCTTGTTATTGACCCCAGCTGAAAAAGTTGTAAACTTAAACAGCTGGCACAACTTTCTGTTTGTGGTTTTTACACCTCAAACATCCAGTTGTGGACCTGAACGCTGGGTAGGTAGTACAATGAAAACAATGTTCCACCAGCGCAACTGCGAAAAACACCGCTAAGCCACAAAGGCATACTGGCGGTGGTTCCAATATGCTAACCACATCGAATTAGCTAACACGGATACGGGTTAAGACAAGCAAAACCCTGCAGTTTTCATTACAAACATATAGTAAGAATGGTCAAGTCAATCAACAAGCAAGTGTCGACAGACCTGTTTCGTCCTTATTAGGACTCGTCAGGACACTACAGCTTTGTTCTGACGAGCTTGTCCTAACGAGTCCTAATAAGGACGAAACAGGTCTGTCGGCACTTGCTAGTTAATTGACTTGACCATTCTTACTATATGTTTGTAATGAAAACTGCAGGGTTTTGCTTGTCTTAACCCGTATCCGTGTTAGCTAACTCGATGTGGTTAGCATATCGGAACCACCGCCAGTATGCCTTTGTGGCTTAGCGGTGTTTTTCGCAGTTGCGCTGGTGGAACATTGTTTTCACGGTAATGCTTTTTTGTTAAGAAAAGTGCAATGACTAAAAGTCTCCTTTTTAATGTTTTTTTTTCTCGTGCTGTTTTTCGTCAACTTTAACCGAAAAGAACGATTAAAAAATAAAAAACAAAAATAAATTTAATAGCGAAGTAAGCCGCATTGAATGTTTAAGCGGGCAAAATAGAGCCTCAGGTTCCCTACCCCTGGTTTTTATAACACAGATTGTTGCATAAAGAAGTTGCAGCAGTGCACCTTGTGAATGGAATGCATTTCTTCGCATTTGGGGTTGTGTAAAAATTGCTTAGTTTGAAAAATTTTTTTAGAAAATTCTGACTGTTCTAATGCTTCAAACGATTTCAACGTCTTTAAAAACAAAGTAAGTTACAAAAATTCATTTAATTTAGACATAATATAAATTTTCAAAATAAAGCTAAACAGAAAAATGAATTTAAATATTATATTAACGATCACAGTGAAAACAATGGTCAATGTAAGCTTTCCTTTTTGAGAGATGTTTAACTACAAACAAAATGATCTTGCTGTGATCGAGAAATAACTTAAGCAATCTGCTGAAGTCGATCAACCTTTTTAACAATTCAGCCCTAAAGAGTGACTGACTTCACTGTTGTTTTTATTTGAAAGAGGTTTATCATTAAAAGCAAAAATACAACGGAACGCGATGCTGTTTAATTTTCTTCAGATTACGAATAACAAGAAAACTGACGTACACGGCGACGAACTGCGCAGCGAGGAAGGGCGAGACAAAGGAAATGCTGAAAGAGTCTCAGGTTTTTTTAATTTTTCTTATTTTGCAAAAACTATTTTCAAATTTCACAAAACTATTAATGCTTAAAATTAAAATATTTTTGATTCTGGTTATGATAAAATAACTTGATTTTTAATTTAATTAATTTTTGTATTAAAAATATTTATAAAAAGTCTGAAAAAATTTTTTAAATAATAAGTTATAAAAAGTTAACAATTTCACAGGAATTGTTGGAAAAGATCGATTTTAGAGTTAGAAATGAAAATAGTTGATTAATATGTAGCCTTAACATCGACCTATTTTAATCGATACAGTGGTCAAGAAACTTATACAGTAAAAAAAAGCATTTAAACATTAATAATTAAATTTAAGGGTAAACTTTTGGGCCTAAATAAGCTACAGCTCTAGCTTTACGCATCATATAAAAGTAAATATTTATTTTAAAAAACCTTCAAAATCAAAAATACTGAATAATTGCATTTGTCTGGTTAGCATCTTAAAACATGCAAAATTTTTAATTCGAACAGCTTCTACGCAGAGTGGGTCCTTTGCTTTATCGTTTGTTTAAACTTTTAGTTTTAAGTAAACCTCAATGCTATATAACCGATACCGAAAATTGATACAGTAGTCAAGAAAAATTTAAAATAATATTCCTTGAAAACTCGACAAAGATAAAGATCTCAGTACAACATTTTTTAAACCAGTAGAATAGAAAAATAAAGAATTGTAAACACGATTTGTTGTTTGTTTCAGATTCTGTTGCAGGAGATATTTTCCAAAGAAGACCTCTATGTTTAAACAATTGCTCTCCTGACTTTTCCGATAACAAATTTCTTCACAACGACAAATTACCCTTCACGGAGAGAAATCCTTCCTTCCATTTTGGTAAAATTTGAACATTGTTTTTAACAGATTCAATTGATTCGAATGATTTCTTGCGTATAAACTTTTGATCCTTTCCATATCAAAATTACCCACAGAACTTTTTAGTTAAATTCACTGAAGCATTCATCGCTCTCTTCCCACGATGAGGCATTTCAGTTGAAAACTAGTTGGTTAAAAAGATGAAAAACCAGTTTGAATTAATAGTTGCTTTGCTTTTAGAAAGCGTTGCCAGGATGGCTGCTCAGACAGGGTCATTAGTTTGAGATGCAGAGCATGTCAATGTGGGCGGATGTCTAAAGTTGACAGGAAGTGAGATAGTAAAAATTCTTTGTGACACAACTTCCGTTTACAGGGAATTTTCAGCAACTATTGTGCCTCAAAAAGCATGACTTTTTTGTTTCCCGAGATCACTCCATTGTGACGAAGTCATCCGGTAAATGAAGCCCTACGAAAAATGACGTTTAACTTTCTCAACAATCACATTAAGTTTGCGTTAAATTTCTTTGCTCAATAAAAAATTGGTATTCGATTAAAAATTTATTTTTCAATTTTATAGAAGGACTTAAAATCTTTCTAACAAGGTGAATAAAATGATAACTTTTGTTACCCATAGTCAAGATTTCGATTGGACAAACGTTTGGCTTCAATTTTCAACATTTAAAAAATATGCTGCAATCAGAAACCTTGTTATGAGTTGACGAGCTAAATTGTTTTTTCTCTACCTTGATGCAAGGTTTAGTTTAAATGTAAAAAAGTAAATAGGTTGAATAATTTTAGACTATTGTTGTTGTGTGTAAATGCATCAGACTTGCTTACAAAAACCGGAATAGATATAAGTTTTAA
The DNA here is from genome assembly GCA_963680785.1 of Diplosoma virens. Taxonomy (NCBI): domain Eukaryota; kingdom Metazoa; phylum Chordata; class Ascidiacea; order Aplousobranchia; family Didemnidae; genus Diplosoma; species Diplosoma virens. Next base: position 1,360,770 of record OY796881.1, on the reverse strand, counting down.
AATAAAAAAAAACGAGCCAAATAAAGCATTGTTCAACAATTTATTAATAGAAAAACTTTTCCGTAAGAGAAACAACAGAAATGCTAGCGAGAAAAAAAGAAAAGTGTTTTGATGCATGAATATAACCATTTATATCAGCCACCCATCTACCCCCACTTTGCTTTAAATAACTAAACACGGGCGCTTCCTTTGATTTCTTGTTTTTAGTCAACATTATTATTAGTCACTTCCTTTAAATTAACAAAGGTTTTATCATTGTCTTCAGCATAAAACTAAAAACATTGTTTTCATACAATGCCAGCCGCCTATTGAAGCAAAACTTGCAATGGGGCGGCCATATTCGCGGTTTTTGTCGCGAACGTCGATATTTTAATATATCATAGTTAATGAATGTTGGCATTTTTTTTACTTGTGATGCGATTGAGATACGGAAAAGATTATGATTATCATTTCTATGCGTTTTCATTTCAATAAGTGAACAATTACTCTCACAAAACCCCTTTAAAAGTATTTAGTACTGCAAAGTTTATTATTTATAGTTAATTTCACACAGTCAGCAGATAACAATAAAAAGAAGTATATACTGTGACGAAAAAATAAAATATCTTTCCAGACTAAAGATTTATCACTAGGGTCTATTTCTCATTTAAATAAGTCTAAAATCTTGTGTCTAATCGCTAAACGGAATTAAAAGTAGCGCCTGAAGAAAATACTGATTTTTTGACGCAAGTTCGATCTCTAGCAAAGAAACGCACAGTTGCTGCACCCAGGGGGGCCAGAAGGGGGCAGCAAAGGGAAGATTTGCTATTTTGTGAAAAAGAGGGTACAGGGAGGCAAATACGGAAGCATTGGTTTACATTTGCCCCGAAAATATTAGAAACTGGATGAAATAATAAGACCGAGTGAAGGCGAAGGCTTTTTTTTTGATACTTTATCTTTTAGATGCCGTTTGAAAGTGATGACCTTCTTTTTTTTGAAATCACAAGGTTTTTGCATAATTGCAAAAGATCCCTTTTTGAAAAATTAGGTTTGCTAAAATTTGCTTTTGCTGGGAGTGCCTTTTCGACAAAAAAGTACCAGAAAAACTCCAGCGGGCCTGACGGCACCGCTGCGATTGAATCAAATTCTACTGAACGGTTTAAGAACTTAATCTTTCAAAAAAAATGTAAAACCCTTGAATTCAGGTTGAAAAATGAAATGTTTTTTGGCACGGTACATATATCTATTTTTATTGTCTATAAAAAAAGTTTTTGCTTCCTTATTTTAGCAAGAAAAACATTTTAGTTTAAGGCAATTATATTAAGAAGGTTGTACAAATAAATGTTGATCTAAAAATATTTAACTTTTTTTGGGCTAGTAGAGGACTTAGGCCAATAAAAAGTAAACCCTAAACTGAGCACCATTGAAAAGAAAATAATGACTTAATAGAAAAAAAAATGGTTAGAACCAAAAAAACATCATTCATCAACCCTTGCCACAGAAAAGATTAATGCTCTTCATTACGTCTATAGCTGCTGGTCTTATGAAGCAATTTTTCAATGTATTGATTAAAGAACATATTTTGGGTACTGGTACACTATGCAGTGCATTTTCAGAACCGAGTATGCAAAAAATTGAAACAACACTTTTTGATTTAAGGTTTTCAGTATACCAGCTATATAGTCATAGTCATGCAAGAGGAGACAGGGAGAAATTGGCCCCCAAGTCTCCAAATTTGGGATAAATCAGAATTTTTTGGACAGCAAAAAAATTATTTAACAAAACAAATTTTTTGTGCACGGAACAGTTTCCCGATCTGGAAAACGATTAAGATTTGAGAAGACTTTTCTAGAGATTACTGGATATTTGGGACAAAAACAAAGAATTCAAACACAGAATTAATGTCATAACATTTTTTTAGTCTTCACTACATTGTTTTGAGACAAAAATGTGTAACATGTCGCCTCAGCTTTTTCCAAGCTACAAAGTCATGATTCGGGAAAACATCATTACAATTTGGGCAAAACTGTATTGCCCCCAAATTGTTCCGTGTGGTACGACTATGCAAATACCAAACAAAATCAATTGCTTGGACCACATTTGTGCTGGTCATTAAAAACGTTTTGAGAAATTTCAAAGCAAACACAATGCAGAGCTTTCGAGGAATATTCTAAGCCAGTGTTTCGCAATCTATGGCCATATAGCCAAAATGGCCGGTAGCGAATTTCAGGTAGGCCACAGAAAATATTTTATTTTTAATGGGATAAAGCGTTACTGGCAATTCAAGCCTTTTTTTTGGTCTTCATAAGTTTTCTTAAAGGAAAACTAATAATTGCTGGTTCTATTCATCCACAAAACCTGGTGAAAACACAAAAAGTCTTCATTTAAATTGCGTGTGACATTTCGGCACCTTTGTAAAATGCTGCAAAATCGAGATTCCGGCAATTGTCGAAAAAATTAAAAAAAAATTTTGCCCCAAAATTTCTGGGGATGTATGGCTATGTCTTCAACTATATTTTGAACACTTAACTTCTACTTGAAACGATTCCATTTAGTTTTGAAATTTTAATAGCAATATTTTTTATTCAACAAAACAAAGGTGCCATTGTTTTAAACTTTGCCTCTCCAGCCAAAATATTTTCCGGCATCTTTCATGACAGTAAGTTTTATGGGTTACTGAAAATTTCTGTCTTAAAAGTGCGATTTGATCTGAAAAAGGTTGGGGGCCAATTCTCTAAGCAATTTCAAAGATCTTGAATGCAATACGAGCACCAACGTACTCTACCACAGCTCTTTGGATCACTTTCTAAAGATTGTGGTGACCTAAGAAGCAGAATGAAAGGTTTTTAATGAATATAAGAGTAATGAAGGAACGATAATAAAAAAGATAAGATGCCGCAATGCTGGCTTTGTTGAAAATTTTCAATCGCCCTGTCCAGATATTAAACACTCGAAAAGATAGTTTTGTGATCTTATATAAGTAGGCTGCTTGAATAATGATTCGCATTGCTCGGTCTATTTTGCTTTTATTAAAATAAAAATTTTTTTTGTATTAAAAAAGCCAAAACATATATTCATCCTACTGTGTGCATTTAAAATATTCTTAAACAAAATTTCGTTGTTAATGTTTCAGGTGCAAAAAATAAAAGCTCATCCAATCATCGGAGTGCTTCCAGTTTTAACTTTTGATCAAAAAAATAAAAATCAAATTGCAGTAGTATACATATCCAAAAAACTAGAGTTGATGGAAATAAACTGATGTCATTTTTGGAATCAGATCCAAAATATACTTTAAAATAACTGTAATATTTGAGGGGCTAATGAAGAAAACTTTATCAATTTGCATTGAATTATTATTCATTGTCATTTTTCTATATTGTGACGTATGTTCATTTTAGATATTACTTGCTCCCGATCTACGTCACGCAAGGATTCGGTCAGTTCGAGATCGTCCGAAGAAAAAGTGGTTTGCGAAAAAGACGCCCAGTTCCCCATTGTTGATCTTTTTCGTTCTTCTCGCTACCAGCAAAGTATTTCTTCCACTCTCAAAGATTGGATGTCGTCAGCTTTGTTGGGAGGAGATACAGGAGGTTTGCATCCTCCAAAAATAATTCCTCCACGGAGTGTAGATGGCGAGGTGAGTTGAGAAGGTGAGGTTTTGTGTTGGGACTCAATAATTTTTCTCTTAATTAAATTAGAAAATAAACCAGAGAACTTTAGGATGGGTTTAAAAGTATAAATAAAATCAATTTAAATGAGAAACAATTTAACCTTAGTTCTTTGCGATGTTGTCAAAAGAATAATAACAAAGTATATTTGATAAAATTGTACCGGGGTCTATGTTTGCTATAATATTTAAACCAAGTCGCTTACTTTCAACGTTTCCTCTAAGAGCTTGCTTAGTGTGCGCGGAATGAAAGGCTGTGTGAGCAGTGGTGGATATTACCTGAGGCAAGGAAGTTTTGGTTTTCTCTCCCAAAATGCAGGTGTTCTCTAAAAAAAAAAAGAAAGGTCTTCACTTCAATTTCATCCCCAACTTCCTTATTTTATTCCCAAAATGCAGGTGTTCTCTAAAAAAAAAAAGGTCTTCACTTCGATTTCATCCCCAATTTCCTTATTTTATTCCCAAAATGCAGGTGTTCTCTAAAAAAAAAAAAAGGTCTTCACTTCGATTCCTTGATCCTTGATTTCCCATTTTGTTCCCAAAATCAAATCTTGCCAATGCTTATGCAGCGAAAGCATGTTTTGTCAAAACTTACGCAGTACGCGGCAAAACGAAAGTACTCGTTACTGCGCGGCCGCGCAGGCGCGCAGCTTAGAGGGAACATAGCTTACTTTAAACAGCTGCAAAACCTTTTAAATACTTGAACAAAGATTTCACCCGAGATCACAGCTATGTTACATGGCTTTAACAAAAAATTTCACAAGTTTGTTTGGGAAGAATAAGAACTTGTAACCATTGCAAAAAAGTCTACTCAATTTCACCAAGTTGTGTTTTCAACATCAAACTTAGTTTAACTTTATAGAGGGTTTGGACAAATATGCTTCGTGAACAACTTGTCAACAAAAACAAGTTTTCCGGACAGAAGGATCCATCTTTTTATTCCAACTCATTTCTTTTTCCTGGAACAAATCAGCACTTGAGAGGCTTCTCTGGTTCGAGTCTCGACTTGCCTTTCAGCAAAGACACATTCACAAGTTTGCCAAATAACCACGACATGTGAGTAAACATCAAAAATTTATTTGAGGTTTGTACAGTATTTTAGACTTTACCTTAAAGTTTTTATAAAAGAATCTTGAGATACATTGATCACTCATATTTCTTAAACGAATCTGCTATTTCGTTTTTACAAGTTGTTTTTAAAATTTATTTCTAAATTTTTTTACTTTTAATGAATGACATTATGGAAAGGAGTTGGCATATTAACATTGCTCTAAAAAAACTTTTTAAACAGCTGAAAGATTTACTTAATTTTAAGAGAAATAAAGAATATTACAGCCAATAAAATTTTAAATTAGGCCGACCTAAAAAAATCATTCAAGATTGCATTATCGTTTTTTTAATAATTTCTAATCGAAAAAATAGAATATTTTGCAATACAAAATTTAAACAAGGAATTGAATAGTGAAATTTTGTTAAGAATTGTGGTGAAACCACCAAAAAATAATAATGCAGAAGCTTGCATTAAAACAGTGGCGCAATGTTGGCCACCGGAAACAGGACGTATTGGACCAATGTACAAACAAACCAATTCCTTAAATTACATCAAATGACGTCACTCATAACACAATTTGTAAAGCTTTTCATGCGATTGATTACTCCATATCTACAGACAAATCGATAAATGAGCAGCAGGAAAATCATTTTAATCTCATTACCGCAGTCAGGAAAAACTCAAATTAATACTCACTATGATAATCACTGCGGCCTAATTAGAAACAACTGCAAAATATCATTAATCACAGAAAAATTGATCTATACAAATTTATTTGTGCATTGTCAACATCAGAATATCTTTGTCAAATATAATTCTAAAGTGGGGATTTTTTAAATTTATTTGGGTTACACACACAGATAAGTAATTGAATTGACGAAAAAACTTACATAGAATCAGTCTTTAATGTTTGTGTTTAGATGTATATACATTTTTTTGGTGAGCCCTTACTTGAGGTATTTCACAATTTGTTTTTGTAGAAAGAATTATAATGCAATCAAAATACAAGAATCACTGAAAAGGAAACGAAAAGACTTTTCTTCGTTTTTTTCAAGGGACTCGGAAAACGAAAAGTAAGCGCCGATTGGGAATTACTTTTCGTAGGTCATTTATTATTTTATTTTCATCTCCTATTTATCCTCCTGACTCGCAGGAAAGCTTCGGAAGTGTTATTTGAGCTGTTTTCGAAGATGCCAAGACATTGTATCCGGTTAAAATTTTTTTATTTTATTTATATTTTTCTTCTTTTTTACTTAGAAAGATAATTGAAATTTAGAGCTGCTTGCTAAGACCACTGAAGAGAAAAAAATGTCGTAGCGTTTTTCACAAGGTTATAAAAAAATGATGCAAGTAAGTTTTGGGCTGCGTCGATCGCGTTTGCCATAAATCACGGGACTCTTAAACATTAGACAAAAATTAGATAAAAATTAACAAAAAAAAAAACAAAAAAAAACATTTTAAAAGAAAATAGAACAAAAAAAAAAAATTTACAAGTCGTGCATTTCTTTGATGATTTCATCCCAATTTTTTTCGATATAAAAGTTTATGGATTAACAAATTTTTTGACTTCAAAATTGATTGCTTTAATTTAGGGATTCTCAACTGGTGGGTCGTGGCCTACCAATGGATCACAATAAGTTTTTTTAGATGGGTCACACAGAAATGATGAGAAAAAGTGTTGAAATCATATGTCAGGCAGTTATTTGTTGTCAAGGAACAATATAATAAAATTGGGTGCGGAATGAAAGTGAAAATTATACACATTGGGCTGCAACAATTACGTTTTAAGTTTTTTGGGCCACGGTGTTAAAAAGGTTGAGAACCCTGTTTTAGTTAAACTGTAGCTAAAAAATTTTAAATGTCAAATGAAGGCACTGGTCCAGAATGAAGGCCAATCTCATCAATGGGTTTGAGGAAAAATTCTGTTTCCCTGTTTTATTTTGATAAGAACCAAACTAAAAAATTTTTCACCTAAAGCTTGTGTTGGCATCTGGGCAAACGTAGCCTAGTTAGCTCTTGGTACTTGGAGTGCAAACTATGGGTAACCAGTCGAATATTATTAAAATCAACTAAGCAGGATTTTTTTTCATTAAGATTTTAAAACTCTTTTTTTAATGAGGATTGATTTATAAAGCAGATGTCGTAACTTTACTTGGGAATCCAAAATGACTATTTGAATTAGGTAACCGAAACACCTGCGCTAAGGTAAAGCTGTGCTATTTTTATCTATACCGTCTCTAGAAAAAGTTTGCTGAAAACCAAAGTTCTTTAGAAAGTAGGTTCTGGCTAAGTACGAATGGATTCTTTTGAAATTTCTGTCAAAAGATAGAAAGAAACAACGGTTTCTAACTGTAAAGAATAGATTCAAAAATAAATCAAAAGTACATGATCAATTCTCATAAAACTTGGCCCCCAGCCTTCACTAAACTTTAAAGAAATTTACAGCTCCAGCAACTGCAAATAATCACTTAACAACGTCTTAGTAACGAACTACAGGGTGGGCATAAGTTTGGAAACAGTTTTTTAAACTAAATTATTTTGTTACTACTGTTATTTGTTACTTTTGTTACTATAGAATAGTTCATAAGTAGGAAATACGTTTTATTGTAGCTAAGACATCACTCTATCGCAATATCAAATAATTTTTTGCTAAATTTTAAACGATTCGAAAATGTCAGACAAGAGAGAAGCTATAGTTGCATTACATTGTGCCAGAAAGTCAGATTCCACTATTGCAAAGACACTTTCAATTGCGAGATCCATTGTCTGGAAGACATTCACACGTTTCAATGAAAGAGGGGATTTATCTGATCGTCCCAGAAGTGGTGGATCACGCACCCAAACGAAGTGGTAAACCACGCACTGGCCTAAATTAATGATTAAGTGGATTCGAGAGAGGATTAGGAGAAACCCGAGGAGATCCATGTGACAAATGGCAAAATCTATTGACATGAGTCCCAGAACCATGAGACGAATCGTCCACAAAGATCTGAAAATTTCCTCTTTCTCCCTCCAAAAGAGACAAACTTTGTCAGCAGCTGTAAATCAAAAAAGATTGGAGAGAAGCAAAGTTCTTCTGAAGGAATTCAGGTCTGGCACGGCGGGTGCGATTGTTTGGTCAGATGAGAAAATCTTCACAGTTAAATTCGCTCATAATCGAAGAAATGACAGTATCTAAATCCCATGGACTTTTCGGTGTGGCCCATCCTCGAAGCCAAGGCCTGTGAAAAAATTCACTAGAGTGTGGACGATTTAAAACAGTTTCTACTGCAAGCATTTAAGAAATTCCACAAGAACAGCTGCGTGCCTCCGCGGAGGATGTTCGCCGAAGATTGCCGGCGGTAATCAAAAGCAATGGAAGCCATTTTGAGTAAAATTATTTTGTTTGCTTTGTATAGACTTTCATGTAATCGTATATATCTGTAAATTGTTAGATATATTTTTCGTTACATTATAATATCAATTTTAATTTGTTTCCATATTTACGCCCCACCCTATATAAGAATAAATTAGCACCTCGATGGCTGATATTAAACTTACTTGTTTGTCCGACACACAAGTTAAACACCGCGAAACAATTATAAACACTGCAGCAATCGATTCAATTTTAAGGTGTCAGAACCAACCCTTGAACAACTTCACCATAGCCACACAGGCACAGAAACACGAACGATTCCTAACCTTTTCTCATCTGGCAATGGCTCAACTGGAATGAATGATAAAAAAATGCAAACTGTTAATATAAATCCAGCCATGTCACACGATAATAATGGAAATTACTAGATTGTGGTGGACTTGTTCAATAACGATTACATTATGTTTACAATCGATCAAGCAGTATACGCCGCCGCAAAACAACCAAACAGACAACGCGCGATAAAGAATTACATAATGTCAAATCAGCTAAAAAATTGTAGGAGATTCCGGACAGCATTCTAGAGCGGTCGAGATAAAAAAAAAGAAAAAGTGAGAAAATGCGTAAATGCTGTCCAAAGTATATTAGTCATGCGCTCTGAATTAAAAAGACAAAACGAATTATTGTTATACACTTAAAAGAACTACTTGCAAGTAAATAAAATAAATTATGTGGGAGTGGTGTACCGACTATGCAATTATTACGAGGTACTTAGCAACAAAAAGATTACGTGGTAATAAAAAGCTTAAATTAAAATAAAAAAACTGAAAATCAATTATAGATTTATATGATCCGTTTAAGATTATGAATGAAGTGTGACAGCAAATATTTTTTGGCGTGGACCAAAACTTTATGTTTTTTTCACAAGTGAAGTGAAAGTATCATTAAATATCTTTATTCAGTTTCGTGCAAAAAAAAAAAATTTGGCTATCAAATAAAAAGGAACGAATGTTTTAAAAATAAAATTGGGTAACTTTTTCATTCTTTTGCAATTCAATATATTGATCTCACTTCAAAGATACTGATGAAAACTTGAACCCACGCACTTTAACCAAATGTAGAAGAAATTGCCAAAAATTTTCCAAGTTTAAAACCCATAACCCTTAAAATACTCATTTATTAACCAAATGTTAAAGCACTTTTGTCGTCATTGCTGTATGAAAAGCCATTCGCATCGGGTGAGCAACAAACAAGAATAAGGCTGGGGGGTTTTCTTTTTTCTACTCAAGCTTTGAGCCATGAGATGTTTTTAGTAATTTTTTTATATCATTTAATTCTATTTGTTCACGACAGTGCTAACTTCACAGCAAACCAAACAAGACAGCTATTCGACTCATGTCAAGCAACAATCGATTTGACCAGGCCGTTCCGAAAGCTACCCTCAAAACATGACGGTACTTCAAAGTTGCTTTACACATTTTGTGCCATCGTTACAAATACATTGTTTTTAAAATAATTCTTTTAAACGCCCGATTTGCTTGAGGATGGACGAAGTATTGTTTAACTTGTGCGATGCAACTTATCATTTCAGGTTTATGAGTGCTTTGCCGAATCTTTATTTTTTTGTTCTGATAAAGAAAGTAACTTCCATTATTATTTTTGTTCTTGTTTTTAATTTTATTTGAACATTTTTTTAAGGGCACGAATTACATTAAAGCAAATCAAGTTGTGTTGTAAAACAGAAAAATACTTTAAAATTCATTGTTCGTTTAATAAAACATTGCAAGGTTAGTAGTTCACATGCAAAAAATTGAAAACGTTATTTGCCAATAAAAATATCTACTTTAGTTTTGCCCAACGGCATTTATTGCTTATATTTTTTTGATGTGAGCTAAAATTGAGCTGAAGCAATTCACTTCGATTTGATAAAAATATAATAAATTTTTTTCAGATATTTTGAAGCCCTATAGCTGCCCTTTGTGTGATGCTCAGTTTAACAGACCCGCAAACCTAAAGACCCACATGAGGATCCACAGTGGGGAGAAACCTTACAAATGCGACACCTGCGGGGCAAGATTCGTTCAAGTCGCCCACCTACGTGCCCATGTGCTCATTCACACTGGGGAAAAACCTTACCCATGCAATGTGTGCGGGACGAGGTTGGGGACTGCATAGTGTTTTGTGTTTTCATTTATAATCTAAATCACAAACCCACTGCTAAAAATTATACTCAGTCATTAAAAATATAAAACATAAAGTGGTTTATTTTCAACAGTTAATTTGCTGTTTAACTAATTTATTATGAAGTCTGAACTTGACAAAAATGTTTAAGTATTAGGTTTTAAACGAATATTAATCATTTTTAATGAAGTTGCGATCGCTTGCATTTTAACAAGTGTCACAACCATATTCTGTGTTGAAATAGAATCCATGAGCAAAACATATTTTTAGACGTCAGAGACCAACTATTTAAAAATTTTTTCTTGATTTTACGTTTATCAGAATTTTATGTTATTTTTTGAAAACTAGGTTACCTTTTAAGTTTTTACATTTTTTACTGGTTTTCAGCTAATTCTACTTTTGACAAAAACTGCAAAGCAGGCAGGTCCAAATTTTGCGACCACATAGGACAATTTATGAAATAAAACCTCTGTCTTAACAGCTAATTAATAAAAACTGTTTCAAGTATCATCTGAAATTATTATTCACTTATAAAAAACTATTACAGATCAAGTTTTAAAAGATTTACTTTAATGATAAGGGGGTTTCCCGGGTTCGGAGGGCGTGTACTGAGGCTGAGGTTTAATATTTGCCAAATAAAAATTTTATAAAAAGTTACAAAAACACACAGCAGACAACGAAATGGCCACTTGCTTTTGGCCGACACAACAACGTTTGACCGGTACGAGAAAAAATTAAAACGTTGAAATAAAAAGAATGGGTAAAAATTTTGAAAAAATGTTTAACAGTTATAACAGCGAGAGATAAAAAAAAGAAAATCTTAAAGTACCTAAAATTGTATCACAAACTTTTTTGCTATTTTAGCACGAACAGAATATTTGCAATCGCGCAGTTTAAGATTGCAATTATATTAATAAGTGCTGCCATTTTGTTTCATAGAAGAAATGATTGGGAATATTTGGCAAAACTTTCATTGCAGCATATTGTTTTGGTAGACATCTGCAATAATGTACTTTTTCAATTCTCAAGTAACTTATTGCGAACCCACAGGAAGTTTCTTGGTATACGTCAATCACATTTTTTTTATCAAATCGCATTTTCGGACTAAAAAATCAACTTTTTTTAACTATTTTAAAACTTACTCTGCTTCTAACCAACTTAAAAGCTTTTGCATGTCAATAAAAAATTGCATGACGTCATATCACTTCGCAATTGTTTAGAAGAAGCAGGGCATCTTGCAACTTTTGTTTTAACAAAAAGTTATTTCACTTTTAAATGTATCATTTAGTTTCAGACACCTGCAGACTCTCAAGTCTCATCTGCGGATTCACACCGGAGAAAAACCATACTCCTGCGAGAAATGCCAGGTTCAATTCCGACATAAGAGTCAACTTCGTCTACATCTAAGAACGAAGCATGGGGTCCAAACTAACACAAAGAAAACTTACAAGCAAGTAAGTTAATTACTGTAATACACCAGAAACTAACATTATCTACAAAATACAAGCCTTTTATAAACAATTCTTACGTAAGTCTATCGCAAATTATATATTTTCATAGTAATATCAATAATTCGGTTCGTGTGACGTCACCATCACGAGAGACATTTTATTGTGCGTTATTTTAATAATGTACCGCAAAATTATTTTATTACAAGGACTCTAAAACCAAAAGAATGTTTAATGACATTAAGCGTAGAATATCTCACACTAAGGATTCAACTGATTCTTGGTGGTACCAAACAGGTTCCGGGTCTACGAAGCGCTGACATTTCAGCGCACATTAAGCGTGCTCAAGAAGCGGCGAAATCCAATTCTAATTCACGAGTGAGTTTGACCCCAAAACTTTTCTTTTCCTCTAAATAAATAAAATTTTACTTTTGAAGCAGTCGTATTTGTCGACGAGCTACCTTTCGCAGCAAATGAGAAGAACCTGCAGTGATGTTGTTGACAATACAGACGAGTGTGAAAAGGTTGACGAGAGAGGAACAAAAGGTGATACTTTGGGTTATCGTTTATCTGAATAAAAAAAAAAAAGGCTACAAATGTCAAATTAAAAATCTTAACTCTAGAAACCCATTTCTTTCTTCTTTTTTTTTGTCACACAAACAACAACGATGGAAAAATGTCTTTACTTTTTAGAAAATCAAAAAAATACTTTTTTAAATTAGGGTGTATTAGAAAAAACTACTCTGAAAATATAACTCTTATTTTGTTGTGAGAACTGAAAACTGATAAAGTCAGTTTTGTTCTCTAATTTAATATTGTTATTGATAAAAAGAAAAAATTTCAAAAATAACAAAAATTTGACAAATGGCTCAACTTAATTGCTTATTTTAAAAAATACTGGGTCTGAAGAACTTCTCCTGCTTTAAGCTGGTGACAAGGTTGTACAAGCATGCACTAAATGAGCTACTGCCCTTTGCTACCACTGGCAACCGTATGAGAAGCTCGCAAAAATGGCTGTATTTTATTTATGTACTTATTATTTACTTATTTCTGTGAATTTTACCCCTGTCTTTAGTCATTTAATTATACACATAATGAAGACACAGAAAGAAAAATTTATTTTAACATTACCTATATTTCTTAGTTTAAAAAACAAATCAAATTACTCTCATTTAATGCTTACACAGTGTCAAAACTAATATCCAACAAGAATTTTCACTGTTCAAAGCACGCTTTCTTGTAGTTCTCTTTGTACTAGCAACATAACGTAACTTAACGCGCAGTCAACCTGATGGGGTCAGGTGACGTAGCACTTCGGCTTGGCGAACTCGTTGCAGCGATATTTGGTCTTTCTGTTGAACTTACTAGAGCAATGACAGCAGCTTATTAAGCTAGGAAAATTTATTCATTTAGAAGCTAACATTTTGCTTTCATTCCAGAATATCTTATCTGAAATTAAAAAACAAATTTTTCATACTTGAAGTCAATTAAGAGAATATTATTACTTAAATGCAGACATCATAAAACGTGTTTATCAAACATCGCAAAAGATGATTAGTATGATGAATTTATTTTAATTTAGCTGAATTAGCTTCTAAGTTTATAATTTATTGGATGACAGACAATAAAAAAAAAAACTAAAGTTTTAAACAAGACAGAACAAGAAAGAAAACAAGAAAGCAATTAAAATTCTTACTGAAATTATTGTAAAGACGTTGCATCTAGTCTGTTTGTCGATAATGGATTTTAAGATGACAAATGGCACTGACCGAACAATTTATTTAACTATTTGCACTTTTTGATATTATTTAAAAAGATTATTATCATGAGAATTCTTTTGACTTACTTTTACGAGAAGAACTTGTTGACAAGGGCAAACTGCAAGGAAAACGCCGTCCGTGTAGAGCTAGCGAACATCGAAAGTGACGGCGCCTCTATTTGGTTGAGAGAAGGAGCGCACAGGGTTAGTTGCTGGCGCGCTCACTTGCGCCGTAAGGGAGAAAGCTTTCCCTCATAGACAACAAATTCTTTCTGGCAACAGAGAGAGGGGTCAAGAGATTTGATGACGGTGGCTTTTAGCGTTGCCAAGTTGGAAGATGGTCTTCTTGTAGCTAAAATTGCACCAGTTTACGGTATATTAAATTTTTCTGTAAAGGTCTTGTTTGCTTATGAATCTTAACCAACAGCCAAATTGAAAACAGATGTGTTTACAATATCAATTGACGTTTAGAAAAAAATTTTTGAAGCTTTTGTGAATTAGTCTCATACATAAAATATAAAAAAGCTTTTTTAGTATTTTTTAAAAAAAATATAATTATCAACTCTAACTTGATAATAATAAAGCAATGGATAATTTTAAGCAGACGACATCTATCCCGGAGCAAGTGGAAACATCTCGGTTGATGACGTCAACCAGCCCCGGGAGTATCGACTTAATGTACAAGCTCATTTCACGAAGCTAGATTCGAAAAAGATTGAAGGGGAATATCCAGTCAATGAAATGAACGAGAACTTGAAGTTGTGATTGGATGGTTGGTGGAATCTGTTTCGAACCATTTGAAGTTTCCATTTGTCATCTGTTACAATTTTTTTCGGGCATTGCTCTTTTTTTATATATCTTTGAATATTTTTGAAAAAAATAAAAAAAGAAACATATTAATCCATTCCTTTCAAACCATTTAACGCTATTAAAAATTTTCTTTAAAACTATTTGCTTTAAAAAGATTTAATTTAATTTTAATAAGAAGTGTTTTCTTGTAAGTAGATGAAAATATTTTTTAGTTACAACTAATTTTTCCTAATATTGCTTCTGTAAAAATTACTAAAATCTCTTCAATATCTTTGAGCTCACAATCTTGTAATTAGTTTTGAAAAATCATTGACAAATTGCTGCTTTAAAAAAATATATATATATTTGACTATTTATTCAAGAAAAAATAAATTTGACTCGTGCTTGACTTACCGGGTTATGGTTTACTACTGTAGATGGCATTCTATGTTCATTCACTGCAATTATGTGGATGTTTTTTGTTTTTTTTTAATTTCTTTGTTTTCAGAATGGTAATCTACAGTAACTGAACAAACATTGATGGAAGGACATCTAATCTAAAACCTTGATTTATCGTAGTTTGGGCATTCTGTAGAATATCAAACGTTTGAATATTTTGCACAAAGTCAATTTCGAGCATTTTTATTATGTTCAGCTATTTCTATATTTTTTTGCTTTGTGGTATGTTTTGTAAGTTTTTAAATGGGTAAATTTTAATTTGGAAAGAGTTTTGTTATTTTAGAGTAAAATGATGCTTAGTATGCTCTATAATTAGAAAATGCAAGCACTGCTCTTTTGATTTCCTTATTTCAATTTAAACCAAAAAGTTGTTTTTAGTTATTTTTGGTATTACTCTTTTTCTGCATCTTATCATGTGTTTTAATAATTTGCTAACGCAATATTTCCTTAAAATTTAATAAAAATCATAAAAAATTGTAAAGTTGTTGAAAATTACCTGAGTTAAATCTCGGAGAAATGACATTTGCCAACAATCGTGTAGAAGTTCTGATCTGTAAAAAGAGTACAGACCGCATTCCTCTAAACATTTTTGGGGAATACTTCAGGAGCATGGAGTTTAACAGTTTTAAAATAATTTGGTTTTAAAATTAAAAAATATTTTTATATATAACACAAATTGAACCTTAGAATGGATAAAAGAGCTATATAGGGTTTTACTAAATCTAACTTCTAGTGTTTGTTCAATTAATTCCAAATTTTCTGACTTTTATTTTTAAGAATAGACTTTCTAACATTAAAACTGAAAGTGAAGCAATATAAATAGACATTTAATAATAGTATATTATGCAACTAGATGACGGCAATATTTAAGACCCTATTAGCTTTTTATGAATAAATAACTTTTTTGTGACAAACTGACCAACTCCTGTTAAAAAAATTTTTAACTTCTCACCGTTATTTAGTGATTCATTGCCAAACGTTAACATGAATGTTTGATTGTCATATTTTATTTAAATGTTATAAAACTCTTATTTGTGTTAGTTAAATTACAGTAATTTTTGTATATTTTAAAGCAATTGAACCATGTAAACAAGATGATTTTTATATTGCGAGTTAGTGTTGGCTACTATTGTGAAAACCTATTTTTATGATAATCTGGCATCTGGTACTTTGTTCACTAACTGAAGCAACCCCCACATAAACTAAGTGGTCTTGAAGGGATGTCATAAAAAAACAAAAAAACTTTATCTAGTCTAATAGGATTATAAAAAATTACAACTTTTTGACGTTTTAACTTAAGAGGGAGGTAAACAACACAATCATTGGTGAGAGATTTCTGCTTTTTCAGTTTTTACGCCATATAAAAATTTTTTTTAATTTTAACCAAATTTAGCAATGTAAAAAGTAAAAACTCTAGCAATGTCATTTTAAAATAAAATTATAGAAATATAAAAAATTTACCCATGTAACAAGTTACGTAAAATTATTGAAATTGTATTTTTTACAATGCTATTACCAATTCTTTTAAATTTTCTTTAACTTGAAATTTTTTCAATGAAAAGTTAATTGCAAAAAAAAATTGACTTTTAGCAAGCAGGTTATCTCTTTGTAAATCCTTTTTGATAATTGCTTATAAGAAAACGATTTGCGATAAGAATATTGCAGTTTTACAAAAGAAAACATCATATGATTATTGTGTATTACTTGATTTAGTTTAACGCCATAAATATTATAATCTATTGTAATATTTTATTTTATAACTTGCTATTTTTTAATGTAGCTAACTCAATAAATTAAATAATTTTTACAATTTTTTTCAACGCTAAAATGAAATTGTGAAAATCATCTGATATAAATTCACAGCTGGCATAGCATTTTTTTTAGCTAGTTTACAAATTTATTAATAGTCAATGTGTAAAAGTAAAATTAAATGAATAATAAAAGAATGAACTTAATTTACACGAATCCTGCAAATCAAAATACGGAACATTTAAAAAATTGTTATAATACAACAAATTATGCAGGACCAGGGTCTAAGTAAAGTTTTTTGACGGTGACGTTCATCTGCAATAGGGTAAAAAAAGCTCTGTCATTTTTGATGTTAATGTTTAAAGAAGGGTTGGAGTAGAGTTTGTCAATCCCTGCGAGTATAAAGGTTTTTTTGACACCACACGTACTACTTCAAAAAATAAGGTTATAAACGCTTATTTTTGTCGAGAGGTTTTTAGCTGTTGTTCCGTTCCTAAAAATTGCCCACACTATGTATATTCACAATCTCATAAAAAATCTCTCAATTTCGCTTTGGTCCGGCTCAAATAGCCTAAGAAATAACGGTGTTATAAGTAATTTAAATATTTTACATTTAGTTATAAAAAAGTGGCAACACTGCTTAGTATCTTGAATTAGAGTTGTCGCGGGCACACTTTTCCTGCACTGTGCCCGCACTGCACTGCAAGGTTTCTGCCCGCAACTGCACTGCGCTGCAAAATTTTTTTAAGTACCGCACCGTGCCCGCACTGCACTGCAAACTTTAAACATAAGAGCAAGTATTAAAATTATAATATAAGTTCAAAAATATTTCTCGATTGCACGGTGTCCGTACGGCGCGGTAAATTTGATCAAAAAGTTACGCGGTGCCCGCGCGGCGCGGCCGCGCGCCGCCGTGTACGCTGCGCGGTTGACATCTCTATCTTGAATCTTAAAGTAACTTCCAGAACTATCTGCTTGACCTGTTTTGACAATGACTCTATTATATAGTTGTTGTTTTTTATTTGGATAATTTCAGAACATTCGAGATACTTACGACCGAGTAATATAAATAAGGTTCGCTCGGAAGCATTATGATGATTCGTTGTGGTAACTTAGAATTGGAAAATTGTTAACTGTGTGAAGTCATAGTTTTTGAACGCAAAAGTCTTTGGTTGTCTACGTGATTGTGAAGAATTAAGCTACTAAATTTATTTGCTGTTGATTTATACTATTCGGGCTCCAAAGTGGATTGGAGCATATTTCTTAATAAAGAAGATATTGTGGTAGTCTGAGCTGTGATTTAGCTAGACTATATTTTTGCTGTCGCTGGTTCGAAGGTCAGATCCAGCAAGAAGATTAAGAATTTTATCGTTTAGTAGACACCTAGATTGCGTTATCGGTGAGAGCCTTTCATAACAGGCACCGAAAAAATTATTAGATAAAATCAATTCTACAAGAATTTAAAAAACTAAATTTCAAGAACTATTTACCAATTTCTCCAAAAAAATTTCAAAAACTTTAGCAAATTTTAAAAAATTTGCTACAGCTGTGAATAAATTGGATATTTTTATCAATTAACCCTGAATGACGTCAGATTTACGGATGAATAGATATTTTCTTAACTTTTCACACCAAAGCATGCGATAATTTCCGACTTCGCAATCCACCAAAGAGGTCGCGATCAGAGAAGAAACAAGCGCAAAATTTAATAACCGAATAATTGCATCGAAAATGTTTGATGATAGTAATAGAAGTTTTAATTATAAGGAAAACAAATTAAAAGCTTAAATTGTTTCATAAAATTGGGCAAATGATACTAAATTTGCTCAAAAAGCACATAAACCAATAACACCACTTGTTATAGCGAAGTTCAGCCGTTTAAAATGCACACCAAAAAAGGGTAATTGATTTATTAAATATAATGTCAATGCAAAAGCGTGTTAATACGATTGCGATGCGATCCAAAATAATGCAAAGTGATGCGATTTTAAATTGTTTTTACTAAAAATATACTTCTGAAACTATAGCAAATTAATTCGAAACAGTATACGTCTTAACAGTCTTTTACTCTTGAAGCAGATAATCACTCACAAAACCAACTCTTCTCTATCAATAACTCGCAGTAGTCTTTACAAAAAACAATCTACAATAAATAAGAATAAAAACGTTACTTTAAGATAATTATTTGAACAAAAGATACGGCGTGAAAAAGAAAGAATCAATTAAAGCGAACAAAAGGATCACTAATAACAAAAGGATTATTAATAACAGACAGCTGTTCGAAACTCAAACAAAGCTTGCTGTAACACCACAAATTGAAAAAAGAACAGCTGGCAACAAATTTTTTTCTTCAAGAAAGGATAGTTGATAGTAAGTAATGTCTTATAGCAGTCTTAATAATGTAATACTTGTTTACAAATTTTATTGAAAATATTGATTTGCTCCGGTAAAATAAAATAACAAAAAAAGAATCAACTTGCTATTTCCATGATCTTACAAACGATGATCACATTCTCAGGAATTCTCACATTCACAAACGATGATCACATTTTTACGAAAATAGTTCTCTACATTAAATATACTTGATTAAAAAAATTAGCAAATAAAGTATTCAAGTCTGATTACAGAATGACCGTTATAAGTTACAACAAAAAGTCTGAAATAACGAGCTGCGATTGGCTGAGGAAAGTAGTTTGTTACTTTGCTGTTTCTGTCACGGTTTCCTTCAAATATCTAAAAAACAGCAAAGTCTTTATAATAGATTTCGGATAATACGCGATTTCATTTCTAAAAATGGCAAATTGTCATTATTATTGCATAAAAATAGTGTAAAGTTTTTTACTTTACGGTAGAAGTCTAGCCGGTCCGTCTAAGCTTAGTTGGCCAATTAAATTAAGTAAAACTGTACACCAGGTCGATTCCGACTACAGTCAAACTAAGGACTTTTAAAGCTTTTTTTCTTATGGTGTTCAGCATTACAAGGAGAGTGCGATGAAATATCTGAAAACTTCCTGGTCCATTTTGTGCTACTCTGCAGTTACGACGGCACTTTTATGTGTTGTGCTCGCGCGATTGTAATAAATGTGTTCTTGTTAAAAGTTTATGTTTTAGAAAAATTGCTTTTGGGATTTTACCAGTTTTTTTAAGTAGGGCAAAACAGCTAAATGAATAAAACTTCAAACTTTCAATAAAATT
This sequence comes from Diplosoma virens, assembly GCA_963680785.1. Classification (NCBI taxonomy): domain Eukaryota; kingdom Metazoa; phylum Chordata; class Ascidiacea; order Aplousobranchia; family Didemnidae; genus Diplosoma; species Diplosoma virens. The sequence goes on along the minus strand of OY796881.1, from coordinate 1,341,141 downwards.
TTTAATAAATGAATTTCAGGTTTTTCAACATTTTGTTTTCCTTATCAACTCCCAAACAAAATACCATAATTAACAAATTGGTACTTTCTATATGAAGTTAAGATAATAAGTAAAAACGATGAAATTTTTAACCTTCTTTAAATAAAATACCAGACAAATAAAAATAAAGAAAATACAAGCAAATTGGCATCTCAGGATGCAGTTACATGATACTTTACCAAAAAGCTTTCAAAAGCATCACGCCGCCGTGGAAAATTTAATTGATGTATTTTGAAGACGCTGAAACATTTGGTTGTTCGAACAATTTTTTATCTGTCACACTTTTCAAAATTAAACATTTCAATTTAACGACATCAAATTATATGGATAAACATAAACGCTGTTGTTCACTCTACATTTACGCAAATTATAATTTCTGGGTTAGCCTCACGAGCAAAAGACGGCCATACTGCACACAAAACCCTCTTAATCAGCACTAATCACAAACACTTCTAGCAGAATTTTGTCTCCCCAGAAGATCTGGCTGTAATTTTTAAAAAACACAGAAAAGATGTTTCTTGAAAGCGACAGTGATTTGTTCGAATAACATAGAAAATGTAAAAAATTAACATCTTACAGCTTCTTGTTGTGAAAGCGCTATGCATAGGTCAAGCAAGAATTCCGACCTGTTTTCGGAAGTGCCCAGATATTGCTGCCCAATTGCAATCTTTTATTTTGGCTTTTTAGTTTTATAAAAATATGACTGAAATTTAGAACTTCTTGCCAAAGCTGCCAAGCGGAGAAAAGTCTTTACCATTCGACCGCTTCAATTCACATAGATGAAAGTATTCGTGATAAGTATGAATATTAATGTTCACTCTACAATTAACATTTTAAAACTTGAAAACCCTACGTGGTGTCTTACCAGCGCGAAACTTGAATTTAATGCAAATATTCAAAACACAAAAAAAGTAGTTTTGAAAGCCGCAGAGAGATGCTTGAATAACGTCACAAAAGTAGCAAGTTATGAAATATTTCGAGTATCTTACAATATCTCGTCCGTTTCTTTGGATTGCCACTAAATTTGTTGGTGAATCTCCGTACAATATCTTGTAGCTGCTGATCCATTGCTGAAAATTTCTTGGGTCACCTTGAGTCACCACACCAACAATTCGAATCTTTTGTCCGAAATCGACTTGTATCCAAGATCCATTGTTTTGACCTTAAACATTGAAAGAATCAGAATTACGAGTAGAAAGCAAATTTCATGTCTCTTGACTAAAATGCAAGCAATTGTAAGTTTAATTTTTATTTCACCAACATATTTTCTAGTTGATTTCATACAATCAAGAGGATTCAAACTTGGAGAAATTACCTTAAGTAAATAAACTTTTTTGTTGCAAATAGTATATTTTTTAAATAAAAAAAATAAAAAAATTCCAAAAACGCCAAAATGAGTCAACAATGCAATGAATTGGATCTATATTCAATAATATTTGAGAAAACTGCGTTTTTTAAATTGACGCAAATGTGAGAACTCATTTTATTTAAATCTTTTCTTTGCTTAAAAAATAGCTTGGACGAAGTAGTGTTTCGCTTTCTTGCTCCACTATTTTGAGTTCGATTAACTTGGAAGCATTCTAGGTTTTTAACACAAAATGTCAACCTTGGATCAAGTCCTCCTGTCAGAACACAATAATCAGGGGTTCTTTTGAGGCCGAGAAAAAGATTGGTGCCGTATTATTTAATATGACAGGGGCATAGGACACTTTCTGGCATCGTTGCCTTACTTGCAGGCTCTTGAGATTTTTTTGGATGAGCACATGGTTACAACCGAGTTTCACACTCACTACCGGAGATAGCAAGCAAAGCAGGCACTGAAACGGTTTCTGAAACAGGCACAGTTTCTGAAACGGTATTCCTCAGGTTCCTCATTTATAACATTTATACAATTTGTATACTTTATATACGATAACAATTACACGATTTGGTTTCCAACATCTCTAGAAAGTTTTCCTATGCTAAGATCTGGTTTCGCTGCACTCTTCTGAAGATCGGGAGATCTTGGAGAAGACTCTAAACCAAGAATTGATAATATTTCAACGTATCTCTGAAATTTAAATCTGTCACACAAAACGATGAAGGTAAAAGTTCACCACAAAAAAGTTTTATCAATCTTTCCAGTCCTCTCTTTGAGTAAACTCACAATCCATCAACATCTTGTGATAATGGGCAAAAAATTATTTTTCTGACGCGCGCCACATTGCTGCGTCGATTTTCTGGCTTAGGATGGGATGGTGGTGCCAAACATTGCGTATAGTGCCTGCCTCTAGCTTACTGGTCAGCTGAGAATTACGCATCAGTCTGGTGTTGTAGCGCAGACATTTGCCGAATAGCCAATCTTTTAAATGAGACCGAAATCGAGCCAGTCGAGCTTTTCCGGCCAAGTGTGGGACTCTCGACGTCGATTATTAAGTAAGTCTTTAGACACACGCCAAGTGAGGACCAGGTTGCCTGCCAAATGATATTAGGATCTAGTCGCCCGAATGTTTCTTTGAACGGAAATGTTTGAACAACTTTTTCAAATTAGGTAGGAATCCGTGCTGCCCAGTGGACGAATTATAGATAAAACAAGAGTGATATAAGCTTAGCTCCAAGCTTCTTGTTTTTATTCCCGGGATAGTATTAAGCCCGTTAAAATAGGTTTTCAGAAGTAGCTTGGGTTAATCTCGATCTAGGAAAAAGGATGTAGGCCGTTCCCATTTTCCATACATAAATAGGGTCCGTTCTTTACTGTATTGCCTGGAGCAGTAAAAAAGTAAGCCCTCGGTCCCATTTCTGTGCATCTCTAAACCGGATTGAATGCCTTCCATAGGACTACGACTCTAATCTGATAAAATAAGTCCCAATATGAAGCAAACAACAACGTAAAAATGCATTTAATATTCTGAAATGCAACTATATTTAGTGGAATTTAAAACAAAAACAAACGTTAGTCAATATTTAGTGGAATTCAAAACAAAAACAAATGGGGGGGACTTTGTTGCCGCCTGATTCACTTGATGTGGATGCGGCTTACCAGGACTTCTGTAACATCATTAAGAAAGCAGCCAAGAAGACTATCCCACGCGGGTATCGAAACAACTATATTCCGTGTTGGGATGCAGAGTGTGAATCCCTCTATAAAACCTTTCTGCAGTCTCCTCAGGGAGACGACTCAAGTTTGGCTGCTACAGCTCTGCTTGCCAAGCTTGACAGAAAACGGAGGGATCGATGGTCCGAAGCAGTTCGGAGCATTGACTTCTCACACTCTAGTCGAAAAGCGTGGAGTATTTTGAACAACCTTACTGGTAGGTCACGACACTCTCCTCGTCATTGTCCCGTTTCAGCCGATGCTATTGCATCTCAGCTGGTTAGAAATGGGAAATACGAGGCTGTTGATCGCAAATTCTATGAGTTTTTTGTGCCTCCTCGGGAACAACTGCGGCATCCAAGACAGTAGAGTAGTGTGAAAATGTCTACTGTTGATGAAACAAAACTTTTTTTTAGAAAACACTACAATTTAGAAATAAAACTCAAGGAAATCCGGGCATATTCGAAGTAGAAACCTTTTGGTTTTAGAGAACACTTCAATTAAGGAACGGAAATCAACAATTTCGAGTCAGTTTCAAAGTGAAGACCTTTTTGTTTGGTGAACACTTTAGATTAGGGACAAAAATTTTGACATTCCAGACGGTTTCTAAGTGATAAACTTTTTTTATAAGAACGCTACTTTTTGGCAAAAATAATTTAAAAACCGAGACAGATTTAAAGTCACTAAGCGGTTTTTTAGATGTTTCAACTTATGTGGCCTCCTTTTTCAAAATTTCAAAATACGGCCCCGAATAACAAAAAGGTTTCCACCTCTGCCCGAATCTTTTTCAGTGCAAAAACAACAGTGTGACACACAACTACCTAGCAAATTCTTGTTAGTAGAATGGTAAAAAATTTTAAAGAGGCGGAATAAACTTCTCGCTATGACTTTATAGCTGGTTTTGTAACGTCCTCTTTTTAATTTTTAAGGAATTATGACTTCATTAAGCTCCAATGTTCCAAAATTGTAAAACGTAGATAAAATGTGCTTAGGATTTGCACCTTGCTACTGCAACATTTAAGTAAGTGGGTTTTAACTTGATTGTAAGTGGTTAAACATCAAAATTTTTGTTGAAGATAAAGTTTTAGCCGCTGCTTTGCTCAGTTATAAAGTTTGTTTAAAAAGTTTGTATACATTTGCTCAAAAAGTTTTAAAAAGTTTAATTAAAAAACTATTTTATTAAAAATTAAAACTGTCTTTAGAAACTCCTCGCTTTACACAACATAATCTTAGAAGAGAATACAATTTTATTTAATGCACTACACACTGAAATTAAGATTAAAAGTTTATGTAAAAACTTATAGTATTTGTAATAAAAAAAAAAAAAAAAAGGAAAACCTTTTTCCAAGTTCTTGCTGGAGGATGAATTTTAGTAAGTCAAAAGTTTAGCAACATATCAAAAACCATAGTTATGGTCAAATATTCTAAATTTTTGACAATTACAAGAGGTAAATTTATATTTTTTCTTCCCAATAAAACGTTTTAGTTTATTTAGTTTTAAACCTACTATACATAGTTTTATACATAGATACATAGTTTTAAACTCTCGAAATGATTATTAAAATTGCTTAATAGAAGGTACTACTAAAGTTATATGATATCAAGTTATTTAACTTCTTGCTAATACCTTGGGCTGGAGCCCAAAACGAATGATTGTCCAATCGACCGTATAAAGCTTGATAATCGGCTGACCAAGATGAGGAAGCAGTCATAGCAGAGTCAGGAACACGTCGACTTTTTATTCCAGAGTAACACACTTCTACAAATAAAATCGAAATTTTATGAAACCAAATCGTAATTTTTAGTGGAAATATTTTTATTGCAAAATAGCTGAAATGTGGACAGAAATCACATAATAGCAAATTTTTTTTTACAACATCCCAATATCAATTAATTGGTGCATTCGAGCGAATCGCTGGAAAGCAAGTGTTTCAATTGAGGGTTAACAAACATTTTAAAAAAGCTTAATGGTGATATTTGTAATGATTTTTCTAAATTTAGGCTATGGTATGATATAAAGCATGGCCGCAAAACCTCGATCGGGTAAAACATAAGAAATGATAAAAAAGAAGAATATATATTATATCACAAGAAAAAGAGTCAAACAAATTAAAAGATTGTAGAGCCAATGCATGATTAGTCTTTGTAATGATGATGGGTGCCACAGCTAATCAAGATGGGCATTTAACTTAACTGAGTAAGGTGAAGAAAGAAAAACCACTCATTAAAAGAAACTTCACCAGGTCTATCACTATGGTATTTGCAAAATAGTTAATAAATCTTTAATGCTTTATTTTTTGATACAAAACAATTTCTTTCCATTAATAGTTGCAAGGATATATAGTAATTGCATTAATAGTTGCAAGCAATAATTGCACTTTCAAACTTTGCAGAATTGATATAAAAGTACTGCAAGAATCTAATTTTGGCCTTTTACGAGCGTATGTTTTTGGCTTAGAATGAATGATTTGCTGGCAGTTTTGATTCAATTATAAGACTTTTTTCTGATTACACTTGCTTATTATAAATATTCTTGCACTTTACTATTCAAAATAAAAAACGCAATGTTCAATTAAATATATTGGTGCCAAACTATAAAATTCTTATCCCCTATTCCATTCAAAAGCTTTTAAAATATAAATTTAAAAATTAATATAAGTTATTTTTATCAACTAATACAACAAAAATGCATTTTTTTTTATTCAATTTTCTTTTTGTAACTAATCAAAACAAAATTATTATACTTATTTTTTTGCCTTGACGCAGCATGATCAACCAAAAGGTTTTTATTTTTTGTTTATTGTCATTACAAATGTCGTTGAATTTGGTTTTTTTACTTTTTTTGCGATCATTCTGCAGCCACCTTGTTGCTACATTTAATCTTTATTATGTCATGGGTATACTTGTAACGTCTAGAGACAAATAAATATTCGTGAATTTAAATCTAACTCTGCATCCGACAAAAGTTTGATCAAAAAATTTATAGTTTTTATTAGTACTGGTGTCATCCAGTTCTCTAATAAGTAATTTATTGCATCCTGATTCTGTTCTGAAACACTTCTGATGGACAAAGCAAATTAGTTTTTAATCTTCTGTTCACCAAGTCGTTGGTACAGTTGGTAAAATATAATTGCTTATTTTACAATTTATCATTTATTAACCATTTTTGACCAGTATTCTATTCTTGAAATGGCATAAAGGTCACGTTATGTAAACAAATAGATGTTTTCTTTGTACTGTTCTTTTAAAGTTGTCTACTTTACATTTGCAAGTTTTATAAAATATAAAAACATAAAAAATGCAACCACGGGCATAAATGTGTCGAACAATTTTGTATAATAATTACACAAAATCGTATCGTACAAAATTACACAAAAACTGTAGAAAAATTATTCTTTTACAGTTTTTCACCGCAAACCCATTAGCTTAAAAGTATTGCTAGCTCATTATAATTTTTCTTTATTAGAAATTGTGTTGGATATCAAAATAAATTTTTATTTTATTGTCAAAGTTTTCTTCTACCTTACCAACTCCAGTTTGTCACTCATATGAGTTGAGCCGGACTTTCCCAGATTAAAAATTAAAAAATTAAAGATTTAAGTTGTAATCACGTTTCTATTATGTTCTTTTTAAGAAAAGAAAAAAATTTTACTTTCAAATAGACGTAAAAGTTAAAATAGACCTTTTTCATTTTACAGATCAATTTTCTTTTTAATGAATTTAAGAATTTTTTGGGTTCGTTTTAATTTCAATAAAAAACATTTCTTATCTTGCTATTTTAAACAAAGAATTTTTTATTTGCTTGGTTTGCTGTGGCGTGGCTAGAGCTGTTATAAAATGTTGGCGTCGCCATTGTCTGCAACTGGTATGGTTTGTCTGCTTTAACAACTGTGTACGATTATAGGTCAAATTCCGAGACTGCATTGCAAAAATGAATAAAAGTGATATGAAGTGATAGACAAAAGTGTTTTCCTTAAAAACGATCCTAATAACAATTTTTTTAAAAATATTTTCATTGCTCTCCAGTAGTAAAAATGTAAACAAATATCGAAAAAAATTCCATCGTTGGAAAAGTAACTACACATCAGTTTTTTTAATTTTTATTTTATTGTACTTTGGGAGATAATCAAAGTTTTATTTTCAACATTAGAAGCGCTCTTGAGTAAAAATCACTTTGCAAAAATGCCTGTATTTTTTATTTTGTAAATTTTAATTCAAAAATTGTACCTATCAATTCTGTAGAAAAGGTAGCGACACCTGTTGATACCAAATCTTTTTATTTATTAAACAGAGCCTACTCTAGTGGAAAAACGCTAAAAAGTTATATTTTACTCTGTAAAAAAGTATTGCTTCGGAGGCCAAAGTTGATTCGATTAACAACAAATTTTGCAAAGGTTATTGCATTAACCAATTGATGCCGATTGGGAACATATATGCCCATAAATAACAATTCTCTTTAAAGTATAAATTTACAACACTTTTGTTTTTAAACGAAATAAATAATAAGATTCGTGTTTGCTACTTTTGTATAAAAAGTTTAAAAAAAATTTTTCAATTAGTACCTTGCAGTGGACCCAGATAGTTAGTGCAGTGACATCCTTTTTCTAGATGGTTTTACCCAATAAAAAAATGTATTTGACTATTTTGTAACCATATAAGTTATGCTGCATTAACATCATTCTGTAGCTTATGATTGACTCTGTGTTAGCAATTTTAGAGCACTTTAATTTCTTGCATGTAAGTTGAGTAATAGAAAAACAACTGTATGGTGGGAAAAAATGTTCCCATTTGGCAGTGATGGTACAATACAAGCTTTATTATTCCATATTGTGACTCACGAACAAACATTGCTGATTATGGTTTTGAACATGCTTGTAATGTTGTTCTTAAAATGGTAAATAAAATTGAGCTAAAAGCAGGACAACATGTTGTTTGTGACATTTACTTTGAGTTTGTTCATCTGTTAAAGAAACTCTGCGAGAAAGCTGTTGGATGTACTGTATATCAAAAATAAGAGATGATCGTTTAGAAGGTGTTCCACTAAAGCCAAGAATACTGATGAATAAGAATGTACGTGGTTCAATGGAAGAAGCATTTACTGGCTGTGTATCAGTAGTAAATTGGAAGGATAGCAAACTGGTCAGCCTGGCATCAAATAAATTGAAAGCTGAGCCAATGCAAAAAGCCAAGAAATGGGACAGAATTTATACAAAATTGATGTTCTAAATTCAATAAACATCTACAATAAACATATGGGTGACATTGATCGCTTTAATCAACAAGTGTCAGTTTACAAGATTAAAATAATATCCAAAAATGGTGGTGGCCTTTGTTTTCATGGAGTCTAAATGCACTTGGAGACTACTAGGAAGTCCGGGGATTTATAGCCCAACTAGTTTCTTAATTTTTTTCCAGAGCTTAGTTGTTTCTACTTGAGCATCTATGGCCACAGTTTTGAAATCGGATTTGGAGTCACCAGAGTCACATGCTTTAGGGAAGAATCGAAGTTGTCTTTTAGATTTGGCAAAGTCGGAGTCGCTTTTAAAACTCTGGGAAGTTGGAGTCGCAAAGGTTAATGGCCAAAATTAATTATTAGTTTAACTTCATTAACAGAAAAAAAGTGGGCGTGAAGCTAAAAACTAAAAAAAAGTTATAAACCTTAGTGACCACGCATAGGACAGAGGGTATAAAAATAAGGATAGATGTCCATGGGGATTGCCTGAAGATTAAGCCCTCAAAGATTCGACAAATTTTTTCGGCCCATCCCCTGTGCAGAAAAACAGAATTAACCATTACAATGAGTTGGCTTGTCAGCAGCGTTTCTAAAACTTATTTCAATCTAAAAAAATCTAATAAAAAATGTTAAATAATCCGGATAATATATCTTAAAAATTGATTAATTGGAAAGAACATTATATCAAGCGTCAACAAAAATTTATAGCAAACTCTTTACTAACCAGGATTAACAGAAGTTATTTCTTTAACCAAGGACGTTGTTTCTGAAACAAAAAACAATAAAATAGACGAGATTATTGTAGAATGATATATTAAATTTATTTACAATAAGGTTATGGTCAATGGCGTCATTCACATACAGCAACTGCGAAATATGTTTTAACTGACCTTTGGCGTTCTGCAATTCGGTTTTTATTTCATCAATTTCTGTTCGATTACACAAACATCCATTTTCTAACAAAAAAAGTTTAAAATGTTAAAGATTTTGATCCAGTCTTGAAATTTTTTTAATGTACGAATTTTTCTTCAACTAACTTGAAGTATCAACACACTGACGCTCCAAACTTTCTTCTTTCACACCAACCATGCCTTGTTAGATTTTTTCTTTCTTGTCTTTCTTGTAATTTTTGTATGTATTTGTTTCTTTACAATGTACATTACGTTTTTAATTTTAATGTTAGCAATATTGAAAGAATAAATGTAATCACGCCAATTTTTTGGTCTTTTTTACCGTTTGTTTATTTGAGTTCATTGTTGTTACTGCCAGTTTGGAAAAACTATTGGTAAGCAATTATTTATTTGGTTTAAAAACGTCTACTTGTGTTTTTGTTTTTTAAATGTTGTGTTTTGCATTTTGATTACTCCGTGTTTCAATTTAAATAGCAAACATAGCAAACTAAGTGCATGTTATTCAACTCAATTAACTGAAACCGTGACGTGTTTTGTAAAAATCTAGGGCAAAGCCACGACTCTTTAATTGAAAGTTAAAAGAGTCCCAGCAAACCTTCAATAGATTATTAGATTCAAACCTTCAATAGATGCAAAGCTTTCTTTTAGATGAAGAGTTGTGATATGAAGATCTTAATGCTTAAGCCTTAGTGTAAATACCTTTTACGGTCACCATACTTCATTTCACACTACAATAATTAAGCTAAGTAATTGAAATCCCACAAAAAAAAGTAAATTAAGATTTATAAGCTTTTAATTACAGATTGATTTATCAAAACGATACGAAACAACTTTTTGTTTTTTGGATTTACCAAATTTTTGATATAATTATACTCTAAATTTCGTGAACATATTTTTTAGATAGTTTTGGCTGAACTGTAGCCATCTGCAACATACTGCTAGCAATTTGATGGAATGTTAAATTTAAAGCTGATCATAAATTAGTTAGTTTTGACGTGCAATCGCTTTTTACGAATATTTTCGTAGACGATACTATTAAAATTATATCGATCTTCATTTACTCTGATGATAACCGCTAAAAGTATAAACCTCTAACGATTAAAAAATATTTTTTCTTAAATTTCTACGGTTGACTTATCAAAGAATGTTCTTATTCAAAGATGAGTTACTTCAAAAGCACGACAACGTCAGCATGAGGTCTTCCTTAACTTCGACTATGGCGAATTTCTTTTTGTCTTCTTTAGAAAATAAATTATTAAAACTCGATCCGAATTTCATCCAAAGCTTTATTTATGTTTTTTCTGTTTTTAATAAAGACAAAAAATGTTTCAAATTTTTCGTTATGTTTAGTACCGAACACATAAATATTAAATTTACCAAAAAACATTTACTAGAAACTATCTCTTTTCTTGACGTTGAAATTAAAATTAATAATACTGTTATTGAAACATGGGCTTATAGAAAGCCAACAAACACAAATTTTTTTAAATTTTATTGCAAGTGAAATGCTCTATTAAATGAAAGTCTAGTTTAATTTTTTGTTTACTTAATCGTGCTAAACGTTTGCTCATCCAATTTTTTGTTCAACAATGAAGTCAAATTGTTAAAAAGTGCATTTTTATGCAACGGTTATCGAAATTGGTTTTTTGATAAAGTTTTCGAGCAATTTCTATTTCCGAATAAAAGATCGGCAAAATACGATAACAAGACTTAATGAAAACTGCATTATTATCCCCGTGAGATGTCTCAAAAATGGCGTCCCACAGGCATCACTTTTTGCTCCTCTTTTATTTATATTTACATTCATGATTTTCCAGTACAAATTGTTGGGAAATTTGCCTAAGCTGATGGCTTGGCAGTCTCGCACTCAATTTCCAACTGGAAGATATCAGAGGGGACTTAAAGTCAGGCATGGTTACTGTATCCCTATATTTCCAGAAATGGAAGCAGAAGCTCAGTACAACCAAAACGGTGTCGGTTGCCTTGCACTTCAATAAAAAGAGACAAAACGCAAGCTTTCCATCAGCGTCGAAGAATGAGCCCTGCCTTATTGTACCAAGCTTATATACCTCGGCATAAAATTGGATAGAATGTTCAAGTTTTGCCGACACCTGAGTCATTGAACAAAAAATTAATAACATGTGTTGGGTTTGGTAGTAGCTAACGGAGTCGACCTTTGTGCATTGTGCCGTCAAAAAGAGTTCGTTTACAGGCTTATTATCAACATAATTATTATCTATATTGGTTTTAATTTTATTCTTTTTCAGACTTCAAATTACAACTATTATTTTGCCAAGTTCAACATCCAAATTCCGTCCAATAAAAATTGTTCCATTTCTAACTCGACGAAACGACAATTCTTACTTGTCAACCGCTCGGTGGCTGGTGCTTCTAAATCAACTGCGCTTTTGTATAATTTCTTACTCGGCAAAACGACAATATCTTATACAATAAAATTCTAATTTTCAGTTCTTTACTCATTGTAGCAATTTCTCCTGATGAGAGCTGCACGAAAACGTTAGAGTTTTCCTAAACAGCCTTTTTCAAGGCTACTCCCTCTTTTATCAAAGAGTTTTGCTATATAGGTGGCCACGTCTATAATGACATTTCAAGCAATTTTAAAATTTGTACCACAAAAAATCTTAACCAGTTGTTTGTTTGCACCTTCTCTTCTGTGTTCTTCTATGGTTCCTGTAGCTCGCATGCTTTTTATAGCTAATTCAGTTATCAGATTGTAACTAGAGAAGAAGTTATTAAAATAAAGTTGGTGATACAAAACATTGCAATTACTGAAGATGACAGAAACCATATTGTTGATGACACGTTTGTTTCTGAAGGCTGGTTGATTGCGTTTGACTGCTTTCCCTGATATATCTGCATATGATAGAGATAATCATGACTTCCACAAAGACACCAAATTTTTAACCAAAGCAAATTGCTTTCCCTCTAATAAACATTTTGGCACTGTGGCGTCCAAAGTATGGCACCATTGACTCATCTACACTCAATAGTTCATAAAAATTACCAAACTGAACCAAATTGCAATTTAGCATATTATACAAAGAAGATATTTTGCTCATTTTATCTCCTTCTGTGAGCCTTTGGTTGTCAGCAAAATGTTGATATCTTTTGATTTCGTGATATCTGTTTCTATTGTTTGTATTATACACTACTGGAACTCTCAAATCAGGCTGTGTTAACTAGTAGTAATGTTCTTCCGGTAGACTATGATAGCCAGTAAGCAAAAGCACTCCTAACAATGACCACGTTTCATTAGTCGATTTCATAAAATGTGGGTTGTTTTTATTTCTATTGCTATAAAGGTTAGTTTGAAGAACAATGTGCTCCAGTATGTCCTCGGAAAATAAATTTTTCCACATTTGGTAAGGTGAATTTTTCTCCAAATCTGACAAACTTTCTCTAAATCTAGATTCTTCCTATTGAAAAGCTTTTCCGAAACCAGAGACTCTTATTCCATCTGGGCAGTTCTTGTCGTCTTCTTTTGGTATGTGTTGGCAAAGTCAGTTCAACTTCGTTGTCAGTTTCAAGATTTTCTTCAATCTCAAGCTCTCCGACTGGTTTGAATATTTTTTCCATACTTTCAGTTGAAACCTCTTCTGAACCGCTTTTCTGATAAAAATAGTCACTGGCGTTTGGCGGAAGTACAACGACATTGACGACATTTCTTGCACCTTTAATAGCTTCATGCGTTTCTGCAATAGTTGCTACTCTTGTTGTTTTTCTTACTCCATAAAAAACTTTGTGTTCCATGTTTATTTATTACTGTCAACCACTCGCTTGCTTTCTAAAAACTGACTGCCTATCAATGAAACGGAAAAAAGTTTAAATGCAATAGCTCCTTTGTTTACTTATAAGTGATTGTTACGCGTAAATAAATACAATAAACGTCTGAACTCAAAGCTAATATTTGCTTGATTTCAAACGCAGCTGTATAGTAATCCGCCTGTGTTTATAAATGGAACATAAAACTTTACGAATCATTTACGACAAGTTATTGGCCGCAAATCTTATCTATTTGGGGTAAAAGTACTTTGATATCAGTAATCTAAAATGCATCAATCTTTCGATACTTTTGGATAACAGGAAATACGTTTGTTTCTGCCGAGTATTGCTTTCACCTCAAAACGTAATTCTTCACGAAATAAATGCTCTTATAACTCGGTCTCTAAGCCATGAATTAATAATAATTATACCTAGCAGGAAAGAACAACTTCTAAATAGCACAGTAAAACCAAAACCTAGTTTAAATTTACGAAATAATGTATTTTGCAATCACTATGATGCTTTGCTCCTGTCACAGACTTTGTTCGGGAATCCCAAAGGATCAGTTGAGCTAGGTAACTCGAATACCTGCGCTGAAACAAAGCTGTGTCTAAATTTTATTTTATTCCGGCTCAAGAAATAGTCTGCTATGAGCCTGAAGCTTTTATACAGTTGGTTTGAACAAAAGCTCGGATTGGTTCGTTGAAGACTTTTCTTCACAGACAAACAGAGACCACTGTCTCTAATTTAAACGAATGTATTACAAAACTCACCACCGACAAAAATTCTATTCCACGCTTTGCCAAACTGCAAAGCGAAATCACCGCCATAACTTGATTCAACCAACACAAATGATTCTATCTCTGTAGAACACAACTCCAAAACACTGGCGCAAAATAACTTTAACACTCGCCACAACTTCTACTTTCTCTTAGACGCTTTTCGTTTTATTCGTCTTTTTCGTATTCGTTTCTCTTTTTTCGTATATCTCGCTACGCCTTCCTTCAATCGAGCGAGCTATATATATAGACAAAAGTCACGTGCCAACGAATTTACTCGCAAACGCTAGACCATTCTCCAACCCTTTAGGGAAGGCGCCTTTGCTAGAACCAAATAGCATATACGCGAACATTCCACAATTAGCGAGCAGACACAAAAACATATTATGTCATTACTGTCGGGTGAGAAGAAAAAAAAGAAAAATTGCATTCGAACAACAGAGTACAAAAGCGATTATCTCTTGCCCAAGCAATTTCTGCGTTGTAACAAAACTTTGAATTATTATAAGGCGGAAATTAAGCGATATCGCCATGATTAAAATTATTATGAATGAAGTGTGACAATTCCATTTATGGAACGCTGCTGAGAAAAAAATGATATTAATTTTTATACACAAACATTTTAAAAGCAGTTAATACACTCAATACATTTAGTACGCATGTTACACAAAATTATATATAGTTTTAAAACTTGTTTTATATACGTAATTTTTATATATTTAAGTAAATAAATGAAAAAGACACATATGTTAATTTGGGCAATTCAGGTGGTAGCGTAATTTAAAAAAAAATATTTAAAAAATAATATGACTAATTAAAGTTTATTTTTGATCATAGTCAGGGTAAAGTTCTTGAAGAAAGATTGTAGATTTTTTTTTGATTTTGAATGAATCTTTGTTTAAGAGAGAGGGTAAGATAGGCGTGGTAGAATGAGGGTTATTGTTTCTTAGGTGGAAGAGGAAAAGAAAAATCAAAGAGGCTCTTTTAAATATTAATATGTGCTGTGTACCTGTTGTATTAGTGTAGTTATAAAAAGTATGTTTTTTCTTAAAATAATGATTTGTTTTAAGGTTTCAGAATGAAGAATTCTAGTGCCAAAATTAGTTGTTTGGTGGGGGGACAATTGAAAAATAAGCGATATGAATCATCAAGGAAAGAGGTACATAATTCATAGAAGAAATTATTAAGCTGGCGGGGAGTAGCTTTGCATTTGAAAAAGAAACAGCTCCAGGTGTAGCCTTTAAAACCTGTTTTGTAGGCTGTTTCCTTCCCAAGGTTTGAAAATAGCGAAGAGCGGGGTTTGAAAAGAACGAAGGGGTGATAGTAAAGTTGGGAAATTAAAAATAATCAAAGTTTTAGATTGATTAGTTCTGAGACTGAAAAAGAGAGAAACTTCTTCAATAATCTCACAATTGAAGAGAAAGAGTCAAGGGATGAAATAAAAACTTCAGTCATCAACATAATGACTGACTTCAAGTGTTGTGGTACTTAGGCAGATTTCTTGGATTTTAGATGAAGAAAGTATTTTTTTAGTAAGGGGTTCCATGCTAATTAAAAATAATCGCACACTAAGTGGGCATCCTTGTCAGATGCCAGACTTAACGGAAATAAAATCTTTCCTATGAACTACTACCTTACCATGGTAGGAAAGTTTGCATGTTTCAGTGACCAGTAAAGCTGTGTTGGTCAGAGGTTTTACCTCTACTGTTAGGAATATCCATGCCAAAGAGGTTTGCAGATAGAGACCAGATAGAATGTAGTTCACAAGATGGCAACTTCAAACCTGGGAAGATTGTGCTCAAAAGCTGTGGCAAGCAAGCAGTCTAGGAAAAGGAGATCTCTAACCCTTTGCGGTCGACTGGCGAATATAGCTCGCCAGACGAAATGACGTCGTTCTGGTCGTAAGGCGAGTATAGCTCGCCCAACGTTAAAATCGCGTTTCGTGTGGTCGAAGGCCAATCGCTATTCGCCTATATTGCTTGAAAGGCGGTAAATTCTTTTGGCTGTCATGTAACTGCAGATTCTTTAGTCATGCAGAACACACGTGGTAAGTCATTTGGTAACTGCCATTCATAAGAAGGTGTAAGTGTTAAGAGCTTGTGTAGCAACTGAACTGAAGGCAAACTTTTTGTTTAGTGTTACATTCGCACAAATAGAATTATAGCGTATGTGATCAATTTGTTACGTTTTTAGCTTGTATAATCGGTTCTTGAAAACATTTCTATTCAATTAGACTGAGTGGTGATTTGTGATCTTGCGAACAGTGCGATAATTGTATAAACAGAATATGGCTAAGCGAATGAGATTGACTGACGATGATATCCTTGATTTATTTGATTTGAGTGGTGATGAAATGGATGTAGATCAATCAGATGAAGATGTGGATTTTGATCCAGAGACGACTGAAAACGGAAGTAACACTTCAAGTCTTCACGAATTACCTTCTTCTGGGGACGAAGATATGGACGTTAGTGGTGTAGAAGATGCAGATACTAGTGCAGGACGTATATCTGATGACGCTGAAAGTGATGTGGAAAGTGATGGTCACGACCTTGGTTCGAATGCCAATCCTACAAACAATGGGTCTGTTTGAAGACCTTATTTATTAATAGATAGTGATTTATTGAAGTTACCATTTACTGTCAGTAATCCTGGTATTTGGCTACCTACTTCTGGACAATATGACAATGAACTTAGTTTCTTCCAGCTTTCTTTCACGGACGACATTATTCAGGAGACAAACAGGTACGCAAGAGAAAAAATAGAAAAGGCTTAACCACTTGGCAAACGTTCTATATGGAGAACTTGGAAAGATACGAATCTGCAAGAAATGAAGGCATTGCTTGGAGTTGTGCTAAATATGGGAATGCATGCCAAATGCGACATGAAAAAATATTTTTCAAGAAAATGGACAGAAAGAATGCCATTTTTTGTTGATGTGTTTTCTCGGGAAAGATTTTTTCAACTTTATTGGATGCTACATTTGCAGCAATCGGTAGGCCGAGGATTTCGTGGAGATAAGGTTCACAACCTAGTGACCCATATGAATGGAAAATGCCAAGAATATTATTCGCCACACAAACGTATTTCTGTTGATGAAAGTACGATTGGGTTCAAAGGCCGAGTGATATTCAAGTGCTACAACCCAAACAAGCCAACAAAGTGGGGACTCAGAGTGTACACCATGTGTGAGAGTGAATCTGCCTATATCGTGACGTTTGTTCCATACTATGGAAAGCATACAACTGATGGTTTAGTCCGGCCTGATTTGCCTTTTACGAGCAGAATCGTGTTGCATTTATGCAACATGCTCTCTTCAAAAGGGTATGGATCAGGGTACCATATTTTCACAGACAGGTCTTATACGAGTCCAATTTTGTACGAAGAGCTGAGGAAACTATCTTTCCACTAAACTGGAACAGTAATTCCCAGTAGGAAGGGTATGCCAAACGAATTGTCAAAAAAAAGCGAAAAAAAAAGAAGCATGAAGTAGTTGCATTTAGAAAAAATGATGACACAATGGCTCTTCAATGGAGAGACAAACGGGTGGTGACAATGCTATCTTCTGTCTACAACACCCAATGCGAAGATGAAGAACGTATTTTGGGAAATCAACAGTCAACAACCGTGGAAAAACCTGTTGTAATTTCTCAATATACGAAGTATATGGGTGGAGTAGATAAGGCAGACCACTACTGTGGAAGCTACGCTTTTTTGAGGAAAACGGCAAAGTGGTGGCGTAAAATGTTCTTTTGGCTATTTGAAGTTGCCATAGTCAACAGCTTTATTCTATATAACGTCCAAAGAAAAGAAAAGGGTTTGAGGATAGTGACCAACAAAAAATATCGCAAAAATCTTGTAATAAAGCTTGTGGGAAATGTGCAAAATAAAAATTCGAGAAAGCGTGGAAGAAATTCTAATGCAGAGTCGATCGAACGTCTATATGGAAGACATTTTGTAGCAAAAATTCCTAATGGAAGGACAAAAGATTGCGCAGTTTATAGCGACAGAAAAGTGAAACGTAAAGAAACTGTTTATCACTGTGAAACATGCGAAAGGAAACCAGGACTTCACCCCGACAAATGCTTCAAAAAATATCACACTGAAAAACACTATCGATAATTGTTTTTGTCACCTTTATTCTATAATGATGTTATGATGACTAACAAATTTCTTTCATATCTATTGTAGTTTAATTATTGTTTGCAAACAACATAAGAAAACGTATGGCTAAGCAGTAATATGCAGACAGCGGTAGATAGCTTCATGACGATAGACGCGCGTAAGCGATAGTGCGTAAAATCGGCCATTTTTAAATACGACCAGCGACGGCGACTACGGAAACATTAAATTCGACCGCAAAGGGCTAATATAAAAATCCCCTTGGAGTAGTGTTGCACTGCAAAATCATGATATGTCACCTAGAACGTATTTTTATGCTGCCTTGGGCATTGTTCAGATTAAAAAGATCCACGTTCAGGTACTTGGCAGAGGTATCTGTTAGAAAAGTATTTTTCTAAATGAATCAGCCTGGTTTAGGTTCGGAAACTGGTGGTTGGTTTTCAATCACTACAAATTGACTCATTTCTGCTTCTTGTTTGATCTCTATTGGGTGGAGCTCTTGCTTTATCCGGTGAGAAAAGACTCGTCTCGGACTTCTCGGGATAGTCAATTTTTCAGCTTACTCACAAACTGGATGATTAGATTGCTGCTTCTCGGGGGCAACATACACCCAAACTTTGTGACATTTGTCTCAAATCTATCACTACACATCAAACATCTATTTTATGTAACAATACAAAGCACTGGCTGCATTGAAAATGCTTCCAAATCACAACAAAGGACTGCAATAACTTATGGTACTGCACACTTCACCGCACTTTTAAGCACAGAACACAAACTAACTCAACATCACCAAAGAACTTTTTAAAAGTGCTGCAACGTAATGGAAAAGGAATTTGCAACAAAACAAATGAAATACAACTACTAATTAAAAATACACAAGTAGATATCATAACGATACAAGAGACACAACTCAATCAATCCCACAAAACACCAAACATTTCCCACTTTACACCTATCAGAACAGACCGCACTCACAAACAAGGAGGAGGCCTTCTAACTTATATTAAAAGCAGCATCAGTTTCTCTCAACTTAGTACATCAAACACCTTTCTAATTGAACTACTAATCGTCAAAATTCACCTTCCAACATCACAACAATTACATATCGCAAACATGTAGATTCTACCCAAACATATCACCCAGCTTTCACAAACAGAAGAAGACTTAATCATATCCAGCACGCTTACAATCATAACAAATCTTCTAAACACAATCATCACAGCAGATGTCAACGCTCATTGTATTCAACACTATCAACGCTCATGTCAACATTAAAATAAAAAATTACAATTTTGTTTTATAAAATTTTGATTTTATTTGTAGAAATGTGTTACTCTGGAATAAAAAGTCGACGTGTTCCTGACTCTGCTATGACTGCTTCCTAATCTTGGTCAGCCAATTATGAAGCTTTATACGGTCGATTGGACAATCATTTCAAAAGAGCTAAAAAGTGAATAGAAATCTTATAGATAGCAAATTTGTTTTTACAATATCACAGTAGCAATCGATGCATTCAAGCGAATCTCTGGAAAGGGACTGTTTAATTTGAGGGTCCACAAACTATTTTTAAAAATCTCAATATTGAAATTTGTAATGGTTTCCTGAATTTATGCCTTTTTCTAAATTAACGTTTTTAGTGATAAAAAAGTTAAGATGCTTTTGGTTGTCAATGAATTTTTACTCGACAGATTCAAACAAAAATATATACCTGGTTTACTTTTTGAAAGTTAGTTTTTATTACAGTAGAATTATACTTCTATCATGCAAATGAATGCTTTTCCACTCCTGGGTTACAAAAGAGTAGTGTTCCAAAAATGGGGCACCTTTTAATTTTTTACTTAACTGGCTGACTCCGTAGCACAGAAAACAAATTTTTTGCCGGTTTTTAATCATCTATCTACTTCCGAGTTTTTCAATTAATAAAATTTCATTTGTATTTATCTTCCTGACCAGCAGGAAAGCGAGGAGGCGCTATAAATAGGATAGTTCAGTAGTTTCCCTACTCAGCAAGCTTCTAGACATGCCAAGATATTTCGGTCTGGTTGAAATTTTTTATTTTGGTTTTTTAGTCTTGTAGAGTTGTGACTAAAATTTAGAACTGCTTGCCAAGACCACCAAGTAGGAGAAAGTGCCGTAAAGTGTCTTTCTCAAGGACACAATGGAAGGAATTGCATTGCAGTGACATTGAATTGACATTGAATTCCATTGCCCTTTTGATTATTGACATTGCACTTTTGACTATTGACATTGAATTCCATTGCACCTGAAGAAGTGAGCAGTAGCCCACAAAAGCTTGTGCCCTAATAAAAGATAGTCAGCTTTAGTGCATAATTTTTTGTTTCTCTAATTTGACTTGAAAAGTTGACACGGCTCCCCCAATTTCATTCCTTCCAATCCTTCGATACTTGATAAAGTAATCCATACCATAGAATCAGAGACCGATTCAAAGTGTAATCATTTTTTTTCAGAGAACACTACTTATCAGGGACAAATTTTTTTCTATTAACTAGCGTCCCGATTTACCCCTTCGGCAAGAACTTCTAAATCAAGGACATGCATTGTCTATGTCCAGACTTTGCTAGCGAAGGCGATCATCTTTACTGTATAAGTGCTAATGTATTACTGAAATCAATTAATGATTGGTCCGTAATTGCTTCAGACAAAAGCATTAAAACGTTTAAACGCATATTGAGGGATAAATACCCAAATATGTGATACCATGCCCACAGAACTACCCTTGAGTGAAATACCTGAAACCTGCCATATACAGCGCTAAATAGACATAAATATTTAATATGACATAAAAACTTTCACACATAAAAATTACAGTTATAAGAAATAAAAAAAACTTTTCAATTGCTAATAAACTTAATCGGACAAGCGCGCTTTCTTGATTGATGTCTGGAGGAGGACGGCGTTCTTTTGCTGATCCTTTTCCAAGTTATGCAGACCTTTCAAAAGTACATTTGCCACGTGTCGTCTGAGCTTGTCACTAGTGTTCAGGTTATTGTAGTCCTCCATCACTTGCAGAATCATCATGAGTCTCCTGCAGCAGCAGGCCCTGTGTCTGGCTTTGGTGATAAAGGCAAGTCCACATCGCACAAGGTCAAAAGTGGTTTGGTGGGGGATTTTCAGGGAGCCTCGTGAAACTTCGGAGATAAAGGCACTGACTTCTGTTGAGACTAGTTCATCCTCCTCATTGAAGATCAGGTGTTCCTCACACTTTTTCTCCAGCCACCCTGCCACATAGGCTGCACTGCTTTCCTCATGGATAGAGAGTGAAGGCTCAGTGCAGTCCTCAATGAAAGTGGCGTCCTCAGCATCGATGGCACTAGTAACACACGTGTGAGCCATGGTTTCCCCATTTACGTCCAAGGTCTCCAGATAAGAAGCGGCATGTCTAGCCAGGCGTTTTTTGCAGGCAGTCAAGACATCCCCAGAAGTCATAAAAGCATTTGCACCAGTCGATTGCCTGTACACAGAAAATTCACCCTCTATCCTGTCACTCTGCAGCTCACAAAGAAGTACATACTGGAAGCCAGCATGGGTCAGGAGGTGTGCACAAATGGAAGTCAGGCCTTGCATGGTCTGCACAAGTGCTTTCTTAGTGTCATGGGTTACACACTGCTTTCTGCCTTTTCCGTGCCCAGAAGGGGCTTTCTGGAAAATTTGTAGATAATCGGACAAGTTGGTAGTGGTGTGGTCCTGAACATGCCGGTGGGGATCATTTAGCCTCACTTCTTGATGTTTTGATGACACATTCACAACATTCCACCAATTAAGCACAAATTGAATAAAGTCGGCTGTGTCGCCACACTTCTGGAGCCTGAGGGCAGCTTCAACTTTGTCGTTGAAAACTTTCAACACGTGCTGGACATTCTGCAGTTGAAGTTTTGAAGGTCGAACAGCAGCATCTGTCAGGGGAGATGTTTTCAAAAGGTTTGCCTTCTCAGCATCGTATAGCTTTCTGACGTCGTTGAAGGAACCAGTGACTTGGTTGTCGAAAGTCATCTTTTGGCAAGCCTCTGAAACAAAAGGAAAAAACAGTAAAATCATCTCATGCTGGCATTTTTTGTTGTGGTGCTGCAGTATTCATTTCATTTTTTTTTTCTGTCACTGATTAAACAAAACTTTTTCACGTAAGAACTACATGAAGATATAATTATTTTGTAAGTGCTTTTTCTTAGGCTATTTTAAGTAAAATCACGAGTAATAATTGTTCGCTGTTGGTACTTAAATTTTTTTGCAAATCATATTTTTATAATAGATACGAAGTCTTTGCATAGATAATAATATTTAAATTTATTATTAAGAGCAATCAAAATTGACAAATCTACTTATTGCGCAAAAAAACTCTCACAAACAGAAATGTCGAAATACAGCAAAACGCAGTCCAATGCATGAATACCAACACAATTAAAAATTAAATAAAAAAATCACGGAATTGTTATTCTTTTTATTCGTCAATTAAGTTCCAGTTATAATCAAAGATTTTCATTTAAAATAAAATAATTTTCTTTCAAGCTTTTTTTCAAAATTTGTATTAAAATGTTACATACAGCAAATCAAAAATAGTGTAGACTCACCTGATATCCAGTTGTTTCTTATGCACTTCAATAGATGCACTGTGTCAAACAGTAGGTACCAACTCCGTGTGTTATCTAAAGGATGAGTAGCAGTGGCAGGGTAATCCGACTCTGATGGACGATTGAACATCTTGCAGTAAAGCTGGTTGATCTTGTGGTTGTCTGTGATGGACCCAAGAACAGTGCCTCCAGCCTGTTCTACAACCATGGCAGCCTGCTTCACCACCTCAAATTGAAAAGAAGCTGTTAATTTATGGACAGGTGTAACAGATACCATGATGCTGGGGCCTCGATGAAGACACTTGGACATGACGCAAAGCATTGAAGTGGCTTTTGCGTTGTGGTCATTCTTGGCCATGCCACTGAGGACTCCTCCGGAGAAGGCTACTGTTGGCCGAATCTTCATCTCGTCAACTAAGAGAACTACATTTTTCTGTTGAGGCTTTTGAAGTTTGGCAAACGTCTTTGATAAAATGTCCTTCACATTCACTGAAGAGACGACAGCTTGCAATTTTCTTCTACTTGGCAAAACTAGATACTCACGGAGTACTTCATAATTGCAGTGTGGAAAAGATCCCACAGCAAAGCAGTAGTCTTTTACAATAAAATTTTTGTTGACTAGAAGCTTCAAATTATTGATAATAAAATCGATTTTTTTGCCTTTTTTTGTCTTCAGTTTCTTGAGCCTGAAGCACAGTAACTACTTTCTTCAACACTTTATCCAGAGGAATTTTATAGTTAAAGCAAGTATGCACAACAGCATAAAACTGTGAATAGGAACTGAGGCCATTATTGGGGTTCAATATAGTTCCTAGGGGTACGCGAATTCCACTCTTGTATTTATTGTAAAAAAAAAGATTTAGCATTTGCAACATTAAAGTCTTTGCGAGGAGGAATCACAGCCAGCCACCTCTGCCTCTCAGGATCAAGCCTGGGCAGTTTGAATATTCTACGTTTTGATAAAAGGTCGTAGTTTCCTCTACAATTCACAATTCCACATTTATTCGGCATAATTACGTAAATTAATGCTCTTCGAAAAAAGAGAAAAATAATTATCAATATTACTCACAAACCTTGACCGGTCTGACCGGCCGGTAAAAAACCGTTCGAAACCTTTTGTTTTTTGACATTACAAAGTATATCATTTAAAACAATTTTATGGATTGTTTTGTTTCTAAAGTTATTTAACAACGCGATTTCTGAAATGGAGAGTCGTCCGTGATGAAAATTTACCATGTCGGCCGTAATGAAAATTTAGTACCGCAGCGTAGTTAAATCTAACCCTTATAGGGGTGAGGGTTAGGAGGTAAAGGTATAGTAGGTGTAAAGGTATACAGTAAGTTAGGGTGAGGGTTAGGAAGTCAGGAGATAGCTTTAACTACAAAAAAATTTTCATCACGGCCGACTCTCCATTTGAACCCGATTTCTTAGTGTGAGTAAGTTTGAAAAAATTGTAAAAAGTGGTCAATATGCATGGAAAATTCACTTGTCATTTATTCAGAATGATGGGAAAAAGTTGAGCCCTCGACAGTTGAATATCTTTTTCTAGTAGTAGTAGGCCCTAGAGCCCTAGGCCTACGACTCAACTTTATCTTCTTTATGTAAGCTCGTATTTACTGTGCGTTCTACACTTAAAATAAAACAATGATTGATTGAGGAGGTCACCTAAATTTTCTGAAATTTTGATAGCTTTGAAGTAACACTACCTGACTACATTTTACGACCACTTGCAGCGACGCCGTTGATTTGACAAGTAACAACCCTTAAAAAACAGTCAATTACCAATCAGAACAATGCGTTTATCTGCCGGCCAACCGGAGAATGGTGTCGCCGGGTCACTAAAATAGCCTATTATCTTAAACAGGCCTAAATAGGCCTACCTATTACCTAACACTCGCCTATCCCTATGCCAACCAGTTTTGACACTCCACCTAACTTTCCTCAATTTGCTATAAATTTTAATGCTGTTCTTATTTAATTTTAAAAATCATTAAACGGTATTTCTTATTATTCTTTTTAATTATAATGAAACTTGAGTACACCTTACTAGGATTAAACTGCCTCGGTAACATACATTTAAATTTTCGTAAATGAACCTACCATAGTTAGCATTGTAGATCACAAAGTCTACCCTATGATGTAACAATAAGCTTTTATCGGCTGTGCAAATTAATAGAAAAAACAGTCGCCTTCGCTAGGATTATCTGAAACTAGCGCCTGCATGTCCTTGATTTAGAAGTTCTTGCCCTTCGGAAATATGGTATAGCTGTTTATAACGATTTATTTTTTAGACCGATTTTATGTTATTTATTATTGGGTTTGTATTTCATTTACTTGTTATTTGGGCAGAAAATTGATGTGACATAAGATTGAACATAAAGACATAAGATTGGAGAAAATTGATGTGACATAAGATATCTTTCGATAGAATTAGTGCGCTCACACAGCCACGAAAACACAAACAACTCAACTGCATTGTAACAACTCAATTAGGCCTAAAATAATTGATTAGATTGGAATAAAATGGAAACAAAACGCGTTTATACAAGATTGCTTTACGAAAGTTTAGATTATAAGCAACTTTTCTGGAATAAAGTGGATTTCTTACATTGAAAATTTTCAGAGGTTTACCAGTCCGTCGAGAAAATTCAAAAACTAGAAAACTTACCTATTTCAACAAATTTTGTTCAGGCATATTGATGCATTGAATACTCATTAAGCGAGTTAAGTCTAACTCTATCATATAAAAGACTTGATGGTATTTGTTAAACAGATAAGTTTTGTGGAACCCATGGCGCCAAATACTGTCTTTATATATAGATTATTTACGGTTGTAGTTGTACAGAAAAAATAAGTTTATTACAGAGGTTATATAAATACGTAAAAACAAAACCTCACTAACAAGTGCGGTGCAAAAAAATAAAAAAGAAAATTTAGCAAAATATAACAAATTAAAAATTGAACAAGATTTGCAATTAATTGTGAAAAAGCATCTAATTTACCATGAAGCCAGAGAATACGAAGTTTGTCTAAACTTATTATTCTTCAATGATTATGTCTTAATTTTGATGTCGTCAATAACAAAAAAAGTTAAAAATTGACAAAAATGGAATAGAAATAAAAAATATAGATATTTATGGTTTAAGCTTGGCATACTTTGAACTCACAAACAAGTGCAATCTAAAAACAAATTTATGGTTCATTGGACCCCATGGTGGACTGATGGTTGAATTTTTGACTTCAACCAAAATAATTATTGATTTTAAATGCTTTGTAATCAAGATAATTTACGTTAAAATTTAATTTATAAGTTTTAACACTGGAAGTGCCAAACAGTCATTTTTTACCGTTTTTCATTTTCAAGTCAGTGCTGTTTTGTCCGTTTTAAAATCTGGAGTTTGAACTTTTTCGACTTTTAATCATTTTTATTCAAGTTTATGATGGTAGAATAATTTTTCCTGTAACCTTTGTAATTTGTAAACAATTTATGTATAATAACTATTAGGTTTAATAAGTTTAAGTACCAAGCGGTCATTTTTGACCGCTGTGGCATTTTGTGGATTTTTGCTATACTGTTTGCTTCTATCATCTCTTGCTCTATAACACTTATATAAACTATTAAGTAATTATTTTTTGCATCAAAAGGAGATCAACTTTTAAAAAAACTGAAATATTTTTTTCGTTTCTTGTTGAAAATTTTTCTCTAAACTAACAAATGTCAATGGCAGTTTGCTGATAATTAGGTCAGAAATTCATAGAGATACACAGAAGATATAGCGTTTGGAGCAACAGACAATCCAACAATATTGTGCAGCAAAAAGTTACTGCAGTAATACTATAAAATTACGTAATTTTGTTGCATGCTAATGCTGCAGAACTAAGTTATGCCAGTTTTACCGTGACACTGTAAAAGCTTAAATGTTTCATTGGAATTCAACTTGCAAGGAGAGTTTTAGTTGCAAAAACATTCTAGTACACATTTGGAGTACAAAGAGTGGGGTCCATTTATTTTTTACTATTTGATGGTCAGACACCGATCTCAAGTGTTGATGAAGCACTTGAGGTTTAGTTATATCGAAAGTCTTCAAATAAGAAAGAATGAAATTAATTTTTATTGATTTCGGAAGTTTGATATTCGTTTTTAGATAATTTTCAAAAATATTACATCCCTAACTTTAATCTTATCATTCATTAGCAGTTATTTATTTTCTTCTAAATCACTTTGGCCTTTCGTACAATACATGCCTTAAAAACCAAATAAGTTTAATATCAATTTTGACTTTTGTTTGGTGTCAAGTCAACATATCTTTGCGATGGTAAACCATAATTGGTCAGGGATCCTGCACGCAACCCTTCAGCTACAGCAAAGTGTTCCTGTTGAGTGTGCCTGTGATTGATAAACCCATATTTGACAAAAAAGTTACCATTTCAGCAAAGACATATTTTTATAAGCTTGGACCAGACAGAGAATTAAAATTTGTAAAAAAATACAATTGTTGGCACAATAAGAAAACCGGATAAGTTTCTTATGATGATGCTATCATGAAGTCAAAGACACTGCACTTATTAGAAATATAATCCTACGTATCGCATTTGATTGTACATCTATAGTTTACGAAAATTTAAAAAGACTAAGATTATTTATCTTCAAGTTATGCACAAGTCCGTTCACATTGACAAAAAACAGCCCCAAAGATTACCAAAAACAGTAAAGTATTGCAATGCCAGCAAAGTAGTAGTTGATATTCTTGACCAAATGGCATGGCAACACACATGCAAAAATGATTCTAGGAAATAACCTGTGGCAGTTGTTTTCAAAATTGTTAACATAGCAATATCAACACTTAGCCTTTATAGTCGACAGCGTGGTCGAGTGGTTAAAGCGCCGGGCTCGTGACCGACACGATCTCGGTTCAAAACCTACTCGCGCCATTCTGTTGTGTCGTTGGGAAAGACACTTAACGGCACATTCCCCTGCTTCGTGGTTCTGGCAAGCAGTTCTAAATTACAGTCGTATCTCTATTAAACTACAAGCGGACAGCAATATCTTGGTATCTCCGGAAACAGGTCGGGATAATTGCATACCCTATGTATTAGCGCCTCCGTCGCTTTCCTGCGAGTCAGGAGGATAAATGTAGAGATAAAATAAATAAAATAAGTTTACAAAATGGTAGCTAAGAGCGAACTATCTTGACGGCAATTTCTCTTAAGAACTTTTCAGTGATTCATGCACAAAAAAGGCAAGACTTGGCAGTTTAAGCTTCAAGATTTACACCATTCAAACAAAACTTTTATGCAGGAACGAAGTCATTGACAAACAAAAGCATGCAAAAAAAACTTTTATCAAGGTGTTGTGTACATAAGAGTGTAATATGGCTTGGGATAGAAAAATAACTATGATCTATTATCCATGATCTTAAACCTGAAGCTACTTTTCTTTGTTCTTTTGACATTATTATCTTGTTTACTAACGTCCCACACTATAAAACAATCAATATCTACTCTAAAGCTTTATACAACAGCGACTTAACCCACCGAGCTTTTCCAAGAACGCATTCCGTCAACTGATGTACAGTGCTACTAAATCTATGGAATTCAGGTTTGCTTAGATCATGTACCAGAAGATTGATGGTTTTGCCATGCGCAGTCCTCTTGACTCTGTTTTTGTTTTTGTGGGACTTTACAAACAATTACTTTTTGAAAAAACTTCTAAACCTCTTCTTTATTTTAGATATATTGATGACACTTTTGCTATTTTCAGTAATGAAACGGAATGCAATCAATTTCTTTAGAAACTTAATTCTCTACACTTATCTTTGGTTTTTACTTACAAAAAGAAATTAACAAGTTACTGTCGTTTCTTAATGTGTTGGTTGAAAAATCTAACAAATAGTTTATTATTTTAGTTTATAGAAACCTACATTAACGGGAAAGTATACACACTGGGATTCATTTAGACCAAAGAAGAAGAAAAACTAATTTTATTGGTACTCTTGTTCACAGAGTTCTTGAAATGTACTCTTCTGAAAAGTTCTCGATTGAAGTTGACAAAATCAATAATATTTGGCGACAGAATGGATACCCAGAAAAAGTCATTATTTCCGGGTTTAAGAAGAAAATATTAATTTTTTAAATATCCAAGCGGTTCAGCCCTGAAAAGTGCCCAGTCTTGTGTCAAATTATCTTGGATTAGAAACGTTTCATATTATTCATATTTCATATTATAACATTCATATTTCAAATACAAAAGCAAACCAAATCAGCAGTCAACAATAATTGCTTTGGATCAGTGTCGACAAGAATAGCATTCTCTTCAACAAAGATGTTGCCTTTTTTCAAAAGGATGTTTTGGCTGCTCATCATCGAAGTAATGTTGTTTCCAAATACTTGTGACGCAGCGTGTACGGAGGTAGAACGTCCCAACGATTGGAAGAAAGAATTCGACAACATTTTCCAAAATTTACTAGAAATGAAGTTAAACCTTAAAAAGATCTTCCGAAACGTCAATATAAATCCACTCAATAGGCATTTATTTCTGATTCAGCTATTGGTCAGCATTTGTTAGACCACACAATTTGCACGAAAAAATTTTGATACTATATGGCTCTTTATTTTAGCTACAGGAAAATCATTTTTTCATTCGGCAATCGATGCTTGAAGCCATCTTTATAGAGTCTCTTGAACCTTCTCTTTGTCGCCAGAAAGAGTTCGTTTATGAATTAAAGCTTTCTCGTTTGCGGCGCAAATGAAGCGTAATCAATCGCTTGCTTGCTTTCTCCCACCAATCAGAGACGCCGTTACTTTTGAAGTCTTGAAGTATTATATAAACCACATTTTTCTTGCAGTTTGTCATTTGCCAACGAATGTTTCTGAGAAGAGTTGGCCGAAAAAATTCTCAAGTAAACTGTGTTTTTAAAGACTACCGAAAAATTAAAAGAATTATGACTCCATACATTCCAATGGTTACTCTAAAGTTTTGCGTAACCAAGAATTTATTAAGTAGTATATGAGATACATTTATGGCATGAAAACGATTGCTTGATGAAAATATCAAAACTAATCAAATGCAATGAATATACATCCAGGTGCAGTTCTGCCTCAACACCAAGAACATTCCAAACCTATTCAAGTCCTATTCTCAACCAGAGAGCAACGAAGCTCCTTCAAATGGGCCGCGAACTTTTTACTCTGAAACATTTCAAATGGAGAAAATAGTATAAATCAAAAGAGTTTTTGAAACGACACGTATAATTAAAGTGATAGAACTTTTTTCCTAATTCTCACTTTAATTTTTCTTGTTATTTTGCAAAATGCGGTAAAGACGTACTACGGCACCGTAACAACTGTTTTTTCAACAATGTTCGACGCTCAGTTTATATGATTGATTGCTGTGCCTTTAGAAAAAATACTTCACAACAAACACCGCTGCTCACAACAAAAATGATTCAGATTAAAAACAGAAAGCAGCAAATAATATAACCGGTAATCTGAAAAGAAAATTTGCTACTTTTTTGGTTCCCAATGTTGAAAAGATTGAAAAGCACTGACGTAGAACGCAATCGTGGACTTTTATCTCTGTTTAAATTTGGTGATTTAATATTACAAACTTTCACAAAGTTTCATGCGGTTAAATCTTTCTATAAACTAATAACTAAGCCCAGTTTAATGAAAAACTGCGAAATACTTTTTAAACACTTAGTGTATAATGTAAAATATTACTTTCCTGTTGTTTCCGCAGATTTGTAACTTCAGTTTTCAACTTCTCGATTTCAGTAGAACATAATTTTTTCAACTCTGTAAAAAACAAGCAAACTTAAAATTATTATTATTATTTCCTATTCAAAAAATTTTGATTTTACGAACGATTCATATTGCTTACTTATTGCTGTGTATTTCAGCTTCTATATCGTAAAACACAAATATGACGTCAATTGATATTTGTTGAGAAACCTGGATGTTCTATAATTTTTAAAAATTTTAATAATTTATTTTGTTCATTTTGCAGTCATTATAATATCAAACTAAACGTATCAATTTTTAATTATCAATAAGCGACCATTTTACTGCCAAGCAGTATTTTTGTCAGATTTAATATTCAATACTTATCCTCACTAATTTACGATTTTACCGATTGCAAATTGATAAGTTGTTTT
Organism: Diplosoma virens; assembly: GCA_963680785.1. Lineage (NCBI taxonomy): Eukaryota > Metazoa > Chordata > Ascidiacea > Aplousobranchia > Didemnidae > Diplosoma > Diplosoma virens. The sequence goes on along the minus strand of OY796881.1, from coordinate 1,310,459 downwards.
ACAAAATTTTATACTCAATTCATTTGAAATTTCAGCTTCAGATCCCAATACCAAATCCATTGAATAAAGAATTCATTTACTTAAATTAATTTAAGCCATCCTTATTAAGTAATAAGTGCAAAATTCTATTGAAACATAGAAAGCTTACGTGTATTTCTACCACTAAAAACTTTTTTATTTTTAGCAATGCCGTAACATATAAAACTTTGTTAAATGATTTTCTAGTAGCTTTTTATTTAGACCAAACTTACATAACAAAGATCCAGTATGATTTTTACTCGTGATCACAATTTAAAATCTCTTAGTAATCAAATTCCTAATAAGGTTTAATGACGTAAAAAGTCAAATTTTTTTTCATTAGAGGAGCCTAACCTTATTCTGTTGAACCATGAAAAACAAAAATAATGTTTATATAAGAATCAAACTTGTTGTTAAAATATGGTAATAAATTGAAAATCGATGTTTTAAAAAGTAATAAGAAATTAGTCGCACATTATTGATAGGAATTGTGCCAAGCATTCCTTTATTGTTTGACATAGTCCGAATTTTTTTCTCGACTCAACAGTGTGGATGGCAAGTTGCAAGGAGAATTGACGACATTTCGATTGATATAGAGAGGTAATTCACATTATTCCCGAATACGTGATTGCAATGCTTACGCATTGCAATTAGACGAATCTAAAAATGTAGCTGGATTGGCGATTTTACTTGTATTCGTGCGGTATCTATTTAATAAAGAAAATGAAAATGCTTTGTTGCTTTGCAAGAGTTTAAAGTTGCGCAGCACAGGATATGATATAATCAATGTCATTGATGACTGAAGAAAGCACATAATATTAGTTATGAAAAACGCATTTCGGTTTGCCGTGATGGAGCAAAGTCAATGACAGGAAAAATAAATAGTACTGTAATCAAAAAAAAATGTAGCAAAAAACTGCAAATTTTTTCATTTCATCATTCACCGATATGCTTTAGTAACACAAAAGATGTCACTCTCACTAAAAAAGGTGTAGGATGAAGCAGTTCAGATTGTTAAGTTCATAAAATCTCGGCCATTGCAAATTCGTATTTTTAAGCAGTAGTGTGAGTTCATGGGCAATGAATATAAAACCTTGTTGCTGCATATAGAGATTAGAATACTCTCAAGGGGAAAGGTCTTGGCTAGAATATTTGAACTGAAAAGAGAATTGATATCCTATTTTCGAGACAGCAAATTTTATTTATCAAACTGACTAAAAAATTCGTACTGGCTTTCAAGACTTGCTTACCTAGCTGATATTTTTTCTAAACTAAATGAAACCTTTGCAAAGTAAAGAATTCCTTTGCAAGATCTTTTGAAAGGTAAAAAATTATCTGTTTTTCAAGCACAAGATAAAATAATATCTTTATTGCTAAAGCTAAAGTTTTGGTCGTCAGATGTTGGGAAAAAGATTTTTAGATGTTTCAACATGTTAGTGAACAACACTAATAGAAGAATCTGGAGAAGACTTGCTAGATATGATTTTCGATGACATTAAAAATCACCTAAACAACATGACTGAATCCTTACTTGAGTACTTTCCAAATTTGCACAGCAAAAAAATTGCTGGGTACAGAATCCTTTTATGATTACAGAAGTGCCAATCTAGTTAGCAGCATTAGACTATAAAAGCTTAATGGAGCTTACATCAGATAGTGTCCTAAAACTAAATTTGCAAAAGTTCTTATTGCTCCTTTTTGGGGCAGAGTAATTGAAAAATATTAAAATTTTTCAAAAAAAGCAACGCAAGCACTATTACTGTTTGCGTCGACGTAGTTGTGCTAATCAAGTTTTTCTCGATATATGCAAACAAAAAGCAAGTATCGCGCGACATTGGACGCTACACCAGATATGAGAATTCAACTGTCAAATATTAAGCCAAGCTTTTCAGTTTTGTTGCACTCGAGAAAGCAAGTGCACTCACATCCCATTAAGACATTATGTTTCTTTCTTAAATTGTTTATGGGCACTTTAATTGTTTTTAAATTTGTTCTCGATCACAAAAAATCTAACATAAACCAACAAAATTTTAAATAACCCCAAGTAACAGTCACAATAAGACCGATTGCTAGCAAATAACATTGTTTAGCTCCAATGACTTAAAATAGGCTTATTGTTAAAACAAGCTTTTTGAGTAGGCAAAGTAAATTTTTCGAAATTCAATTTTTGTCTTCTGGAGAGATAGCGGGTGCGGTTTTGTTGAAATGTTTTATCTCAGTCAAACCACAAAAAAATAGGCTATTAAATGCCTAACAAGATTTAGCAACTACAACTTAAGTTTTTGAAATATTGACAAAAACTTGTAAGTATGAGGCGAGTTAAATTGTAAAATAAGCTGATGGGGCAAGTAGTAGCATGTATTTTTGTGCATAGATATAACTAGCTTACATTAAAAGTAACTTGAGCAACAACAAGTATGAATAATATAAGAAATTATAAAAGAAAGACTAACAGGAACACCAGCTTATCATTACTAGAGCTGCTGCAGCAGTTGCTGTAATTTAAAAGAGATCAATAAGAGGAGTAGCAAAACAATGGTGTTTGCCATGTAAAACTCTACAGAGTGCTAAAAAAACTTAAAGTTAAGTCCTTGGTTCGAAACAAAAAAAGGTCTAAAAAATGTGCCATGCTAACAGCACACCAGAAAAGGACAATTTGTTGCGGCTCCAAACTAAAAAAAACTAATATTTGAAAAAACACTACATGTAAAAGCAAAATAATAGTTTTGCATTACATTTTGCACTGCTTCAACAGTCGTCCTGATAAGGAGTGGGTGGTACAATGCTATGGTTGTCTAAAGTGGTCACATTTAGCTTGTTCGAAAGGTTTGAATACATATTTTTGTCATTTATTGGATTCTGGAATTTATGATTAGGCTAATCCAGCAGTAAAAAAACTAATTTTTAAGTTTTTTAGGTAATAGCCAAATATCTCATTTTTTGTGTTTGATATAATACTTGGCCATAGAAATGTAACGTCATCATAAGATTTAAAGCTACAGAAAAAGAGATAATATTAATTATGAATTTGTGAAATTAAGATTATATTGCAAATTAAGTGCGGCAGTAAGTATCTTCGTTACAGAAACTTTCTCGGTACAGAATCAAATTGATAAAACTTTTTTTGTTTTTACTTTGATAAACACTACTTTGAATTATCTGCAACGTGAACTTGGATTTGAATAAAACAAAAAAAAGTCATTACCTTGATTTTATTTGAAAATAAACTTTGTAATTCTTGTTTTAACGGCATTTGTCTCAGCAATAATTTAAAATCCATACTTGTTTGTTGGTTGAGCCGCGATTATTTATAAAACGATCAATCAATCAATCAACATACCTTTATTTGCGAGAAAAATAATACACATAAAAAATGAAACTAAAACGGAAGAGGTTTGTGAGTCGCAAAGTGGCCGCTCTTGGTATAGCTTGTTAAAAGTTCTGATTTATGAATCCAGAGCGGGATTCATGAATCAAAACGTATGCACGGAAGAAGGGTGGAGATAAAAAATATGCATGAAGGATGATGGTCAGAGGCGCATAGTAACTAAAATCAAATAAAAACTTTTTTCCAATTGAAAGAAGAGTAGGTCTTGAAAAAAAAAAAAAAGACTAAAAATAGGGTCCGACATTGTTGCGGTTCAAAACCTACTGGAACCATTCTGTTGTGTCCTCAGGAAAAACACTTTACGGCACTTTTTATGCTTGGCAGTCTTAGCAAACAACTCTATGTTATAATCATACCTCTAAACATAAACTAAAAACCTCAAAATAAAAAATTTCAACCTGACAGCATTATTGCGGGATTTCCGGAAGCAGGTAGAGATAGCTTATTGATTTGTTGAAGGATTTTTTGCAATGGGTACCTTATCTTTATTTTGTTGTTTTATAGATTTTATAGCAGCGTTTTTAGTTAATTAAAAGCAATATTTTTTTGTTTAAAGTTTAGTTACGACAGTAATTATAAAAATAAGTAATTGCATTAAAGATAATAAATTATTTTAATAGTTTTTTAAGTGAATCTTTAATAGTGGTTCCCTTTTTTTTGCTGCACCAAACCCCTGTTGTGAAAGCATCGTGTTTTTATTTCAGCCCCCATTCCTGTGACAAATTTTTGCATACGCTACTGCATGGATTTCATCGCTTAAAAGTTAAACTAAGAAAGTGTTAATTTGTCGAGATAGAAAAGGACAATGTCCTAAAAACCACTTGGAACCAGGGGAACCAGTAACGGGAAACCAGAGAAAAATTCCTCCCTCGTCCTTTGTCTCCACCTTAAAATCTAAAATGAGAGTAAGGATTATGGACTTTGTTTCGGTTTTTGTCTGGACCTTAAAAGTGGTGAATTTTGTAAAAGGGGCCTTTTTAAAAAATAAGATGCGTGTTTTTAACTTTGCTAAAGAAAAACTGGCGAATCGTTAAACCGTTTTTACTCATTTGCATAATTTATCATTGCTTATCATCTTTTTAGGTAAATAATTTAAATTAAATTCTATGATATGTAATGTTACGGCAAGTACTCTTTGAGTTTCAAACCCGGGTTTATATCTGCCTTTGATTTACTTAATTTTTGTTTTGACATTTAATTTGATTCACTTGCTAATTGATTGTTGCTTTGAGCCGACATTTTCCATTATCACACAGCGCTCGCTTGCTAATTTGTTGTTACCTCGATCCGACTTCTTTTTCCATAAGTTGGGTGAAAATTGTGTAGAGACGCTTAGTTAGCTGCTTGAGCCTTTATGTAGCGGTCGTAGATTCACTGTTCGAAATACTGTTAGACACCGTTGGTGGTGCTGTTGAGGCTTTTGAGCTGTTTATAATACTGTTGGAGATACTGTTCGATATTGTTAGTTTTGTCGGTCTGCTCCGTGTCAGTCTACAGTTGGTGAGTGTTTATAATTCTTTTCTTTTGCGCATTATTTATTAGTGTTTACGTTTATTTATAGAAAACCGTCCGAATCGTCCGACCAGATTGTTACGTCCGATTTGTCTTATTTTCGTTCGACCGTTTTAATTTCGTCCGATCATCCATTTTACGTCCGTCCGACCATATTATTTCGTCTGATCGTCTTATTTCGTCCATCCATTTTATTTTCGTCTATCTTATTTCCCCCGTCCAATTTAGTTCGTCTTATTTTGCATCGTTTTTATATCTTGTTAATACAAATTTAAATGAAATCAAGGACGCGTTCATTTCCGGAGACAGCCACACGGAGTTTAAGACCGCGAAGAACTTACTGTAACATGTAAGTATAAAATAAAAATTTTAACAACTGCAACATGCCAACACAGGTAGCCAAGCTCATAAAATATTGAATGAACTTTCAACTATTACCGTGATGACCGTACCTTTAACATTAAAGAGTTGTTTAAAGATAGAAATTTTTTTACCCAAAACAAGCTTTAAATGTTCTTTTTGGAACATTTGAAAGTAGAATTTATTTTAGTAAAAATTTTTCGATTTCGATCTCGGTCTTGGTCTCGATTGTTTTCGGTTTTGAACATTAGGCCTCGAAATTTGCCGGTCTCGAAAAACTATCAGGTCTCGGTATCAACGTTTGCAGTCTCGACTACATCATTGATCTATACGGCGCCAATGTGAAACCATCTTCACTTCCCAATATCCACTCAGTGGACCGGACTGATTCATGTATTAAGTGCAGGGTTGGTATAAAAACATGCAATTTAGTTTAAGATTTATGCTGGGTTAAAAAGGTTAAGAAACGCTATACTCAATGAAGGCTTACTTACTGTAACTGTATAAACCTTCTTATAGAAAACATCTTTATACAAAAAATTAGGTAGGCCAATGGTCTAACCAATCTTATCAGTTTTAAGATGTTTTTATGAGAAGCTGTTAGAAACACGAAAAAGATCGAAGGCGGGTCTAAAATGCTTTAAAAAAAACAAATAATTTTTTTTTTTTAAAAGCTTTTAGCGCAAAAAGCAAATTCCTAAGCGTACCGCAGACACTCGGCATAAAAAATTTAATTGACACACAAACGTAATTATATAATTTTATGTTAAAAGTAAGTAGCTGATAGTTCTAATTTATACAAATTAATTCTTACCATTTGTTTTGTTTTTGAGATATTCGATTCCAGTGTTTCCTTTCTCTCCTTTATCACGCTTTGGACCAGCTTTGATCAAGTGAGTTTCGAGGAAAACTGTTTGCCCTGAACATTGTTGCTCTACACTTGTGTGGTTTATCAAGGAATCGAGTTGCTTGCACACTGTTATTCGACTTGCGTCACTGCTGGCAGACCACAACCCCCACAATAAAATATATAAGAAGTAAATCATGTTTAATGCTTGTGTTGACCTAATTTGTTGTCTAGAATACAAGCTATTATGTTACTTTTGCCTCGTACATTTTATAATTTTCATGCAATTTTGCTTGACTGAAAGTAAAGCTTTAAATATATGATTCAGATTTTTGCTCTAATTAAATAAAAAAATTAAATGCTTACACCTATATTAACTCATTCGTGTGTAGCTAAACACTTTCTTCATATTTGCATTGGCTCTTTGCTGTGCTGCTTTCTTCTATTTCAGTCAAGAACCTCCCAATTAATTTGGAGTTTTACGTTTACTTAGGTCATAAATATTAGCTTCATATTTTAATAAGACTGATAATTCTTATTTCACAGCATTATTTTTAGGTGCTGACACAACGGAATATATATGGTAAGTGTACAACTTTAATTGTTCACTCACCATACACAGAAAACTTACGTACAGTATATTTCTACTTATTTTCAAATTACCGCGAAATAAATTGCCAGTGTTTTTTTATTCTTACTAGTATTGTTGTCAGCAATAAAAGTTAATTCATCTTAGGTAACTTTTTGTTTAGATAAAGCTGTTGTATTTTTCTTCTCTTTTACAAGACTTGGAATTGTATTTTAATTGTAAAATAACGCTTAAGGTGTGGTAATTATTAAAAACGTAAATAAAATGAGATTCGCGAGGCAATTAAAGAATACGCGGTAACTCGCGCTTAAACAAAGTTTGATACGCGTCCAAGTTTGATGCGCGCTAAGGTCAAAATATAAATAAAAGCCTAGCTCATTGTAAAGCGACATGGCTTCAATTTGTGCTCATGCTTTAAAAACTAAAAAAGTTCTCAAAAGTTAAATAACTTGAAAAGTAAAAATTTCCTTGATAAGTCAAATCTGTTGTACTAAAGAAAGAAAAAATGTTTTTGTTAAAATTTAAAATTTTATAGTAGCATAAATTGAAATTTGGTATGCTGAAGGTGCTTTCTCATGGTCTGGGCAGTAAATCGGTTTGTAATAGCTGCCGACAAACCTAACCCGAATCTACCAACCTAAATGTTCAGCCCCAACTTGTAAATAACTAAAGGTTCTTTTCAAGACCGATGCAATGCATACCAAAACTGAGATTTGCTTTTTCAGTCAAAGCATGCTTGTTAAGCAATGGAACGTCCGCAAGGCCAGGTGGAGTCACTAGATTGGTTTCATGAACAAACTCATAAAGATTTTGTTGCCGCCTAATTTACCGAATGTGAACAGGGTTTACGAAATTTGTGCAATGCCATTAAAAAAAAGATCAAAAAAGACAATCTCACATGGTCATAGAAACAAATGTCTCGGGCTGAAATACCAAGTATGAAAACCTCTATACAACGTTTGTGTAGTTGCAAAAGGACCCAACTCATGTTTGTGCTGCCACAGCAACCGAACTCGACTTGGATGTTTGCAATTATTATTTACACACAATTCAAACCGTTGATGCTGCTGCATCTTAGCTGGTCACAAACAGGAAATACAAGACCAGCAGTGCCGGATTAAGCACCCTGGAGGCCCATAGGCAGTCAAACTTTTGGGGCCCCGGACCCGGTGCCTACTAGAACGCCAGTTGTTTTTAATTATTTAAATCATTGGTCACCAAACTACGGCGAGGCGATTTTATATGGCCCGCTGCACGTTGTCTAAAACACTAAATTTTAGGTTTTAGGCTCCAAACTATGACCCGCGAGCCAAATTCGACCCGCTAAGATTTTTCATCCGGCCCGCGGAGCTCTTTTTAAAAAATATATACACTCAGTTTGGGCCACAGTTGGATAGAATTATGTCGGGAATACACCAGTTTCAGTTTTGTTATCTGTAAGGAAAAAATACCGAAATTAGAGATGGAATCGAAGTGAAGACCTTTTTTTTAGAGATCACCACAATTTTGGGAGAAAAATAGCGAAATTGGAGATCGAATCAAAGTAAAGACCTTTATTTGGTTTAGTCTCTCGCTTTGACCCGAGGAGGTTCAAAAAAATCTCTACATGGCCCCCTGCTCAAAAAGTTTGGAGACCACTGATTTAAATTACCCTACCAGTCCCAGGACATAAAATGTAATTGTAGCGATATGGCAACCAGAGTCTCCAAAGCCGCATATGGCCCTTTAATCTCTTTGCTAGTACTCTCTGAGAATTTGGAAAATAGATAGTAACCTTTTACGTCAAAAGTCATTGAATTGTTTACGTTTCAAGCAGAGGTTAGCGTTGCGGCGCAAGTCTTCTGATAAAGTTGCAGAAACGCCCATTTAATCTGGCATATAAAAGTAATGACATTTAAATTTTTATCTTAATAATGATTACAATAATTTTAACGTTTGGAGGATTTACCCACACTGATTAAACGTCTCGACCTGGATTCGAGACGAATAGGTCCGAGACCGAGATTGAGACAAGACTTTTGAAAAACGTATCTTGAGACATGTCTCGAGGTATCCACCTCTGTTTCTTTATTCCACGATTTTCTTTGTTCCACAGTGTACACTGTTCCACTGTTAACTACTCTCCCCTATATATCTTAATACTCACCAATTCAGGAATTTTGGAATGAAATGTGCGAGTGTATTTGCGAGTTTACGGGCCGGTTTATGCGTCAAAAGATAAATAAAAAATTAAAAACAAAAATATCGAATTATATTCGTTTAACAAGATTGGCAATAACCTCAATAGCTGCGGCACAAGTTTCGGTTTTACCAGTTCCAGGCAAAAAGAGCGAAAAGTGTGCTAAAAGAGAAAATGTCGAAAAACTGTTCTCGTGGGTTGTACCACATTTGTGCCGACGTGCTTGTTTTGAATCTATATGTTAACTTCTTGGTAAGTATTTAATAAATGCTTTCTTAATACGTTTTCATAAAAACTTCATTAAAACAAGTGAAGTTTCGATGCTTGCAACACGTCAGTCTAATAATGATCATTACAATATCTCTTAGTATTATTTCAACAAATTGTAAAGGCATATCAAGTATTAGGGAGTCAAAGATTGGAACTCGATTATAGTAAACTTAAAACATTTAAAATTCAATACAAAAAATACTTAAACTCATTGCAGACTTATGTTAAATAGATTAAATCTTTTAATAATGCTTAAATGTGTTTTATGACAAAAATTTTAATCAATTATAGATAAATTTAAACTTTCTGATTTGGATGGTTGCTCGGTTCGGTGACGTCATTTGCACCCTCCCTGCCGCTGCTTTTTTGCTGTTTTTTTGCCATGCACTGCGGTTTCAGGTTTGATTTCCGTTTTGTGTTGGGAACGCAACGAAATAAATTGTTCTTCTTCATTATGATGTGGAAATAAGAAACTATCTGAAATAAAAAGTTGCTAATGCAAAAATTTTGCGCAGAAAATGAAGAATAAATAAACAAAATATTTACGGTTTTTGATCAAATTCCTACAATTCTTCTACTTAACATAGAATTAAACTATTTTTATTCATTTGTGTTTGCATGTTTCAACATTGTGCTCGCCAAATCGCTTTTTTTTAGTGTCAAAATTTTGTTATAAAATATTTCTTTTCAATTTGTGTAGAAATAGAAATAACTGGCTGTCTAATATTACTCTAATTTTGTTGCTTATTTTTTGTATTTTTGGACTCCCTTTTCGGTAGAAGGGATAAATATAAAACAATTTTAAATTCAGCTCAGTTGATTAGTTATGCAGAACCTCTGTAGACTAGTCTATTACACTGTTTTATCAAACCACCCTGACTTTTTCAAGTCTTCAAAAAATTCCAATGTTCCAGTTTCGTAAATTTGCATGAAGGTAGCGCTCAGATATAAAGCGGTAGGTGGTGACAAAAACTTCGAAGTCAAGTCCATTTCGTCAATATCTATGCTTTCAATATGCTTTCAATATGCTTTCAATATTGATTGGCGTTTGTGTTTCGCATAGAGATAGAAGTGTTTGCTGCCTTTTAGTGATGTGAAATTTCGAAATGAATGCTAATTATCTATATTACATGTTAAGTTTTGCCTTGTGCAAATTTATTTTATATTACAAACTGCCAGATTATAACGTCACACAATGGTCAATTATAACGTCACACAATGGTCCAATCTCATCTAGAATGCAACTGCATATCTGGCCATACTTTGTAACAAAGCATAACGAAATAACTTAAGGGATACTTGTAATAGTCTAATACAGAAAATGCTCTGGTGTAGTTTCAACATCGTGTAACAACTTTGTCCAAGCGTGTTTGTCATTTTATTTAAAAATAATATTCGTGCCACTGTGACAGTAGGTACGTAGGGCGAGAGTCACAGCGACTACACGTTAGAATCAATCAGCATGTTTCTTAAAGCAGCCTTTGTTAAAATCAAACATTCTGTTTTATGTAGACAAAAAGAATTTCTTTAAACTTTTTAAGTAACCAATAAAGTGAACAACTATGTTTCTAAAGTAAAGTTTCGGAAAAGAGGTTCTTTTGCTCGTACCATTTAATAGTTACTAATGAGAGCGTCACGAAAAACTTTTGGATTCTACGAGATTCAATTTGTTTAAAGCGATACTAAAGTTTCTGTAACGCAAAAAAAATTTATTTAATATCCTGCTTTTACTTTGCTAATCATGGCTTGTTTGTTCCGGCTTTCTTCTGCGCAAGTTGAGCGGATTTTCAACGCGTTGTTTGGTTAAACTTTTCAACGCGTTTGTGTCAAAAAATAGAACGCACAAATATTTATTAATAATTTATTAATTTTAATTAAATGAATTTTTCAGTCAACGTCTGTAGCTATTTTTTGCTATTTTTAAAGATATTTTTAATTAAAACAAAGTTAAATCACCGTTCAACCAATTTTATAACGTAACTATGACGTCATATTGCGATAGCAACAATACCGTAGCCATACCATATCAATTTTCTGAAGTCATGTTTTAATCCTTCTACCCGCTTTTAGTTAGCCAGTACTGTAACAACTCTTTAATATTAACAAACTTCTTCTAAACCTTTGCCTCCAGTTTCAATTTGGGCCAGCAAGCTGATGTGGCCTGTAGCAGGCTACAACATGGCTGTGCCGAATGCTTGGAGATATCTTACAACGCTGCTATTGACATTGCTATTAACGTATTAAATAATCTGTAAATATTTCAGATTAACGAGAATATGTTGGCTATGAAATTGCGTATGCCATGGAAGATACCAAAACTTATTTTTGTTCCAATGTCTTGGGAAATTAAATTGAATAGGAGTAAATAAAAAAACGATTTGTTATTACTGTAAACATCGGTTAATCCGGAAAAAATCAACTCCGAAATTACTTTTATTATTAAAATGTGATTCTTTTCCTATTGAATATAATAATATTGAATTTATGGGTCATGGATTGGCTTCTTCGGCTTGTATTGCATCAATAATTTCTTATTTCAAGAATTTTATCATCAAGATACTCATAAATTGAATTAATGTGATATTTACCGTTTAACCCTGAATGATATCACACTTGAAAAATGTTTACTGGAATATCCAATCTTCTTCTCTATTGCGCATGAATTTGAATTTACTTAACTTTTCACACAAAAGCACGCGATAATTTCCCATTTCGCAATCCACCGACGAGGCCACGATCAGAGAAGAAACGAGCGTAAATTTTAACAAATAAATATTAGCATTGAAAATGTCCGATAAAAATAATACAAGTTTTAACTATGAGCAAAAACGAAATAAAAACAAATCTTTTTACAAAACTGGGCAAACGATACAAAAATATGCTCAAAATGACATAAACCAATAAAACAACCATTTGAAAAAAGATCAAGGTGGCAACAAATTTTTTTTTTAACAAAAAATAGTTTACATTCAGTAATGTCTTATAGCAGTCATAATATTACTATACTTGTTTACACACTTATTAAAAGTATTGATTTACTCCGGGAAAATAAATGCAGAAAAAAAAATCAACTTGCAATTTCCACAATCTGACAAATGGCAATAACATTTTGAGGATTAAGATTTTTTACGCTAATCGTTCTGTATATTAACATTATTTTATTAAAAAAGATCAGCAAATGACCGTTATAAGTTACAACAAGAAGTCTGAAATAACAAGATGTGATTGGTTTTCTTAAAATAACTAAATAACAGCAAAAACTTTATAATAAATTTCGGATAATACGCGATTTCATTTCTACAGATCACAATTGCCCAATTGAACAGACCAAAGTGGTACACCTGGTTCGATTCCGACTTGGTAGCAATCAAGACATGTAAATAGAACTTTAAAAAGCAGCCTCAAGTGCCACGATAACCCAACTGATTGGTACGATCATTTACCTTGGCTTTTAATGGCCCTCAGGAACAGCCCCAAAGAAAACGTAGAAGGCTTTTCCTCCAACGACTTTTTGCTAGGCCAACCAATTAGAATTTCTGGCGATTTTTTCGATAAAAGTTTTGACACTGACATTCCAAACAATCCTGATTCAATAGTAACAAAGTTTGGCCATTACGTTAAATCTTTGCGTTTTATGCCACCGCGGGAAAATAAAAGAAAGTCGTATTTGGAAAAAAGCTCTATTCTTGCCGGAAACCACTTATGTTTAAAGATAGAAATGACTGTCATTGCCATCTCTTGCAGCCTAATTATTGAGTCCATTTAAGATCATCAGTAAAATCCGAAAAACGTAAAGCTCGACTTACACCGCGGCACAGATAAAGTTTCCATTGACAGATTTAAAATTGCGCCACTTAGTTTTAAAAATTTAAATTCCTGCCTTGAGCCCGCAAATGATCGTTTTATTTTCTTGCATCTAGTTCAACAAAGGAGGAGACTTCCAATAACTCGTGCCTGGGGACTGAGGCAATATTTTTAGCAAAAGCGCTGTGCCCCCAATAGTCACAACAAAAGGTCGAACAACACGAAGACCTTTAAGACTTAGGATAATTGAGTCAATTTTTGAAGTTTTGTGCTGAGCACGTACACAGCTAATGGAGCTTAGAAGGGTTGGAGTTGTAGCATTATTTGCCGACTGGAATGCTGTAGCCAGGCATTCTAGTATTTCGGTTGGTTTAGGTGTTCTGCGGTTTGAACGTTCTCTTAGTTGCCGCTTTCCTTCTTTTTAATCGCGATTGCTTCGTTGCCTCGTTGTAATTAATTGTTTTGCTGCTTTTGGTTTACTATATATTATTATTTTTGTTGCATTATCAACTGCAATTTTGTTTAATCAATAGCGGAATTTACCTTGCACATGTTGAAATGGTATTACTTTATAATACAGTCATAAAAAAAGAGTGAAGCTACAGCAGCGTTATTTCTTTATGTTAGCTAACTTCGCTACAATAGATCGCCACAATACGCGTGCTTCTCGGCAGAATTTAACGCTTCGCCAATTATTATCAATAGTGCAGCTTAACTTGACTGCTTTAACAGAGTTTTGCGGCAATAATTTTTCCGAAGTCATATTTACAGCGAGGGAATAGTAAATGAAGTATGTAATGCACTGAAACCATTCGTCGATACCACACACATTACTCAAGGTAACAAGAGTGTAACCCTTAGTTTTGTGATTCCAGCCACATGGAGTTAAATAGCCCCACCTCAATGTTGTTCGACATTGTTGTGCCTTATACAATTCCTGGCTAACTTCGCTGCAGCGTCGTTTTTATAGAATTTTTCAAAACTGTTGGTTAGTTAAGCAATACAAAGGCATGGGAGATCAACCGTTTGTAAATAATGTTTACTTGATCGCATCAGCATTAGATCGCATTATACGAGCAGGTCAACAGCTCGTAGGAATCTATATAAATAAGTGATAGGCCGGGCAAATGCGCACTAAAGTAGCCTACTAGCTCTCCCTAGTCACACCAGCCGCCTGATCCACCAGGGAGAAGATTTAATTTTTTTTTTTTAATTTGAAACAAAAGGCAGTAAAATCACAGAATATGATTATATAAACAAATTACTCCAGAACGCAAAAGGCTACTAAAGTTACGATTTAATAGAAAGGTTGACCGAATCTAAAACATAGAAAGCAAGAGTTAAATTATAGATTACCTTAGATTACCAGATTCCAGAAGATCCTGTCGCGCACATGGTTACGACAAAAAGCAACAACCAGTCACGAACGCTGGTTGAATTAAGTTCGTAACCCAAATGTAACAAATTTCGACAACAATAAAAAGGGACAACGAAATAAGCAGATTAGCCGTAACACCCATATTTTCTTGCCACTGAAATGATATTGACGTAGAGTTAGAACATAATGAAGCTCAAATTAGTCCAGTACAGTATACTATTAAGCGCAAGATTAAAGAATTAGTTATAAAGAAGAAGCATTGGCAAGAAAAACTGCTTCAAGTAAGGTTATTGCTGAAGCAGCTGTTTCATCTCCATCATTCAATGATGATGTTCAACAAAATGACATCAAACAACTTCCTATTAAGCTTTAGGAACTTTTAGAAAATTACAGCCGTATTTGCAGCAAAAAAATTTTTACGGTACATTGAGCTTACTCGCTCTAAGCCTCTTGTTCATAAAAATAAACGGTTTTTTTTTAGGCACAAAATGTCCAATACTTTTCCTACTCTCATCAGATTGTGAAACGAATACTCTGTATTCCTGCTTCGTTAGCGCAGGTAAAAATATTTTTTAGTTAAAGGGGTATATTCATGAGGCCACACCGATTAAATTTGTCTTCGGAGGTGCTCACAATGATACTTTTTTCAAAATGCAATCAAGATATTCTTTAACGAATTATGGGTATGAATACGTAGAAATTGCAAGTTTTATGGAACACAGAGCAAGCCAGCTTGACTCTTATTTTTAGGTACACTAATTAACACACAAGTTTGATATTTTCTAATGTGTATTTAGATACAATAATGAAATATTTCAACACTATGATTTTACTTTTTTTTTTCACTGTTTGTTATGAAAAATAAAACATTCACATATTGATTCTATAATTGAGGAATAACTTTTAAAAAGGTACAAATTTACTGTTTTATGTTGGCCAATCAGTAGCATTGCCACGGTTGCCATAACGTGGTTATTTTTATAAATGTGCTTATAAATTTTATATATGTGCTTATTTTCATAAGCATTCCTATTGAAAATTATAACGTGTTTAGTTTTAATCGTTTATTTTGGAGTTAAGTGCTTAGTTTCTGTTAATGTTGTTGTAATTTTTGATCGTTTTTTAAAAAACGTTCTTATTATACATGTAAAGTCTTATCCCTATGTGTCTAAAGAAAATTGGTCGTTTAGTTAAACATTAAGTAAAAACTTTTTCGTATTTACTGGTCAACTACACATTGCGCTCACAAGTAATTTTAAAAGGGTTTTTATTTTGATAATTTGCTGTGTTTATTTATTGGTCAGTTTCGATGATAACATAATATAATAACTGCATGGATAGAATCCATAGACTATGATGTTTTTTATTTTAAAAAGATAATTTATGGCGCTAGCTGAATGTTGACTTGCAATATTATATGTAGCTATGATTATGTCATATTAGGTGATATACAGTTACACTAATTGGGCGTAATTGCGACATCGTGTTGCAGCTAAGTCCAAGCGTGTTTGTTGTCTTATTTAAAATTGTTATTTGTGCCGACGTGAAAGTAGCCACTTAGGGTGAACATCACAGCGACTACAACATAGAATCAAGCACCGTGTTCCTAAATGGCTACAACAGCAAGTAAAGCTTTTTACACAGTCTCAAACCCGAAAATTCTGCATACAAAAACGTAACAACCCAGATTGTGACTCGGCCAAAAGAAAAACGTGATGGATAATGAGCATTGTGTTGCAAACTACAATGACAAGCAATTTCAAATTCTTGCTGAAGCGCGCAACTCGTTCTATCTTTGTTTAATTGAAGCAGTCTTTATTAAAACCAGACATCCTGTTTTATGTACACAAAAAAAAATCCTTTTCATGTTAAAACTTTTTAACCAACGTTGTGAACAACTGTGCTTGTAGTTAGAGGTTGCATAATTATGCGTTTCCCCTAACTGAGATTCCACGGTTCAGCACCTTTCTTCTTACTGTTGAAACTGTAAATATCTCGATTTCGGCTCGTTCCATCTAACGGGATAGCTACTAATAAATGGTAAAAGCGCGGTTGTTCTAGTGTTAATAGCGAAACTCTCTTCACAAAATCCACCCATGAAGCAAACAAGCTCAAAATGACATAACCAATAACATAACTAATTGAAAAAAATCGGATCACAACAAATTGTTTTTCTTCAAGAGAAAATAATAAATTATTAGTAAGCATCGGTTTGCTAAACTCAGAGAAGCATATTATTATTATGCTGATTTATTAAAAGTATTGATTTATTCAGGCAAAATAAAATGTCGAGAAAGAAGAAACAACTTGTAATTCGCACGATCTGACCAACGATGATTATATTCTCATGATTAAGTTGTTTCACGCAAATCGTTTTGCACATTAATTTTACTTTATCAAATAAATATCAACAAATAAAATATTCAATTCTGATCACAGAATAATTGCGGTAAGTTACCACAAGAAGTCTGAAATAACGAGCTGTGATTGGCTGAGGAAAGTAATTTGTTACTTTGTTGTTTCCTGTCATGGTTTCCTTTAAATACCTAAAAAATAGCCAAGTCTTTATAAAAGATTTTGGATAATACGCAATTTCATTTCTGCTGATAGCAAAAACTGGAATTGTTATTATTACAGGATAAAAAAGTGTTAAGTTCTTTATTTTACAGTAGAAGTCTAGTACATCCATTTAAGCTTAGTTGGCGAATTAAATAAACCAAAGTGATACATTCGGTTCTATTCCAACTGGAGTCAAACAAACACTTTAAAGCTGTTCAGGATGTTATAGAATTGTAACTCATTCATAAAACATAGTTTGTTCAGGACGTTTCAGAATTGTAACTCTTCCATCATCGACTACGTAAACTAAATAATTATTTGCAAATATACTTATTTAAATTTAAATAATTTGTAAAGTAACAAAATAAAATATTGCAAAATTATACCCATTAAAACGGAGTCATCTGCACGTAACTTTGAATTCAAATTAATGCAACAGCAATTTGGGCGTATACAAAATAAACTGGTTTAAGAAATTTGAAACAAATTATTAAAACACCGGGGTTTTAAAAATTTACTGCAACTTATATGCTCCCAATAGCTTTCAAATTGTTTGCTCCGAATAACTCGTCTTACACAATTGTTACAAAAAGATTAAAATGTTTAAATAATTTTTCTTTACAAAACTCAGATATTTTGCATGATCAAACTGCTACGATGTGTCTAAAAGTGTTGGTAAAAATAATATTCAAAGCAACGATTCGCGTACTTTACTATAATTTTGCGTGTTATTTAGCTCTCTCCAAGAACTGCGTACCGCAGATTTCGTCAAGATTATAGATTTCCCAGCATTTCAACTTCAACTCAATTGATTTCATTTTCCAACGGTTATGACCATGTTACTTTTTTTCTCAGCTATATCATTAAGTTTAATTAATCAACAGAAAATCTGTATTCTTTTTTTGGATAAAGTTTATGTCATAAAGGTGAAGCTTTTAGACTAGCGATTAACTCCATCCAAGCAAATTAGCCCATCGGGTTTTAAGTTAGAGGGTCGTCTGCATGTTTAGTTGGCCTAAATTTTATATATTGGATTGTTTGTGGGTAATGTAATCCTCTGTTTTTGAAGATTCAATTACTGCATTTATATACAAACTGGATATTTAACTGCTAAAAGCAAAAATGTAGTGTGGCGGAGTCGCAAAACTGCCTCGTCCTTCCAGCTCCACAACCAGCACCAGACTTTATGATTTATTTTATTTGAAAACAAAACAATATTGCCGCTCTAGTCGGAAACGGTTTTCTAAACAAATGAACACAAATTAGTTTCAATACATAGACACATTGTCTACAAACTTATAACGTAAAGTACGGTAACAACTGTTTAATATTAATCAATTTCTAAATCTTCGCCTCCAGTTTTAAGTAAAGCCTGTACGCTGATATGGCCTGTAGTTGAGTACGCCATTGGTACATACCAAAAATCATTTTTGTTCCAATGACTTGGGAAATAAAATAGAATAAGAGTAAGTAAAAAGACGATTTGTTGTTACAGTAAACCTCGGTTAATCCGGATATAATCAACTCCGAAATTACTTTTATTATTAAAATGCGATTTTTCTCCTCTGCAATATTATAATACCGAGTTCAGGGCCCACCGAATTGGCTTCTTTAGATTATACTGCATCAATAGTTTCTATATTTGATAATTTTATTATTGAGTTACACATAAATTGAATTAATGTGATTTTATCGATTAACCCAAAATGACGTCAAGTTTGAAAAATATTCACTGGAATCTCAATCTTCGTCTGTTGCGAATAAAATTTGTATTTTCTTAACTTTTCACGCAAAAGCACGCGATAATTTCCGCTTCCCAATTCATCGACTGGGTCGTAATCAAAGAAGAAACGAGCGCAAACTTTAACAAACGATTATTTGGATCGAAAACGTCCGATGATAATAATACAATATAGAAAATCAAATATGAGTTTAAATAAAACAATTAAATAATACAAGTTTAAATATGAGCCAAAACGGATTAAAAATTGAAACATTTTTACAAAACTAAACAAACGATACAAAAACATGCTCAAAAACGACATAAAACAATAACACAATTAATTAAAAAAAGATCAGTTAGCAACAAATTTTTTCTTTAAGGGAAAATAATAGATAGTCAGCAGTTACTTCATTATTATGCTTGCTTACAAATTTGTTAAAATATTGATTTACTTTGATAAAATAAAATTTTGAAAAAAAGAATCAACTTGTAATTTTCATGATCTAACAAACGATGATTTCATTCTTATGATTAAGGTCTTTTACACAACTAGGTCTGTATGTTAACTTTACTTTATTAAGTAAATCAGCAAATAAGATATTCAAGTCTGATTACAGAAAGACTGTTAAAAGTTACAACAAGAAGTCTAAAGTAACGAGCTCTGATTGGCTGAGGAAAATAGTTTTTTACTTTGCTGTTTACGTCACGATTTCCTGGAAATACCTAAAAAACAGCAAAGTCTTTATAATACATTTCGGATAATACGCGATTTTATTTCTGCAGATAACAAAGAGTAGAACTGTCATAATTTTTACATAAAAAAAATAATTAAGTTCAATATTTTACAGTAGAAGTCTAGTCGGTCCGTCTAAGCTTAGTTGGCCAATTAAATAGACCAAAGCGTTACACCCGGTTCGATTCCAACTAGAGTCGAACTAAGGGGTTTTAATTTGTTTAATGAAAGGTTTTTTCTTATGGTGTTTAGCATTAAAAGGAGAGTGCAATGAAGCATTTAAAAACTTCTTGATTTATTTGGTGCTGCCCTTTAGTGATCACAGCACTTTTATGTGTTGTGCTCGCGCGATTGAAACAAATGTGTTCTTGTTAAAAGTTTGTTTCAGAACTCTAAATAAAGAACTCTAAAATATTGCTTTTGGAAATACTACTTCTGAGAACTCTAAATATTATTTTTGGAACTTATAATAATTCTTAGGGCAAAACGAATAAACGAATAATTTTTTTTACCTAAAATAAAAATAAAAAGACCCCATACAATTCGCGCTTTTAATTAAAAGTTTAATAGAGAAATTTCAGTTTTTTCAACATTTTCTTTTCCCTATCAATTTCCGAACAAAATATTTTAGATAATTGACAAATTTTAGCTTGCTTTCGGAAATTAGAATAATAAGTGATACCGACTAACCCTATTAAAATAAAACCCCGGTCTAATCGCTGTTGTCCTGTAGTGACCACAGTACTTATATGTGTTGTGTTCTCGCTATTTGAATAAATGATTTAACAAAATTGTTTTTGGGATATTTATTAATTCCTTGAGGTTAGGGAAAAATTACTATACGAATAAAACTTCACACTTTCACTAAAAAGTTCAATGGAGATATTTAAGATTTTCACCATTTGGTTTTCTTATTAACTTTCAAACAAAATATGATAATTACCAAATTTGAACTTGCTATCAGAAATTAGTATAATTCCTAAAAACGACAAGATTTTTAAACTTCTTTGAATAAAAATGCCAAACAAATCAAAATGAAAAAAATACCAGCAAATTGCCATTTCAGGATCCAGTTAAACTGTACTTTACCGAAACGTTTTTAAAAACATCTCTTTGCCGCAGGAGATTTGATTCATGTACACTTTAATGTTGACCAAAACAAGATTTATTCCTGTAAATTTGAACAAGAAATTCAAAGGCACCTGAATTTCATAAAAGGTTTTACAAATGTTCAATATGCGCACTGCCTGTAACGCAGTCGGTACTCTGGCTCCTCCTAAACATGCTGCAGCATGTCTTGGGTAACAATCTCTAGTTTAACTTGCGTGCAAGACAGGTAGTTAACAAAAAAACATCACCGCACTGGAGACTGTTACCCAAGACATGCTGCAGCATGTTTAGGAGGAGCCGGAATACCAACTTCACTTGTGCCGTGTCACAGGCGGTGAGCATATTGAACATTTGTAAAACCTTTCATGAAATTCAGGTGCTTTTGAATTTGTTATTAAAATTTACAGAAATAAATCTTGTTTTGATCAACATTAAACCTGTTGAATTTTATATGATTCAACTATGTAGTTTCTGTAATATTTACACGTCAAATGATGTCAAATTTTTTGAAATACTCTGTATTTTCTTTACGACGCTGAACATGTGCCGTTCAAACAATTTTACCCCTGTCACACTTCTCGAAATAAACCGTGTTGATTTAACTGCATGAAATTATTCGCGGTAAACATGAAGGCTGTTGTTCACACTGATGAAACTCAATTATGTAAACCAATAGTTTCTGGGGTGTGCATTATGTGTTCATAATGGGCATAGTATACACAAAAAACCTTTTATCCAACACAAATCACAAACATTTTGAGCAATCTTGCCTCTCACAAGTCGAAACTTTTAAAACTTAATGTAATTTTTTTAAATACAGAAAAGATCTGTCTTGAAAGCTACAGTAAGTTGTTTCAATGACGTAACAAATGAAAAAAGTAACATCTTACAACATCTTGTCCACTGCTTTGAATTGCCTGTAAATTTGTGGGTACATTTCCGTATAATATCTTATAGCTGGTAATCCATTGATTTGCATTTGGTGGCGCAGGTCTGCCTTGAGTCACCACACCAACAATTCGAATATCTCGTCCGAAATCAACTTGAATCCAAGCTCCATCGTTTTGGCCTTAAACATTGAAAATATCAGAATTAGAAAGTAAACTTTATGTTTCTGACTAGAATGCGAGAAACTGTAAGTTTAATCTTGATGTAAGTTAATCAACACGTTTAATACTAAATCTTATATAATCAAGAGGGTCGAAACCTATACAAATTATCTTAAGTAAATAAAATTTTTTAGCAAATAGTGTATTTTCTTAATTAAAAGAAATTTTAAAAATTTAAAAAACGCCAGAATGTGCACAGTGTAATGAATTAAATCTATATTCAATAGAATGTTTGCAAAAATGCGTTTTTTTAAATCAACGCAAATGGGAGAACTCTAAATTTTCATCTAAATCTTTTCTTTGCTTAAAAAATAGCTTTTACAAAGTAGTTTTCTGCTTTGTGGTTCTATTAGTTTGGGTAATTACTTGGGAGCAGGCCGGTTTTTAACGCAAAAAGTCAACCTTTGATCACGTCCTCCTGTAACACAAAATAATCGGGAATTTTTTGAAGCCGAGAAAAAGACTGGTGCCGTATTAGTCACTATGAGAGCGGCATATAACACTTTCTGGCATCATAGCTTTACTTGATGCAGAATGCTGAAACTTCTGCAGGATAAGTGCATGGTCAGAATGATCATGAATTTTTTCGTAACTTGGTAGGCAGCGAAAAATTCCAGTTACATTTATGAACGACATCACAAATTTTAGGGCTTATTTTAAAAAATCTAATAATTTTTTCAATCTGCTTACATTTTTTGTATTCTTTAAAATAAACTAATACCAGCTGTAAGGTATAGTTTTTACTCACAAATAGGGTATGGCTTCTATAGCAGCTGTGAGTGTGGCGCAAAAGAGCGGAACAGCTGAGTACGAAATAACATTGTGTCTCCATTTATCATCATCGAAATGGAGCAAGTACTCTGTCTCAGATGTCGACAAGAACCTAGGGACCTGGCTGATGGATGCATGTCGGACTATTAAATAATCTATTCAGCTTTTGCCATCCTCATAAACGAAGAAGAATTATGAGATCTTTTTGAAAAATAACAGAAGCATATTCTATTGATAATAAACTAAAGTTTGTTTGGCTTCGCACAAAGTAATTTAAAGAATTGCTTGTATATAACTGTAAGTCTAAATTGATGTGCGATGATATGGGTTAATGTGATGAAACTCTGACTTGCGAGTTCAATGCTAAGTCTAACTGCGTAAATTTTCTTTTCCCTTAGCAATAGTAATTTACGACAAATTTCTAAATGGGATCACTTTGCTTGCATAATTATTATGGTGACTCTGCTTAAAACAAAAAATCAACAGGTCAACAATACCATAAACAGAAAAATTTAACAAAAATTTGTAAAACACATATCATCCAGTTTTTGCGTCTAAATAGTAGCCTTTTTACTTTTTGATTATAAAATTATGCGCTTCACTGGTGGAGACGTGGCAATTTGTTTTGTCGTTAACTTCGATTCATTTAGTTCGAGTCATCGCAGCGGATGGTCGTATCGTCACCAGCTCGCATAAACTGGAAGTGAATCCATAAACTCATAAATTAAGTGCATTGAATTAGTTAATATTAAGTTGAAATGTTTTTATATTTTAGATAGTCGTATTTATTTTTTGTTTATTTATAGAAATTGAATTAAAGGATTTAAATCAACTTAAGCTGTCCGGCCGTGGCTGTCATACAATAAACACACACGCGCAAGCGCTAGGGTTTTTTCTGAATGTTTATTACCGGGTTGTGGGCGCACTTAATCTGCGTCTAACAGCACTGATCAACAAAAAATAGCTTTTTTTCTAAACGAAAACAAGAGCATTTATTTTTGTGCAACAGCGAGGCGCTGATTTCGAATCTGTCATTAGTTTTTTTCTCGTCGTCGTCGTCATCGTTTGAAGGGCATCCACTCCAGGCCAGACACAAACAGAACTGGGGCCGAGGGTTTATCCTTTTACTACCCCAGACTGCTGCACTGCCTGGATCAGATGCTGGCAGTGATGTTATTAAGCCAGCATCGAGTTTCGTCATCCAAAACCGTCAGACCTCGTGCTCCATGTGGTGCCCGATGTATGGGGCACATTGTTAGTACATGGTCTGCGGTTTGCTCTGAGGCGCCACACTCGCAATTCGGTGAAGGAGCGAGACCCCATTTGTGCATGGACGAATGGAATCGCCCAACACCAGTCCGCAGGCGGTTGAGCTTAACCCAAGCTGCTCGGGGTAAGCCCATCCCAACAGGCCTGACACTGGTCCCGGGCACAAAAGCACGGAGCCTGGAAGCATTTTCACAGTACTCCGCGTTCCATTTGTGATTTGTCCATTCAGAGGCGCGGATGCCAAGTCTGGCAAGATTGTCCAAGAGATTCCGCGCACCTGGCACAAACGGGCGTCTGGATCTTAGTCTCACTTGGCCAGTATCTGAGGACCCATTTAACAGACCATGCAAAATATGATCGGGGTCCAGAGATCCACGGTAAGCCAAGGAGAGTGTCGCTCCCAGTCGGCGAAGCTCAGCTGGCTGGATGCCTGAAAGTACAGGTAGGTGGTCCGTTGGAGTGGGACGCAGGCATCCAGTAACTATGCGCAAGGCGTCATTCAAGACACTGTCAATGAGGCGAGTGTGAGCACTGCGACACCAGACTGGCGCACAGTACTCAGCTGTTGAGTAGACTAGAGACAAGGTGGCTATGCGTAGTGTTTTAGCACCAGCACCCCATCCCGAGCCCACGAGTCGCCTCAACAGTGTGACGCGCGATGATAGTTTTTTGCGCAATGCCACTAAATGGTGACGAAACGTGAGCGATCTGTCCAGTTTTACCCCAAGGTATGTAGGGGTTGGACAGAACGGTAAAAGTCTACTATTGTTATAGACCTTTAGCTCACGTTTGGCCTCTCGGTTGTTTAAGTGAAAGGCTGTCGTCACCGTCTTAGTGTGACTGAGCTTCAACCTCCAAGTCTGGAGATACGCTGACAGTGTGGACATGTCTTGGCTTAAGGTCCCCTCCAAGTCCTTCCAGTTTCCAGAAGAGTGCAACAATGCTAAATCATCAGCATAAGCAAACTTTCTGGAAATCATGGAAGGAAGATCGTACGTATAGATGTTAAATAGGAGGGGAGCCAAGACCGATCCCTGAGGAACGCCGTTTTTAAGACGGCGTAGCCTGCTTTGCTTGCTGTCACCGGTGGTAAGGGTGAAACTTCGATTTCGGACAAGCTTCATGATCATTTTGACCATGTGCTTATCCGGAAGTAGTCTCAGCAGCTTGCAGGTAAGGCCACGGTGCCATACAGTGTCATAAGCAGCTGTCAGATCGATAAATACGACACCGGCCTTCTTTTTAGCCTCGAAAGAATCCTCGATGTTCTGGGTTAGCAGAACAACTTGATCTACGGTTGACTTCCCGCGTCGGAACCCAGCCTGCTCTTTAGGGAGCAGTGGATCGATTAATGGTTCAACGCGGGCGTAGATAAGCCTCTCGAGGATCTTGTAGGGGACACAGACCAGAGATATCGGTCGATAACTCTTTGGGTCCCCCACGGGCTTTGCTGGTTTTGGGATCGCGACCACAAGTGCTCTTCTCCAGATCTTGGGAATTTTGAGTCGGCGCAAACAGGAAGAAAGGAAGTCACGTAACCAGGACTTCAAAGCAGCTCCAGCATGGAGTATAAGCTCGGGGCAGATGGAATCAGGACCCGGAGCTTTACCTGGTTTTAAATGTTGAAGGGCAGCAGCAAATTCTCTCTGTGAAAAATTGTCAGAGATATTTACTTCGTCTGGTGTTGTGGCCCTCCAAAGGTCAGACACTTCTTGAAAGACAAGTCGAGATGACTTGCGATCAACAGCCTCGTATTTCCCATTTCTAAGCAGCTGAGATGCAATAGCATCGGCTGAAACGGGACAATGACGAGGAGAGTGTTGTGACCTACCAGTAAGGTTGTTCAAAATACTCCACGCTTTTCGACTAGAGTGTGAGAAGTCAATGCTCCGAACTGCTTCGGACCATCGATCCCTCCGTTTTCTGTCAAGCTTGGCAAGCAGAGTTGTAGCAGCCAAACTTGAGTCGTCTCCCTGAGGAGACTGCAGAAAGGTTTTATAGAGGGATTCACACTCTGCATCCCAACACGGAATATAGTTGTTTCGATACCCGCGTGGGATAGTCTTCTTGGCTGCTTTCTTAATGATGTTACAGAAGTCCTGGTAAGCCGCATCCACATCAAGTGAATCAGGCGGTAACAAAGTCTTTGCGAATTTATTCGTCAAAGCAATGTAGTGACTCCAATTGGCCTTGCGGAAGTTCCATCGCTTAACAGACATGCTTGGCACTGCCATAGCAAACCTTGGTGGTGTAATAAGCGAGGGTCGATGTTGTGACCTGGGAAACTTCTCAAGGACACGTCTATCCGGTAAGCGACTGTTTGGACCTACGCTAGCGAAAGCTAGGTCTGGATTGGTGGCAGTGTTCCAGCGGCCGGAATAAAAACTGGCAGCGTCCTTGGCATTATATAGGAGGGCAAGACAATTAATACTTGCCCAGCCAGCCAAGCACTCACCATCCGGACTGTTGTCATCATAACCCCAGTCAGTTTTTTTCTATTAGGTTGTCAAGAAAGTTCTTGCGGTATTTCAAAGTTTGATTTCAAACTATGTGTTTTTAAACAAGTTTTCGTTGTATTTTTGTATTGTACTGTATATATCATTTTAAGAACGTTTTTTGCACAATCTAATCGTTGTAATTTTAATCGTTTTAAAGAACTTATGTTTTTTTCAGAACGTTGAACCAAAAATGGAAAAAATCAAATTCGTGCCATTTTTTTTTTTCAGTTTAAATTAGGCTGTAAAGCTGCAGAAACAGCTCACAACATAAACCAAGCGTTTGGCATAGGAACCGCTACTGAACACACAGCACAGTGATGGTTTAAGAAATTTCGTGCCAGTGATAAAAGTCTTGAAGATGATGAACAAAGTGGTCGGCCATCGAAGGTTGACAACAATCAAATTAAGAGCCTTAGTCGAAGCCAATATATGCACAACTGTTCGAGAGCTTGCCCCTGAATTAGACGTAACATATACGGCAATTTATAACCACATGAGAGAGATTGGTGCTTATTTTTGTCAAAAATTTTTGTTTAAGCTGAGATATGTGCATCTGAATTTAAAGGTCAAAAATGGCAAGAACTTTCTTGACAACTTAATAGTACACCAGGTTTTAAAAATATGAGAGAATGCGGGAATTTTATACTCTATAAATGGTAGCCTAATATGATTGCCTAAGAGCTTTAGACAACTCGTTGGCATTGCACTTTTGCCAATACTTAAAGGTCTGATTTTATATGTAGAAGTTAGTTTTAAATTCGGCTTCACTACAACCATAATAATTATTGGAAACGCCACCTGATGTTAGGGTGACTTTGTAGACGATGAAGCTTTTGCAGCTTTTGTGTCCCTTTATCGGGAAGCTGGCTTTAGCCTTTCAGTTACATGGTGACATAGTGTTGGCAGGCTCGGTTCTTTGAGCAAGAAACTCTTTGTTGTGCCTGGATATTATAGCTGCCATGTTGGGCATGCAGCTATAGCTTACTTTGACGTTATTTCGGTTGCATATCTTGTGCAAGCTATGCTGAGAAGGAAAGTGTTTGGCGAGCAAATGAGGCAAAACCTTTCCGATGTTAGTCTTCACAGGCTCGCTGAAGGGTGAGTTAAGCGACACTATGTTCCGCTTTCTGGATTTCCTCTTATGGGAACCGGGTGGGATGATGTACTGCAACTCACCAGAATGCCCGCTTCTTTGCGTAGCCTCTTCATACTCCGGGATAGCTCTGGCGAATTCCTCGCGGTTGTACGAGAGCAATGAAAGGCGATCAGCAAGCATCGATGGGAGTTGTTTCTTTATGGCGGAAGGCTGGTTTGAATGTTAATGGACGTAGCGTGGTTGGTAGTTAGGCTTGCGGTAGGGCCAATATTTCCCCGACTTCAAGTTGAAAGTGACATTGAGGATATTGGTTTGGACGAGGTTGGTTTCGGCTATGATGCTTAAGCCGTGTTGGTGGAATAGCTTTGCAATCCTTTTCTATATACGCTCCGAGGTAGGACCGGAAGCGTTTTCTACGATGGCCAAACCTTCTTCCCTATCAAGACAAATGTTGTTGACTCCTACAAGCTGAGATAATTGGTGGAGGATAAACAGGCCAATCAACTGGCACACTTTGGCTACGTCATAGGAGCTCATAGTAAAGTAAAACGTGAGCCGTTATTTTTGATCCAGGCACCATCCCTGCTGAAAAAGGGAGATTTCCTGCAATAATGCATAATTGTGTTGTCGCTCTTGCTGATTTTTACACACCGCTTGGTGAAGATAATGACGTCGTCAAGCAGTTTCTCCGAAATGGAGGGTTAGAAATTGATGACATTAAATGTTACCAATTTGCATCTCTCCTTGTAAGAAAAGTCTTCAAACCTCGAAATTACTGCACTAGTGCTTTACCATCGGTGTAGAACGGTAAACTGTCGTATTTTGTTGTTAATTTTTTGCAAAATTTCCTCACTTAACCTACCAACGTTAGAATTAGCTGGGTTTATTATTCTGCATTTAGTATTGCTCGGAAAATTTGGTTTGTGGTCCTTAAATGTAATAAAAGCTTTTTGTTCAGCTGTTTGTTCTATTTTTTCATCCAATTTAAGTTGTTCTGCAAGATGTTTAGCTTCCATGTTTATTTCTCTTGCTGTGTCTTTACTGGTTTTCTGATATTCAGTGGTGATGTTATCCTGCAACAATTTTTTGTAATCCTTGACTTCGACCTTGTAAAGATTTGTGGTTTCATTAGCAGGGCTGTGGACGTGTTGATAGCATTTGTGTCCTTTGCCAGCTGGGCTTGGAAGGAATTTAAAATTTGTCTGAATTTTACCGAGCATGTAATAATTTAATGTACTTGTAATAACATGTAATAACAAGTAATTTTTGTTTTTTACATACTGTTTGTTGTAACAAGTTGATTGGTTTTACCATTTTATGTTTGCCCTCAACTTTGTTTTGCTTGCTTTTCTGTATCTTTGATTTGTCGGCTTATATTTGATCTTAGCTTTGTTTTGAATTTTTGCTGTTATAATGGCTGGCGCTGCATGCAGTAATTCGTTTGACTTGTTTGATAAAGTAGAGCAAGAAATTGCTTCACGTGGTGACAATATATTGAGCAATAATGATCTCCTTGCCTTCTTCCTTCAGCTGTCAAAGTCTTTTTCTATGCTGAAGATTTCACCATTTGTGCCCCCTCTCCAATATTGAACGTGCAACTGCGGCTGTTCAGGCTGACCTCAACAAATGGTGAAATGGTTCTTAAGTGGCGTCTACTTCTTAACTCTTTCAGATGTGAGTCATCTTTCTTTAGCTTAAACCCCTATCAATCTCGTTTTAAACTCTTCTATCAATTCTCAATACCTCACTTAACTTTAATTCAAATCCGAGCTTTTTCGGTAAACTTTCGAACGAAGCTTTCTTTTAAACATCATTTTCTATCTTTACGGAAGAAGTTTCACAACCTATTTTGTTCATTCCGCTCTATTGCCTCTGCTTCTTGGGGTCCTCTAAAGAATCTCTGTACCAAATACAAAGCCTTTATTTACCCCATTTTTACCTTTTCTTCATCATGCTGGCTTACTTTCTCGTCCCCACCCATATCCCTTTCGTAGAAATAATGCACGATCCTCCTGTAAAGTCATCACAAGCTGTCTGTTATCAAGTCCAATTTTTCTCCTATATCTAGAAGCACTGCTTCCCTCACTGCGTGTCACCCTAACTCGTCAATCTCTCTCTTACTTGAAACGTGCTTTAAGACTACTTTTATCTTTTCCCCTAGCCTTTCTTGCCCATTATAATCCTCGTACCCTCCCCAAGAAAGAACTATGGAGATCCTTTTCTAGTTTCCATAACCTCACCCCTAACTTACAGTATTTACATTATTAACATACAATTATTACATCACGTCGGGTTCACTAAAATGTTAGGATAAGATAGTTTTTGTTTTACAATTAACCCTAACACAGTATTACATAACTTATTCAAATAGAATTTATCAATCAATTATAATAAAACATTGTCTCTGTCCCAGAGTAGCGCTATAACTTTATTCATAATGTCGTCGTTTGTCTACCGAGTAGTACAGCCACGTCACTATATATCGTGAGCTTGACCGAATATTCAAATCACCAACTGATGACACGGAAATGCCGTCGCATAAAATCGGGACACAGAAATGCCGTCGCACAAAATTTCGCACGATAAATATTATGGAAAGCAGAGCATGATTGATAAGTAAAAGCATAAGCCGAGCATGCTGCAACCACACATTCGGCATACACGAATCACGACTACCTAATCATTTTTACATACAAAAACTCATTTCTTGCTTATTTTTTCAATTTTTTTGAGCAGTTTTACTTTTAATTTTTGTTTCTCCACTTTTGTACGGGTATTCTAAAACTTTTGCGGCAGCGACATCTTAGCGTCAATCTTTTCATCCTCCTTCTCTTTAAAAGTTGTTAATCTTGTGTCCATAAATGCGGTGTGGCCGAATGGATAAAAGTGTCATGATTGATGACGAATGCGATCGACACGGTAGCGGTTCAAAACCAACTCACATTATTTTGTTCTTGAGAAAAACACTTAAAAAAATTATTTGTCTTCGCAGGAAGCTCTAGCGTTTGGTCATATCTCTAACCCTTATCTACCTAAGATGTTTTTTTTCTGTTGACTACCCAAGGGGTGTCCTTGGAAGACCCTAAGTTTACATGTCCAATACTCTTAACAGACAGTAGCTGCGCAGTTGATTTTTTGATATGTTGGAGAAAATTTATTCTAGTTTAGTCAAATGTCTTTATTTGCTATTAGTCTCTTCTTATTTTTCATAAAGTTGAAGATCCTCAAATTTTTGTTAATTGCTTTGTTTTGCCGACATAACCGAATTAGTTATGGTCTGCTGAAAAAACAAATAACTAATACGTGAAGCAGTAATTTTGACAAACAAAGCCAGATGAGACACATAGTTGGTAAATAAAGGTTGAACTGAAATTGAATTGCAGTCAATGAAAGTGTACAAAAATCATAAGGTAAGTCAAAAAAACAGACTGCTGCACTAATACTATTCATCGAATTTGCTCAAGTGAAGTATCAAAATATTTAGGAATAAATTTTAGGAAAAGTTATAAAATTTAGGTTTTTATCATTAGAACTTTACGAGTTATAACGTTTTTAAAAAAGGGATGTCCCTGAGGACCCCCCTTAGGTAAATTAGGGCTAAATAAAAAACAAAAAAAAAACAAAAAATAAAACTTGATCCAAACAACAATATCTTTGCATCTACGGAAGTAGTTTGGAATACTTGCTTAACAGTTGCTCTATTTATAGCGTCTTTGACGCTTTTTGGAGAGTCAGGAGGATAAATAAGAAGATAAAAAACAATAAATGTTTGTTGTGCCATATGCACTGTGAACTTGTGTTTGTAAAAATGCTTTATTGCTTATCAAAAAAAACCTTTTACTAATTGCATAAAAAAGTTGAATTATAAATTTCTGTTTGCTGAAGTTACAAATTGTAAATTAGCTAATAGAAATATTTTGCTAAAATATAATACTAGTGTTGTTTTATGCTTTAGCAAAAATACGTTACTTGAAGCAAATTACATAAACATTTATTGAATGACAAGCAACTACTTCACTTTTCTAAACAAATAAAGAGATTTTTTTTCTTAGATTTTTACCAAAAAAGCACAAAACTTTTTTTCTACCAATGTTAAGCGCGCAACGATTTAAACAATGGGCCGCAAACGCAAACACTCAGGCAAAGCTCAGAAAGCAAAGGATCAAGTAACTAATGAGTTGTCCACCCGATTTTTTTGAGAAAACAACGCTTAAAATTTCCACGTTTCTTGATGTATTGACAAAAAAACTCTTTTTAGTAGACAGAGAAGAATTCTAGCAATAAGTAGCAACCAAAAAATTTGAGCAATGCCAAAAGATACTATTATATTTTGCTAAAAAATCAAAAAAAGGAAAAATGCGTAAAAAATTCCCGGCCCGAGAGCACTGCTTCACAAATTTCTATTCGTCGTTAAGAAGTTAATTCTTTATCTGACTCCAATGGGATTCCCATGGGAATCATCCCATGGGATGGGATGGAATGGGACAGCACACATTTGTATTTCTCATGGGAGAGTAGCCATGTCATAGCAACTTGATTACGTCAGAGCTAACCTTAGTTTTTATACTTTTTTGACTTTTAAATGTTTTTTACTCTCCTTTTTTCTTTATATACTTGTATCTATTATCTATTTTGTGGTGAATTGCCAGGATTAACTTAATTATTAGAAACTATCGATGAGCAGTAAATTGATAATTTTCTGAATGAGCAGAGTGACTCAGAAATAGAATTATAGTGCCAGAATGATACTGAATTGTCATAGTTAGACATACTTTTGACTTTTAAAGTTAACAAAGTCAATAAATTTTGTCGTTTCGCATGTTTCTTTGTACATGTAGTCCTATTTAGCATACAATAAACATAAATTTTCATAAATTTAATTATTTTTATTGAATTTTATTTCAATGGGAATCCCATGGGATGGGATGGGATGGGATGGGATAAGCATAAATTGCTGTGGGATGGGATGGGACAGAAAAATATGTCCCATGGACAAGCCTGGTTATTCGTCTCTTTGAAAGCAACAATTTAGCAAATACTCTTGCTAAAGTTGATGCCACTCATGACCCCTCCATCGTACCACTCTCTTTTTTACCTCTTATTTCCTCCCAATGCCTATCCCTCTACACCAGTTGTAGACGCGGTATCCAATCTGGTTTCTTTCAACACCAAATCCCTGAAGTATCTTTTGAGGACCTGGCCTTCCTTTGCTCCGTTTGCTGTGCCCTCTTTCGTTTACACTGCAACGGGCACAGCAATCTTCTTGCTACATACACCTCCACAGGGTTGGTCAAGCCGAGACTTCTTCGAGTAACAACTGTGGCTTCGAATCAGAGCACATCTTTTATTTCGTGCTAGACTGCCCTGGCCATCTTCGGCCACTCCCTTTCCATTCTAAATTTCTGGTCTCGTCCCTTGGGGGTTGCCCAATTATTGGGACTCTTTGGAGTTGACCTGCACCCTCATCTTTAGAAATAGATTGAATAAGCCCACCACCCCAACCATGATTTGATAAACATAACCCACAGAACGAATTTATTTTGTAAAGTTATTTTTTGCATCTTTAGGACTTTCCTTTATTCGTTTTCTGACTTTATGAAGAACTGTGTTCATGCGATGTTTTGATACATCTGCTCCACGGGACACTTACAAGAAAAACAAACTCTCATGGTTTCTTAATTCAAACATTGTTTGCAAAGATTTAGCAACAATAGAAAAATCATGTCGTTTTTGATTAATAGCTTTTCAATCGTACTTATTATTGTATTAAAATAGAAAATCGTTAATTTTTTTAAAACAAAGATAAATTTTAACTGTATCGATGCTAAGTGCCGAGATAACAAGAAATTATTTAAGTCACATAACAAATCGTATATTATGCAGACAACATGATATACTAGAAAATATTTTGTATTATTTGGCGAAGCAACTAGCAATGAATTCTCTAGAAAACTTAATCCTCTCAACAGATAACAAAAGAACACGGTTTCGTACTATAAAGAATATATTATTCACAAAATCACATAAACTTGAACAACTTTCAAAAAACTCTCGAGCTTCCCAAAAGTTCAAAGCAATTCACAGCCCAAACAATTACCGTAAATAATCACTCAACAACTTTGCAGCCTACTGACTAACTTTAACAGTAATTTAGCACGCGATGGCTAATATTAAACGTAATAGTTGGTCCAAACAATTCTATCTCACAATAAAATTAATTCCTGAAGCGTCAACCTGACTCTTAGACAACAAAACAACTGACCAAAACCAACAGTAATACAAAACAATTTTTATATTTTATACTGATCTAGAATAAATGAAAAAAATTACAACTCTTTATAAATAGATCAGCCGTTGTCGTCGTCGTTTGGAAGGGCATCCACTCCGGGCCAGTCACCAACAGGACTGGTGCCGAGGGTTTATCTTTTTACTACTTCAGGCTGTTGTACTGCATGAATCAAATGCTGGCAGAGATGGTGTTGACACAGCATTGGGTTTTTTCGTCGAAAACTGTCTGACCTTGTGCTCTATATGGTACCTGATGTTTGGGACACGCTATTAGGACGTGGACTGCGGTTTGTTCAGAGACGTCGAACTCACAGTTTGGTGAAAACGCAAGACCCCATTTGTGCATTCACAAGCGGAATCACCCAACACTTGTCCGCAGGAAACTAAGCTTAACCCAAGTTGTTCAAGGCAAGCGCAATCCAACTGCCTGGCACTGGTCATGGGTATGAAAGCAAGCAGCCAGGATGTACTCTTACAATACTCCATGTTCCAGCTGTAATTTGTCCATTGAGAAGCGCGGATACTTCGTCCGGCAAAGCTTTGTAATAGATTCCATGCAGCTGGCACAAATGAGCGTCTACATTTCAGTCTCTCTTAGTAAGCATCATAAGACCCATTTAAAAAATCATGCAGCATATGATCAGGGTCCAGGGATCCACGGTGAACCAATGAGAGTATAACTTGGGCAAAACTACCAAACAGAACCGAATATACTAGAACGTACAACAATTCTTACATAACTCTTTACGTAAGTTTTGGAATCGGATAAACCACTTTATGACGTCACCAACAGAATCATGTACTAAATAAAAAACTAGTTATGTACGAGTCTCTGCTTATCCGAAAATTTGGAATAGAGCATTAGTGGTTGCCATCTCGAAGCCAAATAAGCCATTAGGGGATCCAAAGAGCTATAGACCTATCTCTTTGCTTTGTGTCCCCTTCAACATCTTGGAGAGATTTATCTATGCCCGCGTCGAACCAACTATTGACCCACTGCTATCGAGATAGCAAGCTGGGTTTCGGCGCGGAAGTTCAACTCTAGATCAAGTCACTCTTCTAACTCAAGAAATTGCAGATAGCTGTGTTTGCTGATCTCACAGCAGCCTCCGATACTGTACGATACCGCGGTCTCACCTGCAAGCTACTCTGTCTTCTTGCGGACAGGCACATGGTCTCATTGATTATGGAACTTGTTCGTGATCGAAGTTTTACCCTCACCACCAGTACCGAAAAACAAGGCAGTTTACGACGCCTTCAGAACGGGGTCCAACAAGAATCAGTCCTGGACACCCTTTTGTGTAATATTTATATATGTAACTTGCTAGTCACAGTTGGCAGAAAATTTGCTCATTCTGATGACCTGGCCATCTTGCACTATGCAAGCGACTGGCAGGCATTAGAGAAGACTCTTACTCAGGGCATGGCAACCTTATCCTCCTAACTTTACAAGCCAAAATTTAAACTCAGTTCAACAAAGACTGTGTCGGCAGCCTTCCATCTTTACAACAAGGAGGCACGATGTAACATCTTTGTCAACGGACAGACTCTACCGTTTGTGCTAAACCCTCTCATCTTGGCATAAAACTGAATGGAGCACTCATGTTTCGCCGACATTTAGAGTCACTGCGCTAGAAGTTAACAACTCGCGTTGGCTTTTTTGAATACATTGGCTGGATCAAGCTGGAATGCGGATGCCACAGTACTCCGCAAAGCCATCCTTGTCTTGGTTCATTCCACGGCTGAATACTGTGCGCCTGTTTGGTATCTCAGTGTCCATACTCGCCTTATTAACAAGTCCATTAACAATGCCTTGCGCATAGTAACTGAACGCCTGCTTGCCATACCAACGGACGATCTTTTTATTTTATCAGGCATCCAAACAACTGAGTTTCTCCGCCCAAAAGCCACACTGTCACTAGTTCGACACGTTCAGGAGCGAGAACACCTCTTATATGAAAGGCTCCTATCTCCACTTGGTGGATAGCTGCGGCAATTGAAATTAAGATACCCATTTTTACCTGTTGCATTGGAACTGCTGAACGACCCGTTCAGTCAGGCATCAGTGTAGCACGATGGGTGGAATATGAATGGAGCATTCAATGGCGAGAAACCGCATCTAGACTCCATATACGGTATTTATTAAAGAAAAAAATTATACCAGACAAAAGTTGAGTCGTCGTTGCCGCATTCAATCAATGTGCTTTGAATAAGACAGTAAAATGACTCTTTTGAGAACAATTTGCAAACAAAATATTTAAAAGAGGGAGTGGTGTACTAATTATGTAATTACTTCCATAGCAATGGAAAGATGACGTCATAATCAAAGGCTTAAAAATTACTGCAAAAACTGAAAATCAACTATAGATTTATAAAATTAAGATTAGATTTATAAATGATGTGTGACATATTTATACAAACTTCTAAAACTATGTTTGATGAGAGAAACAATGGAAAGAAATAGTTAAAAGTGATGAGGATTTTTGTCCAGCTTTTCCAGAATAACCTTTTTAATTGGTAAGCTATGTCAATTTTTTCCGATAGAACTTTTAATGTTTCGAAAGAATACTGCAGTCAAAAACAAAACTGTAGTGATCAATAGATGACACAGAAAAGTATCAGGGGCCAGAAAACTTGAAAAGATCTAAATGGAACCAATACTTAAAAAGTAATTTTATTAAGAATTAAAAATAAACTCCATAGTTTTGTAAACGTGCCCAATTTTTATGCCCAAACCCGACCCGAGCCCCAAAAAGGCAACCCCGAACCCGGTCCGACCGGAACATAACCATAAAATTTATTTCAATCCCGAATTGGGCCCGATTATTTTAGATATGAAGGTTTGATTTGGCAAATATATTAGCTAAAAGGCAGCCTAGATTTTTTTTAGGTAAACCATAAACGGACCGAAAAACAAAATCAGAGTTTTGTTGGTTCAACAAGTTGCGATGTAAACAGTTCTTTGTTTCACGGGTTTTTAAATAAAGTCTTGCCTTTTTAAAAATGACTTCACTAGCGTCTTGATGGTGTAGACCTTGCATCTGTTAACATAATCAAATTTTAAAGTAGCCCTAACCAGTAATCAAACCTAATATGTTTATAAAGTACCTGTAACAAAAGTGTTTGGTTTGTTATTTATTTTGACTTACAGTATCAATAACATTGCTACGAGCGTAAGGACTACGGTACGCTTAGTAATCAGACTTGAACAAAAGGTTTAAAGCTCAAAACCTCTTTAATCAACAAAATCAACTAAATTCAAACATCAACTTAACATCACGAACCAACGATATCACGTCGCTTCGCCGATTACTACAAGTCTAAATCTCGAAACACAAATTTCCAATCGCCACACAGGTTAACACAACCAACACTAACCAACTGACCACTTTACTCTACTAACAATTTCTAATAATAATAATTAAATTTTCTGCGCGCTTTGTGTTTACTCGGTAAAAATTCTGGACAATTCCAAGTCATTCGTGAAACGTCACAATTATTCCAGAAGTGTCAAATTTGATCTAGAACTACCATTGCCAGACAAACACAATTATGTAACAATGAGAATTTAAAATAAAAGAAAACTTCAAAGATCCTCTGTCAATCACAATCTACAGTTGCTGAGTGTGTGACCTAAAGACGTCACAACAAACATTTTAAATAGAAATAGAATTTTACAAGCTTTTGTTCAAATCAAAAATTAATCAAATTATGTGATTATGAAAAATAAAATAACAATGCGAATTTAAGCCCGAATCGAACCCGAATTTTCTTAGAAACTCAAGCCCGAACCCGACCCGATTTACAACTCTGGAACTCCAAGCGTTAAAAGTTATTTATCTTAATCAAATCTGATAATATTTTTAAAAAAGCTAAGATTGAAAAATATCCAGGAAAAGATTATTTTGACTTTAGAAAGAATAAAGAAGACGTCGCCAAGGTTAATTAAAAAAAAATTTAAGTAATGTTAGCATATTTAAAATTGACACGCTCTGTTTAAGCTAAAGTAACAACTTTATTCTCTGGGAAAAAGGCGAATTAATTAAAAAAAAAAGTTTCTGACACAAGATATATTTTGTATTAGTCTTAACGCATAATGTATATAAATTTGGCATTATTTAAAAAAAAATTTTCCCCGGGCTTAACCCTTTCAAGATGGTATTTGCTATCGAGCGGGACATATATATCCCGGGAGTCTTGAAAGGGTTATATAGTGCTTTTTTGCAGCTTTTTTTCCAAAGTAATCAACTGATTTTCATTATTTGTAATTCTATTCCCAAATTTGATAATTATTCTCAATGGCTTTTATTCTATGTTTTAAGTCATCGGTTGAAGAATGAATTAAATACATATTTTAATTTTAAACTTATTAAATTTCCTGGTAAGAATACGCATCCGCTCACTACTCGTTCGTTTGCAAGAATAAACAATGAAAAACGTCGTCACGTGATACTTTATGAGAAAGTTTCAAAAGCCTATTTTTTGCAAAAACTACACAACAGCCAAGTTACATAGTTACATCAGGCATGGCAAATTTTCTCTAATTTTTTAATTGTAATTAGAACAAGTACAACTATAAAACCTCAGATTGCAGCATAGTTAGTACGCTGTTTGTGAGGGAGAAATAAAATGCAGTAGTTGATGAAATAAGCAGCACCATGTGTTTAGTGAATAAAGATCATCCCTATATTATGATTTTCCATTAAATCAATTGTACGAGTATGATGTTGTAAGTTATCAGACTTAATATATTGTATGGAATGCAGTGACCAATTAGATGTTGAAAAACTTTTTATTTTTATTTTAATGCAAATGCTTCTCCTTCTATGAAAACAGTTATTGTTAATTGAAATTAAACTTTTTAGAAAACGTTATCTTTTTTAAACAAGTCGGAAAGGGCTGCGAAATAACCAAGAACTTGTTGATTAGATCAAGTTCAGAAAATTTTTAGGAATTCTTTTGAAACATTCCTAAAAATATAAATTGAAAAGTAAGGAAAGTATTCCTTAAATGATTTTTTATAATGTTGTTTAATTTTCAATATGTAGACCTAATTTATAACTTTGCATGTAAAAATATAATCTTGTTTTTCAAAAAATTTATATTTATTAGTATACAATTTCTAGTTTACAAGTACAGGGAAAAATAAATTATAAGTTGTTTAGAAAACTTTTTTCTTTTTTTAAAGTTGCAAGTTGCTGTTTAGAAATTTTTGTTCTTTTTTAACAATTTATCAGACTTTTACTGCATTGTTTTTTTCGTCCATTGTCTTGGTGACGTGACACTAAACACTAATAAATGAGAATCAGCTCTCACTTAATGGCTGCTTAAAGAAAAGGTGAAAAGTTAGAAGCTATTAAATATAAAGCAAAAAGAAAAATCAAACTTGATAATATGCCAATGCAATAAAGTAAAAACTGCATATTTTTGAGTGAAAAAAAATTAATCAAAAGTAATTAAGTTTCAAATCAAAGTACAAACCGAATTATATTTTTTTACTGCCGCATAGGTTTCCGTTTAAAATCCCGACTTTGAGTGAAACAATTTGTTTCACCCAGCTAACAATGCTATGCAGGGTCTGCAAGGGTCCTGTAACAGCAGCCTATACAGGATTCGTCCTAATTTTGCTGCGGGTACTGCAGTGGCCCCTCATGAGCTAACCATACGGTTTGATGTGGCTTTTGGTTTTCAGTTGTAATGTGAAAGTTAAAGAAACTAATACGTTTACCTTGTTAAGTGTTTTAAAAATGGAACAATGGAAATAAATAGCTTAAAACACATGAAACAAACGCGGAATGCCCATCTGGGGTTTCTGTAGTGTTTGCGACCAAATTGGTACGGGTCACCTACAGGCTATCTCCACATTGCCTTTGCTGGCCCTGCATAACATTGTTGACTCGGAAGGTATACAATGGGCTAATGAAATCAGCAGGAGCAACCTCAAAGCTTAGGAAAGTTTGGTTATTAAAAAAACTGAAAGTTGAACCCTTGCTTTACACTACATAATCCCAGAAGAAAATGCAATTTGCTTTTTAATGCACTGCACACCCAAATTAACACTTAAAATTTACATAAATTTCTATAAAATACAATAACAAGAGTAAGAAAAAAATTGTCTCAATATCTTGTTAAAGGATGAAGTATTTTAAGTCAAATTTTATCAATAGATTAAAAACTATTTATGTAGTCAATGTTCTAAATTCGTGGCAATTACAAGCGCTAAATTTGTGTTTTTAGCTCACAATAAAAATTCTTAGTTTAATGTTCATTGTAATCAATATACCCACTAAATAGCGACTGTATGTAATACTTGATAAATACCTGGAGCAACATGCCAAAACCCCCGTGCATCTCCAGTATTGTCCAATCGACCGTAAAAAGCTTGATAATCGGCTGACCAAGATGAGGAAGCAGTCATAGCAGAGTCGGGAACACTTCGACTTTTTATTCCAGAGTAACACATTTCTACAAATAAAATCGAAATTTTATAAAACCAAATCGTAATTTTTAGCGAAAAGATTTTTACTTCAAAATAACTAAAATGTGAACAAAAATCACATTAATAGCAAATTTGTTTTTACAACATACCAATATCAATTAATCGGTGCATTCGAGCGAATCGCTGAAAAGCGAGTGTTTCAATTGAGGGTTAACAAACATTTTTCAAAAGCTTAATGCTGATATTTGTAATGATTTTTCTAAATTTAGGCTATGGTATGGTATAAAGCATGGCTGCAAAACCTAGATCGGGTAAAATATAAGAAATGATAATAAAAAATAAAAAAGAATATATAATATCACAAAGAAAAGAGTCAAACAAATTAAAAGATTATACAACCAATGCATGATCAGTCTTCGTAATGATGATGGGTGGCACAGCTAATCAAGATGGGAATTTAACTTAACTGAGCAAGGTGAAGAAAGAAAACCCACCCATCAAAAGAAACTTCACCAGGTCTATCACTATGGTACGAGGTATTTGCGAAATAGTTAATAAAACTTTAATGTTTTATTTTTTGATACAAAAAAATTTTTTTCCATTAATAGTTGCAAGTATATACAGTAATTGCATTAATAGTTGCAAGCAATAATTGCACTTTCAAACTTTGCAGAATTGATATAAAAGTATTGCAAGAATCTACTTTTGGCCTTTTGTGTTTTTTACTTAGAATGAATGATTTGCTGGCAGTTTTAATTCAATTATAAGACTTTTTTCTGATTTCACTTGCTTATTATAAATATTCTTGCACTTCATTATTCAAAATAAAAAACGCAATGTTCAATTAAATATATTGGTGCCAAACTATAAAACTCTATCCCGTATTCCATTCAAAAGCTTTTAAAATATAAATTTAAAAATTAATATAAGTTATTTTTGTTAACTAATACAACAAAAATGCATTTTTTTATTCAATTCTTTTTTTGTAACTAATCAAAACAAAATTATTATACTTATTTTTTTGCCTTGACGCAGCATGATCAACCAAAAGGTTTTTATTTTTTGTTTATTGTCATTACAAATGTCGTTCAATTTTTTTTTTACTTTGCGATCATTCTGCAGCCACCTTGTTACTACATTTAATCTTAATTATGTCATGGGTATACTTGTAAACGTCTGGAGGCAAATAAATATTCGTGAATTTAAATCTAACTCTGCATCCGACAAAAGTTTGATCAAAAAATTTATAGTTTTTATTAGTACTGGTGTCATCCAGTTCTCTAATAAGTAATTTATTGCGTCCTGATTCTGTTCTGAAACACTTCTGATGGACAAAGCAAATTAGTTTTTAATCTTCTGTTCACCAAGTCGTTGGTACAGTTGGTAAAATCTGATTGTTTATTTTACAATTTATCATTTATTAACCATTTTTGACCAGTATTCTATTCTTGAAATGGCATAAAGGTCACGTTATATAAACAAATAGATGTTTTCTTTGTACTGTTCTTTTTAAAGTTGTCTACTTAACATTTGCAAGTTTTATAAAATATAAAAACATAAAAAATGCAACCACGGGCATAAATGTGTCGAACAATTTTGTATAATAATTACACAAAATCGTATCGTACAAAATTACACAAAAACTGTAGAAGAATTATTCTTTTACAGTTTTTCAGCAAAAACCCATTAGCTTAAAAGTATTGCTAGCTCATTATAATTTTTCTTAATTAGAAATTGTGTTGGGTATCAAAATAAATTTTTATTTTATTATCAAAGTTTTCTTCTACCTTACCAACTCCAGCTTGTCACTCATATGAGCTGAGCCGGACTTTCCGAGATTAAAAATTAAAAAATTAAAGATTTAAGTTGTAATCAAGTTTTTTTTAAAGAAGAAAAAAACTTTACTTTTAAATAGACGTAAAAGCTAAAAACGAACCTTTTTCACTTTACAGATCAATTTTTTTTTAATGAATTTAAGAATTTTTTGGGTTCGTTTTAATTTCAATAAAAAACATTTCTTATCTTGCTATTTTAAGCAAAGACTTTTTTATTTGCTTGGTTTGCTGTGGCGTGGCTAGAGCTGTTATAAAATGTTGGCGTCGCCATTGTCTGCAACTGGTATGGTTTGTCTGTTTTAACAACTGTGTACGATTATAGGTCAAATTCCAAGACTGCATTGCAAAAATGAATAAAAGTGATATGAGTTGATAGACAAAGTTTTTTCCACAAAAACGATCCTAATAACAATTTTTTAAAAAATATTTTCATTGCCATCCAGTAGTAAAAATGTAAACAAATATCGAAAAAAATTCCATCGTTGGAAAAGTAACTACACATCAGTTTCTTTAAATTTTTATTTTATTGTACTTTGGAAAATAATCAAATTTTTATTTTTACCATTAGAAGGGCTCTTGAGTAAAAATCACTTTGCAAAAGTCCCCATATTTTTTATTTTGTAAATTTTAATTCAAAAATTGTACCTATCAATCCTGTAGAAAAAGTAGGGACATCTGTTCATACCAAATCTTTTTATTTATTAAACAGAGCCTACTCTAGTGGAAAAACGCTAAAAAGTTTTGTTTTACTCTGTAAAAAAGTATTGCTTTGGAGGCCAGAGTTGATTCGATCAACAATAAACTTTGCAAAAGTTATTGCATTAACCAATTAATGCCGATTGGGAACATATATGCCCATAAAAAACAATTCTCTTTAAAATATAAATTTACAACACTTTTTGTTTTTAAACGCAATAAATAATTAAGATTCGTGTTTGCTACTTTTGTATAAAAAGTTTAGAAAAAAAATTTGCAGTTAGTACCATGTAGTGGACCAAGATAGTAGGTGCAGTGACATCCTTTTTCTAGATAGGTCTACCCAATAAAAAAAAGTATTTAACTAATTTGTAAAGCATATAAATTATGCTGCATTAACATCATTCCGAAGCTTATGATTGACTCTGTGTTAGCAACTTTAGAGCACTTTAATTTCTTGCATGTAAGTCGAGTAATAGAAAAACAACTGCATGGTGGAAAAAATGTTCCCATTTGGCAGTAATGGTATAATACAAGCTTTATTATTCCATATTGTGACTCACAACAAACATTTCTGATTATGGTTTTGAACATGCTTCTAATGTTGTTCTTAGAATGGTAAATAAAATTGAGCTAAAAGCAGGACAACATGTTGTTTGTGACATTTACTTTGAGTTTGCTCGTCAGCTAAAGAAACTCTGCGAGAAAGCTATTGGATGTACTGTACTATATATCAACAATAAGAAAAGATTGCTTAGAAGGTGTTCCACTAAAGCCAAGAATACTGATGAATAAGATTGTACGTGGTTCAATGGAAGAAGCATTTACTGGCTGTGTATCAGTAGTAAATTGGAAGGATAGCAAATTGATCAGCCTGGCATCAAATAAATTGAAAGCTGAGCCAATGCAAAAAGCCAAGAAATGGGACAGAATTCATAAAAAAATTATATTGATGTTCTAAATTCAATAAACATCTACAACAAACATATGGGTGACATTGATTGCTTTGATCAACAAGTGTCAGTTTACAAGATTAAAATAAGATCCAAATATGGTGGTGGCCTTTGTTTTCATGGAGTCTAAATGCGCTTGGGGACTACCAG
This sequence comes from Diplosoma virens, assembly GCA_963680785.1. NCBI lineage: Eukaryota > Metazoa > Chordata > Ascidiacea > Aplousobranchia > Didemnidae > Diplosoma > Diplosoma virens. Next base: position 1,266,885 of record OY796881.1, on the reverse strand, counting down.
GAAGTCCTGGGATTTATAGGCATACTAGTTTCTTAACTTTTTTCCAGAGCTTAGTAGTTTCTACTTGAATATCTATGGCCACAGTTTTGAAATCGGATTTGGAGTCATCAGAGTCACATGCTTTAGGGAAGAATCGAAGTTGTCTTTTAGATTTGGCGAAGTCGAAGTCACTTTTTAAAACTCTGGGAAGTCAAAGTCGCAAAGGTTAATGGCCAAAATTAATTTTTAATTTAACTTCATCAACAGAAAAAAAGTGAGCGTGGAACTAAAAGAAAGGAAAAAAGTTATAAACCCTACTGACCACGCATAGAATAGAGGGTATAAAAATAAGGATAGATGTCCATGGGGATTGCCTGAAGATTAAGCCCTCAAAGAATTGACAAATTTTTTCGGCCCATTCCCTGTGCGGAAAAACGGAATGCATCATCACAATGAGTTGGCTTGTCAGTAAAATTGCTTAAAGCAGCGTTTCTAAAACTTTTTTCAATCTAAAAAATCTAATAAAAAATGTTAAATAATCCGAATAATATATCTAAAAAAATGATTAATAGGAAGGAACATTATATCAAGCGTCAAAAAAAATTGATACCAAACTCTTTACTAACCAGGATTAACAGAAGTTATTTCTTTAACCAAGGACGTTGTTTCTGAAACAAAAAAAACAATAAAATGGACAAGATTATTCTGGAATGATATATTAAATTTATTTACATTAAAGTTATAATTAACGGCGCCATTCACAAACAGCAACTGCGAAATATGTTTTAACTGACCTTTAGCGTTCTGCAATTCCGTTTTTATTTCATCAATTTCAGTTCGATTACACAAACATCGATTTTTTAAAAAAAAGTTTAAAATGTTAAAGATTTTGATCTAGCCTTGAAACCTTTTAAATGCACGAATTTTTCTTCAACTAACTTGAAGCATCAACACACTGATGCTCCAAACTTTTTTCTTTCACACCAACCATGCCTTATTAGATTTTTTCTTTCTTGTCTTTCTTGTGATTGTGCTTCTTGTAATTCTTGTATGTATTTCTTTTTTTACAATGTTCATTACATTTTTAATTTTAAAGTTGGCAATATTGAAAGAATTTTATAATTGTAATCACGCCAAGTTTTTGGTCTTTTTTACCGTTTGTTTATTTGAGTTCATTGTTGTTACTGCCAGTCTGGAAAAGCTATTGGAAAGCAATTATTCATTTGGTTTAAAAACGTAATTTTTGCGTAGCTTAGATTCGTATAACTTGTGTTTTTGTTTTCTAAATGTTGTGTTTTGCATTTTGATTTACGCCATGTTTCAATTTAAATAGCAAACATAGCAAACTAAGTGCATGCTATTCAACTCAATGAACTGAAACAGTGACGTGTTTTGTGAAAATCCAGGGCAAAACCACAACTCTTCAATTGAACGTTGAAAGAGTCCCAGCAAACCTTCAATAGATTATTAGATGCTAAGAGTTCTTTCAGATAAAGATTTGCGATATGAAGATCTTGACGCTTAAGCCTAAGTGTAATTGCCTTTTTCGGTCACCATACTTCATTTCACACCACAATAATTAAGCTAAGTAATTGAAATCCGACGAAAAAGTGTAAATTGAGATTTATAAGCCTTTGATTACAGATTAATTTATGAAACCGATACGAAACAATTTTTTGCTTTTTGGATTTACCTAATTTTCGTTACAATTTTACTCTAAATTTCGACAAAGTATTTCATAAACATATTTTTTAGATAGTTTTGGCTGAACTGTAGCCAATCTGCAACATACCGCTTGCAATTTGATGAAATATTAAATTTAAAGCTGATCATAAATTAATTAATTTTGACGAGCAATCACTTTTTACGAATATATTCGTAGACGATACTATTAAAATTATATCGATCTTCATTTACTCTGTTAAAAATCGCTAAAAGTATAAACCTCTAACGATTAAAAAAGAGTTTTTGTGAAATTTCTACGGTCGACTTATCAAAAAATGTTCTTATTCAAAGATGAGTTGCTTCAAAAGCACGACGACGTCAGTATGAGGTCTCCCATAACTTCGACTATGGCAAATTTCTTATTGTCTTCTTTACAAAATAAATTATTAAAAACTCGATCCGAATTTCATCCAAAACTTTATTTACGCTATGTATTTTCTGTTTTTAATAATGACAAAAATGTTTTAAATTTTTCGTTATGTTTAGTATAGAACATATAAATATCAAATTTACCATAAAACATTTACTAGAAACTATTTCTTTTCTTGAATTCTTCTTCTTCTTCTTCTCCTTTCGGCCTTTCCCTTCAGTCAGGGGTGGCCACAGCGTATCATCATTCTTCAAACCTTTTTGTCTTCAACATCCGTCTCCTTTGCACCAACTTCCCTCATATCTTCTTTTACTACATCTAAAAATCTTCTCTTTGGTCTCCCTCTTCTCCTCTTTTCCGTAACTCCATTTCTATCATCTTTCTTTCTACATACTCTTGGTCTCTTCTCATGACATGTCCATACCACCTCAGCCTGCCCTCCCTCATCTTCATTCCTAACAGTTCTATCTTAACTATACTCCTGATGTGCTCGTTTCTAATCTTGTCTTCTCTCGTCACTCCCATAGCAAACCTCAACATTTTCATCTCTGCGACTTCCATCTCTTCTACTTGTTTCTTTGTGACTGCCACCGTCTCAAGTCCATACACCATTGCTGGTTTTACCACTGAGCTGTACACTTTTCCTTTTACTCTAGCTGGTAACCTCCTGTCGCAGATTACTCCCGATACTTTTCTCCATCCGTTCCATCCTGTCTGTACTCTCCTCTTTACCTCCCTCTCACAACCGCCATTTTCTTGCACCGTTGATCCCAACCGTTAATCCCACCTGTCTCTTTTCTTGACGTTGAAATTAAAATTAATAATACTGCTATTGAAACATGGGCTTACAGAAAGCGAACAAACACAAATTTATTCTTAAATTTTAATGCAAGTGAAATGTTCCATCAAATGAAAGTTTAGTTTAATTTTTTGTTTACTTAATCGTGTTGAACCTTTGCTCATCCAATTTTTTGTTCAACAATGAAATCAAATTGTTAAAAAGTGAATTTTTAATCAACGGCTATCCAAATTGGTTTTTTGATAAGATTTCGAGCAATTTATGTTTTCGAATAAAAGATCGGCAAAATACTATAACAAAACTTAATGAAAACTGCATTATTATCCCCGTGGGATGTCTCAAAAATGACGTCCCACAGGCATCACGTTTTGCTACTCTCTTATTTAATATTTACATTCATGATTTTCCAGTACAAATTGTTGGGAAATTTGCCTAAGCTGATGGCTTGGCAGTTTTGCACTCAATTTCCAACTAGAAGATATCAGAGGGGACTTTAAGTCAGGCATGGTTACTGTATCTCTATATTTCCAGAAATGGAAGCAGAAGCTCAGTACAACCAAAACGGTGTCGGCTGCCTTGAACCTCAATAACAAAGAGACACAACAGCTTTCCATCAGCTTCAAAGAATGAGCCCTACCTTACTGTACCAAGCTTATATACCTCGGCATAAAATTGGATAGAATGTTTAAGTTTTGCCGACAGCTAAGTCATTGAACAAAACAATTAACAACACGTGTTGAGTTTGGGAACAACTAACGAAGTCGACCTGTGGTGCCGGTGCCACAACATTGCGCACTTCCACTCTGGTCTTGGTCCACTCTGCTGCAGAATACTGCTCACCTGTGTGGTGCTTCAGTGCCAATTCCGTTGTTTTTATTCGGGGGAATCTTTATTACTTGGTATAGTACACACTTCAAAACAAAGCTTGCCACCTTATGCATGCAGGCGTACATTACATTTTTTACACATAGTTTTGTTGTTCTTTTTTTTGCACATTTTACAACGTCCTTGAGAAGTTAGTTCTGGAAGTGGTTTATTTTATTAAATCTCACGTCCTGTGGAAGTTCAGATTCACCGTCTGGTCTGTTTCGGAATTCCTCTTCTGCTTTAAGCAAGCAAAGGGTCACTTGTCTCCGAAACTGCAAGTGAGATACCTTTTGCTGGTCAAGTCGGCAATATATCTTCCATGCTCCAAAGACTGTAACGTTGAGAAAGTTTAGGAACAGGATCCTGTACCATTTTTTCTCACGTATCGTTGGGCGATATGATTCCACCAAACAGTCCATCAGATCAATACTGCCCATAATTTTTTTATGCAAACAAATGAAATGTGGCTGTTGACTTCTTTAGCTCCTTCTTTTATCCTCCGTTTTACGTTGCAGACAGGTTCATGATTTTCCCAGTTACTTGCGATATTTACGACAGAGTTATTATGCCATTTAACAATGTATACTTTTCCATCACTGCAGTAAGCGTATGTGTCTTTTTCTTGCTTCTGAAGTTCTTTGTTTTGAACAAGTTGTTTGTTTGCACCTTCTCTTCTGTGTTCTCCTATGGTTTTTGTAGCTCACTTGCTTTTTCTAGCTAATTCAGTTATCAGATTGTAGCTAGAGAAGAAGTTATTAAAATAAAGTTACTGATGCAAAACATTGGAATTACTAAAGATCACAGAAACCATATTATTGATGACGCGTGTATTCCTAAAGGCTGGTTGATCGCGTTTGACTGCTTTCCCCAATATATCTGCATGTGATATGGATAACCTTGATTTCCACACAGACACCAAATTTTTAACCAAAGCAAATTGTTTTCCCTCTGATAAACATTTTGGCACTGTGGCATCCAAAGTATGGCACCATTGACTCATCTACACTCAATAGTTCATTAATATTACCGAACTGAACCAAATTGCAATTTAGCATATTATACAAAGAAGATATTTTGCTTATTTTATCTCGTTCTGTGAGCCTTTGGTTGTCAGCAAAATGTTGATATCTTTTGATTTCGTGATATCTGTCTCTACTAATTGTATTATACACTACTGGAACTCACAAATCAGGCTGTGTTAACCATGCAGTAGTAATGTTCTTCCGGTAGGGTATGATAGCCAGTAAGCAAAAGCACTCCTAACAATGACCACATTTCTTTAGTCGATTTCATAAAATGTGGGTTGTTTTGATCTCGATTGCTATTAAGGTTAGTTTGAAGAACAATGTGCTCCAGTATGTCCTCGGAGAACAAATTTTTTCACACTTGGTAAGGTGAATTTTTCTCCAAATCTGACAAACTTTCTCTGAAACTAGGTTCTTCCTATTGAAAAGTTTTTCCAAAACCAGAAACTCTTTTCCATCTAGGAAATTCTTGTCGTCTTCTTTTGGTACGAGTTGGCAAACTCAGTTCAACTTCGTTGTCAGTTTCAAGATCTGCTTCAATCTCAAGCTCTCCGACTGGTTTGAATATTTTTTCCATACTTTCAGTTAAAACCTCTTTTGAACCGCTTTCCTGATTACAGGAGTCACTGGCGTTTGGCGGAAGTACAACGACATTGACGACATTTCTTTCATCTTCAATAGCTTCATGCGCTTCTGCAATAGTTGGTACTCTTGTTGCTTTTCTTACTCCATAAAAACGTTTGAGTTCCATGTTTATTTATTACTGTCAACCACTTTCTTGCTTTTTAAAAACTGACTGCCTGTCAATGAAACGGAAAAAAGTCTAAATGCAATAGCTCCTTTGTTTACTTATAAGTGATTGTTACGCGTAAATAAATACAATAAACGTCTGAACTCAAAGCTAACATTTGCTCGATTTCAAATGCAGCTGTGCAGTAATCCACCAATGTTTATAAATGGAACATAAAACTTTACGAATCATTTACGACAAGTTATTTGGGATGAAAGTATTTGATATCAGTAATCTAAAATGCATCAATCTTTCGATACTTTTGGATAACAGGAAATACGTTTGTTTCTGCCTAGTGTTGCTTTCACCTCAAAGCGTAATTCTTCACGAAATAAATGCTCTTATAACTCGCTCTCTAAGCCAGGAATTAGTAATAATTATACCTAGCAGGAAAGAACAACTCCTAAATAGCACAGTAAAACCAAAAACTAGTTTTAATTTACGAAATAAGATAGTTTGCAATCATCATAACTTGCCGAGAAAAAGGTTATTAATTTTTATACACGAACATTTTAAAAGCAGTTAATACACTCAATACATTTAGTACGCATGTTACACAAAGTGTATATAGTTTTAAAACATGTTTTATATACGTAATTTTCATATATTTAGGAAATAGTTTTAAAACATGTTTTATATACGTAATTTTCATATATTTAGGAAATAAATAAAAAAGACAGATATATTAATTTTGGCAATTCAGGTGGTAGTGTAATTTAAAAAAAAACTAGTATGACTAATTAAAGTTTATTTTTGATCATAGTCAGGGTAAAGTTCTTGAAGAAAGATTCCTTGAATTTTAGATGAAGAAAGTATATTTTGAGTAAGGGGTTCTATACTAATTAAAAATAATAGCATACTAAGTGGGCATCCTTGCCAGATGCCAGAATTAACGGAAATAAAATCTTTCCTATGAACTACTACCTTACCGTGGTAGGAAAGTTTGCGTGTCTCAGTGACCTGTAAAGCTGTGTTGGTCAGAGATTTTACCTCTATTGTTAGGAATATCCATGCCAAAGAGGTTTGCAGATAGAGACCAGATACAATGTAGTTCACCAGATGGCAACTTCAAACATGGGCAGACTGTGCTCAAAAGCTGTGGCAAGCAAGCAGTCTAGGAAAAGGAAATCTCTAATATAAAAACCTCCTTGGAGTAGTGTTGCACTGCAAAATCATGATATGTCACCAAGAACGTATTTTCATGCTGCCTTGGGCGTCGCGCAGATTAAAAAGGTCCACGTTGTTCAGGTACTTGGCAGAGGTATCTGTTAGAAAATTATTTTTCGAAATGAATCAGCCTGATTGAGGTTCGGAAACTGGTGGTTGGTTTTCAATCACTACAAATTGACTCATTTCTGCTTCCTGTTTGATCTCTATCGGGTGGAGCTCATGCTTTATCCGGTGAGAAAAGAATCGTCTCGGGCTTCTCGGAACAGTTAATTTTTCAGCTTACTCACAAACTGGATGATCAGATTGCTGCTTCTCGGGGGCAACATACACCCAAACTTTGTGACATTTGTCTCAAATCTATCACTACACATCAAACAGCTATTTTATGTAACAATACAAAGCACTGGATGCATTGAAAATGCTTCCAAATCACAAAAAAAGGACTGCAATAACTCATGGTACTGCACACTTGACCGCATTTTAAGCACAGAACACAAACTAACTTAACATCACCAAAAAACATTTTCAAAGTGCTGCAACTTAATGCAAATGGAATTTGCAACAAAACAGATAAAATATAACTACTAATTAAAAATGAACAAGCAGATGTCATAACAATGCAAGAGATACAACTCAATCAATCCCACAAAACCCAAACATTCCTCACTTTACACCTATCAGAACAGACCGCACTCACAAACAAGGAGGAGGCCTTCTAACTTACATTAAAAGCAGCATCAGTTTCTCTTAACTTAGTACATCAAACACCTTTCCAATTGAACTACAATTCGTCAAAATCCACCTTCCAACATCACAACAATTACATATCACAAACATACCACCCAGCTTTCACAAACAGAAGAAGACTTAATTATATCCAGCACGCTTACAACCATAACAAATCTTCTAAACACAATCATTACAGCAGATTTCAAAGCTTACTCACCGTTATGGTATTCGCCAACCGAAGACCACAGAGGAGAACAGATCGAAGACATCCTGCTAAACTCCCATCACATTACACTAAACAGAAAACACTCCAACACGTTTACCACCTAATCAAACACAACAGCCCACTTAGCCAGATATCATCACTGCTTTAGCAGACTTGCATGACTGCACTAGCTGGCAGACCATCCACTCCCTTACATCAGATAATGTACCTTTACTCACCACACTCAAAATATATATCGCAAGACAAAAACAACTTGCTCTCACTTCACTAAAACAATAACAAACTACCAAAAGACATCATCCATCCGATAGGACATCATTTAAACAACATCTTGAGACACTCATCTCTTATAGACCCCACAGCACAAATGCTCATAAGGCAAACAAACACCTTATCAAGGCAATTTTGAATGCTGACAGACTCTTCATCCCTAAAGGAAAACACAACCGCACAAATCACATGCACTTGCCTATGCATATCCGCAAGCTTATCCATCACCGTAATCATATTTGCAATCAAAACGGATCAGACCCACGAAGCATTACTCTTAACAATCACATAAATAAACAAATATATGAACACAAAACAAACACGTGGAAACAACACTTCGAAAAAATTGATGACAAACAAAATCTACACTCCCTGTGGTGCACCATAACAAAGCTATCCAACAAAAAACTACCTACACAACAGAACAGAAGAATTCACTTCCAAACTAAAACAGCCATCACTGGCATAGACACAGCAAAAGCATTTAATAAACAATTTACAAACGTCACTCCATATAACACAAACAAAATTAACATGCACATAGACCATACAATCAAAATATTCCCACAGAGGAAATATGACTTACTACTACACAAGTGCAAATAGCCATCTCAAACAAACAGTTCAAACAACAAATCCACTAGACCTGAATGCAAAAACATCAAACACCTAGGCTACTTTCCATTAGATACCTCACAAACATATAAAACACTACCCTAAACACCAACACAATATCCCATCTTTGGAAACGTGCCACAATCATCTCCATTCCAAAATCAAATAAAGACCACAACATTGGCATAAACTACCGACCCACATCACTTCTATCACCCATTGCCAAAACACTAGAAACATAAATATTTAACACACACTGCTTTGCACAACATCTGCCCCCAAATTACAAAAGGTTTCTACATTCCAAGGCCTCCACAACGTACTGTAGCTGTAGCTTTGGACATGAACAAGGCGTTTAATACAGTAAACATACACAAACTTATACACAAACTCACACTAACAAACACTTCTAACATCATCATCAAGTTCATATCAAACTACATAAAAGGACGACAAGCATGCACTCAATACAATAGAACAGTCTTAAAACTCAAACGAATTAACACTAAAGTACCAAAAGGTGGAGTTCTGTTTCCAACATTATTCAACATTTACGCCTTTGACATTCCACTTGCCCCAAAAGACGAACAAATCACAACATATGCTGATGAATCACTGCATCTCACACCAAACACCCTGAGGCCCAACAACTTATTCAACCATATATCCACAAAATACCTGTATATGCATGGACCACTACTAATAAACTTCATATAAACACAGACCAAACACCATTTGGATCCAGCTTAGAAGAGTAGCTGGGATTCCCAATTTGGAGATAGCAGAAAGAATGAATTCGTGAGATGTGGAATCAAAAGCTTTATTAAAGTTAATTTGGAGAACAAATAATGATTAAAGGAAGTCATTGGTGTAGCTGAAAGCAGAAAGCATATTTAGGTGATTATTGAAGTTCTGTCTGTTTAGGAGGCCATATTGCTGCTCAAGGGAAATGATAGAATTAAAGATGGGTTTAAATCTAGTAGTTTATACTCGGTATTCAGGAGGGCGATGGGTTGCCAGTCTTTAACAGTTTTAGGGTTGGATATTTTAGAAATTAGTGTAATAAGAGCAAGGGATTGGATGTTGGCAAGTTGTTTATGGAGGAAAGAGTTATTAAAAGTTTAGAAAAATATAAGAATTAGTGTCGGAAAAGAAGTATAAAAACTAGGAGTAAAATCATCAAGACCAGGTCGGAATTTTGGTTGAGAAGTTTAATGGCATAACGTATATTTTCATAGATGATTATGGGGAGAGGGGGAGGGTTTGGAGAAATTTATTATTAGAGATTGCAGATATTTCATTAAGATATTCAGAAGGATCAGAAGAGATAGACGAGGGGTTTAAAAAATTTTAAAAAAATAATAAAAAAGAGAAGAAATCCTTTATGTTTGTTTGATTAGAAAGAATGGAAGGCAAGGTATCAGAATAAGAAGGCATGAGACTTGGCTTGAGTTAAATTTTTTGTAATAGGGGCTAAAGGAGAGGGATCATAAATGCTAGAAAGAGGGGGTAATTGTGATCTGATTTGAGTACCTTTTTGTTTGTTTAGTCAGAGTTCTTGTAGTTGGTGTGTAATGTGGGTAATTTTTTCTTGTGATTCAAGTTGTTGTGCTTGGTATAGTTTATATATTTAATGTGTTTTGGAGTTTGCGTATATTAATTTGTTGTATTTTTGAATAATAAATGATCCGATATTTAAATTTTGGATTTTAGAAGATCCCACCATTGCAGGGATTGTTGGATGAGGTTAGGAGGGGTAAAAATAGTTTTAATAAAGAATTCAATACAAGACCAATATTTGGGTTAGAAAGGATAGAATCATTTATTTTCCTGTGGAATAACTTAAGGGATGTTTTAGAGGGCATTTTTAAAGTAAGAATAATTAGAAAAGGTTACATTGTACAGGGTGATTAAAAAGTAACTCCCTATTTTAAAATACTTAAAATTTATTCAAATATTGTAAATTTTAAATTTATTCATTTTAATTTTAAATTTATTTAATTTATTCAAAAATTATGTAAATTTTAGATTTATTTGAAATTCATTCAAATCAAATGTTGAATATAGATTTAATTACCATACATAGAAATTAAATTGCCTTACATTAAGAAACATACACTAAAAATTGAGAAAAATATCACAACATTTGAATAAATTATAAATATTTTAAAACAGGAAGTTACTTTTTGAATCAATATAGAAAGTAGTTTGCGAATTATTTGGTATTAGAAAAGAGGATATATAAATTTGGTCAAGTCCGGATGTAGGATAAAAACGGAAGAAGAAAAAATTTTGAAATGAGGGTATAAATAGCAGTAGGAGTCAATAAGATTAAAATTGGATATTACTTTGTAGAATCAAATTTTTTCATCTGTAGTTTGGGTGAAGTGATCTGTTTTATCAAATGAATTTAGTACTAAGTTGAAATTTCCTGCCATTATTAATTGTTTATTTTTGTAATCCACATTGTGCACTGTAAATATGATCTGACGTTTTTGATGGCTTTGACTCGTTGTAATGTTTTTTGTGTGGATGTTTTTCCAAATATTTTTTCATTCGGATGTTTTTCCAAATATTTTTTTATTCGGATGTTTATCCAGAGGAAAGATAGCAATTTATTACGGTATAGTTTATGTTATGGAGGTAAAAGATAAAGATTGGATATAATTTGGAAGAATTGTGTATGATGTGATCATTTGTGAGATAAGGTATATATGTTGGGTGTTAATAAGTGTGAGAGTACCTTGGTGATGTGCAATTTATGGGGATAGAAAGTGATCAAAGTTTGAGTACGCTAAAGGTTGTTTAAGTGAGATAGCTGTTGTTGTTGAATTGTGTATATTTTTTGTATGCAAATAAAGTGAATAATATGTTGTGTGATAAAGTGCGCAAATTTTTCGGAAGACTTATTGAAACCGTTAATATTTAGAAATACAATTTTTAAGTGAAATAATCAACAAAAGCAAAACATAGTAAATACAAATAAGGAAGTGAAGCATATTTGGTAAAAGAGATAAAGAGAAATAAATTAGCAAATTGTGCGCAAATGAAAAAAACGACAGAAGTTTATGAGAGAGCAATAGAGTAAATAGGAAACGATTAAAAACGAAAAAAGATATAGATATAATATGAAAAATTTAAAAGGTGTTAAGATCAAAAAGGAAATAAAAAGAAGAGAAGAGAGAAATTTGATTTGATAGTAAGTCAACTGATTAAGAAAAGAATACCAAATATGGAGTTGTTTTTATAGTTTTGAATTTTGAACGTGACGTAAAGGTAGGGTAGGGTTAGTCACATGGCTTAAATTCAACAAGGCGGAATAGAAGTTTAATAATACAAAACTAGTAATGAAGAAACGAAACAAGAATATAAACAATTTTAAAAAGCTTACCTTGACTGTTATTTCTTTTAAATTTAAAAAAAAAGAATATAGACAATTTTACAAATAAAACAGAACAAAGTTCAATTTTATAAAATTTAAAATCAAAGACAAAAAAAGAGATGAAATTATAAATTATATGCTGTTCTTTTTTTTCCTTTGAAGGGACTTTATTTTCCCTTGGTTTAAGGACAAGTCATGTGGAAGATGTCTGAGATGAGGGCGAGTGCTTTCTTTTGGAGTTTTTTGGTACTTTACGAAAACTTATAGAAACATTTTGATTGTTTACATCTTTTTCTTTTAAAGTTGGCATTTTTGCAAACTGAATATCATCAAAAAATTTTATTACTTCTTCCTTATTAATATTTATTGATGTGTCACTAGACTTGTGGGGAACGCTATTGATAGTTTTTTGATTTGGCTCGTTGGGATCTAATGGAGAAAAATTTTCCTATCATTTTTCAATTGCTTTATTATTTAACTTTATGATGGTTGACGGGTGAGTAAAAATTCATGGGTTAGTTTTGGAGGTGGAGGTGGCAGCTTTTGCATATGTTGCTTGGTTCAATACTGTTTTGGGTAATTTTCTTTTGGTTTATTTTTTTAGTAAAATTTCCAATTGGATGAGAAGTCTCCTTGCAATAGTTATACTATTTTGCGGGGATTCATTGTCAACACTAACTGATATGAATCTATTTCTAAATTATAGAGTTTCGGATACATTCTTTCTTTTGAAGTTTTCAAAAAAGATATGGGAATAAGGGTTGTGAATTAAGAGGCACTTCTTTTTGCCGAATTCATTATATTAAACGGTAACCCAAAGCGTTATTATTTTATGAATATTTTTTTTAGTGATATCAAATGGTATAGGGTAGAGGGTCACAACTTGTCAGAATTCTTGGGGTCTAATTACTTGAATTGAAAAATTTTTCTTATCTATCGTTGAAATGGTTTTTGGTTCAGAAAAGATATCATATAAATCTTCTAGGATTTTTTTAAAGCTAATTTCTTTGAAAGTAACGCTATAGATTTTTAACTGATAATTGTGCGTAGCAATATTGAATAATTCATTTAAATATGGTTGAAATAGAGCGTCATCAAGAAAAATGTCAATAAAGTTATTAATATTGAATTCGTCATTTAATCTTTGTTGTATCTTTTTATCGCACTCGATGCTTGAGAGTTAAAGTTTAAAACTCCTTTAGGTCTTTGTTCAAATGTCATTTATGAATTTACATGTTCGTGCGGCGCGAACTTGACATACATCGGTATGTTAATCCGACATTTGAGCACTAGAGCTAAGGTGCATTTAGACTTCAACTCTCAAGCATCAAGTGCAATAAAAAAATCATATAATGTGTTGCAATGTTTGTTCTTTGCTCAAATTAAATTTAAACTTGTTTAAAATAATAAAAGAATGTGAGTCGGAAATTCACACAAAAACATACGAAGCATTATTTATTAAAAAGCAATGCAAGTTTAATTCGTCAACTTTATGCAAATGGTTTTTCATCTAGTGATTTTTAATTTTTTTTTTTTTTGATTTCTTTTATTTTAAAGTTTCAATTTGTTTTCTTTTTTGTTTGTTGATATGTATGAGGGAAGCCAAACAGTGGTAAGTTGTGCAGTAGGAACTACAGAAAGTTTCAAGGTTAAGGTTGGACTGCCCCAGGGATCAGCGTTAAGTCCGTTTCTATTTGCAGCGATAATGGACAGGCTAACGGATGAAGTAAGGAGAGAACCACCATGGACGATGCTGTTTGTTGATGATATTGTGATTTGTGAAGAGACCAGGAAAGAAGTGGAGTGGAGACTAGAATGCTGTAGGTATGCATTGAAAAGAAGAAGGATGAAAGTAAGTAGGTCAAAAACTGAATATCTGTGCATAAATGGAAAAAATGACGACGAAACAGTGAAGATGGAGGATACAAAAGTGCCAAGAGTAAATGAATTTAAGTATTTTGGAATAAATGTTGCAAAAAAATGGTAGTTGTGAGAGGGAGGTAAAGAAAAGAGTGCAGACAGGATGGAACGAATGGAGAAAAGTATCAGGAGTAATCTGCGACAAAAAGTTACCAGCTAGAGTAAAAGGAAAAGTGTACAGCTCAGTGGTAAAACCAGCAATGGTGTATGAACTTGAGACGGTGGCGGTCACAAAGAAACAAGTAGAAGAGATGGAAGTCGCAGAGATGAAAATGTTGAGGTTTGCTATGGGAGTCAAGAGAAAAGACAAAGTTAGAAACGAGTACATCAGGGGTACAGTTAAAATAGAACGGATAGGAATGAAGATGAGGGAGGCCAGGCTGAGGTGGTATGGACATGTCATGAGAAGAGACCAAGAGTATGTAGAAAGAAAGATGATAAAAATGGAGTTACTAGGAAAGAGGAAAAGAGGGAGACCAAAAAGAAGAGTTTTAAATCTAGTGATGAAAGATATGAGGGAAGTTGGTGCAAAGGAGACAGACGTTGAAGACAGGAAGGTAGCCACAGCTACCCCTGATTGAAGGGAAAGGCCGAAAGAAGAAGTCCCAAAAATATTTTTCGTCAAAATATTTCAGAAAATTAAAAAAAAAATTTTTTGGCTTAGCTCATTTTTTAAAAATGTTAATTACAGTAGGTACTTTTAGAAATAAGACCTTCATTTCGAAACGTCAAACGAAATAACTTTATAAAAGTATTGTGCCAAATTTTTTTGATTACAATATCGTGACAAAATAAGCTTCGCTAGATATAAAAAATGGTCTACTAAATTTAAAAGAAACTAAGAATTAAAATTGTTAAAAAAATGAGAAAAGTTAGCGCCGAGCTAAAATTGACTGAGTTTATAAAAAATATTAATACTTTTATAAAAAATATCAAATTTTATTAAAACTGCAAAGTACTTTAATCAAAGTTTAATTGCATGGCTTAATATACTCATATTAGCTATTTAATTCTATATCGTTCAATTTTATTTTTATTTTATTTTTATATTTATCCTCCTGACTAGCAAGAAAACGACAAAAACGCCGATACTGTGCATAGGGTAAGCAATTACCTCGGCCTGCTTCCGGAGATGCCAAGATATTGCTATCCGGTTAAAATTTTTTAATAAAGATAGGACTGGAATTTAGAACTGCTTGCAAAGACCACCAAGCAGAGGAAAGTGCCGTAAAGTGTCTTTCCCAAGGACACAACGGAATGGTGCGAGTAGGTTTTGAACCGAGACCATGTCGACGCTTTTATCACTCGACCTGGCTGCCAATAGAAATACTTTCATCATCGGCAGGGTGTTTAACTAGTTATGTAAAGTCGGCAGCGTGGTTGAGTAGTTAAGAGCGCCTTGATTTTGATCGACATCGTCTGAGTTTAAAACCTACTTGCACCATTCTGTTGTGTTTCAGGCAAAGACACTCTACGACATTTTTTCTTTCCTGACAGTCTTGGCAAGCAGTTCTAAATTTTTGTCATATCTTTATAAAACTTAAAAGTAAAAAATTTCAAGCGGACAGTGATATCTTGGTACCTCCGAAATCAGGTCGGGGAAATTGCTTGCCTTATGTATAGCGACTCCGTTACTTTCCTGTGAGTCAGGAGGATAAAATCAGAAATGAAATGAAATGAAAATTAATCAGCTGCCATTTGCAAAGTTAATTTTTTTAATCAGTACAAAAAAACGTGATTTATAAAATATAAACCTTGACAATATTTTCTATTGTAAATATAGCGATTTTGTTTTTTTCACACGTTTTTCTCAATGTTGCTTAACAATGGATGGAAACTTTAATTGCAAAGTTAAAGCGTTTTATCACAGGAGTTGCTATACTTGCATGAATTTTTTGAAGGATAGTTTTGCTATGCTTTTAAAAGTAGTATTATTTAACTGTACAACTTACTATTAAATAAAGTATAAAGTTTTTTTCTAACTCAAATAAGCCGACATACAGATACAATTGAGTTTCACAAATCTTTTATGAAGTAATAGATACAAAAAATGTCATGAATTCTTAAGTTAATTTAATTAATTTAGTTTCTAATCTTTCTTGACCTATTCTGATGGCGTTTGATTGGTTTAATAAATACTTGTCGATGATTGCATAAATTTCAGTTTGGTTGATTGATCCATCACCTCCATTGTCAACTTTTTGTTTCTCTATTTCTTCAATTACGACGATTCGGTCGACATTTAGCTCCTCATCTTCAGTACCCAAGTTACCAGCACTTAATAGCTTACAGACAGATATTTGCTGACCATAGGTTATTAAAAATACAAGAAAAAGTGATAGAATAGAACAAGCTTTAACTAAATTCATTTTTCTGAAAAAATACAGATAACATAGCCAATTTATTTGTATAATGTTTAGTTCACAGCATTTATATTTAAAGTCAAAAAACACCAAATTGTGTTTTTCAGTTTGACAAAATTGTAACAAACATTTTAAAGATTGTGCTCAACAATAAAATCCTTGAAAAAAAGCTTTTGCAGAAGAATTGCATCCTCCAATTTTTATTCTTATCAAAAACACATCAAATTCTTAGAATTGCATTTACCTAAAATTAAAGAATATTCTTCAAATTTTGTTGCAGAACCAGTTAAACAAAGAAATTGCTTATAGAACCGCTATCCGAATGATTGTTGTACAAAGTAAATTTTTTACTTTTTGCCTGGCTAACACCAAACAATTGAATGCCTTTGCTTACTTGAACAATAGAAGTTTGAATGGAGAGTACCTTATATCCGCCCTGACGTTTTTTTCACATTTCAGTGACTCTTCACTTTCTTGCTAGTGTTTATTTAAATCAAAAACTTTCATTTGATTTCAGAGCTGACGTATACCTAGGTTACAAACCAATCAGAGTTGCCGTTAGATTTTTTTATTGGCAGCGATTTCTTTTGACAAAAATTGGCTGAAAAAAATCTTAAGAAAACATTCTTTTTAAAGAATACAATAGATTTTAAAAGTTAATATTTTCGTCCAATAATGGCTTTACAAAAGGGGGACCTAGATAAAAAAATGGGGGCACTTTTTAAAATTTGTTTTGCAATGATAATAATAAAAAGATAGCCTAGTTTAAAACAAAACAAAAACTTTTTAATTCCCTTTTTTCGGGTTTGTGCTTTCCTTTTAACACTAAAATGCCCGGAGTTTTGATTTGTCTAAAATTCCCAGCGTTAGTCATTTTGACTACCTTTTGTTATTGTAAAACAAAACAAGTATTTTAGTATGCTGTTCACTGGATTTTTTCTAGTAAAGGGAAAATAAACCGTCAACGTACTTATATGAGTTTCACTAGCATGCTTGTGCTGCTTATAGAACTGTGGGATGAAATCTAATAGCTTTCTATCTTCTAATTATATTTTTTGCAATATGTTCATACCCATAATCACACGCATAAATATCTATTCAGTGCACTTTTTGCAGACACTTTGTAATAGTGCAGTGCAGTGCAGTACAGGGCAAGTTCCACATAAAGATTTGTTGCATTGATTGCATTCCAACAGAACGGTTTCTCTTGCAGAAAATCTTGACCTGACAGAATTTTTTGTCTATGCATCGTTTTCATTACTTATAATAAATGATGCTTGACCTGGAATGCCATTTCGCTTCTGCACTTGTGAATAACCCAACTCCTCAACTCTTCCTAGTTTGTGTTTTACAGTACAGTGACTGGATCGCCAGCTAACTTGTAAGTGTTTTTTTTTTAGATTTTCCGATTTATTAAGTTGATTTAAGCTTAAGCATAAGTTAGTGTGAAAGCAACAAAGTTGTGTGTTTGTTACTTCACTGAGTAGCCAAAAATTGCCAACATGATGATGATGATGATGATATTTTATTCATGCTTAGTAACATTATTAAGTATATGCACTGTACTATGAAGCATGAAAAAGAAACGCGACACAACGACGAACGTTAAACATGCAGAAAGTATAGAGAGAGTTGAGAAAGAGAAAAAATGAGAAGCATGGCCGCGTTACCTTTAACACGTTGCTGCCACTACCACGGCCAGGTTTTACTTTTCTAAAAATAAAAAATAAAAAAAATCTCAATCTCTTTCCAGCAATTGAAGGATTTAGAACGAAAAGTAACTCAGTCACAAAATACTGCTTTTGAGTAAATTGCATTTAAAGTTTTTAAATGAGTCATAAATCAGGTTTCACAGCGATTTTCGTTTTTAGGATTATAAAGCATTTACATATTGCACAATGAATTTATTTCATCATTGATTGATATTTTAGATGCACTTGTCAGATGATATTAATAAAATATTAGATTGGACTGAGGCACTTTTATTGTAATTTTATGGACGTAGGCACTTTTAACCACAAACTATGAACTTAGGCACTTTACTTTTAACCCTTTCAGGACCTATGTAACACATATGTTACATAAGTGTTTTTGGTATTTTCAACTTCGGGCTTGAAATACTTCAAACGTTTTTTTTTATAATAAACTAGTTTAGAGACTGTTAGTCAAAAAATAACTTTACCTGGCAACATAGCTGAAAAAGAAAAAAAATTGGGAGCATGTAAAAGTGCAAAATATCTGTTGAATTTCGTGGTCAGAATTAATCCTCAATAATTTACAATTAAAGCATTTATTTTGTTCATGAGGGCTGTTTATTTATTTTTTACAGTTATAACTAAAATTGTAAATAAAAATTATTATTTGTTTTTCATGTTTATATTGTAAAATTTTTGATTAATTTTGATGTAACATATGTGTTACATTGGTCCTTTGTGGTAAATTTATGAGTCATGTTTATGCAAATAAAAAAAAGATAAAAATATAATAAAATATATTTAATCAATGTAATTGTTTGCTATTTTATGTAATAAGAGCATTTTTACTCATTTTTTTTCTTGCAATTTCAAATTTGTATTAGCCAACATACTGATATTATAAGATCTGCTATAATGATCATAAAATCAAAGTATGATTCTGAGGTGATAGTAAGATATGCTGCAGCAGATAAGATTTTAACTTAGGCTTTTTTTAAATACAATTTTTGAATTTTCTTGTAATAGAAAATTTAGTTTGCTACATTTTTGCGTTTACTTTTTCACCAAGTGCATGATGATATAATGTTTTAGGTGAGTGTAAGCTTACCTAGTTGTTCATGTGAGTGAGGAAAAGTTTATTTGGTGCAGAAAAAAATGGGTAAGTTTTCACTCACTTGAAACATTGAATGCAGCAAATGATTACTACATGATATACTGAGAAAAAGAAGTAATCTTTATAGTCAGCTAATAAATAGTATTCTATAATTTTTGGAAAGTTTACTTTTATTACATTGTTTATGTACAGTAGGCTATATAATAAACAGTGTACTATTTTTCTATATTTTGAAGTTTTTCATGGCATCCAGATCAAGACAAAAGTTGTTTCAAGTTGATGGTGATAAAATTCAAAATCTGCTGTTTTGTAATAACAGTGATGCTGAAGATACATTAAAGTTAGATAAAGAGGACTTGGGCTTTTTAGAAAATGATGTAGATCATATTGCACACAATGTGCATGCTGCTGACTTGGAACCTTTAGAAGTTGTCATTGAACCACCAATTCAATACTCAACTTCTAGTTCTAGTGCAGCCTCTGATTTGCAGACAAATGAGCAAAACATGTATGTTAATGCAAAATTAAGTAAAGAAATTAAGTGCAAGTGGAAGAAAATAGATCCTGTCTCTGAGGTTTCTAGTACTATCTTGAATAATCATATTGAGTTTGAATATGGTCAAATTTTGTTTCCACTTGAAAAAACAACAACTCCATTTGAAATTTTTAAAAAAGTAAGCAGTTTGATCAATTTTTAATAGATATAGTAATTCCTCAAACAATTTTGTATAGTCAGCAACAAGGTCATGTATTTGAAATTGAATTGGGTGAAATGAAAGCTTTTTTTGTCTAACTGTTTATCCGCATATCCCTTGCAAACCATAAAGAGACGAAAAAAAGATCAAAGGAAAGTGATACAGTTGTTTGCCGATTATTGGTCAAAAACTACAATGAATACTTGGGTGGTGTGGATATTATGGATCAGAAAAAGGTCACCTATCAGTTTAGCTGCAAATCTCACCACAAGTACTATCTTCGAATCGTATATAATTTGATTGACATTTCTATAAACAACGCATACGTCGTTTATGAAAAACTTAATAAAGGGAACAAAGAAAAGCTTGATTTGAAAAGCTTGATCATATGAATGAATAAAAGAAAAGCTTGAAAAGCTTGATCATATGAAATGCAATTAATTGATCGTTCGTTGATTGGGATTTTTACTAATAGAAAGCGATCGTTTTCCGCAGCCCAAATTGAGACTGCAAAAAGACTGAAAGCAATTCAAAGTCATAGTCAAGTTGTTCACCACACTATAGTTAAAGCAACCAAACGACAGAGATGCAAGCTGTGCACCAAAAACAAAATTAGCAACTTGACTTCAACAAGTGTGTTGAGTGCAATATTCATCTTTGTTTTGTAAACAGTCGAAACTGCTTTCAAACGTATCATGATTCGTTGTAAATGCTTATTTATTCTTTATTATTCAATAAATGTGTTGCTTAGTGCTTTGTTTCAATTTATAGCATAAAGGCATTAGTTGGAAAACATAAAAACGAGCTTCTTAGGAATTTTCAAATTCAAGTAAATTTTTTACCCTTAAAGGACCAATGTAACATATATGTTACATGTTATGTTATAAAAAGTAAACAAAAAAATCAAACAAACTAAATTTTTTAGTACTTGAAAACAAAGTATAAGACTCGTTATTGGTGTTTTACTCAAAAAAATTTATTAGATTTCTTGTGGTCCTGAAAGGGTTAAAGTCCATTACTAATATTTAACTAAAAATACTTCATATTGGATTATTTACAAAGAGAATTTCTGGACACGTTAAAATATCCAAGTAATCACTCTTTTTCATTGTCCTGTAACTACCTTAAGCCAAAAACAAATGCAGAAATTGTTTAAGAAAAGGTTTAATGAAAGGCAATAGTGAGCAATATTTTGCAAAGTTTATTAAACACTTATTTATTTATCATAAACAACTCATATTACTTGTTGTTAAATTCGGTTTAAATTCATATCGGTGGAGCATATTGTTTGAAAGAATGATACTACTATACAGTTACACAAAATAATAGTTTAACAGATAGAGTAATTTCTACTCTATTTCCTCCTCATCGGAATGCTGCACATACAGAACACTTATTGAAGCAAGTGTTTGACATCTGCACACTTCATTCATAATAATTTTAATCATATAGTAAGAATGGTCAATTCAATCAACAAGCAAGTGCCGACAGACCTGTTTCGTCCTTATTATTTCGTCCTGGTGGAATATTGTTTTCATTGTACTACCTACCCAGCGTTCAGGTCCACAACTGGATGTTTGAGGTGTAAAAACCACAAACAGAAAGTTGTGCCAGCTGTTTAAGTTTTCAAATTTTTCAGCTGGGGTCAACAACAAGCTGTAGTGTCCTGACGAGTCCTAATAAGATTCTATTTGAATAAGGTAAGTTCAAATAAGAAATTTCGTGTAGTGTTTAAACTTTGTTGTAGTGTAAACTCTTTGGATACTGTTTTGTTCAAATTGCCTACTTTTGGATTAACAAGAAGATATCGTGACCAAGACATTAGAGCTGCAGTGGGATTATTACAAGAAGACTTTAAGCTTGAAACAGCAATTGGACTAACATTTCCGGATATATTACTTTACAAGCGGAATGATTTCAAGAAGTTTTTTTTAAAGAAACTGAAAATAAGGTAGGATTTTTTCTTTCTCTCTTTTTAAGATGACCACAAAAAAGAACTCTCTTCTGTTTAAAGTCACTTTAGATAACGAAAAAAAGAATTCCAAATTAATGACTTTATAGATTTTTTCTTAGAAGGCGGTTTGTTTGAATCTTATCTCAGTGAAATCTATGGCATAGCTACGCACAATTTTACTTTGAATATATTTAACGTAACTTTCAAAGAATCAACTCCAAAATCTTTAATTGAAGACTTGTACGAAACTTTTAAAATACCTCAATAAATTACTATTAAAGATGAAGTCGACTGCACAATCCAAATTAACAGACCACTTGGTTTTAGACAATTAGTAACACTTTATCCGATGCCCTTTGACATAAATACGGAACAATTAAAAACCTTTACAAATAAATGGGGCATTTTAAAACATTATGAATTTGGTAAGCATAAAAAGTGCCCTTTAATACATAACCCTTATCTACGCTTATACTTTGAAAATTTTAATCGTAATGAAATACCGGATCAAATTGTTTTTCGAAATCGCTTTATTGCTGTTAACGTTGATGGAGAACTCTACAAATCCAGTTGCAATTATTGTAAGAAAACAGACCATGTGATTGAAGATTGTCCAATTAAAAACCAATCCAAAACAAACCAACCCCCCAGCACCCTACCCCAACCCAAACCAACTTATGCCCAAACAATAACGTCCACCCCAAAAATTCCTCACCCCCTATCCTTCACCCTTCAACCAAAACAAAATTAGTTAAACAAAATATAAAAAAAAACACCCAAAATTTTCCCCCGCTTAATCAGAACCCCACCTCCAAAATCAAAGAAAACTTTTCAAACCTCAACCCAAATTTATCATCCCTTAATATCAGTCAAGAAGATGCAATCAAATCCTTTGATAATACTCAATTTGTTAAAATGCCCCAGGCCCCTTCCTCAAAACCAAACTCTCCCCAAACCCCCTCTTCCCTAAATGACTCCAAAGTATAAAAACGAAAATTATCTCCCTCCTCCCAATCATCATCCATTAGCATTGATTTAAAACCAAGAAAGAAAAAAACCAACGTAAAAAAAAACAACGGAAAAATAGTACTTAATTACCTTTGCAATAAAATCCAAATTATTTTAGTGTAAAATTGTATTTATGTTTGTTTATTTTTCGTATATATTTACTGTTTTGTGTTATAAATATTATGAATTTGACAGTGAAGGTAAGTCATTTCCTTTTTTATATTCTTATTCTGTTAAAACTATGTTACTTCTCCTACCATTGTTCCGTAAAGTCACACTTCGAACCACACCCAATAATCACGCCACAATCTCTTGTTCAAAACAACACCATATTTGTAATCACACAACATTCTATTTTCAACACGTCATCTTTTAACATGATCCAAATCCATGAGTTCAAAACCTTGGCACTTTCTTCTTTTCCCATTCAAAGTTTTTTTTATCTTCAATTCTTATTCACATACACACTCAAATTTGAAACGCGCGAGTTCAAGCTGACATTTGCAAAACGGCGGTCATAACCCCATTTGGTCTATTTGAGTTTCTCCGCATGCCTTTTGGGCTCAAAAACGCTGCCCAAGCATTTCAACGGTTAATGGACACGGTTTGTCAATCACTTGATTTTGTCTTTGTTTATCTTGACGATATCCTCATTGCTAGTTCCTGCACCATGAGCATCAAAAACACCTCAAAATCTTATTTAAAAAACTTCTGAGTCACGGCCTATTAATCAATCTTGGAAAATGCGAATTCGGACGTACGCATCTAGATTTTCTTGGCCATCGCATTGACAAAACTGGCGCGCGCCCAGCCGCCCACTGGCTACTAAAGTTGATGCTATTCGCAATTTTCCCCTCCCAAAAGTACAAAAGATTTACAAAAATTTATCGGCATGATTAATTTTTATCATCGCTTTATACCTTCTGCAGCTAAGTTAATGGCTCCACTATATCGTGCCATCGCAAACAATAACAAAACTTTGGAATGGAGTGACTCGCTACAAACCTCATTCACACAAGCGAAACAAGCCCTTGCCAATGCAACATTGTTGCATTATCCAAAAAGTAACGCCCCCATGGCCGTTACCGTGGATGCCTCGGACGTCGCTATTGGTGCTGTTCTCGAGCAATTCACCGATGGTGCATGGCAACCATTGGCGTTCTTTAGCCGTATGCTTCGCAAACCGGAAGTCAAATACAGCGCTTTCGATCACGAACTGCTTGCTATTCATCTTGCCGTTTGTCATTTCCGTTATTTTTTAGATGGCCGATGTTTCGCAATTTTTACCGACCACAAGCCACTCGCTCACGTTTGCTTTTTCTAAAATTTCTGATCCTTGGTCCGCTCGACAGCAGCGCCATCTCTCAGCTATATCAGAATATACAACGGATATTCGCCATATTGCTGGAAAGCAGAACTTTGTGGCAGACACACTGTCTCGTCCAACTATCACTTTCCTTCATACCCCTGAAATTAATTTGAACTACCAGGACATGGCAGCAGATCAGGTGGCCCCAGAAGTCCAGGCCTACCGCACAGTCACAACAAATCTTCGGTTAGAAGATATTCCGATTGGAAGTTCTAACGTTTCTTTACTGTACGACGTAGCCACTGGAAGACCTCGGCCAATCGTTTCGATTTGTTGGAGGAGGCGAGTTTTTGATGCAATTCATGGTTCGCCTCACCCGTCCATTCGAGCCACACGCAAGCTGGTTGCTTCCAAGTTTGTTTGGCACAGCTTACAAAAACTCCTAAAAAAAAGCAAATTCCTAAGAGTACTGCAGACACTCGGCATAAAAAATTTAATTGACACACAAACGTAATTATATAATTTTATGTTAAAAGTAAGCAGCTGATAGTTGTTATTTATATTTCTAATTTACACAAATTAATTCTTACCATTTGTTTTGTTTTTGAGATATTCAATTCCAGTGTTTGCTTTCTCTCCGTTATCACCCTTTGGACCAGCTTTGATCAAGTGAGTTTCGAGGAAAACTGTTTTCCCTGAACATTGGTGCTCTACACTTGTGTGGTTTATCAGGGAATCGAGTTGCTTGCTCACTGTCATTCGACTTGCGTCACTGCTGGCAGACCACAACCCCCACAATAAAATATATAAGAAGTAAATCATGTTTAATGCTTGTGTTGACCTAATTTGTTGTCTAGAATACATTGTTTAGTTTAGAAATATTGCTCTTTTAAGTTTTAAAACAACATTCTTTGACACTAATAGTGAAAAATTAAACTCTTTGCTTTGTGTTTTATGGGTTAAGCTATTATGTTACTTTTGCTTCGTACATTATTCTATAATTTTCATGCAATTTTGCTTGACTGAAAGTAAAGCTTCAAATATCATATGATAGAGTAAAATGAGTTTTTCAGATTTTTGCTCTAGTTAAATCAAAAAATTAAATGCTTACACCTATCTTTTAAACAGAAGTTTGAATACGTATTAACTTATTCGTATGTAGTTAACGATTTCTTCATATTTGCAGTGGCTTTTTGCTTTGCTGCTTTTTTCTATTTTAATCAAGAACCTCCCAATTAATTCGGAGTTTTACGTTTACTTTGGTCATAAATATTAGCTGCATATTTTAAGATTAATAATTCTTATTTGACGGAACTATTTTTAGTTGCTGACGCAACGGAATAGCATCACTTCTTTAATTGTTCATTCACCATATACAGAAAACTTATGTACAGTATATTTCGACTTAGTTTTAAATTACCGCGAAATAAATTGCAAGTGTTTTTTTTATTCTTACTAGTACTGTGTTGTCGTCAGCAAAAAAATTTACTTCATCTTGGGCAACTTTTTGTTTAGATAAAACTGTTGTATTTTTCTTCTTCTCTTTTACAAGACTTGAAACGCAGTATTTAAATTGTAAAATAACGCTTAAGGTGTGGTAATTATTAAAAACGTAAATAAAATGAAATTCGCGAGGCAATTAAAGAATACGCGGTAACTCGCGCTTAAACGAAGTTTGATACGCGTCCAAGTTTGATGGGCGCTAGGGTCAAAATATAAATAAAAGCCTAGCTCATTGTAAAGCGACATGGCTTCTATTTGTGCTCATGCTTTAAAAACTTTTTTGTATAAAGTTCTCAATAAAGTTAAACAACTTGAAAAGTCAAAATTTTCTTGATAAGTCGAATCTGCTGTACTAAAGAAAGAAAAAGAGAAAAAATGTTTTTGTTAAAATTTAAAATTTTATAGCAGCATAAATTGAAATTTGGTATGCTGAAGGTGCTTTCTCATGGTCTGGGCAGTAAATCGGTTTGTAATAGCTGCCGACAAACCTAACCCAAATCTATCAATTTAAATGTTCAGCCCAGACTTGTAAATAACTGAAGGTTCTTTTCAAGACGGATGCAATGCACACCAAAACTGAGATTTGCTTTTCTGGTCCAAAGCATGCCTGTTAAGGAATGGAACGTCCGCAAGGCGAGGTAGAGTCACTAGATTGCTTTCATAAACAAACTTATAAAGATTTTGTTGCCGCCTGATTTACCGAATGTGAACAGGGTTTACTAAACTTCTGCAATGCCATTAAAAAAAGATCAAAAAAGACAATCTCACATGGTCATAGAAACAAATGTCTTGGGCTGAAATACCAAGTATGAAAACCTCTATACAACGTTTGTGTAGTTGCAAAAAGACCCAACTCAAGTTTGTGCTGCCACAGCAACCGAACTCGACTTGCATGTTTGCAATTATTATTTACACACAATTCAAACCGTTGATGCTGCTGCATCTTAGCTGGTCACAAACAGGAAATACAAGATCAGCAATGCCGGATTAAGCACCCTGGAGGCCCATAGGCAGTCAAACTTTTGGGACCCCGGGCCCGGTGCCTACTAAAACGCCAGTTGTTTTTAATTATTTAAATCATTGGTCACCAAACTACGGTGAGGCGATTTTATATGGCCCACTGCACGTTGTCTAAAACACTAAATTTTAGGTTTTAGACTCCAAACTATGACCCGCGAGCCAAATTCGACCCGCTAAGATTTTTTATCCGGCCCGCGGAGCTCTTTTTAAAAAATATATACACTTGCTTTGAGGCACAGTTGGATAGAATTATGTCGGGAATACACCAGTTTCAGTTTTGTTTATTTTTTTAGAGAACACACCAAGATTCTGGGAGAAAAATAGCGAAATTAGAGATGGAATTGAAGTGAAGACCTTTTTTTTTTAGAGATCACTACAATTTTGGGAGAAAATAGCGAAATTGGAGATCGAATCAAAGTAAAGACCTTTATTTGGTTTAGTCTCTCGCTTTGGCCCGAGGAGGTCCAAAAAACTCTCTACATGGCACCTTGCTCAAACAGTTTGGAGACCACTGATTTTAATTATCCTACCAGTCCCAGGACATAAAATGTAATTGTAGCAATATGGCAACCAACGGCTCCAAAGCCGCATATGGCTCTTTAATCTCTTTGCTAGTACTCTCTGAGAATTTGGAAAATAGATGGTAACCCTTTTACGTCAAAAGTCATTGAATTGTTTACGTTTCAAGCAGAGGTTAGCGTTGCGGCGCAAGTCTTCTGACAAAGTTGCAGAAACGCCAATTTAATCTGGCATATAAAAGTAATGACATTTAAATTTTTATCTTAATAATGATTACAATAATTTTAACGTTTGGAGGATTTACCCACACTGATTAAATGTCTCGACCTGGATTCGAGACGCAGAGGTCCGAGACCGAGATTGAGACAAGACTTTTGAAAAAAAAGTATGTATTTGCGAGTTTACAGGCCGGCCGGTTTACGCATCAAAAGATGAATAAAAAATTAAAAACAAAAATATTTAATTATATTCGTTTAACAAGATCGGCAATAACTTCAACAGTTGCGGCACAAGTTTCGGTTTTACCAGTTCCAGGCAAAAAGAGCGAAAAGTGTGCTAAAAGAAAAAATGTCGAAAAACTGTTTTCGTGGTTTGTACCACATTTTCCACAAAGTCCTGCTTCGTTAAAGCAACAGTTACCAAAATTTATTTTGTCACGGTCTCATCGGGCCCCTAAAAGTTGCGGGGCACATAGGCAGTTGCCTACTCTGCCTAATGGGTAATCCGGCACTGAAGATCAGTATTGGGTTTACCGTTCAATCACATCTTTAAACTAAGCAAACTAAGCAAAAAGTTCTATATGATTTTTATAACAAGTTAGTACCGACGTGCTTGTTTCGAATCTATATGTTAACTTCTTGATAAGTATTCAATAAATGCTTTCTTAATAAGTTTTCATAAAAACTTCATCAAAACAAGTGAAGTTTCGATGCTTGCAACACGTCAGTTTAATAGTGATCATTACAATATCTCTCAGTATTATTTCAACAAATTGTAAAGGCGTATCGAGTATTAGGGAGTCAAAGATTGGACTTCGATTATAGTAAACTCAAAACATTTAAAATTCAATACAAAAATACTTAAACTCATTGCAGACTTATGTTCAATAGATTAAAGCCTTTAACAATGCTGAAATGTGTTTTATGACAAAAAATTTAATCAATTATAGATAAATTTAAACTTTCTGATTTGGATGGTTGCTCGATTCGGTAACGTCATTTGCACCCTCCCTGCCGCTGCTTTTTCCCTGTTTTTTTGCCATGCACTGCTGTTTCAGGTTTGATTTCCGTTTTGTGTTGGGAACACAATGAAATAAATTGTTCGTCTTCATTATGGTGTGGAAATAAG
The DNA here is from genome assembly GCA_963680785.1 of Diplosoma virens. Lineage (NCBI taxonomy): Eukaryota > Metazoa > Chordata > Ascidiacea > Aplousobranchia > Didemnidae > Diplosoma > Diplosoma virens. The sequence goes on along the minus strand of OY796881.1, from coordinate 1,238,492 downwards.
AAACTATCTGAAAAAAAAAGTTGCTAATGCAAAAATTTTGCACAGAAAATGAAGAATAAATAAACAAAATATTTACGGTTTTTGATCAAATTCCTACAATTCTTCTACTTATCATAGCATTAAACTATTTTTATTCATTTGTGTTTGCATGTTAAAACATTGTGTTTGCCAAATCTTTTTTTTTTAGTGTTAAAATGTTGTCATAAAATATTTCTTTTCAATTTGTGTAGAAATAAAAATAACTGGCTGACTAATATTATTCTAATTTTGTTGCTTCATTTTTTGTATTTTTGGACTCCCTTTTCGGTAGAAGAGATAAATATAAAACAATTTTAAATTCAGCACAGTTGATTAGTTATGCAGAACCGCTGTAGACTAGTCTATTATACTTTTTTATCAAACCACCCTGACTTTTCCAAGTCTTCAAAAAATTCCCATGTCCCCGTCTCTTAACCCTTTATGTCCTGAATTATTTTTTTAGCAAAAAAAAATTTTTTTTTCAACTTTTCTTTTTTCTCAAAGGCGCCATATATGTAATAATCGGCTTTTGAGTACTTTTTTAGAGATTTACAAAACAAACCATAACTAAGGTAACCTTAATTTTTAAAAATTGAAAAGTAAAAGTTTCATTGGATGTGATTTTAAAAATCTTTTTTTATTATATGAAATTCAAAAGCAAGTTTTTATTTCTAGAACAGCCCAAATACACGTTTGAACTTGTGCAGTACAAGAAAATATTTTGTCGTTATGCCCAGTCATTTTATTAGAAATCATTTATTTACCATCAAACAGATTTATTCAATACATGTATTTGTTATGAACAGTCCCAATATTCTGGTAAGTAATTTAATCAATTTTGTTTCGGTTGTCACACTAATTACAAACACTTTAAGGCAGATGTTGACCACAACAACTAGACCTAGTATCCCGTCAATTTATAGCTGCTACTACTGTGCAATCTGTACCTGCTTTCAAAATATCTTCAGCGCTTACACTTTTTTTAATAAAGTGCAGAGTCGGACTTAAATTTTTGAAAAGGTAGTCTGCATGCCTGCTAAGACCCATACTACGAAATACCTTAGCAGGCCGAATATGTAAGTATTTGGATGAACATAAGCTAGCTTTCAAAAAACAGATTGGTATTCTTGTTTCGAAGTATAGATTGTGCAAGCTGCAAAATAATATTTAACTCCTTTTTACATCAGGTACAGCTTAATTATTGTCTAAAGTTATTTATCTAATAAATGCTACAAAATTGTAAACAACTCTTCATTTATCGCATACTAAAACAAAAATTAAAACTCTAAATTGTATGCCAAAACACAATATTCCAATTTGTATGGTATTTTTCACATTTTTCATATTGTATAAGTGTTGATTTTCCCATAAAAATTATCATTAGGTTGAATTTGAATGCTCTCTCGTCATAAATTTCTGGCACAACGGGAAATTAGTGGCCTCGCGAATACGAGATTGTGAGTTTGCTTCTTGCTCAAGGACTTTTGTACTGAAGATAACAGTAAGGATTTTTGCTGCACCGGAACTTAGCTGCACGTGTAATGACATCCACTCAAGTGCTTTTGCTCTGATACTCTTTGGAAAAATGTTCAAAATAAAATGATGAATTTCTTTATTTATTTATTATAAAATTGTCAAATTTTATACTTTTTTTTTTAGGATCAGCATTTTCATTATTTGTAAGGTGAAAAATAACTTTATTTTTTGGCTATCTGTTTCTATTCATTACACTGCTTACAAAATTTGATTTGAAAAATTTGCATTTGAGTGTATTTTTTACCTCTAAAGACCTATTAGGACATATATGTTCTGTTTGAAAAATATTGAATAAAAAAAAAAGAAAAAAAAATTCTGAAAACCTTAAAAATGATAAATGTACACTATGAAATAGAGGAACAGAAAATAATTTTTAAAGTAAAAAAAAGATAAATATTTTTACCAGAATATATTACTTTAAAAACACTGTTTCCGCAAAATTAGAATTTTTAGAAAAAATTTTTTTTTAATTTCTGTCACGTCATATATAACACGGAGTAGCTCATAAAATATATTTTTGTAGAAATCAATGATTGTAAAAGTATTCTGAACTATTTTTATAGCAAATATTTTGAAATTAAGAAATTTATAGATGTTTGTTGAAAGGGGACCCATATGTCCTAATAGGACATAAAGGGTTAAATTTGCATGAAGGTAGCGCTCGGATATAAAGCGGTAGATGGTGAAAAAAACTTCGAAGCCAAGTTCACTTTGTCAATATCTACGCTTTCAATATTAATTTGCATTTGTGTTTCGCATAGAGATAGAAGTGTTTGCTGCCTTTTAGTGATGTGAAATTTCAAATTGAGTACTAATTACCTATATTACATGTTAAGGTGAGAAGTACTCTTGCCTTGTGCAGATTTATTTTATATTACAAACTTCCAGATTATAACGTCACAATGGTCCAATCTTATCTGGAATGCAACTGCATATCTGGCTATACTTTGTAACAAAGCATAACGAAATAATTTAAGGGATACTAGTAATAGCCTAATACAGAAAATGCTCTGGTGCAGTTTCAACATCGTGTAACAACTAAGTCCAAGCGTGTTTGTCATTTTATTTAAAAATGATATTCGTGCCATTGTAACAGTAGGTACGTAGGGCGAATGTCACAGCGACTACAAGATAGAATCAATCAGCATATTTCTTAAAGCAGCCTTTGTTAAAACCAAACATTCTGTTTTATGTAGACAGAAAGAATTTCTTTAAATTTTTTAAGTAACCAGCATGTATTTATTAATAATTTATTAATTTTAATTAAATGAATTTTTCAGTTAACGTCTGTAGCTATTTTTTGCTATTTTTAAAGATATTTTTAGTTAAAACAAAATTAAAACAGGGTTCAACCAATTTTATAACGTAACTATGACATCATATTGCGATAGCAACAAAACCATAATCGCATATCAATTTTCTGAAGTCATGTTTTAATCCTTCTACCCGTTTTTAGTTAGCCAGTACTGTAACAACTCTTTAATATTGACAAACTTCTTTTAAACCTTTGCCTCCAGTTTTAATTTGAGCCAGCAAGCTGATGTGGCCTGTAGCAAGCTACAACATGGCTGTGCCGAATGCTTGGAGATATCTTACAACGCTGTTATTGACATTGCTATCAACGTATTAAATAATCTGTAAATATTTTCGAATTAACGAGAATATGTTGGCTATGAAATTGTGTATGCCATGATAGATACCAAAACTTATTTTTGTTCCAATGTCTTTGGAAATAAAATTAAATAGGAGTAAATATAAAGACGATTTGTTATTACTGTAAACATCGGTTAATCCGGAAAAAATCAACTTCGAAATTACTTTTATTATTAAAATGTAATTCTTTTCCAATTGAATATAATAATATTAAATTTATGAGCCACAGATTGGCTTCTTTGGCTTGTACTGCATCAATAGTTTCTTATTTCAAGAATTTTATCATCTAGATTTCCATCAATTGAATTAATGTGATATTTACCGTTTAACCCTGATGATATCACACTTGAAAAATATTTACTGGAATCTCAATCTTCTTCTCTATTGCGGATGAATTTGTATTTTCTTAACTTTTCACACCAAAGCACGCGATAATTTCCCATTTCGCAATCCACCGACGAGGCCGCAATCAGAGAAGAAACGAGCGTAAATTTTTACAAATAAATATTAGCATTGAAAACATCCGATAAAAATAATACAAGTTTTAACTATGAGCAAGAACAAATTAAAAACAAATCTTTTTACAAAACTGAGCAAACGATACAAAAATATGCTCAAAATGACATAAACCAATAACACAACCATTTGAAAAAAGATCAGGTGGCAACAAATTTTTTCTTTAACAAAAAATAGTTTATAGTCAGTAATGTCTTATAGAAGTCATAATATTACTATACTTGTTTACAAATTAATCAAAAGTATTGATTTACTCCGGAAAAATAAAATGCAGAAAAAAGAATCAACTTGCAATTTCCACGATCTGACAAATGGCAATAACATTCTTTTTTCTTCCCAAAGCTTTTCATCTGACACTCTTCAGGGGAAATCGTCAGAATGAAGCAGAATTGAAACCGAACTAATTTATAAAGGAAGAAAGTAGAGTTCTCATTGGCTGAAAGAGTCAACCAATGAGAGAAAAGATTAAGAAATTTTCAAAGAGTATACGAATTCTTTTTGCTTACACAGAAGGGGATTGAGAGATTTAATGAAAGTCGCTTCAAGAGCAGAAAGGTGAAAGGAAGAGCGACCTCGAGCGAGGATAGAAAATTTTTCGTTGCTGTAATGGAGGGCACATTGGGCGTTATCAAGAAGATGTTGACCAATGGCGGATTCGTGAAATTGTTGTGGGCGAATGTTGTTCTTGCAAGAGCGGGAAAGACTTTGGTGGTTGGCCGAGGTACGAGGATTGGTGATGCATTCCATCATCCATGCGCTGGCGCGGTGACGCACTGACGTCATCCGTGCGCCTACGGTTTCATGAGCCAACAAAAAAGTCCAAACCCTATCTTTTACTTTCTAATGTTTATACGTTTCAAGTCTATGTAGTTTCAAGTTAATATTAATAATAAGATTAATAAACTCTAAAAGAAATAAAAACAATAAGATTAATAAGTTCTATTGAAAACGGTTTTACAAAATTTATAAAGTCTCGATTTTTGTATATTTTACTTTCTAGTGTTTATAACAATGACTTTTGAGATGTCTACTTTCTAGAGTGCATATGTTTAAAATCTATTTAGTTTCAAATTAATATTAATAATAAGATTAATAACTTCTAAAAGAAATAAAAACAATAAGATTAATAAGTTGTATTGAAAATGACTTTGTAAATCTATGCCATAGACAGTTACGATGTATTTCCTGAAACCACGTCGTTTCCTGTTCAGAATGGTAATGATTCGACCTTATCGTCTTTAAAAAGAATCAATTGTTGCGAGCTCGTAATCTCAAGTTTTATCAACGTTTTTGTCGAAATCCTATCTTCTAACCCGAATATGTCTTGATTTTATTTTAGTGTTTCTAAAAAATGATAATAGATCATACATTTTCTAGAGTGTATATGTTTCAAATCAATTTAGTTTAAAAAATATTTTAGTCTTAGTGTTATGCAGCTGTAAGATTAATTCTATTGAAAATGATTTATAAAGTTCTAGACAGTTACCACGTATTTCCTGAAGCGTGACGTCGTTTCCTGTTCTGAATGATATTGATTTCACCTTATCATCTTTAAAAAGAATCAATGTACTATGTGTCTTTTCGCTAACTTTTAATCGATATTTATGTTTATACGAAAAGAATTATCGCCAAGTGTAAAGCGAGCTTCTCTATAGATTTAATGTCTGTTTCAAGATTTTACATGTAAAAGGAAAACTGGATATAGTAAGAAAGTTAGCTCTACAGACTTCTTGTTGCAGAACTCTGTTTTTCACCAACTGTTTTCCCTAGAGCAGGGGTCGGCAACCCCCGGCACGCGCGCCAATCGTGGCACGCGAGGTGATTTTATACGGCACGCGGCGTCGTGAATATTTTTCAAAAACACGTTTACGGACCTTATTTTTTTAAAGATCATCCTGATTTAGGGAGAAAAATAGGGTAATTGGAGATGAAATTGAAGTGAAGACCTTTTTTTTTTTAGAGAACATCCTGACTTTGGGAGAAAAATAGGGAAATCAGAGATGAAATCAAAGTGAAGACCTTTTTTTTTTTTTTTTAGAGAACATCCTGATTTTGGGAGAAAAATAGGGAAATCGGAGATGAAATCGAAGTGAACACATCGGCACGCAAACGTATATTTTGACATTGAATTTCACAACTTGGCACACTGGAAAGAAAACGTTGCCGACCCCTGCCCTAGAGTATTAGAAGAACACTACAAATCTATTACTAAAAATAGCACAGAGGTTTGTTGCGCAATACTCAGTTTTTCCATGGGGATTTCCCTAAGGTATTAGAAGAACATTGCACAATACTGGTGCAATCTATTATTAAAAATAGCACAGAGGTTTGTTGCGCAATAACTTTCCACAGATATATAAGCAGATGGTTCTGGTGAGTTGTTTATTATACTTTAAAGTCGTTGAAGAAAGAAGAACCATTCAAGATATTCAAGTGTGATATTTGTGAGAATGCTTTTACCAGAGAGCGTGATATGCGTCGTCACAAGAAAAATATTTATGAAGAAGGAACCGGGGTTCGCTGTAACAAATGCAAAAAAAGCTCTACCAGACGCGATAGTTTGAAAGCACATCAGAAAGTATGCTGCAAGTGTACTCGTTGCAACAAACAATTTGAAACCTTGAATTGTTTGAACAATCATCGTTGTTTCAGCAAGGAAGCACCCCCAATGAAAAAACGCAACTCTGTTGCAGTCAACCACGGTAAGTTTATATTCGATAATCAGTTTGTTTCTAATTTAAAGATTGTTATTTCTCATAGATAGTAGAAAAGCACCCCCAACCAAAAAAGCAAAAATTGCTTCTCAGAATACCAATGATAAGTTTTTATGAAAAGTGATTTAATTTTGAAATAATTTTTGCTTTTTGTTGTAGAACCTCAAAATTCTACTAAGGGTTCAGTTAAAGTTGCATAGTTAAATGCAAACGGTAAGTTTTGAGAAAAATTTTTTGTTTTAAAACTAGTGGTGGTTTTTGATAGATCAGTCACAAACTGATACCTTACCAGAAAATTCATCAAAAATTCCGGCTGAAAATTCGGTCGAGGTTTCACACGGTAAGTCTATTTTCACAGTTTGATTTTGAGATACTATAATTTTATTTTTGCAGAAATCATAGAGGAGCCCCCAAGAAAAAAAACCAAACCTGTGACAATTATCAATGGTACGTTTTATATAAAAGAGTTTGATTTGAAATGAATGTTGGTTTTTCTTAGAAACGCAAAACAACTCAATCAACGAAAAGAGTTTGAAACAAGACCAAGAGAATTTTTTGGAACCAGATGAGGAAATCAACATCCTTATGAGAAAACATTTTTCCAGCATCTGGACTTTCCACAAAAAAGGGAAAGTGCAATCCATCTTTAATTTTTTGTACAATCAAGATCTAAAACTATTAATTCCAAAAATTGTTAATCAAATTTTACAACTTCAATTCAACCGTTTTAAATTAAATTACAGTTTTGCTTATATTTTAAGAAATATTAGTAATGAAGAATTACGGTATTACCACACATTGTACAACAATAATGTAATGATGTGTACTGCGCGTTTAATCAGCAATCGTCAGGAATTAATAGAGTTTTTAAATACGTTGGCAGAAGAATCCTTTTTCGATAAATTAACCATCCTGATACCAAGTGGAAAGTAGTAGACATCCCCAACATTACCTTTTATGTAAACCATGTAAAAGATGCCCCTCTTGGTGCCCCAATTTTTCTTCCCGATTACATAAAAAACAACCATGGTTTACGAAATAAAAGTGCTAGTGACCACTTGTGTTTTTTCCGTTGTTTGGCAGTGCACCAAGGTGCAGACCCTTGCTGGTGCAAACAATCTGCCAAAAATTTATTTCGTGCATATTGTGACCGCTTTGATATCGCACCTGAGCATTTTGCAGGCGTTCAACTTTTTGATTTTGTGCACTTAGAGGATTTTTTTGAACTGAATCTCATTGCGTTTGAGCTTGATGGTAAGGTTGCCAAACTGGTGCAGCGTAGCCGCGAGTTCTACAAGGAGACAATGCGATTGAACGTTTACAAAAATCATCTAAGTGTGATTATAGATTTTGAACAGTATTGTGGTGTGTACCAATGCGTCCACTGTCATAAGCTGTGGACAGAAAACAATAACTATTATCGTCATACCAAAAGTTGTACCACCTCGGTGCGTGAGGTTTTCCTGGTGGCATTCACAAAAATCCCGCCACTATTTTTGAAAAATTGAAGGAAATAGGATTGTTGTACCCCACTGTGACCGTTATTTTCCCTTCTTTGCATGTTATGATTTTGAAGGGTATTTTTCCAAAAAGCAAAGTTCTAATAGTTTCATGTTGACTTTGGATGCTTGTCACATCCCTTTGAGCGTTGCAGTAGCGAGCAACGTCCCTGGCAACGAATCGGGTGTTTGTTTTGTCATGGAAGGAAGTGAAGAAAAGTTGGTACAAAAGTTAGTCGATTATTTGGAGAGCCTATCAGAAGTTTCTTACAAGTTGCTTCAAGAAAAATTTGATTACGTGTTTGAGCAGTTGGAAAGGAGTGTAAATGTCAGAAAAGAAAAAATTTTAAACAATTTTAACTGTTATTGTAAAGAATTGGTTGTACTTGGTTTCAATTTGGCTTTCTTTGATTTAAACCTTATTAAACCCACATCAATTCAAATTCTTTTAACGCTTTAAGGGACAGTAGTACATATGTGTACCATGATTGTGATTTTAATGTAACAATAGCACTTTTATGAACGTTATAATTCTGATTTTTAGGTATTTGTGATGTCATTATTAAATCATTGTTATTTGATTTTACAATCAAATTCTTATATCCCTTAAAGGGTTAAAAGACATTCAATTTGTAATTAAAAGAACCAACAGTTATCTTTGTTTAAAAACATCTAAATTACGATTTTTAGATATCAAAAACTTTTTGGCCCCCGGTTTTAGTTACCGCAAATTTTTGGTAGCATATGGGGCAGAACTCAGAAAGTTTTATTTTCCATATGAATTTGTGACTGATCTCGATAAATTTAAAAGTGGATTGCCCAAACACAGTGTTTTTTATTCTTCTCTTTCCAAATCGAACATCACCCAAGAAGAATACAATCTTGTAGTAAAAACTTGGATGGAAAAAGGTTGGAACTCCCTACGTGAGATGCTCATTTACTACAATGTTCTGGATTGTGTCTCCTTTGTTCAAGCCGTTCAAAACTTGCTCCGACCTTATCTGCAACAAGGTTTGGATATCTTTGAAACATTTTTTTCGGTTAGCGGAGTGGCTAAGCTGCAAATGATGAAGAAAATTGAAAAAAATGCTTTCTTTTGTTTGTTTCCCAAGCGACATGGGGATCTGTACAAAAACCTTCGATCTCAATTGACGGGTGGGTTAACTTTCATTTTCTGCCGCCTTGCGATTTTGGGAGAAACCAAAATCCGCTCCCACGAAATTGAAAATTCTGAAACTGTCAAAAAAGTGCTCGGTTTGGACGCCAATTCTCTTTACCTTTACACTATTGCTCAGAATAACCCCACTGGCTATTTTTATCGTTACAAAGAAGAAGATTTTCGGCCTGACCCCTGCTCCAAATTCGGATGGATATCAATCTTATCAGTGGTTAAGTTATGTCGCATACAAAAAAAACACCTTTTTGCAAACACGTTTCAATATGGGAGAAAGAAGAGTCAGCAAGTATAGTTTGCCAGTGGACAGTTATTCTGAAGAACAAAACACGTGTATCAATTTCTTGGTTGTTTCTTTCATTCTTGCGATCGATGCAATACCAACCGAAACTCCGACGGTACTTTGGAAGTGACGCATCCTCTGAAAAACATTCCATATGAGGATATTTGGAAAGAAACAGCAGATAACAGAAAACAGTTGGAAGAAGAAGAGTTTCGGGTGGTAGAAATGAGGGAGTGTGAATGGTTGAAGATAAGAAAATAGCCAGAAGTTTATTGTTTTCTAAAAACGCTAAAATCAATAACACCCAAAAGGAAATTGACTTTTGAAAAAATAGTAGAAGGCATTCAAAATGAAACACTCTACGGTTTTCTTATCGTTGACATTCACACTCCCAACGAATTAAAAGAAAAATTTAAAGACTTTCCTTTAATTATAAAGAACAGTTTTATTTCTGGGGAAGACATTGATAACTATATGCAAAACGTGGCAGAGGAGCATAACCTTTTAAAAAAAGAACAGAAATATTTAATCAGTAGTTACTTTGCAGAAAAATTTTTAATTAACTCGGAAATGGCCATATCTTTTTTTTAAAAATGGGATTAAAAATTACCAAAGTTTATGAATTCATCGAATTTTTTCCACAAAAATGTTTTGCTCCTCTGGCACAAGAAATTGTAAACTCCAGAAGATTGGCCGAGACAGATAAATCCAAAGCGGTGATAGCTCTTACCAATAAACTAACCGGAAATTCTCTCAATTCTACTAGTCTATTAACCCTTTGAACGTCAATGTACCAATTTTGGTACATCGCCAATTCATGACTGAAATGCAAATGAGCCAATTTTGGTACATACCTTTTTAGAAGAATTTTTTAATGCTTGATAAAATAATTATTATAAGTTATCAAGGAAAAAAACTAAATTGCAATATGTGCAGTGGTTTTTCTTTGGTTAGAAAATATTTGTATGTAACACACATATATACACGAAAATTAAAGGGACGTTCAAAGGGTTAAATAAGAAAAAGCACAGAAATATTACAATCCATTCGGAGGAAACAGTCAACAAAACCATCAACGATCCTCGTTTCATTCATTTGGATAAAATTAAAAAGGATGTTTATGAAGTAAAAATTTTAAAGAACAAAATTGTGAATGATCTCCCTATCCAAATTGGACTCAATTTATATCTAAATTCCAAACTCCACATGTTAAAATTCTTTTATCTATTTCTCAAAAAATATATTCCGGATCGTCATTTTGAGCTGTTAGAAATCGATACCGACTCTATTTATTTTAGTATTAGTAAAGAAAATCTCGATGACTGCGTTCCTTCCCATTTAAAACCCAATTATTTTTGTGACAAGTTAAAGTGGTTGACCTCCGAAGTATGTCCTAACCACGAGGAAGCCTTCATCCAGTGTAAAATCGAAAACAAATAGTGGGACACACAATTTTGTTGCTCTTCCTTTGAAGCCTTCGACAAAAGAACATTAGGTAAAATGAAGGTGAAATATGAAGGAAAAAACCAAGTTTGCCTTGCTTCCAAATCTTATTTTTTCCAAGGAGAAACAAACAAACAAGTCTGTAAAGAGGTTTCTATTGGCCAGAACCCTCTCACCTTTGAACAATATTTGAATGTTTTAGAGACCAACAAACCGCTTCTTGTAGAAAACCGTGGATTTCGAAGCAAAGAACACCAAATTTTTAGCTATGTATAGAAGAAAAAAGGATTAAGTAATTTTTATCCCAAGAGGAAACTGTTGAGTGACGGGGTTCACACCGAGCTGTTAGATTTGTAACTTTCATTTTCTCACGCACCGTGGTGGTAGTTATTATGTTTCAACCATCAAAGTTTGTGTTTTTTTTATCCATGCTTTTTCTGTGTGATTTTCCCAAACATCAAAGTTTGTGTTTTTTCGTCAGTGTGTTTTTCATCCGCTCATTTTGTGTTTTCATTACAAAAGTGGTATTTTATAACGTTTGCTTTCATTTTGTTTCACGACCAGCTAGCATAATGTCTTTGCAATTTCAAAATCCAACTAGCTTTGTGGTAAGCGGACCTTCCGAAGTTGGAAAGTCTTATTGGGTCCTACGTTTTATAGACAGTCTAAAGCAACTTTGCCCTGAAATCAAACAGGTTGTTTATCACTACAAAGTATTGCAAAAAATGTTTGATCATTAAAAAACTTTAAACATGCTGAGTCTTGAAGACCTAAAAGAAAGTCGAAATGCGTTTTTGGTACTAGACGATTTGATGTTTGCCAATTCTGAATTTTTATCCAAAATCTATACCATCTACTCCCATCACTTTCATATAAGTGTTCTCATGACCGTGCAAAATTTGTTTCATAAAGGCTTGAGTGAAATAAGTCTCAATGCACAAATTATGGTACTCTTTAAAAGTTGTAGGGACGTAAACCAAATTGCACACTTTTTACGTCAGATCTACCTCAAAACGTATAAAAATGCTCTTGAAGCCTATAAAGACGCTGTATCTTCGGAAAGAGGTTATTTGGTGATTGACTTACGCTGCGAAACACATGATAACCAACGTCTGCGTTCAGGGATTTTTCCAGAAGACACGCATTATCTTTATCAATGAACCGCTTGAGAAAAAATGGGTCCACCTTGCGTTTGCTACAAGAAGCTCCTGCACCTTTGCAAAAGCGTATTCTAGACAAAGCGTCGTCCGAGTTAATACGTTGTCTTTGTGACTGTGCTCACGACGTGCTGCAAGGAAACGTCAAGATATCGCGTCAACACAAGCAGAAATTAAAACCGCACAAGACCAAATTTCGAAAGTTGACTGACCGTAAGGTAGCGTTAAAAACAAAACAAAGAATTATACAAAAAGGTGGATTTTTACCCATCTTGTTGTCTGCACTCGCTCCTGTCATTAGTGGTGCATTAGGGAGTTTTATAAAATAAGAAAGTTAATCGCGTTGGAACCTGAAGTGTATAAAAACTATCAAAAACAAACATTAAGTCACTGATAAAAAAGTACTTTCTGAACTGGATGCTAAAATGCAAGAAATTTTAACTTCCCACCGACCCGACAGCGAGAAAATAACCCTTTATAACGAGGCGTTGCAAAAATTGCAGTTATTTCTGAAAAAGTTTCAATCAAAAACACTAGTGAAAAAACCTTTTCTGAAAATGCAGTGCTAAAGCGTTTTAAAAAACGAACCAAAGCCAAAAAACTTTTCAAAGACGCCACTAGCAAAAAGAATTTAGATTGGGATGAGGACGGTCAAATGCTTTTAGACGATCAAGTAGTACCTGGATCTCATAGCGAAGATTTGTTTCAATCCACCCTAAAAAAACGAGACCCTACTTTACCCGGTGCACGCGAGTTTGAATTGATGCTATGGGAGAGCGTTTAAATTATTACAATCCTAAAAAAGAAGCTTCTTTCTCCGAAGCACACTGTTTTTCAAAGCAACCCAACAATGGTTGCAATCACAAGACACTTATACGCTTCACAAACCCGTACGAAAAAATTTCAAGCGCAGAAAAACAATTGTGCCTGGCGCCAACTTTCAAATGCAAGCCAATCTTATTAATTTTTCTTTGCTCAAGTCGTACAACGACCATTATAAATAACATTTTGGTGGTTATTGACGTGTTCTCGAAAAAAGCCTTTACCGCTTACTTGAAAACCAAATCAAACTCGGACATGTTCCAGGCTTTTGAGCAGTTGATGCCTGAAATTGACAAGATTCAAAAATTGCAGACGGATATGGGATGCGAGTTTTTGAATCGACCCTTTCAAACCTGGTTAAAACAACACCACGTGGAGCATTTTCACACTCAAAATTTTGACACCAAAGCATCCATTGCTGAGCGATTCATACGCACTTTGAAGGAGAAACAATGGCGTTATTTTACCTACACCAACAGCCGAAGATACGTGGAAGTGCTGCCTGCTCTGGTTGAATCTTACAACAACACCTATCAAAACCAAAATTGAAAGTAGGTGATCAAGTCAGACTGTCCATGACTCGAATGCAGTTCAGCAAAGGTTACTTTCCCGGTTGGACGGACGAGTTGTTTTAAGTTGCTCAAGTGTTTCGAGACAATCCTCCCTATTACAAAATCAAAGATTTACAAGACGAGTGGTTGGAAGAAACTTTTTACGAAGAAGAGTTGCAGAAAATCTATAAAAAGAATGACGTGTTTTGAATCGAGCGTATTCTCCAACAACACAAGCGCAAGAAAGGTGTTGAATTTTTAGTAAAGTGGTTTGGATATCCTGCTTCTTTTAATTCTTGGGTGCCAGAAAAGCACATGTTATGTCTCCTTTAAAAATCTTTGACATTGTTTTGTTTGGTGCACAAGTTTTGGTAATTTACATTGTGGTTTCCATCAGCTTGTACAATTTATCACAAAGCAATGACAACAAAGAACTTTGGATTAGTTTGCTAAGTAGCTCTGTGGGTTATTTGCTTCCGTCGCTTTTTCTCAGCGAACATGTTCCTCACCCTCCCCAGTAATTCTTCTATGGACATTTTTCCTGAAAACAAAGTTTCCGATTACACGGTGCACTTGCCCAAAGAAATTAACTTGTCCGGATCGTGGGAGTTGGGTCTGTCCGAGATTCTGTACCCCAACAGCTGGTACAATATCGACACCAACAAATGTTACATTTTCTATCGACGCGGTGCTGTGCAATTTTTTACAGTGCTACCAGCAGGCTATTACCAACAACCGCAATACGTCGTGCGTCAGATACTTCACAAAATGAAACGAAAGTTTCAAGCTAGAAACAAAGCGTTGGTCGGCGAAGGAGTTTTGACGAAACCAATCGATTTTCTCTTTGATCTCACCTACAATCCTCAAACACAACGTACCACCGTGTCCATTCAGCACAAAAACGGAGCACCTACAGTGGAACGCGAAGGTAGCATGCAACCGGATGTGACGGTGACTTTTTCCGAGCAGTTGGCTTCTCTCTTAGGTTTTCAAAAGGCATGGCATCCAGAAATCGGAGAGTACACTTCAGAAAAAGTTGCCAACGTAGACACCGTGAATACCATCTATGTCTATTGCGATTTTATTGAACCTAGAACAGTTGGTCACACGCTCAAACCCTTGCTTGCTGTCCTTCCGGTAACAAGAAAGTCGGGTGCTTACATCTCCAAAAGGTACGACAAAATACAATACCACCCTGTATTGAAGAAAAATTTTAGCGATATTCACATCTCGCTTCGTGACGATCAAGCAAAACGAATTCGTTTTCGCAAGGGAAAAGTGATTGTGACTTTGCATTTACGACCCAAAAAACTAAATTCGTCATAAAAACCAAATGCAAAGGAAAACGTGGTTATTGTAAGAAATCAACGGTAGCAGAAACATGAGGGTAAAATATTGTTGCGACGCAAAGGCTTACGAAAACTATTAATTGTCTCAAGTTGGTCATGGTATGCCTTATTTTGCGGGGGCACGAGTGCAACAAGGTTATGGACTAGGCAATCTGTTTAGTTCCATTGCCAAAAGCGTTCTTCCTTTGGTCAAAAAAGGTGCCAAAACCCTGGGAAAACAAGTGTTGCAAAGCGGTATCGAGTTTGCTTTCAATGTCTTACATGGTAAAAATGTCAAACAAGCTGCTATTGACCAAGCAAAAACAGCCGGTTCCAATCTCTTACAAGGCTCAACAAAAAATAGGAAAGCGAAAAGCAGCACCGAGAAAAGTACAAAAGAAAAAACGCAAGAGACATCACAACATTTTCTCGTAAACCATGGCGACGTTAGTACACCCCAGTTCGGCAGAATCCACCACCTCTCAACTGGATTTTTTTTCGGTGCCACCAAGTCAAACTAGTTTGGAGGAAGGAAGTTTTACCGAATACCATCCTGTATCTGTATTGACCTCCACAGGTCCTATTGAATTTACGATTAGTGCTGAAAACTCCAATTACGTTGATCTTGCCAATAGCTTTTTTTATGTGCGTGCAAGCGTGACTACTGCAGCCGGAGCTGATTTGGCAAAAAATGTGGAAATTGCGCCTGAATGTAGTTTTTCACATACGCTATGGACGCAAGTGGATGTGTATTTGAACGGTTCGCTAGTGAAACAACCCCACAACAATTATCTTTATCGAGCTTATATTGAAAACTTGCTTAGTTTTGGACAAGAAGCAAAAAAGTCCCAACTTTCTGCTCTGTTGTGGCACGGCAACACGTCAGAACATTTCGATACTCGTGGAGCTACCAACCTAGGTTATACCAAACGAAAAACTTTGGCTGCAGAAAGCAAAGAAATGGATATGATGGGGAAATTGCATCTTGGTTTGTTCTTTCAAAATCGATATTTGTTGAACGGGGTCGAAGTACGTTTGCAATTGATTCGTTCCAACGATCTTTTTTACTTGCATGGAAACGCAAACCAAGCAGATAACAAAGTGTCTTTGAAAGAAGTGACCTTTTTTGTTCGCTAAGTAAAACGCAATCCCGCCGTACAGCTTGCTCATGTCAAAGCCTTGCAACACGGCACTGCAAAATACCCGCTTTGACGTGTGGAAGTCAAGAGCTTTACTGTGCCGACCGGGAATCGAAGCATCACCAAAGAAAATTTGTTTTTGGGTCAATTGCCCACACGAATGGTGGTCGGTGTAGTGGACAATGACGTTTACAACGGTTTCATCACCAAATCTCCTTTTAATTTCAAGCACAACAGCATCAATTTCATGACGATTTACTGTGACGGAGTTCAAATCCCTTCCAAACCACTGCAACCATATTTTACCAACGATCGTTTTGTTCGAAGTTACGTTTGTTTGTTTACGCAAACGGGTCAATATTATCTTGACACAGGAAATGCTATTTCGCGAGAACAGTACAAAGACGGTTGTGCTTTGTTTGCTTTTGACCTCACACCCCAAATGGATTCAAGCGAAGTTGGTTTTGAATTGATAAAGCATGGCAACACACGCATCGAAATTCATTTTGCTACTGCTACTGCACGTACTCTTACGGTCATTGTATTTGCCGAACACGACAACCTGCTGGAGATTGATTAAGACAGAAACGTTGCTTTTGACTATACGGCATGAACACGTTGCAAATCGAATGCTTGCTAAAGAAGGATTTGAGAACCAAAAACATTTTTAAAAAAGTCTGTGCTTTGGATCAGTTGGAAAATCCTACTTTTCCGTGTGCTTACGTCATCAACTCGGACCCGAGTAGTGAACCTGGAGAACATTGGGTTGCGGTTTATTTTGACAAACGTGGACGAGGAGAATATTTTGACAGTTATGGATCATCCCCTACATTGATTGGTTTCAAGTCTTACATGGATGCCTACTCCTTATCGGGATGGATTTACAATCGCAAAACCTTACAGGCGTACTTTTCCAGTTTTTGTGGTCATTATTGTGTGTATTTTGTTTTATTTCGTTATCGTGGCGTACCTTTGCATGCTATTGTATCTGATTTTACGTCAAATCTAACTGAAAACGATCGCTCTATTTCTCGCTTTATTCATAATGTATCACAATATTGATTGTACACATATCGTTTATTAATAAAATACAAAAAGTAAAATCAAAATCTCTTTGGGTTAGAAGGTAGGGTTTCGACCAAAGTTTTGACAGATTTTGAGATTAAGAGCTAGCAACATAGTAAACTGATTCTTTTTATATATAATAAGGTCAAATCATTACCATTCAGAACAAAACGGCGTTCACGCTTCAGGAAATAACTGTCTGTAGTATTCACTTTATAAAGTCATTTTCAATAGAATTAATCTTACACCTGCATAACACTAACACTAAAAATAATTTTTTGAAGCTAAATAGACTTGAAACATATACACAAAATAGAAATAAATGGTCTACTGTCGTTTTTATAAACACTAGAAAGTGAAAATTAATAATCTACAACAAAAATCAAAGTTGTTTAAAGAAAAATTTTTTAATTTTCAACAAAGGTATAATAAAAATCATGGTTGACAAAGAAAAGTTTGGAAAAATTCAACAAGGGTATAGCAAAAATCTAACTTGTTTAGAAAAAAATTAAATATAGGTATCTAAAAATCAAGATTCTTAGAAAAATTTTGAAAAATTGAACAAGGGTTTAACAAAAATCAAGCTTGTATAGGAGAAAATTGAAGATAGGAATGACAAAAATCAAGATAAACTTTTAAAAATTTAACAAAAGAATAATAAAAATCATGATTGACAAAGAAAAGTTTGGAAAAATTCAACAAGGGTATAGCAAAATCAAACTTGTTTAGAAAAAAATTAAATATAGGTATCTAAAAATTAAGATTCTTAGAAAAATTTTGAAAAATTCAACAAAGGTGTAACAAAAATCAAGCTTTCCTAGAAAAAGTTGAAGATAGGAATGACAAAAATTAAGATAAACTTTAAAAAATTCAACAAAAGAATAATAAAATTATGGCTGACAAAGAAAAGTTTGGAAAAATTCAACAAGGACGTAATAAAAAATCAAACTTGTTTAGAAAAAAATTAAATATAGGTATCTAAAAATCAAGATTCTTAAAAAAATTAAACAAAGGTGCGACAAAAATCAAGCTTGTATAGGAGAAAATTGAAGATAGGAATGACAAAAATTAAGATAAACTTTTAAAAATTTAACAGAAGAATAATAAAATTATGATCAACAAAGAAAAGTTTGGAAAAATTCAACAAGGGTACAGCAAAAATCAAACTTGTTTAGAAAAATTGAACATATATATATAACAAAAATCAAGGTTGACAAAGAAAAATTTTAAAAAAGTTGTACAAAAATATAATAAAAAACAAGGTTGCCTAGAGATAAAGTTTTAAAATTGAACAAAGGTATAACAAATATCGAATTTGACTAGAAAAAATTGAAGTTAGTTATGACAAAAAAAACAAGGTTGCCAAAAAAAATTAAGCAAAAGTATAGCAAAAATCACGCTTGCCTAGAAAAAATATTGCAGATAGTTATAAAAAATCAAGTTTGCCTAAAGAAAAGCTTTTAAAAATTATACATAAGTATAACAAAAAACAAGGTTGTTTTACAGAAAAAGTTTTAAAATTGAACAAAGGTATGTAAAAACCAAACTTTCTTGGGAAAAAATTGAGAAATTAAACATAAATATAACAAAAATCAAGGTGTTGTAGAAAAAAAATTAAAGATAAATATCTCAAAAATCGAGCTTGTTTGGGAAAGTTTTTGAAAAATCAAACAAAGGTCTAACAAAAATTAAGATTACATAGAAAAAAAAAAATGAAGATAGATATCGTACAAATAAAAGTTAAGCATACCTAGAAAAATGTTTAAAGTTGATTATAGGCACCTAAAAATTAAACTTGTCTACAAAAAAACTTTTGAATACAGGTATCTTGTGAATTAAAATCAAGGTTGTCTAAGGAACGCTTAAACGTGTACAAATATTGATTAAAAGTTAGCAACATAGTAAGTTGATTCTTTTTGAAAGACGGCAAGGTCAAATAAATACGATTCAGAATAGGAAACGACGTTCACGCTTTAGGAAATACGTGGTAACTGTCTATTGCATTCACTTTATAAAATCTTTTTCAATAGAACTTATTAATCTTATTGTTTTTATTTCTTGTAGAACTTATTAATCTTATTATAAATATTAATTTGAAACTAAATTGATTTGAAACATATATACTCTAAAAAATGAATGATCTACTGTAATTTTTTAGAAATACTAAAATAAAATCAAGACGTCTTTGGGTTAGAACAATGATAGCCAACCCGCGGCCCTTTTAAGGTTTCTGTGCGGCCCAGTTGACATATACTAATCCAGGGGTGGGCAGACTACGGTCCGCGGTATAGATGTGGTGATATGCACTCACTTTGAACCATAATTGGATAGAATTATGTCCGAAATAACCGATTTTACCATGTTAATTACTTCTTTTTAAAGATCACCACAATTTTGGGGGAATAACAATCAAACTAGAGATCAAATCAAAGTAAAGACCTTTTTTTTTTTTTAGAGATCACAACGACTCTGGGAGAAATATAGCAAAATTTGAAGTGAAATCGAAGTGAAGACCTTTTTTTTTTTTAGAGATCACTATTTTTTGGTGAAAAAAATGGGGTGCTTTTTTGTATGGCCCGCCATTGTTTTTTGTGCGTCAAAATGGCTCTCGGCTCAAAAAAGTTGAACACCCCTGGGATAGAAGGTAGAGCTTTGACAAAAACGTTGATAAAACTTGAGATTACGAGCTCGCAACAATTGATTCTTTTTAAAGACGATAAGGTCGAATCATTACCATTCTGAACAGGAAACGACGTGGTTTCAGGAAATACGTCGTAACTGTCTATGACATAGATTTACAAAGTCATTTTCAATACAACTTATTAATCTTATTGTTTTTATTTCTTTTAGAAGTTATTAATCTTATTATTAATATTAATTTGAAACTAATAATCCAGTAATGTTTCACTTTGCCGGTACAGTGCTCAATAACACACGGTTAGAGCAAGTATATTATTATATTTATTAAACACTACACTTTATTAGTTAAAACCACAACAGTCTGTTTCATTCTATTGAATCGTCAGGTGGTCACTAGAAAATCAAAAATATATACTTATTTGCGGTAGAAATAATACGCTTGAAATAAATTACACGTAGTTAATAATGCAAATAATGCAGCTCCTGTGACGTCATACAAGAAAAATAACTCAAAAATATAGAAAATGCTTGTATAGAAGTTTGCATCCATATAAAGGTGAGGGATGGCGAGCCAGGCGTATTGCAAAAAGTATAAAAGGAGGGAGGAAAAATCTACAAAGCAGTGAAAAGGTTACGGGAGAGATTGTATGAGGTGAAAAAGTTAAGTAAGTGAAGTACAGTGCAAATGATAGCGGATTGAAATAAGGGACAAAAAAGGTAATTTAATTAATTTGAATTTGTTCTTGTAGCGGTGTTTTCCGGTAAGTTTCGATCGTTTGTAGGGTGTTGTTGGTTTGATAGTAGTGGTCTGATTCAAACGTAAAATAATTCTAATATTGAAATAGGTAAAGTCGCAAATAATTACGAAAAGTTTTTTAATTTAAATTTGTTTTTATGACGGCATTTTCCATTTAGTTCCGATCTTTTATTCAGCATTGTGGTAGGGTCCGCTCGGAGGATGAAAATTTTTTCAGCTAAGCAGAGGTTGCACCATCTAGCGCCCGGATGGTATAGTGTGGTGCGGGCCGCGATGCTCCATTCAATGGAGGGGTTCTTTCCTATGTCTTTAGCTTGCCAAAAAGCCTTAGATAGCCCGTGCCATTAGACTTTTGCCGGAATTTAAAGCTCTGAGTATGGTTGTAGAAGCGAGCTTTAAATTCGGTTTCACTACAACCATAATAATTTTTGGCAATGCCATCTATTGTTAGGGTGGCTTTATAAATTATAAAGCTTTCACGGCATTGTCCCTTCATCGGGCAGCTGGTTTTAGCCCTGCAGTTGCAAGGTGGCACAGTGCTGGCAGGCTCGGTTCTATGGGCAAGGAGTGCTTTATTGTGTCTGGAAATTATAGCTGCCATGTTGGGCATGCAGCTATAGCTCAGTTTGATGTTGTTTTTATTGCATATTTTGTGCAAGCGGTGATGGGGAGGGAAGTGTTTCTCGAGCAAGTGAAGGAAGACCTTTCCGATGTTAGTCTTTACATGCTCGCTGAAGGGTGGGTTGAACCACACTATGTTCCGCTTTCTGGATTTCCTTTTATGGGAGCCGGATGGGGTGATGTATTGCAGTCCACCGGGATGTCCACTTCTTTGCATAGCCTCTTCATACTCCGGGATAGCTCTGGTGAATTCCTCGCGGTTGTACGAGAGCGATGAGAGGCGGTCAGCAAGCATCGACGGGAGTTGTTTCTTTATAGCGGTCGGGTGGTTTGAATGTTGGTGGATATAGAGTGGTTGGTCGTTAGGTTTGCGGTAGGGCCAATATTTCCCCGATTTCAAGTTGAAGGTAACATCGAGGAAATCGGTTTGGACTAGATTGGTTTCAGCTGTGATGTTTAAGCCGTGTTGGTAAAATAGCTTGATGATCTTTTTCTTTATGCGTTCCGAGGTAGGGCCCGAAGCATTTTCTAGAATGGCCAAACCGTCTCTCTATAAAGGCCGATGTTCTTGGCACCTACAAGTTGGGATAATTGGTGGAGGATAAACAGGCCAACCAACTCACATACTTCCGCTCCATCATAGGACCCCACTTAATTTGAAACTAAATAGATCCTTAATTTGAAATCCTTAATTTGAAACTAAATAGATTTGAAACATATACACTCTAGAAAGTAGACATCTCAAAAGTCACTGTTATAAACACTAGAAAGTAAAATATACAAAAATCGAGACTTTATAAATTTTGTAAAACCGTTTTCAATAGAACTTATTAATCTTATTGTTTTTATTTCTTTTAGAGGTTATTAATCTTATTATTAATATTAACTTGAAACTACATAGACTTGAAACGTATAAACATTAGAAAGTAAAAGATAGGGTTTGGACTTTTTTGTTGGCTCATGAAACCGTTTGAGGACCCTCCTTTAGGTAAATTGGGGTTAAGAAAAAGTTAAACCAATTTTTCTGAAATTTTTATAACCTAATTCTGAGGTCATATTTCGATGGCAACAATACCATAGCCACATATCAATTTCGTGAAGTCATGTTTTAATTACTATGCGCATTTTTTACTTAGCCGTACTGTAACAACTGTTTAATACTAATCAATTTCTAAATCTTCGCCTCCAGTTTTAAGTCGAGCCTGTACGCTGATATGGCCTGTAGTAGAGTACGCCATTGGTACATACCAAAAATTGTTTTTGTTTCAATGACTTTATTGAAATAATTTTTTTTTTTTTAATAGAATAAGAGTAAATAAAAAGACGATTTGTTATTACTGTAAACCTCGGTTAATCCAGATAAAATCTACTCCGAAATTACTTTTATTATTAAAATGCGATTTTTCTCCTCTGCAATATTATAATACCGACTTCAGGGCCCACCGAATTGTCTTCTTTACATTATGCTGCATCAATAGTTTCTATATTTGACAATTTTATTATTGAGTTACTCATAAATTGAATTAATGTGATTTTTATCGATTAACCCAAAATGACATCAAGTTTGAAAAATATTCACTGGAATCTCAATCTTCGTCTATTGCGAATAAATCTATATTTTATTAACTTTTCACGCAAAAGCACGCGATAATTTCTGACTTCGCAATCTACCGACTAGGTCGTAATCAAAGAAGAAACGAGCACAGAATTTAACAAACGATTATTTGCATCGAAAACGTCCGATGATAATAATACAAAATACAAATTTAAATATGAGTTTAAACAAGATAATTAAATAATACAAGTTTAAATATGAGCGAAAACAGATTGAAAATTGAAACATTTTTACAAAACTGAACAAACGATACAAAAATATGCTCAAAAACGACATAAAACAATAACACAATTAATTGAAAAAGATCGGGTGGCAACATATTTTTGCTTTAAGGGAAAATAGTAGATAGTCAGTAGTCACTTTATTATTATGCTTGCTTACAAATTTGTTAAAAGTATTGATTTACTTAGATAAAATAGAATTTAAAAAAAAAGAATCAACTTGTAATTTTCATAATCTAACAAACGATGATTTCATTCTTATGATTAAGGTCTTTCCCGCAACTAAGTCTGTATGTGCACTTTACTTTATTAAGTAAATCAGCAAATAAGATATTCAAGTCTGATTACAGAATAACCGTGAAAAGTTACAACAAGAAGTCTGAAATAACGAGCTGTGATTGGCTGAGGAAAATAGTTTTTTACTTTGCTGATTTCGTCACGATTTCCTGGAAATATCTGAAAAACAGCAAAGTCTTTATAATACATTTCGGATAATACGCGATTTTATTTCTCCAGATAACAAAGAGTAGAATTGTCATTATTATTGTATAAAAAAATAATTAAGTTCAATATTTTACAGTAGAAGTCTAGTCGGTCCGTCTAAGCTTAGTTGGTTAATTAAATAGACCAAAGCGTTACACCCAGTTCGATTCCAACTAGAGTCGAACTAAGTGTAGTGTTTGTGAATAATTATTATTGTAAATTGAAACATAAATGGCAACACTGTACATATTGTTATGTAATTGTTTGTAGTTTGAAATATAGACGCGTTTGGTAAAGGAACGCGTGCACAGGTCTATTGGACTATCAGGTTTAATCCGTGAAGATAACCAACAGACACTACATTGGCGACGAGGAAAAGATTTAGAAAAAAAGATGGAGCAATATAAGTTTGATACGAGTACGTTTAACTGCGTTAGTAATGGTGTAGGAACCAGATGGATTAAATGGAAAAGAGCATTCGAAATTTATGCAAATGCAAGAAAAATAAATGATCAAAAACAAAAATGTAATATGCTTCTTCATTGCGGTGGTATGCAGCTTCAGGATATTTATTTTACGTTAAAAGGAGATCTGTCTAAGTATGATGATGCTGAAAAAGCTCTAACACAATGTTTTCAACGCAGCATAAATGTACCATTTGAACGCCACGTGTTTAGGAATGCGAGTCAAAGAGATGACGAAACAATCGAGCAATTCATTACGCGTTTGACACAAAAAGCAAAAACATGCGAATTTACCAAAGTCGAAGAGCATATAAGAGACCAAATAATTGAATAATGTAACTCAAATGTATTGCGTCAAAAATTTTTGGAAAAAGGAAAAGAGTTAAATCTGGAAATGCTAAGAGAGATAGCAAGGTCGTACGAAACCGCAGTAGCTGAAATAAAAAATTTTGCTAAGCCCGAAGAGGTCAAGCAAAAAGAAAGAGAAAATGTAAACCGTTTGTTGAAAAAGTCAAGTGCTGGTAGGTTTGCTAATTTTGATAAACCTAAATCGCATAATCAAAAAAAATGTTTTCGTTGCGGAAAAACAGGTCATCGAGCGAAAAATCTTAATTGTCCGGCAAGAAACCGTGAATATTTTAAATGCAATAAAACGGGACATTATGTGCGATGCTGTAAAACGAAACTAGCGCTGAATAAAAATAAAGAATTTAATTCGAAAAGTCAAAGCGTAAAGGCCCGTTTCCACTACGAGCGTGGAAAAAAGCATTCTTTGTTTGTTTTATTGATTTTTTTTTGCGCTCGCTTCAATTTTAACCGCTCGCTTCAATCGAAGATGAATAAAAGAGACAAAGAATGCTTTTTTCCACGCTCGTAGTGGAAACGAGCCTTACGACAACTTTACGATCGGGGAAAGTTCCTAGCAGATGACTCAGGTTTTCTTTTTCCTTTAAATGCGAGAAATCAAATTGAAAGACGAAAAATATTTATTGGTGATGTGGATGTGGAAGTAGAAATGCTTATTGATTCGGGAGCAACATGCAATATTTTAGATCGACAATTGTGGGAATTTTTAAAAAAGAATTCGATTAAATGTAAATGTTACTTTACCGAGAAGAAATTTATGCTTATGGAAGTAAAGAACCGCTAAAGCTTGCGGGAGGTTTTAAAGCAAAAGTGTTTTTTAATAATAAAGTGATTGACAATGTCGATTTTCTTGTTTTGGAAGGAGAAGGAGAACCGATATTAGGTTCAGACACGGTAACAAATTAGTAATTTTGGAAATTGAACCTGAAATTAACAACTTAGCTAAAGAGGATTCTACAGCTGAAATAGTTAATCGGCATAAAAGTTTATTTAAAGGGATAGGTAAACTGAAATATTTTCAATTAAAAATCCCAATTGACTCATCTATAGAACCTGTTTGTCAAACTGTACGTCGGGTGCCATATCATCTACATGATAAATTGTCACAAAAACTGAAAGAATTAGAAAAACTTGATATCATTGAAAAGACAACTGGTCCGACACATTGGGTATCACCTGTAATTGTTGTGCCAAAGTCCCATGGAGATATTCATTTATGTGTTGACATGAGAAGAGCAAATTTAGCTGTAAAAAGGGAAATACACCCTATTCCAACTACTAAAGAGTTACTCCAAGAGATGAACCAAAGTAAAATATTTAGTAAGCTAGACGTGAAATGGGCTTATCATCAAATTGAATTAGACCCAGAGTCGAGAGATATAACAACGTTTGCAACTCATGAAGGATTATTCAGATACAAGAGATTAATGTTCGGAGTAAGCTGTGCTCCAGAGATGTACCAGAAACAATGCAACAAACCTTGGCACGATGTAAAGGAGTGAGTAACATCCTAGATGACATCATTGTATTTGCATCTTCAGAGAAAGAGCACAATGAAAGATTAGAAGAAGTATTGAAAAGGTTGAAAAAAAAGGCCTGAAACTCAATAAAGAAAAATGTTTTAATATGATGAAATTAGAATTCATGGCCATGTACTTTCCAAAGATGGTGTTGCACCAGAAGGATCGAAAATAAAAGCAGTAGCATCTGCAAGAGAACCAAAGAATGCCAGTGAAGTTTGCAGTTTTTTGGGACTGGTGAATTATTGCGGACGATTTATTCCTGATTTGGCAACTATCGCAGAACCATTGCAAAAATTAACACGAAAAAAGTATTATGTTTACATGGGGTGAATCCGAAGAAGAATCATTTCAAACATTGAAACAAAAATTGTGTGACCCACCTGCTTTAGATTATTTTGACAAAATATGTCATACCCAAGTAATTGCAGAAGCGAGTCCGTACGGTCTAGCAGCGGTGCTAGTGCAAAAGCAAAATGGTCAAAATCGTATTATAGCGTACGCGAGTCGAGCATTATCACAAATAGAGAGAAAATACTCTCAAACCGAAAAAGAAACTCTTGCGTTAGTGTGGTCATGTGAACGTTTTCATGTGTATTTATACGGTGCTGATTTTGATTTATTAACTGATCATAAAGCGTTAGAATTTATATTTTTTCCAAGGTCGAAACCTAGTGCGCGAATAGAACGATGGATGTTAAGATCGCAACCTTATCGATATAAAGTAATTCATATTGCGGGAAGTAAAAACATTGCTGATTTTTTGTCACGATTGTTTAAGGAAAATGTGATCAAAAATACTGAAAATGACGATAGTATTAATGAATACGTAAATTTGATTGTGAAATATGCTATGCCTATTGCTTTAACCACACATGAAATTGAAAAAGCGAGTAATGCGGATAAAGAGTTAAGAAACTTAAGAGATTGTATATTGTCGAATGATTGGCTAAAACTTGATTGTAAATCGCATTTACCTGTGCGACGATTGGTTTTATTGTATTACGGGGAAGGAGAATAGTAATCCCTAGCGAGTTACGCGAACATGTGCTTAATTTAGCTCACAAAGGTCATCCCGGAATCGTAATGATGAAAAATAGATTGCGGAGTAAAGTATGGTGGTCTGGTATTGATAAAGATAGCGAACGATTTTGTAAAGAATTTTATGGTTGTCAATTAGTAAGCAAACCGATTGCGCCAGAACCAATTAATTGTACTAAATTACCACAAGGACCATGGCAAGATTTAGCATGTGATTTATTAGGACCATTACCGTCGGGTGATTATATGTTCGTTGTTGTTGATTATTTTAGTAGATATTTTGATATTGCTGTTATTGAAAAAGTGACATTTGTAAAAATTGTTGCTTGTTTTGAGAAAATGTTTGCTATTCATGGTATACCAATTTCGATAACTTGTGACAATGGGCCTCAATTTAAAAGCTTTGAATTTAAAGAATATTTGCGTGTAAGTGGTATTAAGCTTCATAATGTTACTCCTTTATGGCCTCAAGCAAATGGAGAAGTCGAACGACAAAACCGCACTTAGTTGAAACGTATAAAAATTGCTCAAGCCGAAGGTAAAAACTGGAGAAGTGAAATTTATTCATTTTTGTTAATGTATAGATCGACGCCACACTCAACAACTGGTGTGAGCCCGGCTGATTTGTTGTTTAATCGTAAGTTGCGTACGAAATTGCCTCAGTTAGAAATGTATTGTGATTACGACTTTGATGTGCAAAAATGTAGAGATAACGATGCTGAAATGAAGGAAAAAGGGAAAATGTATATTGATGTAAAACGTAATGCTGTTAAAAGTGATTCGAAAGTAGGAGATAAAGTTCTGTTGAAACAAAATGAAAGTAACAAAATGTCGACCGTGTATCGTAAAGATCCGTTTATTATAACTGAACGAAAAGGAAATTGTGTAACAGTTCAAAATGACCATGTGTGTCTCAAGCGAAACGTAACGCATGTAAGAAGATTTAACCCTGGTACAAATGTATGTGATTATTCTCGAAATGACGGTGGGGAGACGCATGATTCTGATTCCACACCTGATCATGTAAATAGCTATTGTGAAAATAACGTAGAAAACAATGTTAAGGCGAAATGTTTGCGCCCTCGAGAAATTCTTAAACAACCGAAACGTTTTGATAATTGAGTAATATTTTAAAGCAAGAATGGAGGGGATGTGTAGTGTTTGTGAATAATTATTATTGTAAATTGAAACATAAATGGCAACACTGTACATATTGTTATGTAATTGTTTGTAGTTTGAAATATAGACGCGTTTGGTAAAGCAACGCGTGCACAGGTCTGTTGGACTATCAGGTTTAATCCGTGAAGATAACCAACAGACACTACATTGAGGACTTTTAATTTGTGTAATGAAAGGTTTTTTTCTTATGGTGTTCAGCATTAAAAAGAGAGTGCAATAAAGCATCTGCAAACTTCTTGGTTTATTTGGTGCTGCCCTATAGTGACCACAGCACTTTTATGTGTTGTGCTCGCGCAATTGAAACAAATGTGTTCTTGTTTAAAGTTTATGTTTTAGAACTCTAAATAAAGAACTCTAAAATATTGCTTTTGGAAATATTGTTTCCGAGAACTCTAAATATTGTTTTTGGAACTTACAATAATTCTTTGAGGTTAGGACAAAACCAATAAACGAATAAATTTTTTTACCTAAAATAAAAATAAAAAGACATTATACAATTTGTACTTTCACTTAAAAGTTTAACTGAAAAATTTCAGTTTTTTCAACATTTTTTTTTCCCTATCAATTTCCGAACAAAATACATTTTTGATAATTAAAAAATTTTACCTTGCTTTTGAAAATTAAAATAGAAGTAATACCGACTAAACTTCTAACCTTATTAGAATAAAACCCCCAGTTTAATCTCTGCTGCCCTTTAGTGACCACAGTACTTATATGTGATGTATTCTCGTTATATGAATAAATGATTTAGCAAAATTGTTTTTGAGACATTTATCAATTCCTTGAGGTTAGGGAAAAACGACTATAAGAATGAAACTTCAAACTTTCACTAAAAAGTTTAATGGAAATATTTAAGGTTTTCTCCTTTCGTTTTCCCTATCAATTTTCAAACTAAATATGATAAATACCAAATTTGAACTTGCCATCGGAAGTTAGGATAATTCCTAAAAACGACAAGATTTTTAAACTTCTTTCAACAAAAATGCCAAACAAATAAAAATGAAAAAAATACAAGCAAATTGCCATCTCAGGATCCAGTTAAACTGTACTTTGCTGAAAAGTTTTAAAAAACGTCTCTTCGCCGTGGGAGGTTTGATTCATGTATTTTCTTTACGACGCTGAACATTTTGTTATACAAACAATTCTACCCCTGTCACACTTCTCGAAATAAACCGTGTTGATTTAACTGCATGAAATTATTCGCGGTAAACATGAACGCTGATGTTCACACTGATGAAATTCAATTATGTAAACCAATAGTTTCTGGGGTGTGCATTATGTGTTCGTAATGGGCATAGTATACACAAAAATCTTTTATCCAACATAAATCACGAACACTTTGAGCAAATTTTGCCTCTCACAAGTCGAAATTTTTAAAACTTGATGTAATTTTTTTTAAATACAGAAAAGATCTGTCTTAAAAGCTACAGTAAGTTGTTTCAATGACGTAACAAATGAAAAAAGTAACATCTTACAACATCTTGTCCACTGCTTTGAATTGCCTGTAAATTTGTGGGTACATTTCCGTACCATATCTTATAGCTGGTGATCCATTGATTTGCATTTGGTGGCGCAGGTCTGCCTTGAGTCACCACACCAACAATTCGAATATCTCGTCCAAAATCAACTTGAATCCAAGCTCCATCGTTTTGGCCTTAAACATTGAAAATATCAGAATTAGAAAGCAAACTTCATGTTTCTGACTAGAATGCGAGAAACTGTAAGTTTAATCTTCATCTCACCAACTCGTTTGATACTAAATCTTATAAAATCAAGAGGGTCGAAACCTATACAAATTATCTTAAGTAAATAAACTTGTTTAGCAAATAGTGTATTTTTTTAATTAAAAGAAATTTTAAAAATTTTAAAAACGCCAGAATGTGCAACAGTGTAATGAATTGGATCTATATTCAATAAAATGTTTGCAAAAACGCGTTCTTTAAATTACCGCAAATGGCAAAACTCTAAATTTTCGTATAAATCTTTTCTTTGCTTAAAAAATAGCTTTTACAAAGTAGTGTTTTGCTTTGTGGTTCTATTAGTTTGGGTAATTACTTGGGAGCAAGCTGGGTTTTTAACGCAAAAAGTCAACCTTTTATCACGTCCTCCTGTAACACAAAATAATCATGGATTTTTTTGAAGCCGAGAAAAAGACTGGTGCCGTATTAGTCAATATGACAGCGGCATATGACTTCTTCTGACATCATAGATTTACTTTATGCAGAATGCTAAGACTTCTGCAGGATAAGTGCATGGTCAGAATGATCATGAATTTTTCCGTAACTTGCTAGGCAGCGAAAAAGTCCAGTTACATTTTTGAACGACCTCACAAATTTTAAGGCTTATTTAGAAAAATCTAGTAAATTTTTTAATCTGCTTACATTTTTGTATTTTTTAAAATAAACTGATACCAACTGTAAGGTACTGTATAGTTTCTACGCAAAAATAGGGTATGGCTTCTATAGTGGCCTGTAAGTGTAGCGCAAAGGAGCGGATAGCAGAGTACGTGTATATCATCGTGTCCCTATCTATCACCATCTAAATGGAGCACATGCTCTCTCTCTCAGATGTGGACAATAACCTAGGGACCTGGATGATAAATACATGTCCGATTATTTAATAAACTATTCAATTTCCACCATCCTCCTAAAGGAAGAAGAAGAATTGTGAGATTTTTTTTTGAAAAATAACAGAAACATATTCTATTGACAGTAAACTAAAGTTTGTTTGGTTTCGCGCAAAGTAACTAAACAAAATTGCTCGTATATAAATGTAAGTCTAAACTGATGTGGGATGATATGGATTAGTGTGATAAAACTCTGACTTAAGAGTTCAATGCTCAGTCTAACTTCGTAAATTTTTTTTCTTTTAGCAATAGTAATTTACGACAAATTTCTAAATGGGATCACTCTGCTTGAACAATTATTATGGTGACTCCACTTAAAACAAAAAAATCAACAGGTCAACACTAACACAAACAGAAAAATTTAACAAAAATTTGTAAAACACATATTATCGAATTTTTGCGTCTAAATAGTAATGTTCCGGAGGTTAATTCTCAGCATTGCTTATGTGTGATACGATTGTGACGTCAACGCCCTTTTTCTTTCGTGGCTGCTTGATGATTGCCTTCAGTCATTTTATTCAGCGCACGTGCTTGGAAAAGCGTGGTAAAATTATTGAATTATTTTTTGCACTGTCTTCGTTAACTGTATTAAACCTTAAAAGAGTTACAAGTTAGTGTGAAGTTGAATCTCGCTAGCTAACAACGAGATTCGTCAATACGGACAAGGCTAGCAATTCTGTCAGGTCCAAGCAGCTTTTACTTTTTGATTATAAAATTATACGCTTTACTGGTGGCGACGTGGCAATTTACTTTCTCGTTAACTTCAATTCATTCAGTTTGAGTCGTTGCAGCGGATGGTCGTATCGTCACCAGCTCGCATAAACTGGAAGTGAATCCATAAACTCATAAATTAAGTGAATTGAATTAGTTAATATTAAGTTGAAATGTTTTCATATTTTAGATATTCGTATTTATTTTTTGTTTATTTATAGAAATTGAATTAAAGGATTTAAATCAACTTAAGCTGTCCGGCCGTGGCTGTCATACAATAAACACACAAGCGCAAGCGCTAGGGTTTGTTCTGCGTGTTTATTACCGGGTTGTGGGCGCATTTAATCTGCGTCTAACAGCATTGATCAACAAAAAATACCTTTTTTTCTAAACAAGAACAAGAGCATTTATTTTTGTGTAACAGCGAGGCGCTGATTTCGAATCTGGCGTTAGTTTTTTTCTATTAATAGTTCATCAGATTTTAAAGGTATGAGAGGATGCAAGCATTTTATACTCTATAAAAGGTAGCCTGACATGCTTGCCATAACTCAGTGGCATTGCACATTTGCCAATAGTTAAAGCTCTAATTGTGTTTGTAGAAAGTAGAAACGAGTTTTAAATTCGGTTTTACTGCAACCGTAATAATTACTGGAAACCCCACCTGTTAGGGTGGCTTTGTAAATGATGGAGCTTTCGCGGCATTGTCCTTTCATCGGTTTAGACGCGCAGTTACACGGTGGCATAGTGTTGGCAGGCTTGGTTCTGTAAGCAAGAAGAGCTAGGTTGTGCCTGGATATCATAGCTGTCATGTTGGGCATGCAGCTATAGCTCACTTTGATGCTATTTTGGTTGCAGATCTTGTGCAAGCAATGCTGAGAAGGAAAGTGTTTGGTGAGCAAGTGAGGGAAAACCTTTCCTATGTTAGTCTTTACATGCTTGCTGAAGGGTGGGTTAAACCACACTATGTTCCTCTTTCTGGATTTCCTCTTATGGGAGCCCGTTGGGCTGATGTACTGCAACTTACCGGAATGTCGCTTTGTTGCATAACCTCTCCGTACTCCAAAATAGCTCTGGGGGATTCCTCGCGGTTACACGAGAGCAGAGAAAGGCGATTAACGAACATTGACAGAAGTTGTTTATTTATGGCGGGCGACTGGTTTGAATGTTGATGGACGTTGAGTGGTTGGTCGTTAAGCTTGCGGTAGGGCCAATATATCCCCGACATCAAGTTGAAGGTAACATTGAGGAAATTAGTTTGGACGAGGTTGGTTTCGACTATGATGTTTAAGCCGTGCTAATGAAATAGCTTTGTAATTCTTTTCTATATACGCTCCGAGGTAGGACCCCAAGCGTTTTCTACGATGGCAAAACCGTCGTCCAAATAAAGACCAATGTTCTTGACTTCCACAAGCTGAGATAATTGATAGGGAATAAACAGGCCAACCAACTCGCACACTTTGGCTACGTCACAGAAACTCATAGTAACGTTAATAAGTAAGCCGTTGTTTTTGATCCAGGCACCGTCTCTGCTAAAAAGAGGAGATTTCCTGCAATGATGAATAAATCTGCTGTCGTTCTTGTTGAATTTTACACATCATTTGGTGAAAATAATAACGTCGTCAAGCAGTTTCTCCGAAATGGAGGGTTAGAAATCGATGACATCAAATGTCAGCAATTTGCATCTCTCCTTGTAAGGAAAGTCTTTAAAAACACAAAATTACTGCTGTAGTGCTTCACCATTGGTGTGGAACGGTAAACTGTTGTATTTTGTTGCTAATTTTTTGCAGAATTTGCTCACTTAACCTCAAAAGGTTGGAATTAGCAGGGTTTATTATTATACAAGCAGGTCAACAGCCCGTAGGATTCTATATGAATAAGTGATAGATCGGGCAAATGCGCATTAAAGTAGCCTACTAGCTCTCCCTAATCACACCAGCACCTGATCCACCAG
Organism: Diplosoma virens; assembly: GCA_963680785.1. NCBI lineage: Eukaryota > Metazoa > Chordata > Ascidiacea > Aplousobranchia > Didemnidae > Diplosoma > Diplosoma virens. The sequence goes on along the minus strand of OY796881.1, from coordinate 1,205,399 downwards.
GGAGAAATTTAATTTGAAACAAAAGGCAGTAAAATCACAAAATATGATTATATAAACAAATTACTCCAGAATGCAAAAGGCTACTAAAGTTACGATTTAATAGAAAGGTTGACCGAATCTAAAACATAAAAAGCAAGAGTTAAATTATAGATTACCTTAGATTACCAGATTTGAGAAGATCCTGTCGCGCATATGATTACTACAAAAAGCAACAACCAGTCACGAACGCAGGTTGAATTAAGTTCGTCACCCGGATGTAACAAATTTCGACAACAAAAAAAAAGGGACAACGAAATAAGCAGATTAGCCGTAACAATTATTTTACATTTAGTATTGTTCGGAAAATTTGGTTTGTGGTCCGTAAATGTAATGAAAGCTTTTTGTTCAGCTGCTTGTTCTATTCTATTATCCAATTTAAGTTGTTCTGCAAGATGTTTAGCTTTCATGTTTATTTCTTTTGCTGTGTCTTAATTGATTTTCTGATATTTAGTGGTGATGCTATCCTGCAGCAATTTTACGTAATCCTTGACTTCAACCTTATAAAGATTTGTGGTATCATCAGCAGGGCTGTGGACGTGTTGATAGCTTTTGCGTCCTTTACCAGCTGGGCTTGAAAGGGGTTTGAAACTAGTTTGAAAGTTAGCGAGCGGGCCATTTAATACGGGTCAAACTCAAATCGAGCAAGCGATAGCAAACCTTCAAATAATTTTGTTTTTTACGTATTGTTTATTGTAGCAGGTTGATTGATTTTACCACTTTATATTTGCTCTCAACTTTGTTTCGCTTGCTTTTCTGTATCTTTGATTTGTCGGCTTATATTTGATGTTAGCTTTGTTTTGAATTTCTGCTGTTATAATGGCTGGCGCTGCATGCAGTAATTCATTCGATTTGTTTGATAATGTAGAGCAAAAAATTGCTGTACGTGGTGACAACATGTTAGCAATAATGATCATCCTGCCTCTCTTTCTTCAGCCGTTAAAGTCTTTTTCTATGCTGAAGATTTCGCCATTCATCTCTCCTCCTCAAACATTGAACGTGCAATTGCGGCAGTTTAGACTTCCCTCAACAAACTGGTGAAATGGTTCTTCAAGACACCACATAAAATGGTTCTTTAAGTGGCGTCTACTTCTTAACTCTTTCAGATGTGAGTCATCTTTCTTTAGCCTAAACCCCTATCAATCTCGTTTTAAACTCTTCTATCAATTCTCAATACCTCACTTAACTTTAATCCAAATTAGCCCATTTTCGTTAAACTTCCGACCGAATCTTTCTTTCAAACATCATTTTTTATCTTTACGGAGAAAGTTTCACAACCGATTTCTTGCATTCCGCTCTATTGCCTCTGCTTCTTGGGGTTCCTCTAAAGAATCTCTTTGTACTAAATACAAAGCCTTTATTCACCCCGTTTTTATCTTTGCTTTTTCATGTTGGCTTCCTTTCTCGTTCCCCACCTATATCCCCTTCGGAGAAAGAATGCACGATCCTCCTGTAAAGTCATAACAAGCTGTCTGTTATCAACTCCGATTTTTCTCCTACATCTAGAAGCACTGCTTTCCTCAGTGCGTGTTACCCTCGCTCGTCAATCTCTCTCTTACTTTAAATGTGCTTTAAGACTACTTTCATTTTTTCCTGTAGCATTCTTTCCCATTATAATCCTCGTACCCTCCTCAAGAAAGAACTACGGAGATCCTTTTCTAGTTGTCATAACCTCAACCCTAACTTACAGTATTTACATACAATTATTACATCACGTTGGGTTTACCAAAAGGTTAAAATAAGATGGTTTTTGTTTTACAATTAACCCTAACACAGTATTAAAAAACTTATTCAAATAGAATTTATCAATCAATTGTATAGGGTTTTTTGATCTAATTTGTTGTTTTTGCTATCAAATTCGTTGTTTTTGCAATCAAATTCGTTATTTTTGCAATCAATTTTGTTTTGCAAAAACTTTTATATATATATCTTTGTATAGGATCTCCCGATAGGATAATATGAGGTCTCTGTATTAGGTCTCCATAATATTAGGTCTCCATAATTAAGTGTCCATAATTAGGTCTCCATATTCTATAGTTTCCATTATTAGGTTTCTATAATATAGTCTCCACAATATATACAGTATATATATAAATAGGTATATGGACCTATTGGAGATCCTATATGGAGACCCAATATTATGGAAACTACTTTATGGAGATCGTATTATGGAGACCAAATATCATGGAAACTTAATTATGGAGAATATATACATCGTGGAGACCTAAATATAGAGACCTAATATTGTGGTGACCTAATACAGAGGCCCTATATTATCAAATACATTGACTCTACATCAGTGATTCTCAAAGTAAGCCACTTGGCTTCCTAAGGAGGAATTTAAAATCTCCAAGGAGGAAAAATCACTAGGTCAGGAATCGGAGAGGAATTTCAAAATTTCACTACAATGTAAGTGAGGCAAAAAATTGGTACTTCAAAGTGAGAAGTCTTTTTTTTATTACTACTTTTTAGGGAATATCAGCAGTGTGGTCGAGTGGTTAGAGCACTGTAATTGTGATCAACATGGTCTCTGTTCAAATCGTACTCGCGCTATTCTGTTGTCTTCTTGGGCAGTGGTGGATACTGAGTGAGGCAAATGAGGCAGTTGCCTCGGACCCCTCCTCGATTTTAGGGGCCACCCTCAAAAATAGCACATGTAGTTTCATTTCGCTGCAGATGTTTTTAGAGATTATTATGAAGTCGGGACGAAAAGTGGAAAATAGAAGATCGATTCGAGGTGAAGACTTTTGTTTTTTTTCTTTAGAAAGCACCCTGATTTTGGGAGCAAAATAGGAAAATCAGAAATGAAATCGAAGTGAAGACCTTTTTTTTTTTTTGAGGATCATCCTGATTTTGGGAGAAAAAAGTGAAAGACGAGATCAAAGCTCTATTTCTTTTTTAGAAAACATCGATTTTTGAAAATCCTTGCCTCGGGCCCCTGAATTTAAATATCCACCACTGTTCTTGGGAAAGACACTTTACGGCACTTTCCTTTGCTTGGCCGTCTTGGCAAGCAATTCCAAATTTTAGTTATATCTCTGTATAACTAAAAAAACAAAATAAAAAAATTTCAACCAGACAGCAATATCTGGGCATTTCCAGAAGCAGATAGGGTTAATTGCTTGCCCTATGTATTGTGTTGTGATGCTTTCTGCGAGTCAGGAAGATAATTATAGAAATGAAATAAAATAAACAAAAACTGAGAAATCTGAGAAAGATTCAAAATTTAATGTTAATTTTTGAACTTTCTGGGATAACTGGAATTCGGGTCACAAATTTGGATGAAGACAAAAAAATTCTTTACTTTGATCATCGAGGTATTCTTTTTTAGAAGGGGAAAATGATGGTACCCAAGTCCTGAAAGGGAGGAATGTAGCAAAAACTTTTGAGAACCACTGCTCTACATTAGCAAATATATAGACATATAATATAAGGTCTCTGTATTAGATCTCCATAATATTAGGTCTCCATAATTAGGTCTCCATGATATATACATATATAGCCTTCATAATTAGGTTTCTATACTATAGTTTCCATAATATTAGGTCTTCAAAATTAGGTCTCCATAATGTATTCTTAATAATAGATATTAGGTCTCCATAATATGATCTCCATAATGTAGTCCCCATAATATTGGGTCTCCATATAGGATCTCCGATAGGTCTATATACCTATCTATATATATATTATGAAGACTATACTATGACTATATACTTTGATTATATATGACTATATTATATTATACTATGACTATTATATATGACTATTATATATGACTATATTATATTATATACATTATGAAGACTATGTATAATAGAAACCTAATTATGGAGACTATAGATTATGGAGACCTAATACAGAGACCCGTATTATGTATATATGTATATAGACCCTATCAAGAGGCCCTATACAAAGATGTATATATTAATATAAAAGTTTTTGCAAAACAAAATTGATTGCAAAGAAAACGAATTAGATTGCAAAAACAACAAATTTGATTGCAAAAACAACGAATTAGATCGAAAAACCTTATAATAAAACATCGTCTCTATCCCAGAGTAGCGCTATCACTCTATGCATAATGTCTTCGCTTGTCTACCGAGTGGTACATTCACGTCATTATATATTGTGAGCTTGACCGAATGTTTAAATCAACTGACTGGACACGGAAATGTTGTCGCATAAAATCGGGACACAGAAATGCCGTCGCACAAAATTTCGCACGATAAATATTATGGAAAGCAGAGCATGATTGATAAGTAAAAGCATAAGCCGAGCATGCTGCAACCACACATTCGGCATACATGAATCACGACTACCTCATCATTTTTACATACAAAAGTTCATTTCTTGTTTATTTTTTCAATTTTTTTGAGCAGTTTTACTTTTAATTTTTGCTTCTCCACTTTTGTACGGGTATTCTAAAACTTTTGCGGCAGCGACGTCTTAGCGTCAATCTTTTCACTCTTTTTCTCTTTAAAAGTTGTTAATCTTGTGTCTATAAATGCGGCGTAGCCGAGTGGATAAAAGTGTCATGATTGATGACGAATGTGATCGACACGGTAGCGGTTCAAAACCAACTCACATTATTTTGTTCTTGAGAAAAACACTTAAAAAAATTGTTTGTCTTAGCAGGCAGCTCTAGCTTTTGGTCATATCTCTAACCCTTATCTACCTCAGATGTTTTTTTCTGTTGACTACCTAAGGGGGGTCCTTGGAAGACCCTAAGTTTGCATGTCCAATACTCTTAACAGACAATAGCTGCGCAGTTGATTTTTGATATATTGGAGAAAATTTATTCTAGTTTAGTCAAATGTCTTTACTTTTAATACATTTGCTATTAATCTCTTCTTATTTTGCATAAAGTTGAAGATCCTCAAATTTTCGTTAATTGCTTTGTTTTGCGACATAATCGAATTAGTCACGGTCTGCTGCAAAAACAAATAACTAACACCCAACACTAGTCCGCAGAAAATTGAGCTTAACCCAAGCTGTTCACGGCAAAGAGCAATCCAACGGCCTGGCACTGCTTATGAGTATGAAAGCAAGGAGCTTGGATGTACTCTTACAGTACTCCATGTACCAGCTGTAATTCGTCCATTGAGAAGCGTGGATGCCTCGTCCGACAAAACTATGTAATAGATTCCGCGCAGCTGGCACAAATAAGCGTCTAGATTTCAGTTTCTCTTGGCAAGCATCTGAAGACCCACTTAAAAAATCATGCAGCATATGGTCAGGGTCCAGGGATCCACGGTAAACCAGAGAGTATAACTCAGCCAAAACTGCCATATAGAACCGACTATACTAGAACGAACAACAATCCTTAAATAACTTATTACGTAAGTTTTGGAATTGGATAAACCACTTTATGACGTCACGAATAGAATCATGTACTAAATAAAAAACTAGTTATTTAACTTATAAAACAGAATTTGCTGAACAAAAGTAGATTATACTGTTTATCCAAAAATTTCAAGGAGAGCATTAGTGGTTGCCATTCCGAAGCTAAATAAGCCATTAGGGGAGCCAAAGAGCTATAGACTTATATCTTTGCTTTGTGTCCCCTACAACATCTTGGAGAGATTTATCTATGCCCGCGTCGAACCAATTATTGACCCACTGCTACCTAGAGAGCAAGCTGGGTTTCGGCGCGGAAGGTCAACCGTAGATCAAGTCACTCTTTTAACTCAAGAAATTGCAGATAGCGTTTCGGCCAAAAAGAAGGCAGGTGCTGTGTTTGTTAATCTCACAGCAGCCTCCCATACGGTATGGCACCGCGGCCTCACCTGCAAGCTACTGAGTCTTCTTGCAGACAGGCACATGGTCTCATTGATTATGGAACTTGTTCGTGATTGAAGGTTTACTCTCACCAGTAGTGCCGGAAAACAAGACAGTTTACGACGCCTTAAGAATGGCGTCCAACAAGAATCAGTCCTGAATGCCCTTTTGTTTAATATTTATAAATATATATAATAACCTGCTAGTAACAGTTGGCAGAAAATTTGCTTATTCTGATGACTCGGCCATCTTGCACTGTGCAAGCGACTGCAGGCATTAGAGGAGACTCTTACTCAGGGCATGGTAACCCTATCCTCCTAGCTTTACAAGCCAAAGCACAAGCTCAGTTCAACAAAGACTATGTCGGCAGACTTCCATCTTTACAACAAGGAGGCACGACGTGAGTTTAACATCTTTGTCAACGGACAGGCCCTACCGTTTTGTGTTGAACCCTCTCATCTTGGCACAACGCTGGATAGGGCACTCATGTTTCGGCAACACTTAGAGTCACTGCGCAAGAAGTTAACATCTCGCGTTGGGCTTTTAAAACGATTGCCTGGATTAAATGTGGATGCCACAATACTCCGCACAGCCATCCTTGCCTTGGTCCATTCCATGGCTGAATAGTGTGCGCCTGTTTGGTGTCTCAATGTCCATACTCGCCTTATCGACAAGCCCATTAACAATGCCTTGCCCATAGTAATTGAACGCCTGCTTGCCATACCAACGGACAATCTTTTTATCTTATCAGGCATCCAACCAACTGAGTTTCGCCGCCCAAAAGCCGTACTGTCTCTAGCTCGACACGTTCAGGAGCGAGAACACCTCTTATATGAAAGGTCCCTGTCTCCACTTGGTGGATAGCTGCGGCAACTTCAATAAAGACACCCATTTGCACCTGTTGCATTGGAACTGCTGAACGCCCCCGTTCGGTCAGGCACCAGTGTAGCACGATGGGCGGAATATAAATGGAGCATGTAGTAAAGAGAAAACGCCTCTAGACGGCATATATTTATTAAAGAAAAAGATTATACTAGACAAAAATTGAGTCGTCGCTGCCGCATTCAATCAATGTGCTTTGAATAAGACAGTAAAACGACTCTTTTAAGAACAATTTGCAAACAAAATATTTAAAAAAAGAAGTGGTGTACTAATTATGCAATTACTTCCATAACAATGGAAAAGATGACGTCATAATCAAAGGCTTAAAAATTACTGCAAAAACTGAAAATCAACTATAGGTTTATAAAGTTAAGATTAAATTTATAAATGAAGTGTGACATATTTAATTTACAAACTTCTAAAAGTATGTTCGTTGAGAGAAACAATGGAAAGAAAAAGTTAAAAGTGATGTGGATTTTTCTCTAGCTTTTCCAGAATAAACATTTTAACTGGTAAGCTACGTTAATTTTTCCCGTATAACTTTTAATGATTGGAAAGAATGCTGCAGTCAAGAACAAAACCGTAGTGATCAATAGATGACACAGAAAAGTATCAGGGGCCAGAAAACTTGAAAAGATCTAAATAAAACCAATACTTAAAAAGTAATTTTATTAAGAATTAAATATAGAACTCCAAGCGTTAGAAGTTATTTATCAAAATCAAATCTGATAATATTTAAAAAAGCTAAGATTGAAAAATATCCAGGCAAAGATTATTTTGACTTTAGAAAGAATAAAGAAGACGTCATCAAGGTTAATTTTAAAAAATCCAAGTAATGTTTGCATATTAAAAATTGGCACGCTCTGTTAAAGCTAAAGCAACAACTTTATTCTCTTGGGAAAAGACGAATTAATTAAAAGAAAAAAAAAAGTTTCTGACACCAGACATACTTTGTTTTAGTCTTGACGCATAATGAATAAAAGTTTGGCATTATTTAGAAAAATTTTTTCCCGGGCTTAAATGGGTTAAATAGCGCTTTTTTGTTGCTTTTTTCCGAATTAATCAACTGATTTTCATTATTTGTAAATCTAATTTCAAATTTGATTATTACCTATTCTCAATAGTTTTTATTCTCTGTTTTAAATCATCGGTTGAAGAAAGAATTAAATACATATATTTATTTTAAACTTAATAAATTTCTTGGTAAGAATACCCGTCCGCTCACTACACGTTCGTTTGCAAGAATACATAAAAAACATTGTCACGTGATACTTTATGAGAAAGTTTCAAAAGCCCATTTTTTGCAAAAACTACACAACCGCCAAGTTACATAGTTACATCAGGCATGGCAAATCTATCTCTAACTTTTAGATATCACTTAGAACAAGCATAATTATAAAACCTCAGATTGCAGCATAGTTAGTACGCTGTTTCTAAGGGAGCAATAAAATGCAGTAGTTGATGAAATATGCAGCACGATGTGTTTAGTGAATAAAGATCATCCCAATATTATGATTTTCCATTAAATCAATTGTACGAGTATGATGTTGTAAGTTATCAGACTTACTATATTGTATGGAATGCAGTGACCAATTAAATGTTAAAAAACTTTTTTTTTTTCTCAATGCAAATGCTTCTCATTCTATGAAAACAGTTAATGTTAACTGAAATTAAACTTTTTAGGAAACGTTATTTTTTTTAAACAAGTCGGAAAGGGCTGTGAAATAACCAAGAACTTGTTGATTAGATCAAGGTTAGACCATTTCAAGGAATTCTTTTGAAACGCTCCAAAAAATATGAATTGAAAAGTAAGGAAAGTATTCCTTAAATGATTTTTTATAATGTTGTTTAATTTTCAATACGTAGACGTAATTTATAACTTTGCATGTAAAAGTATAATCTTGTTTTTCAAAAAGTTTATATTTATTAGTATACAATTTCTATTTTATAGGAATAAAGCTAATGAGCTTACCTTACCTGCTTACCTTTCTATTTTAGAGGAATAAAGCTAATGAGCCACACAATGAAGGTATGGGAAAGAATTATTGAAGCCAGGTTAAGAGATAGAGTGGAGATCAGCAAACAGCAATATGAATTTATGCCAGGAAAGGGAACCACCGATGCCATGTTTGCTCTAAGAATGTTGATGGAAAAGTACAGGGAAGGTCAAAGAGAGCTACATTGTGTATTCGTGGACCTAGAGAAGGCTTACGACAGGGTTCCACGGGAAGAGCTGTGGTACTGTATGAGAAAATCCGGAATAGTGGAAAAGTATGTGCAACTAGTACAGGATATGTATGAGGGAAGCGAAACAGTGGTGAGGTGTTCAGTAGGAACTACAGAAAGTTTCAAGGTTAAGGTTGGACTACACCAGGGAACAGCATTAAGTCCATTCCTTTTTGCAGTGATAATGGACAGGCTAACGGATAAAGTAAGGAGAGAACCACCATGGACGATGCTGTTTGCTGATGATATTGTGATTTGTGAAGAGACCAGGAAAGAAGTGGAGCAAAGATTAGAATCCTGGAAGTATGCATTGGAAAGAAGAGGGATGAAAGTAAGTAGGTCAAAGACCAAATACCTTTGCATAAATGGAGGAAATGATGACGAAACAGTAAAGATGGAGGATGCAAAAGTGCCAAGAGTAAAGGAATTTAAGTATTTGGGATCAACGGTGCAAGAAAGTGGTGGTTGTGAGAGGGAGGTAAAGAAGAGAGTACAGGCAGGATGGAACGGATGGAGAAGAGTATCGGGAGTAATCTGCGACAGAAGGTTACCAGCTAGAGTAAAAGGAAAAGTGTACAGTTCAATGGTAAGACCAGCAATGGTGTATGGACTTGAGACAGTAGCAGTCACAAAAAAACAAGTAGAAGAGATGGAAGTCGCAGAGATGAAAATGTTGAGGTTTGCTATGGGAGTGACGAGAAAAGACAAGATTAGAAACGAGCACATCAGGAGTACCGTTAAGGTTGAACAGTTAGGAATGAAGATGAGGGAGGGCAGGCTGAGGTGGTATGGACATGTCATGAGGAGAGACCAAGAGTATGTAGGAAGAAAAATGATGGAAATGGAGTTACCAGGAAAGAGGAAAAGAGGGAGACCAAAGAGAAGATTTTTAGATGCAGTAAAGGAAGATATGCGGGAAGTTGGTGTGAAGGAGACAGATGTTGAAGACAGAAAGATGTGGAGAATGATGATACGCTGTGGCCACCCCTGAATAAAGGGAAAGGCCAAAAGGAGAAGAAGAAGATACAATTTCTATTTTACAAGTATAGGGAAAAATAAATTATAATAAGCAAAGTTGCTGGTTAGAAACTTTTTGTTCTTTTTTAACAATTGTTCAAATTTTTATTGCATTAATTGTTTCGTCCATTGTCTTGGTGACGTGACACTAAACACTAATAAATAAGAATCAGCTCTCACTTAATGGCTGCTTGAAGAAAAGGTAAAAAGTTGGAAGATATTAAATATAAAGCAAAAAGAAAAAACAAACTTGATAATATGCCAATGCAATAAAGTAAAAACTGCATATTTTTGAGTGAAAAAAAGATCAATCAAAAGTAATCAAGTTTCAAATCAAGGTACAAACCGAATTATATTTTTTTACTGCAGCATAGGTTTCCATTTAAAATCTCGACTTTGAGTGAGGCAATTTGTTTCACCCAGCTAACAATGCTATGCAGGGGCTGCAAGGGTCCTGTGACAGCAGCCTATAAAGGATTTGTCCTGATTTCGCTGCGGGTACTGCAGTGGCCTCTCATGGGCTAACCGTACGGTTTTTAGTTGTAATGTGAAAGTTAAAGAAACTAATACGTTTACCTTGTTAAGTGTTTTAAAAATGAAACAATGGGAATAAATGGCTTAAAACACATGAAACAAACGCGGCATGCACATTTGGGGCTTCTGTAGTGTTTGCGAACAAATCGGTACGGCCATCTACCGGCTATCTTCACATTGCCTTTGCTGGCCCTGCATAACATTGTTGTCTCGGAAGGTACACAATGGGTTAATGAAATCAGCAGGCGCAACCTCAAAGCTTAGGAAAGTTTGGTTATTAAAAAAACTGGCAGTTGAACTCTTGCTTTACACTACATGATCCCAGAAGAAAATACAATTTGCTTTTTAATGCACTGCACACCCAAATTAACACTTAAAATTTACATAAATTTCTATAAAATACAATAACAAGAGTAAGAAAAAAATTGTCTCAATTTCTTATTGAAGGATGAAGTATTTTTATTAAAATTTATCAAGAGATTAAAATCCATTTATATGGTCAATATTCTAAATTCGTGGCAATTACAAGCGCTAAATTTGTGTTTTTACCTCACAATAAAAATTCTTAGTTTAGTGTTTATTGTAATCAATCTACCCACTAAATAGCGACTGTATGTAATACTTGACAAATACCTCGAGCAACATGCCAAAACCCCCGTGCATTTTCAGTATTGTCCAATCGACCGTAAAAAGCTTGATAATCGGCTGACCAAGATGAGGAAGCAGTCATAGCAGAGTTGGGAACACGTCGACTTTTAATTCCAGAGTAACACATTTCTACAAATAAAATCGAAATTTTATAAAACCAAATTGTAATTTTTAGCGAAAAGATTTTTATTTCAAAATAACTGAAATGTAAACAGAAATCACATTAATAGCAAATTTGTTTTTACAACATACCAATATCAATTAATCGGTGCATTCGAGCGAATCGCTGGAAAGCGAGTGTTTCAATTGAGGGTTAACAAACATTTTTCAAAAGCTTAATGCTGATATTTGTAATGATTTTTCTAAATTTAGGCTATGGTATGGTATAAAGTATGGCCGCAAAATCTCGATCGGGTAAAATATAAGAAATGATAATAAAAAAAAAGAATATACAGTATATAATATCACAAGGAAAAGAGTCAAACAAATTAAAAGATTATACAACCAATGCATGATCAGTCTTCGTAATGATGATGGGTGCTACAGCTAATTAAGATGGGAATTTAACTTAACTGAGCAAGGTGAAAAAAGAAAAACTACCCATTAAAAGAAACTTCACCCTTCTATCACTATGGTATTCGCGAAATAATTAATAAATCTTTAATGTTTTATTTTTTGATACAAAACAATTTCTTTCCATTAATAGTTGCAAGGATATATAGTAATTGCATTAATAGTTGCAAGCAATAATTGCACTTTCAAACTTTGTAGAATTGATATAAAAGTATTGCAAGAATCTACTTTTGGCCTTTTGTGTTTTTTACTTAGAATGAATGATTTGCTGGCAGTTTTAATTCAATTATAAGACTTTTTTCTGATTACACTTGCTTATTATAAATATTCTTGCACTTCACTATTCAAAATAAAAAACGCAATGTTCAATTAAATATATTGGTGCCAAACTATAAAAATCTCATCCCGTATTTCATTCGAAAGCTTTTCAAATATAAATTTAAAAATTAATATAAGTTATTTTTATCAACTAATACAACAAAAATGTATTTTTTTTCATTCAATTCTTTTTTTGTAACTAATCAAAACAAAATTATTATACTTATTTTTTTGCCTTGACACAGCATATTAACCAAAAGGTTTTTATTTTTTGTTTATTGTCATTACAAATGTCGTTCAATTTGGTTTCTTTTACTTTGCGATCATTTTGCAGCCACCTTGTTACTACATTTAATCTTAATTATGTTATGGGTATACTTGTAAACGTCTGGAGGCAAATAAATATACGTGAATTTAAATCTAACTCTGCATCCGACAAAGTTTGATCAAAAAATTTATAATTTTTATTAGTACTGGTTTTACCCAGTTCTCTAATAAGTAATTTGTCGCGTCCTGATTCTGTTTTGAAACACTTTTAATGGACAGAGTAACTTAGTTTTTAATATTCTGTTCACCAAATCGTTGGTACAGTTGGTTAAATCTGATTACTTATTTTACAATTTATCATTTAATAACCATTTTTGACCAGTATTCTATTCTTGAAATGGCATAAAGGTCACGTTATATAAACAAATAGATGTTTTCTTTGTACTGTTCTTTTAAAGTTGTTTACTTAACATTTGCAAGTTTTATAAAATATAAAAACATAAAAAATGCAACCACGGGCATAAATGTGTCGAACAATTTTGTATAATAATTACACAAAATCGTATTGTACAAAATTACACAAAAACTGTAGAAGAATTATTCTTTTACAGTTTTTCACCGCAAACCCATTAGCTCAAAAATATTTCTAGCTCATTATAATTTTTCTTAATTAGAAATTGGGTTGGGTATCAAAATAAATTTTTATTTTATTATCAAAGTTTTCTTCTATTTTACCAACTCCAGTTTGTCATTCATACGAGCTGAGCCGGACTTTCTGAGATTAAAAATTAAAAAAATTTAAAAATTAAAGATTTAAGTTGTAATCAAGTTTCTATTATGTTCTTTCTAGAAAAAAAAAATTCTACTTTCAAATAGATGTAAAAGCTAAAAACGACCTTTTTCACTTTACAGATCAGTTTTTTTTTTAATGAGTTTAAGAATTTTTTGGGTTCGTTTTAATTTCAATAAAAAATATTTTTTATCTTGCTATTTTAAGCAAAGACTTTTTTATTTGCTTGGTTTGCTGTGGCGTGGCTAGAGCTGTTATAAAATGTTGGCGTCGCCATTGTCTGCAACTGGTTTGGTTTGTCTGTTTTAACAACTGTGTACGATTATAGGTCAGATTCCGAGACTGCATTGCAAAAATGAATAAAAGTGATATGAGGTGATAAACAAAAGTTTTTTCCTTAAAAACAATCCTAATAAAAATTTTCTAAAAAATATTTTCATTGCCCTCCATTAGTAAAAATGGGGCGTAAAACTAAAAACTAAGGATCACATCAATTTTTTGGTCTTTTTTACCGTTTGTTTATTTGAGTTCATTGTTGTTCCTGCCAGTCTGGAAAAACTATTGGTAAGCAATTATTCATTTGGTTTAAAAACATAATTTTTGCGTAGCTTAGATTCGTATAACTTGTGTTTTTGTTTTCTAAATGTTGTGTTTTGCATTTTGATTTACGCCGTGTTTCAATTTAAATAACAAACATAGCAAACTAAGTTCATGTTATTCAACTCAATGAACTGAAACAGTGACGTGTTTTGTTAAAATCTAGGGCAAAGCCACAACTCTTCAATTGAACGTTGAAAGATCCCAGCAAACCTTCAATAGATTATTAGATGCAAAGAGTTCTTCCAGATAAAGATATGCGATATGAAGATCTTAATGAATAAGCCTAAGTGTAATTGCCTTTTACGGTCACCCTACTTCATTTCACACTACAATAATTAAGCTAAGTAATTGAAATCCGACGAAAAAGTGTAAATTGAGATTTATAAGCCTTTGATTACAGATTGATTTATCAAACCAAAACGAAACAATTTTTTGTTTTTTGGATTTCCCAAGTTTTCGTTACAATTTTACTCTAAAATTTCGACAAAGTATTTCATAAACATATTTTTTAGATAGTTTTGACTGAACTGTAGCCATCTGCAACATACTGCTAGCAATTTGATGGAATGTTAAATTTAAAGCTGATCATAAATTAGTTAGTTTTGACGTGCAATTGCTGTTTACAAATATTTTCGTAGACGATACTATTAAAATTATATCGATCTTCATTTACTCTGATGATAATCGCTAAAAGTATAAACCTCTAACGATTAAAAAAGATTTTTTGTGAAATTTCTACGGTTGACTTATCAAAAAATGTTCTTATTCAAAGATGAGTTACTTCAAAAACACGACGACGTCAGTATGAGGTTTCACTGAACTTCGATTATGGCGAATTTCTTTTTGTCTTCTTTAGAAAATAAATTATTAAAAACTCGATCCGAATCTCATCCAAAGCTTTATTTACGCTATGTATTTTCTGTTTTTTTCGTTATGTTTAGTACCGAACATATAAATATCAAATTTACCATAAAACATTTACTAGAAACTCTCTCTTTTCTTGACGTTGAAATTAAAATTAATAATACTGCTATTGAAACATGGGCTTATAGAAAGCGAACAAACACAAATTTATTCTTAAATTTTAATGCAAGTGAAATGTTTCATCAAATGAAAGTCTAGTTTAATTTTTTGTTTACTTAATCGTGCTAAACGCTTTCTCATCCAATTTTTTGTTCAACAATGAAATCAAATTGTTAAAAAGTGCATTTGATGCAAAGGTTACCCAAATTGGTTTTTTGATAAAGTTTTTGGGCAATTTCTGTTTTTGAATCAAAGATCGGCAAACTACAATAACAAGACTTAATGAAAACTGCATTATTATCCCCGTGGGATGTCTCAAAAATGGCGCCCCACAGGCATCACGTTTTGCTCCTCTCTTATTTAATATTTACATTCATGATTTTCCAGTACAAATTGTTGGGAAATTTGCCTAAGCTGATGGCTTGGCAGTCTCGCACTCAATTTCCAACTGGAAGATATCAGAGGGGACTTTAAGTTAGGCATGGTTACTGTATCCTCAATAACAAAGAGACACAACGCGAGCATTTCATCAGCGTCGAAGAATGAGCCCTACCTTACTGTACCAAGCCTATATACTTCGGCATAAAATTGGATAGAATGTTCAAGTTTTGCCGACACCTGAGTCATTGAACAAACAATTAACAACACGTGTTGAGTTTGGGAGCAACTAACGGAGTCGACCGTGGTGCCAGTGCCACAACATTGCGCATTTCCACTCTGGCCCTGGTCCACTCTGCTTCAAAATACTGCTCACCTGTCTGGTGCCGCAGTGCCCATACCGTTGTTTTTATTCGGGGGCGTCTTTATTACTTGGTATAGTATACACTTTAAAACAAAGCTTGCCACCTTATGCATGCAGGCGTACATTACATTTTTACATACAGTAGTTGTGCTGTTCTTTTTTGCACATTTTACAACGTCCTTGAGAAGTTAGTTCTCGGAAGTGGTTTATTTTATTAAATCTCACGTCCTGTGGAAGTTCAGATTCACCGTCTGGTCTATTTCAGGAATCCTCTTCTGCTTTAAGCAAGCAAACGGTCGCTTGTCTTCGAAACTCCAAGTGAGATACCTTTTGCTGGTCAAGTCGGCAATATATCCTCCATGCTCCAAAGACTGTAACGTTGAGAAATTTTAGGAACAGGATCCAGTACCATTTTTTCCCACGTATCGTTGGGCAATATGATTCCACCAGGACTTCCATCAGATCAACACTGCCCATAACTTTGTTATGCAAACAAATGAAATGTGGCTGTGTGACTTCTTTAGCTCCTTCTTTTATCTTCCGCCTTACGTAGCGCACAGGTTTATAATTTTCCCAGTTACTTGCGATATTTACAAAAGAGTTATTATGCCATTTAACAATGTATGCTTTTCCATCACTGCAGTAAGCGTATGTGTCTTTTTCTTGCTTCTGAAGTTCTTTGTTTTAAACAAGTTGTTTGTTCGCACCTTCGCTTCTGTGTTCTCCTATGGTTCCTGTAGCTAGCATGCTTTTTGTAGCTAATTCAGTTATCAGATTGTAGCTAGAGAAGAAGTATTTAAAATAAAGTTGGTGATACAGAACATTGCAATTACTGAAGATAACAGAAACCATATTATTGATGACACGTTTGTTTCTAAAGACTGGTCGATCGCGTTTGACTGCTTTCGCTGATATATCTGCATGTGATACGGATAATCATCACTTCCACACAGACACCAAATTTTTAACTGAAGCAAATTGCTTTCCCTCTGATAAACATTTTGGCACTGTGGCGTCCAAAGTATGGCACCATTGACTCATCTGTACTCAATAGTTCATGAAAATTACCAAACTGAACCAAATTGCAATTTAGCATATTATACAAAGAAGATATTTTGGTCATTTAATCTCCTTCTGTGAGCCTTTGGTTGTCAGCAAAATGTTGATATCTTTTGATTTCGTGATATCTGTCTCTACTAATTGTATTATACACTACTGGAACTCCCAAATCAGGCTGTGTTAACTAGTAGTAATGTTCTTCCGGTAGGCTATGATAGCCAGTAAGCAAAAGCACTCCTAACAATAAAACCACGTTTCTTTAGTCGATTCTATAAAATGTGGGTTGTTTTGATCTCGATTTCTATAAAGGTTAGTTTGAAGAACAATGTGCTCCAGTATGTTTTCAAAAAACAAATTTTTCCACATTTGGTAAGGTGAATTTTCCTCCAAATCTGACAAACTTTCTCTGAAACTAGGTTCTTCCCATTGAAAAGCTTTTCCAAAACCAGAGACTCTTTTCCATCTGGGCAGTTCTTATTGTCTTCTTTTGATACGAGTCGGCAAACTCAGTTCAACTTCGTTGTCAGTTTCAAGATCTTCTTCAATCTCAAGCTCTCCGACTGGTTTGAATATTTCTTCCATACTTTCAGTTGAAACCTCTTCTGAACCGCTTTCTTGATAAAAGGAGTCACCGGCGTTTGGCGGAAGTACAACGATATTGACAACATTTCTTGCACCATTAATAGCTTCATGCGTTTCTGCAATAGTTGCTACTCTTGTTATTTTTCTTACTCCATAAAAAACTTTGGGTTCCATGTTTATTTATTACTGTCAACCACTCGTTTGCTTTCTAAAAACTGACTGCCTGTCAATGAAACGGAAAAAAGTCTAAATGCAATAGCTCCTTTGTTTACTTATAAGTGATTGTTACGCGTAAATAAATACAATAAACGTCTGAACTCAGAACTAACATTTGGTCGATTTCAAACGCAGCTGTACAGTAACCCACCAGTGTTTATAAATGGAACATAAAACTTTACGGAACATTTACGACAAGTTATTGGCCGAAAATCTTATCTATTTTGGGTGAAAGTACTTTGATATCAGTAATCTAAAATGCATCAATCTTTAGATACTTTTGGATAACAGGAAATACGTTTGTTTCTGCCTAGTGTTGCTTTTATCTCAAAACGTAATTCTTCACGAAATAAATGCTCTTATAACTCGCTCTCTAAGCCAGGAATTAGTAATAATTATACCTAGTAGGAAAGAACAACTCTTAAATAGCACAGTAAAACCAAAACCTAGTTTAATTTACGAAATAATATAGTTTGCAATCATCATGATGTTTTGTTCCATTTATGGAACGCTGCTGAGAAAAAGGTTATTAATTTTTATACACAAACATTTTAAAAGCAGTTAATACACTCAATATATTTAGTACGCATGCTACACAAGATTACATATAGTTTTAAAACATGTTTTATATACGTAATTTTCAAATATTTAGATAAATAAATAAAAAAGACAGGTATGTTAATTTGGGCGATTCACGTGGTAATATAATATTTAAAAAAAATAGTATGACTAATTAAAGTTTATTTTTGATCATAGTCAGAGTAAAGTTCTTGAAGAAAGATTTTACATTTCGTTTTAATTTTGAATGATTCTTTGTTTAAGAGAGAGGGTAGGAGAGGGTGGTAGAATGAGGGTTATTGTTTCTTACGTGGAAGAGGAAAAGAAAAATCAAAGAGGCTCTTTTAAACATTAATATGTGCTGTGTTCCTGTTGTGTTAGTGTAGTTATAAAAAAGTATGTTTTTTCTTAAAATAATGATTTGTTTTAGGGTTTCGAAATGAAGAATTCTAGTGCCAAAATTAGTTGTTTGGTGGGGGGACAATTAAAAAATAATCGATATGAATAATCAAGGAAAGAGGTACATAATTTACAGAAGAAATTATTAAGCTGGCGAAGAGTAGCTTTGTATTTGAAAAAGAAACAGCTCCAGGTGTAGCCTTTAAAAACTGTCCTGTAGGCTGTTTCCTTCCCAAGGTTTGAAAACAGAGAAGGGCGGGGTTTGAAAAGAACGGAACCGTGATAGTAACACTGGAAAATTAAAAATAATCAAAGTTTTAGATTGATTAGTTTTGAGACTGGAAAAGAGAGAAACTTCTTCAATAATCTCACAATTGAAGAGAAAGAGTCAAGGGATGAAATAAAAAACTTCAGTCATCAACATAATGACTGACTTCAAGTTTTGTGGTACTTCAGCAGATTCCTTAGATTTTAGATGAAGAAAGTATTTTTTGAGTAAGAGGTTCCATGCTAACTAAATATAATAGCGTAATAAGTGGGCATCCTTGTCAGATGCCAGAATTAACGGAAATAAAATCTTTCCTATGAACTACTACCTTACCGTGGTAGGAAAGTTTGCGTGTCTCAGTGACCAGTAAAGCTGTGTTGGTAAGAGATTTTACCTCTACTGTTAGGAATATTCATGCCAAAAACCTTTGCAGATAGAGACCAGATAAAATGTAGTTCACCACATGCCAACTTCAAACATGGGCAGATTGTGCTCAAAAATTGTGGCAAGCAAGCAGTCTAGGAGAAGGAGATCTCTAATATAAAAACCCCCTTGGAGTAGTGTTGCACTGCAAAATCATGATATGTCACCTAGAACGTATTTTCATATTGCCTTGGGCGTTGCTCAGATTAAAAAGATCCACGTTCAGGTACTTGGCAGAAGTATCTGTTAGAAAAGTATTTTTCTAAATGAATCAGCCTGGTTGAGGTTCGGAAACTGGTGGTTGGTTTTCAATCACTACAAATCGACTCATTTCTGCTTCCTGTTTGATCTCTATTAGGTGGAGCTCTTGCTTTATCCGGTGAGAAAAGAATCGTCTTGGGATTCTCGGGACAGTCGATTTTTCAGCTTACTCACAAACTGGATGATCAGATTGCTGCTTCTCGGGGACAACATACACCCAAACTTTGTGACATTTGTCTCAAATCTATCACTACACATCAAACAGCTATTTTATGTAACAATACAAAGCACTGGCTGCATTGAAAATGCTTTCAAATCACAACAAAGGACTGCAATAACTCATGGTACTGCACACTTCACCGCATTTTTAAGCACAGAACACAAACTAACTCAACATCACCAAAGAACTTTTTCAAAGTGCTGCAACGTAATGGAAAAGGAATTTGCAACAAAACAAATGAAATACAACTCCTAATTAAAAATACACAAGTAGATATCATAACGATACAAGAGACACAACTCAATCAATCCCACAAAACACCAAACATTCTTCACTTTACACCTATCAGAACAGACCGCACTCACAAACAAGGAGGAGGCCTTCTAACTTACATTAAAAGCAGCATCAGTTTCTCTTAACTTAGTACATCAAACACCTTTCCAATTGAACTACAAATCGTCAAAATCCACCTTCCAACATCACAATAATTACATATCGCAAACATGTACATTCCACCCAAACATACCACCCAGCTTTCACAAACAGAAGAAGACTTAATTATATCCAGCACGCTTACAACCATAACAAATCTTCTAAACACAATCATCACAGCAGATGTCAACGCTCATTGTATTCAACACTATCAACGCTCATGTCAACACTAAAACAAAAAATTACAATTTCATTTTATAAAATTTCGATTTTATTTGTAGAAGTGTGTTACTCTGGAATAAAAAGTCGACGTGTTCCTGACTCTACTATGACTGCTTCCTCATCTTGGTCAGCCGATTATCAAGCTTTATACGGGCAATTGGACAATCATTTCAAAAGAGCTAAAAAGTGAATAGAAATCTTATAGATAGCAAATTTGTTTTTACAATATCACAGTAGCAATCGATGCATTCAAGTGAATCTCTGGAAAGCGACTGTTTAATTTGAGGGTCCACAAACTATTTTTAAAAATCTCAATATTGAAATTTGTAATGGTTTCCTGAATTTATGCATTTTTATGAATTAACTTTTTTATAGTAAGAAAAAAGTTAAGATGCTTTTCGTTGTCAGTGGATTTTTATTCGACAAATTTAAACAAAAATATATACCTGGTTTACTTTTTGAAAGTTAGTTTTTATTGCAGTAGAATTATACTTCCATAATGCAAATGAATGCTTTTCCACTCCTGGGTTACAAAAGAGTAGTGTCCCAAAAATGGGGCAACTTTTAATTTTTTACTTAACTGGCTGACTCCGTAGCACAGAAAACAAATTTATTGCCAGTTTTTAATCATTTATCTACTTCTAGTTTTCCAATTAATAAAATTTCATCTATATTTATCTTCCTGACCAGCAGGAAAGCGAGGAGGCGCTATAAATAGGATAGTTCAGCAGTTACCCTAATCAGCAAGCTTCTAGACATGCCAAGATATTGCGGTCTAGTTGAAACCTTTTATTTTGGTTTTTTAGTTTTGTAGAGTTGTGACTAAATTTTAGAACTGCTTGCCAAGACCACCAAGCAGGAGAAAGTGCCGTAAAGTGTCTTTCCCAAGGACACAATGGAAGGAATTGCATTGCACCTGACTATTGACAGCGACATTGAATTGACATTGAATTCCATTGCACCTGAAGAAGTGAGCAGTAGCCCACGAAAGCTTGTACCCTAATAAAAGCTAGTCAACTTTAGTGCACAATTTTTTGTTTCTCTAATTTGACTTGAAAAGTTGACACGGTTCCCCCAATTTTATTCCTTCCAATCCTTCGATACTTGATAAAGTAATCCATACCATAGAATCAGAGATCGATTCAAAGTGTAATTGTTTTTTTTTCAAAGAACACTACTTTTCAGGGACAAATGTTTTTCTATTAACTAGCGTCCCGATTTGCCCCTTTGGAAATATGGTATAGTGGTTTATAACGATTTATTTTTTTGACGGATTTTATGTTATTTATTTTTGGGTTTGTATTACTTTTACTTGTTATTTGGGCAGAAAATTGATGTGACATAAGATTGGGTTCCGTGAAAAAAAGATATGGTCATTGGACCAACAACTTGGGAAACACTGTGTTACGGCATGTATTGACTTAACACCTAACTTTAACTTTCATAAAATCTTGGCTAGTTTTGCCATATTAAAGGGTCACATCTTTTTCATTAGCTTTGTAATTGCTATCTTGCACTTTTTAAACAATACAAGTCGGCTCGCATAACATTTTATCATTCTGCCAAGCATTTTATAAAATGTTTGTTTTTTAGTTGGAGTGCAACTATTCTCGTCGTCGTCGTCGTTTGAAGGGCATCCACTCCAGGCCAGACACAAACAGGACTGGGACCGAGGGTTTATCCTTTTACTACCCCAGACTGCTGCACTGCCTGGATCAGATGCTGGAAGTGATGTCATTAAGCCAGCATCGAGTTTCGTCATCCAAAACCGTCAGACCTCGTGCTCCATGTGGTGCCCGATGTATAGGGCACGCTGTTAGTATATGGTCTGCGGTTTGCTCAGAGGCGCCGCACTCGCAATTCGGTGAAGGAGCGAGACCCCATTTGTGCATGGACGAATGGAATCGCCCAACACCAGTCCGCAGGCGGTTGAGCTTAACCCAAGCTGCTCGGGGTAAGCCCATCCCAATAGGCCTGGCACCGGTCTCGGGCACAAAAGCACGGAGCCTGGAAGCACTTTCACAGTACTCCGCGTTCCATTTGTGATTTGTCCATTCAGAAGCGCGGATGCCAAGTCTGGCAAGGTTGTCCAAATGATTTCGCGCAGCTGGCACAAACGGGCGTCTGGATCTTAGTCTCACTTGGCGAGTATCTGAGGACCCACTTAATAGACCATACAAGATATGATCAGCGTCCAGAGATCCACGGTAATCCAAGGAGAATGTCGCTCCCATTCGGCGAAGCTCAGCTGGCTGGATGCCTGAGAGTACAGGTAGGTGGTCCGTTGGAGTGGGACGCAGACATTCAGTAACTATGCGCAAGGCGTCATTCAAGACACTGTCAATGAGGCGAGTGTGAGCACTGCGACACCAGACTGGCGCACAGTACTCAGCTGTTGAGTAGACTAGAGACAAGGTGGCTATGCGTAGTGTTTTAGCACCAGCAACCCATCCCGAGCCCACGAGTCGCCTCAGCAGTGTGACGCGCGATGATAGTTTTTTGCGCAATGCCACTAAATGGTCCAGATGGTAGGTGCTTTCACGCAGCCTGGCCCGTGAGTAAGTTGTTCATTAATTTAAAATGACAGACCGAAACCGAACCTACCAAAACGGAAGGGTATCCACCCATTCCGATGTTTAGTGTGGGTCTGCTAATCGGCAAACGTCCTTTTCAGGACGGGGAAATACTAGGATAAAACTGCTCTTTTCAGGGCACATTGCCAACAAATTCCGAAGACCCACTATTCTTCAGCTGAACATCGAAGGCCTCACTGCAACTATTCTAATGGACCGAGATGTTATTTCGTCGTGTCGTGAAAAGCTAAAAAAAACAGTTTTCCCGTATTATATTGCCTGACTTAAGTATGGTATGTGATGAAGTAGATCAGTGCTTCTCAACCTTTTCACGCCTGCGGCACATTTCCTGATCTTTTCAAAACTGGAAACACCCTTGGAACATAGTGCAGATCTTGATATTCCCTAAAAGGTAGTGTTATCTAAAAAAAGTCTGCACTTTAAATCTGTGTCGGATTTCTTAAATTTTGTCCCTAAAAAGTATTGTTCTCTAAACAAAGGGCCTTCATTTTGAACCTGTTTCGGATTTTTTGGTGTTCGTTCTTGAAAAGTAGTGCTCTCTAAAAAAAGGTTTTTGCCTCACTTTAAATCTGTCTCGGTGTCACAAACTTTACTCGAGAATCCAAAAGGATCAATTGAACTTGGTAGTTCCGGTTAATACGATTTGATTCCTTATAAAACTTCTCTACGCAATTAGAAACCATTGTTTCCAACTGTAAAGAATATATATTTACAGTGCAAAGTTTACACGACTTGATCGATTCACAAACAACTTGGTTTTCAAGCTGTATCAAACTTAAAACTATTCCAGCATCAAAACTACGAATACTCACTTCAACAATTTTGTGCTAGCGAGCCATGAAAATAAATTAGCGGCCCAATGACTAATATTAATCTGCATAGTTTGTCTGCCACAAAAGCATATCAATTCTATCTTTAGATAGAATTAGTGCGGTCAGACAGCCACGAAAGCACAAACAACTCAATTAGGCCTGAAATGATTGACTAGATTGAAATAAAATGGAAACAAAACGCGTTTATACGAGATTGCGTCACGGAAGTTTAGATTATAAGCAACTTTTCCGGAATAAAGTGGATTTCTTACATTGAAAATTTTCAGAGGTTTACCAGTCCGTCGAGAAAATTTAAAAACTAGAAAACTTATCAATTTCAAAAAATTTTGTTCAGGCATATTGATGCATTGAATAATTATTAAGCGAGTTAAGTCTAACTCTATCATATAAAAGACTTGCTGGTATTTTTTAAATAGATAAGTTTTATGGAATCCTTGGTGCCAAATACTGTCCTTATATATAGATTATGTACGGTTGTAGTTGTACAGAAAAAATAAGTTTATTACAGAGATTATATAAATACGTAAAAACAAAAACATCACTAATAGGTGCGGTGCAAAAAAATAAAAAAGAAAATTCAGCAAAATTTAACAAATTAAAATTTGAACAAGATTTGCAATTAATTGTGAAAAAGCATCTGATTTACCATGAAGCCAGAGAATACGAAGTTTGTCTAAATGTCTTAATTTTGATGTCGTCAACAACAAAAAAAAGTTAAAAATTGACAAAAATGCATTAGAAACAAGAAAAAAAATATAGATATTTATGGTTTAAGCTTGGCATACTTTGAACTCACAAACAAGCGCAATCTAAAAACGGATTTATGTTTCATTGGACGCCTTGGTGGACTGATGGTTGAGTTTTTGAACTCAATCAAAATAATTATCGATTTTAAATGCTTTGTAATCAAGATAATTTACGTTAAAATTTAATTCATAAGTTTTAAAACTGGATGTATCAAACAGTCATTTTGTTACCGTTTTTCATTTTCAAGTAAGTGCTGTTTTGTCCCTTTTAAAATCTGGAGTTTGAGCTTTTTCGACTTTTAATCATTTTTATTCAAGTTTATGATGGTGGAATAATTTTTCCTTAAATCTTTGTAATTTGTAAACAATTTATGTTTAATAACTATTAGGTTTAATAAGTTTAAGTACCAAGCGGTCATTTTTGACCGCTGTGGCATTTTGTGCACTTTTGCTGTACTGTTTGTTTTTATCACCTCTTGCTCTATAACACTTATATAAACTATCAAGTAATTATTTTTTGCATTAAAAGGAGATCAACGTTCAAAAAAACTGAAATATTTTTTCCGTTTCTTGTTGAAATTTTCTCTAAAATTACAAACGTCAATAGCAGTTTGCTGATAATTAGGTCAGAAATTCATAGAGATAAAACAGAAGATAGAGCGTTTGGAGCAACAGACAATCCAACAATATTGTGCAGCAAAAAGTTGCAGCAGTAATACTATAAAATTACGTAATTTTGTTGCATACTATTGCTGCAGAACTAAGTTATGCCTGTTTTACCGTGACACTGTAAGAGCTTAAATGTTTCATTGGAATTCAACTTGCAAGGAGAGTAAACATTCTAGCACACATTTGGAGTACAAAGAGTGGGGTTCATTTATTTTTTACCATTTGATGGTCAGACACCAATCTCAAGTGTTGATGAAGCACTTGAGGTTTAGTTATATCGAAAGTCTTCAAGTAAGAAAGAATTAGATTTAATTTTTATTGATTTCGGAGGTTTGATATTCGTTTTTAGATAATTTTTAAAAGTATTACATCCCTAACTTTGGTCTTACCATTCATTAGCAGTTATTTATTTCCTTGTAAGTCACTTTGGCCTTTCATACAATATGTGCCTTTAAAACCAAATAAGTTTGACATCAATTTTGACTTTTGGTTGATGTCAAGTCA
Organism: Diplosoma virens; assembly: GCA_963680785.1. Taxonomy (NCBI): domain Eukaryota; kingdom Metazoa; phylum Chordata; class Ascidiacea; order Aplousobranchia; family Didemnidae; genus Diplosoma; species Diplosoma virens. Next base: position 1,179,979 of record OY796881.1, on the reverse strand, counting down.
ACATATCTTTGCGATGGTAAACCATAATTGGTCAGGGATCCTGCACGCAACCCTTCTCACAGTCTTCTTGTTGATGTGTGCCTGTGATTGATAAACCCATATTTGTCAAAAAGGTTACCATTTCAGCAAGGACATATTTTTATAATCTTGGGCCAGGCAGAGCAATTAAAATTTGTAAAAAATACAATTGTTGGCACAATAAGAAAACCGGAGAAGTTTCTTCTAATGATGCTATCATGAAGTCGAAGACACTGCATTTATCAGAAATATAATCCTACGTATCGCATTTGATTGTACATCTACAGTTTACAAAAAATTAAAAAGACTAAGATTATTTATCTTCAAGTTATGCACAAGTCCGTTCACATTGACAAAGAACAGCCTCAAAGATTACCAAAAACAGTAAAGTATTGCAATGCCAGCAAAGTAGTAGTTGAAATTCTTGACCAAATGGCAGGGCAACACACATGCAAAAATGGTTCTAGGGAATAACCTGTGGCAGTTGTTTCCAAAATCGTTAACATAGCAAGTATCAACTCTTAGTGTACATTGTTTACAAAATGGTAGCTAAGAACGAACTATCTTGACGGCAATTTCTCTTAGAACTTATGAGTGATTTATGCACAAAAAAGGCAAGTCTTGGCAGTGTTAAGCTTCAAGATTTACACTATTTAAACAAAACCTTAATGCAGGAACGAGGTTATTGACAAACAAAAGCATGCAAAAAAAACTTTTATCAAGGCGTTGTGTACATAACAGTGTAATATGGCTTGGGATAGAAAAATAACTATGTTTGAAAAATTATGAGGAATTTGCAATTAATTTTTAAACAAGCTGCATAAAGATGAGAAACACCAGACTCGAGTTTCGCTCTCTTCTCTTCGACTCGAGAAAGAGCGAAACTCGAGTCTGGTGTTTCTCATCTTTATGCAGCTTGTTTAAAAATAACTATATTCTATTATTTATGATCTTAAACCTGAAGCTACTTTTCTCTGTTTTTTTGACATCATTATCTTGTTTACTAACGTCCCACTCGATAAAACAATCAATATCTACTCTGAAGCTTTATACAACAGCAACTTAACCCACCGAGCTTTTCGAAAAACACACTCCGTCAACTGATGTACAATGCTACTAAATCTTTGGAATTCAGCTTTGCTTAGATCATGTACCAGCAGATTGATGGTGTCGCCATGAGCAGTCCTCTTGACTCTGTTTTTGGTTTTGTCGGACTTTACGAACAATTACTTTTTAAAAAAACTTCTAAACCTCTTTTTTATTTTAGATATGTTGATGACATTTTTGCTATTTTCAGTAATGAAACGGAATGCAATCAATTTCTTCAGAAACTTAATTCTCTACACTTATCTTTGGTTCTTTTACAAAAAAGAAATTAACAAGTTACTGTCGTTTCTTGATGTGTTGGTTGAAAAGTCTAACAAATAGTTTATTATTTTAGTTTATAGAAACCTACATTAACGGGAAAGTATACATACTGGGATTCATTTAGACCAAAGAAGAAGAAACAATAATTTTATTGGTACTCTTGTTTACAGAGTTCTTGAAATGTACTCTTCTGAAAAGTTCTCAAGTAAAGTTGACAAAATTAATAATATCTGGAAACAGAATGGATACCCAGAAGAAGTCATTATTTCCGGGTTTAAGAAAAAAATATCAATTTTTTAAATATCCAAGCGGTTCGGCCCTGAAAAGTGGCCGGTCTTGTCTCAAATTATCTTGGATTGGAAACGTTTCCCTTAAATATAAAAACAAACCAAATCAGCAGTCAACAATAATTGCTTTGGATCAGTGTCGACAAGAATAGCTTTCTTTTCAACAAAGATGTTGTCTTTTTTCTAAAGGATGTTTTGCCTGCTCATCAGCGAAGTAATGTTGTTTCCAAATACTTGTGATGCAGCGTGTACGGAGGTAGAACGTCCCAACGATTGGAAGAACGAATTTGACAACATGTTTCAAAATTTACTAAAAATAAAGTTAAACCTTAAATAGATCTTCCGAAACGTCAATAGAAATCCATTCAATACGCATTTATTTTTGATTCAGCTATTGGTCAACATTTGTTAGACAACACAATTTGCACGAAAAAATTTTGATACTAACTGGCTCTTTATTTTAGCTACATGAAAATCATCCTTTCATTTGGCAATCGATGCTCGAAGCCACCTTTATAGAGTCTTTTGAACCTTCTCTTTGTCGCCAGAAAGAGTTTGTTTATCAATTAATGTTTTCCGTTTGTGGCGCAAATGAAGCGTAACCAATCGCGTACTTGCCTTCTCCCACCAATCAGAGACGCCGTTGTTTTTGAAGTCTTGCAGTATTACATAAACCACATTTTTCTTGCAGTTTGTCATTTGCCAATAAATGTTTCTGAGAAGAGTTGGCCGAAAAAATTCTCAAGTAAACTGTGTTTTTAAAGACTACCGAAAAATTAAAGGAATTATGATTCCATCTATTCCAATGGTTATTCTAAAGTTCTGCGTAACCAAGAATTTATTAAGTAGTATATTAGATATATTTATGGCATGAAAACCATTGCTTGAAGAAAATATCAAAACTAATCAAATGCAATGAATACGTATACATCCGGGTGCAGTTCTGCCTCAACACCAAGAACATTCCAAACCTATTCAAGTCCTATTCTCAACCAGAGGGCCACGAAGCTCCTTCAGATGGGCCGCGAACTTTTTACTGAAACATTTCAATTCGGGAAAATAGTATTAATCAAAAGAGTTTTTGAAACGACACGTATAATTAAAGTGATAGAATTTTTTTCCTATTTTCTTGTTTTTTTGCAAAATGCGGTAAAGACGTACTACGGTACCGCAACAACTGTTTTTTCAACAATGTTTGACGCTCAGTTTACGTAATTAATTGCTGTGCCTTTAGAAAAAATACTTCACAACAAACTCCTTTACGGAACCCCACTGCTCACAACAAAAATGACTCAGATTGAAAACAGAAAGCAGCAAATAATATAACCCAGGGTTCTTAACCTTTTTTGTCTCGTTTACTCCTTGCCGAATGAAAAAAGTATAATTTACCCCCCATCTTCTTGGAGGTATCTTGTGAAGAAAAGTAAAACATCCTTTTTTGTTTTGTTTACCAGAGCACATATCAAAAAAGTTTTTTGGTTGTGGAAGACACAATCGTTCTTGACGGGGTCCTGTAAAAAATAATGTCTACTCAAATCTCCCGGATAACTATGATAAAGCACACAAGAATGCAAGAATTTTCTTTTAATACTAACTGACACACAATTTCAACAGTCAATCAGTGAGACTTTTGTGCTTGTTTTCCTCAAACAATTTCTGAGATTCTTGGAGCAGTCGTTGAAAGAGCCACTCGCATGTCGTCTTTGGGAATTAAGCAAGATCGATCTTTTGTTTTAATAGTGAACAGTAAAGACAACCCTGCTTCACACAGATAAGTAGTTGTAAAAGGTACAACAACTTCCAACGCATGCTTAGTCAGCATAAGAAACTCTTCAACTAATCCACACCCAAACTTGGAAAAGTCACCATTGCACAAAATAAATTTGGAGTGAAGCGTTGTCGAACATTGAAGATCAATCAGCTCGTCCTTACAAGGATCATCGTCAGCAATACTTTCTAACTTCGCTTCAAAAGGATGAGTTATCCAAAGAGCAGTACTGTTAGAAATTGCACCTTCAAAGTAACCGTCAAAGTTGTTTTTTAAGGCGGCGAGGTGCTGGCATATCTCGACTTCGAGGTCAGAAATCTCGTTGCGATTTCTATTGACTTTCCAATCATCAAATGTTGGAAAATTTGCGTAAATTCCTTTTTGAACTCTTCTACTCCACAGATCTAATTTTTTCTGAAAGCCTTGAATTTTATCACGTGCATCTACAATGGTAATACTTTTTCCTTGCATCTGCATATTGAGCTGGTTCAAACTTGAAAAAGTGTCTGTCAAGTACGCCAGTGCTCCAATAAATCTGTTGTCGTCAAAGTGCTTACTCAACGGGGATTTGCGTTCTCGAAGAAAAGTCTCGATTTCACCACATAGTTCGAAAACTCGAGACAAAACAAGACCCCTAGAGAGCCACCGAACGTGGGTGTGAAAAAGGAGAACAGTGTGTTCTAAACCCATCTGATCACAAAGCACTTTGAAAGTCAATGATTAAAAGCACGAGCTCTGATAAAATTCACACATTCAATCACATGCTTCAATACAGCTTTCAAGTATTCTGGAAGGGTTTTACTTGCCAGTGCATGTCGATGAAGAGCACAATGAATAGATATGATGTGCGGTGCGTGTTTTTTAACCAAAGTTGTAAAGCCCGACTTAGCACCGAGTATAGAAGGGGCACCGTCTGTGCAAATTGAACCCACATGATTCCAGGATATATTATTTTGTTGAAAGAAATGATCCATTTTTTCCACAACATTAACCGCTTTGGTAGTTGTCTCTAAACTTTCGCATATCAAGAACTCCTCTTTCAACTCACCAGCATGCACATATCGACAGTACACCAACAAATATGCACAGTTCGACACATCAGTCGACTCATCTAGCTGAATACTAATTTTTGCCTTACTAGCTAGAATTTTGTCTGCTACCTGATTTAAAATATCCTGTGACATGTCATTTATACGACAGCGTACTGTATCGTTTGACAAAACAATTTTCTCAAGTTTTCTTTTTTGTTCTGCTCCACAAACAAGTTCAACCATGTCCATAGCGCACAATTTGATAAGTCGTTCACCAATTGTATGTGGCTTCTTTTCCTTTGCTATTCTGTAAGCAACACGATATGATGCTTCCAATCCTGCTTTGTCTTCGGAACAGACTCCTAATTTAGGTAGTGTTCCTGCAGCACGAAATCGAGCACGTTTGGCCAGCAAAGACTTATGGTCGTCATGTACATGATTGGAATGGCATGAAGTAAAATGAGCTTTAAAATTGAAGGCTTCATAGAACCATTACCAAGCACTTTGGAGCAAAAGATACACTGTGGTACCCCCAGGGGGTAAATTCACCCCCGGTTAAGAACCCCTGATATAACCGGTAATCTGAAAAGAAAATTTGCTACTTTTTTGGTTCCCAATGTTGAAAAGATTGAAAAGCACTGACGTAGAACGCAATCGTGGACTTTTATCTCTGTTTAAATTTGGTGATTTAATATTACAAACTTTTACAAAGCTTCATGCAGTTAAATCTTTTTATAAACTAATAACTAAGTCCAGTTTAATGAAAAACTCCAAAATACTTTTTAAACACTTAGTATATAATGTAAAACATTGCCTTCCTGTTGTTTCCGAAGATTTGTAACTTCAATTTTTAACTTCTTGATTTCAGTAGAACATAAATTTTTCAACTCTGTAAAAAACAAGCAAACGTAAAATTATTACTATTTTTTCTATTAAAAAAATTGATTTCATGAACAATTCATATTGCTCACTCATTTCTGTGTGTTTCAGCTTGTATATCGTAAAACACAAACATGACGTCAATTGAAATTTGTTGAGAAACCTGGATGTTCTATAATTTTAAAAAATTTTAATAATTTATTTTATTCATTATAAGATCAAACTAAACGTATCAATTTTTAATTATCAATAAGCAATCATTTTATTGCCAAGCAGTATTTATGTCAGATTTAATATTAAATAGTTATCCTCACCAATTTACGATTTTACCGATTGCAAAATGATAAGTTGTTTTGCAAAATTTTAAACTCAATTCATTTAAAATTTCAGCTTCAGATCCCAATGAATAAAGAATTCATTTACTTAAATTAATTTAATCCATCCTTATTATGTAATAAGTGCAAAATTCTATTAAAACATAGAAAAGCTTACATGTAGTTCCATTTAGTTTCTAATTACCGCAAAATAAATAATTAAAATTTTTTTTTATTTTTAGCAATGCCGTAACATATAAAACTTTGTTAAATGATTTTCTAGTAGCTTTTTATTTAGACCAAAGCTTACATAACAAACATTCAGCATAATTTTTACTCGTGATCACAATTTAAAATCTCTTAGTAATCAAATTCCTAATAAAGTTAAATGACATAAAAAGTCAAAAATTTTTCCATGAGAGGAGCCTAACCCTATTCTGCTGAACCATGAAAAACAAAAATAATGTTTACATAAGAATCAAACTTGTTGTTAAAATATAGTAATAAATTCAAAATCAATGTTTTAAAAAAATAATAATCAAGAAATCAGTCGCACATTATTCATAGGAATTGTGCCAAACTCTCCTTTATTGTTTGCCATAGTCCGAATTTTTTTCTCGACTTAACAGTGTGAATAGCGAGTTGCAAGGAGAATTGACGACATTGTGATTACTGTATTTATTAGAGTATAAGTCGCATTTTTTTGTACCAAAATATCGCCCAAAAGGTCAGTTGCGACTTATACACGAATACATGAAGTGCATCGTATGCGATTCAAAATTTTTTCGAGGTATTTCCTCGCTATCGCTTTCTACGAGCATGCACATGCAATTGCACGTGGCACACAAACCTAAATAAAACGTGCCTTTGCACGTGACTATGACGTTACATTACACGTGATTAAAATGTGTCAACAACAAACATTTCATTTGGAAAATTTGCTTGGCATTATGGCTTCTAAAAGAAAGCGTTCGTGTTATGATGCTGCTTTTAAACTGAAGGTTGTAGAATATGCAGAAGAATATGGAAACAGAGCTGCAGAGTGTAAATATACCATCTCAGAAAAAGTTGTTCGAGATATGGATGCTCCAGAGAAAGACTGGAACAGACTATTTGAGGAGTGACAGTAGTGATGTTATGTATTGTTATGTCATTACAATGAATAAACGATGTTAAAAAAAATTTGTACTGTTTTTCATGTCAAATATGGGGGTGCGACTTATACACACATGCAACTTATACTCGAATAAATGCGGTAATATAGAGATGTAATTCACAGTATTTCCAGAATACGTGATTGCAATGCTTACGCATTGCAAGTAGAGAAATGTACAAATGCAGCTGGATTGGCGATTTTACTTGTATTCGTGCGGTATCTATTAGATAAAGAAACTGAAGATGATTTGTTGTTTTGCAAGAGTTTAAAGTTGCGCAGCACAGGAAATGATATACTTAATGTCATTAATGACTTTATAAAAGTCCACAATATTAGTTAAAAAAATGCAATTCTATTAGCAGTGATAGAGCAAAATCAATGACAGGAAAAACAAATGATACTGTTACTAAAATAAAAAAAAATGTAGCAAAAAATTGCAAAAATTTTCATTGCATCACCCATGGATATGCTTTGGTAACACAAAAGATGTCACTCTCACTAAAAAAGGTGTTAGATGAAGCAGTTCAGATTGTTAAGTTCATAATATCTCGGTCATTGCAAATTTGTATTTTAAAGCAGTTTTGTGAGTTCATGGGCAATGAATATAAACCTTGTTGCTGCATACAAGGATTAGATGGCTCTTAAGGGGAAATGTCTTAGAATATTTAAACTGAAAAGAGAATTGATGTCCTATTTTTGAGACAGCAAATTTTATTTATCGAATTGACTAAAAAATTCATACTGGCTTTCAAGACTTGCTTACCTAGCTGATATCTTTTTTAAACTAAATGAAACCTTTGCAAAGTAAAGAATTCCTTTGCAATATCTTTGCAAGGTAAAGAATTATCTGTTTTTCAAGGACAAGATAAAATAATATCTTTATTGCTAAAGGTACAGTTTTGGTCATCAAATGTTACAAAATAGATTTTTAGATGTTTTCAACATGTTAGTGAACAACAGTAGTAAAAGATTCTGGAAAAGACTTGCTAGATATAATTTTCGGTGACGTTGAAAATCACCTTAATAGCTTGACTAAATCCTTTCACTAGTACTTTCCAAATTTGCATAGCAAAAAAGTTGCTGGGTACAGAATCCTTTTATGATTACAGAAATGTCAATGGAGTTAGCAGCATTAGACTATAAAAGCTTAATAGAGCTTACATCTGATAGGGTCCTGAAAGCTAAATTTGCAAAAGTTCCTATTGCTCCTTTTTGGAGCAGTGTAATTGAAGAATATGAGAGTTTTTTTAAAAAAAAGCAACACAAGCGCTATTACCGTTTGCGTCTACGTAGTTGTGCGAATCAAGTTTTTCCGATATACACAAACAAAAGCAAGTATCGCGCCACATTGGACATTACACCAGATATAAGAATTCAACTGTCAAATATTAAGCCAAGCTTTTCAGTTTTGTCGCACTCGAGAAAGTAAGTGCATTCATCCCATTAAGACATTATGTTTCTTTGTTAAATTGTTTATGGGTACTTTTATTGTTCTTTAATTTGTTCTCCATCACGAACAATCTAACATAAACCAACAAAATTTTAAATAGTCTCAAATAGCAGTCACATCAAGACCGATTACTAGCAAATACATTGTTTAGCTCCAATGACTAAAAATTGGTTTACCGTTAGAACAAGTTTTTTGATTAGACAAATTGAATTTTTGCCTTCTGCTGAAATAGCGGATGCAGTTTTATTGAATTGTTTTATATCAGTAGAACCAAAAAACAATAGGCTATTAAACGCCTAACTAGATTTAGCAATTAAAACTTAAATGTTTGATAAATTAACAAAAACTTGTAAGTATCAAGCGAGGTAAATTGTAAAATAAACTGATGGGGCAAGCAGTGGCACATATTTTTGTGCATAGGTTTAACTAGCTTACATTAAAAGTAACTTCAGCTACAATATTTATGAATAATATAAAAAATTACAAAAAAAAGACTAACAGGAACACCAGCTCATCACTACAAGAGCTGCTGCAGCAGTTGCTATAAGTTAAAAGAGATCAATAAGGGGAGTAGCAAAACAATGGTGTTTGCCATGTAAAAGTCTACAGAGTGCTAATATAACTTAAAGGTAAGTACTTGGTTCGAAACAAGAAAAGGTTTAAAAAGTGTGCCATGCTAACAGCACTCCAGAAAAGGACAATCTGTTACAGCTCCAAACTAAGAAAAACTAATTTTTGAAAAAACACTGCATGAAAAAGCAAAAGGATAGTTTTGCCTTACATTTTGTCCTACTTTAACAGTCGTCCTGTTAAGGAGTGGGTTGTACAATCCCATGGTTACCTAAAGTGGTCACATTTAGGCAATAGCCAAATATCTCATTTTTTGTGTTTGATACTCATCTCATTTTTTGTGTTTGATATAATACTTGGCCATGAAAATATAAAGTCGTCATAAGATTTAAAATTACAGAAAAAGAGATAATATTAATTATGAATTTGTGAAGTTAAGATTATATTGCGAATCAAGCGTGGCAGCAAGTATCTTCGTTACAGAAACTTTCTCGGTACAGAATGAAATTGATGAAACTTTTTTTGTTTTTACTTTGATAAACACTACTTTGAATTATCTTCCACGTGAACTTTGATTTAAATAAAATAAAAAAAAGTCATTACCTTGATTTTACGTTAAAATAAACTTTGCAATTCTTGTTTTAATGACATTTGTCTCAGTAATAATTTAAAATCTATACATGTTTGTTGGTTGAGCCGCGATTGTTTATAAACTGAAGAGGTTTCTGCGTCGCAAAGTGGCCGTTCTTGGTATAGCTTGTTAAAAGTTTTATTTATAAATCCAGAGCGGGATTCATGAATCAAAACGTGTATGCACGGAAGGGGAGTGAAGATTAAACATTTGCATGAAGAATGATGGTCAGAGGCGTATAGTAACTAAAATCAAGTAAAAATTTTTTTCCAATTGAAAGAAGAGTAGGTCTTTGCTTTCTTAGGCCCAGCTAAAAAACACAAACAAAAAATTTATGAGTTTTTGTTTACAATGACTTATTTCTTTTAAGTTTTTATGTTTTTTTATAATTTTAAGTACTGTTTTTAAATGTTGCATATTAATATACTACATTAGGCCTTTAGCGTTTTAAAAATACTAAACGTATTGCAAGTTTGGTACGAAAGCACATTTTTGTCTATTGCAAAATTAAGAAAAAAAATTTAAACTAAAATTAATTTTTATTTGTAAAAGTCAATAAAATAACTGTACTGTTCCATAAAGCACAGACAAACGTAGTATTTCGTACAGATAGTTGTAAATTTTTTTACAATGTTTGCATCACTCTCAATTTCAACTTTTCCGATGAGCGTAGCTATCTTTTTTAATATTTTCAATTGGTGTTGTTCACTTTCCTTTAAGAGTTTAAGCCAGTGAAGAAGTGAAATTTTTTGATGAGTATCCGTTTTGCCGCGCGACATTGACCACAGTCAGAAATAAAGTAATATGGGCCTGAAACAATAAAAGCTTAGAAATTTGTTGAATAACAAAATGTACTCTAAAATTGACAACTACCATTTACCGAAAAGTGTTGCCGGAATAGCATATCTTTTTTGGGAGTGACAAAAAATATAACTGGCTATGGTAAATATTCCAACCATTGATTAACATTATTAATATCGTCGTCGCCGTCGTTTGGAAGGACATCCACTCCAGGTTAGACACAAACAGGACTGGGGCCAAGGTTTTATCCTTTTACTACTTGAGGCTGCTGTACTGCCCGCATCAGATGTTGGAAATGATGGTGTTGAGTCAGCATCGGGTTTCGTCATTCTAAACGCTAGACTCCGTGCTCTATATGGTGTCCAACGTATGGGACACGCTATTAGAACGTGGTCTACGGCTTGTTCAAGAGTGCCTCATTTGCAATTCGGTGAAGGAGGAACCGAATTTGTGGTTAGACAATAGAATCGTCCAACATTAGTCCGCAAACAATTGAGACAAGCTCAATCCAACAGGCCTGGCACTGATCTTGGGTATAAAAGCGCGCAGTCTCGATGTATTCTCACAGTACTCCGTGTTCCATTTATAATTTTTCCCCTAAGAAGCGCGTATATCTAGTCTGGCAAGATTGTTTAATAGATTCCGCACAGCAGGCATAAACGGGGCTCTAAATCTTAGTCTCTTTTGGCGAGCATCTGAGGTACCATTTGAAAGACCATACAAGATATGATCAATTGTCAGGAATCCACGTTAAGCCAAGGAGATTGTTGCTCATATTTGGGAAAGCTCAGCTGGCTGAATGCCTAAAAGTATGGGTAAGTAGTCCGTAGAACTGCGACATAGGCATCCAGTGACTATGCGTAAGGCTTATTGTGACTCGACAGTTGATTGAACGACACTTGATCAAACGAAACTTGATCAATAAAAATTGATTTTCTAAATTTTGTATGAAATTCAGACTTAAACTTTTTTATATAAATTTATAAATGACATTTAAACAAAGACCTAAATAAGTTTTGGCCTTTCACTAAAAGTAAAAAGTAGTAAAGTTCTTTAACTGAAATTGTTTTGGTTTGAACTCTAAAACTCTTTTAGGTCTTAGCTCAAACGTCATTTATAAATCTATATCTTTGCGCGAGCTTAATATACACTGATATGTCAACCCAACATTTAAGCACTAGAGTTAGGAAGGATTTAGACTTTAACTTTTAGTACCAAGTGCAATAAAAGATTATGTAAGATGTTGTAATGTATGTTCTTCTGTCAAATATAAAATATAAACTCTCTTAAAATAATAAAAAAATGTAAGTCCAAATTTCATACAAAAATACATAAAACATTATTTATTAAAAAGTTTAATTTTAGCTTAAATAAATTGTCAACCTTTGTAATGATTTATTAATTCGTTGATCGTTTACGCCAAGTTTTGAAATGCAGACCTTAAAATCTAATTGATATCGTTTCGTCTTAAAACGCTTAATTTAATCATCCTAATTAGTAGTTTTTTTATTGAAGCTTTATGCTGGTAACAGGACATTTATTGTTAAAATATTTTTGTTAGTGATGATCTCTCTTTTAGTTAATCTTGGCAACGTTGTTTTGAGCGTTATCGTTCTTGTTAGTTAAAGCCACAGATTTAGTGGTATTTACATGTAATAAAGACAAGTACTCATGTCAATTTAACTAAAAAGAACTGGAAAAAGTACTGAGACTAGAAAGACTAGATGTTAGTCCAAATACAGTTAATGCATCTAGAGCATGGAGATACTGGCTAGCTATCTTTGAAAATTTTATCGAAAGCCTGCAAAGACCAGACGAGAACCTAGATAAGCTACGGATTTTGATGATATTTGTCGCACCCGAGATCTACGAATTATTTTCAGATTCTAATAATTACGACGAAGCTATCGCTAAACTAAAAGCTGCGTGCGTTAAAACTCACAACGAAATCTTTGCAAAATGTACCTTATCAAGATGTACATTATCGTCACGAAAGCAAAGGCCAGAAGAATCTCTTGATGAGTACTTACGTGTACTCACCGTTTTAAGCAAGGATTGTAATTTTAAGCCAGTGACTGCTTCCGAGCACCGTGATCAGTTTATAAAAGATGCTTTCATTAGTGGGCTACTAAACAATCAGATACGTCAATGATTATTAGAAAAAAAGAATTAGATTTGCAGACTGATTTTGATCAAACACGCTCAATTAATATTGCTTTAAAAAGTGCAGAATATTATCAGACCCACACCTTAGCAAGCATAAACCCACACGAAGTACAAGAAAAAAGCGTTTCTTTGCGAGAAGACGAGAAAATCGAGACTAAAGATGTATCTGCAGGTTAGCAAAATCTTGTTCTTATTGTGGAGGCTTCTTTCACCCATGCTACAGATGTCCGGCCCGGAATGCTACCTGCTATAAACGTTAGAAGAAGAGACATTTTTATAGTGCTTGTCGCGCAAACAAGAGTGCAGCAGCAATAGTGGAAACGCCATCGCCTACGTTAGCGACAACAGGTCTGCTCGACATTTTGGAAGGGCTCAAAAAAGCTTGTATGAAAATTAGTTTAAACGGAAAAGATGTCTTGCCTTAATCGATTCCGGAAGCACCGACAATTTTATTTATCCTCGCGTAGTTAAAATGTGTTCTCTAAAAAGTACAAATTGCTGTAAAACTATTATGATGGCTACTAAAGATTTAGAAGCTCAGTTTAACGGATTTTGTATTATAACAATAATAGTAAATAAACAAATTTATCCAAGAATTAAAATGCATATCTTTTCAGATTTGTGTGCTGATGTTATTTTGGGTCAAAATTGGCAGGTTCTTTACAAAAGCGTAACTTTTAAATATGGTGGGTCCAACCCGAAGTTAAAGTTTGTAAACTAATGGCTCTTAATGTATCGCCTCCTTCCCTATTTAGTTACTTATCTCCTAATATAAAGCCTACAGCATCAAAATTGAGGAAATACAGCGAAGATAAAGCATTTATCAAAGAAGAAACGGACCGTCTGCTACGCGAAGGTATCATTGAACACAGTAACTCACCTTGGAGAGCTCAAGTTGTTGTGCCCAAAAACTATCGTCAAAAAAAGGTTGGTGATTGATTAGTCTTTAACCATAAATAAATTTACTAACTTGGATGCTTATCCATTGCCAAAATAGATGAAATGACTAACCAAATTGCGCAATACAGAGTGTTTAGTACTATTTACTTGAAAAGTGCTTACGACCAAGTGTCCCTACGTGAAGAAGACAAGAAGTTCACAGCCTTCAAAGCTAATGGTTGTCTGTACCAATTTCGAAGAATGCCTTTCGGAGTCACCAACGGAGTTGCTACCTTTCAACGGATAATGAACGATTTTATTACTAGCGAAGGTTTGCTAGATCCTTTTGCATACCTTGATAACGTAACAATATGTGGAAAGAATCAAGCTCATCATGATTATAATCTCAAAAGGTTTCTTAAGGCTGCTAAATCAAGGAATTTAACCTACAATCCCCAAAAATCCATTTTTTCTACGAAAACTTTTAATATTTTCGGAAATGTGGTTAGCAAAGGAGAAATTAGACCCGATCCTGATCGAATGAAAGCCCTGTACGACTTGCTCCCGCCTCCAACCAAAAAAAGACTTAAAACGAATTCTGGGATTGTTTTCCTACTACTGTCAATGGATAAACAATTTCTCAGCAAAAATACGTCCTCTAATTTTTAATATTGACTACCTTTTAAATTGTGAAGCTTTGGACGCATTTAATTTGTTAAAGCGTAACATTTCCAACGCTACTCTCCGTTCAATTGATGAGTCTTTGCCGTTTTTAGTTGAAACTGACGTGTCAAATCATGCAATAGCGGCAACCTTAAGTCAACAAGGAAGACCAGCATTTTTTTCCATAACATTAAACAGGTCTGAATTAAAGCATTCTACGATTGAGAAAGAAGCAGCCGCTATAATAGAAGCCGTTCGGAAATGGAAGCACTATTTAACTGATCGAAGGTTTTCCCTGATTACTGATCAAAAATCTGTTAGTTATATGTTTAACACAAAGCACAGTGGAAAGATTAAAAAAGATAAAATTATGCGCTGGAGAATTGAACTCAGCACCTATGACTTTGCTATTATTTACAGATGTGGTGAAGAAAACATTCCCGGCGACACTTTATCTCGACTAAATTGTGAAACAATGAATTTAAAGAAACAGCAAAATTTGCATAATTCTCTATGCCGCCCAGGAGTAACAAGATTGGCGCACTTTGTCAAACAACGAAATTTACCTTTTTCCCTTGATCAAGTGCGACAAGTAATGCCTTCGTGCACAGTGTGTGCAGAAATTAAACCCCAATTTTTTAAACCGGAAACCGTGCATTTAATTAAGGCCACTTGTCCGTTTGAACGATTAAGTCTCGATTTTAAACGTCCTCTACCATCGAACAATCAAAATCGTTTTTTAATTACCATCATTGATGAGTATTCAAGGTTCCCGTTTGCGTTTTCATGTAGAGGCAGCGCTAAATCAATCATAAGCGGTCTTGATCAAGTTTTTTCTATGTTCGGTATGCCCGCTTACATATACTCAGATAGAGAAAGTGCCTTCATGAGTGCTGAATTTAAACGTTATCTTCTTGATAAAGGTATTGCAAGCAGCCGCACAACAAGCTACAACCCTGCCGAAAATGGACAAGTCGAACGCTTAAACCAAACATTGTGGCAAACTATCAAACTTGGATTGAAAACGCATAAATTGCCACTTCAACATTGACAAGAGTTGTTAAGCGATGCTTTACATTCTGTTAGGAGTTTACTTTGCACCGCAATTAAGCAAACCCCTCACGAAAAAATTTTTAATTTTTATCGTAAATCTACATCTGGCTTCTCGAAACCGTCTTGGCTTGCAACCCCTGGACCAGTTTTGATCAAGCGTCATGTTCGGTCCTCGAAATTCGATCCTCTAACAGATGAAGTGCGATACCCCGATGAAAAAAAGACAACCTGGCTCCTAAGCCAACATCAACGATGAAATTTTAAAAACAAATCGAGTTGTGGAAGTTGACTCGGAAAATCCAGCTAATGACGCAGCGCCGGCAAATGAAAGTTTTACAACCGAAGACGTGGACGCCGAAAAAATGATCCTTCTTGCGAAACCAAACTACGTCGCTCCCAGCGCGTTGGTTAACCTCCTGAGCGCTACAATCCCACATATTATTGATCCATTAGTTATTTATTTTTTTTACGCAAAGGAGATTGTAATGATTTATTAATTTGTTGATCGTTTGCGCCAAGTTTTAAAATGCAGACCTTAAAATCTAATTGATATCGTTTTGTCTTAAAACATAATTAGTAGTTTTTTTATTGAAGCTTTATACTGGTAGCAGGACATTTAATGTTAAAATACTTTTTATAGTGATAAGCTCTCTTTTAGTTAATCTTGGCAACGTTGTTTTGAGCGTTATCGTTCTTGCTGTTAAAGTGTCGTTCGATCAACTGTTGTGGACACTGGCTATTAACATGAAGAGCCAAAACAAGTAAATGTAACATTTTCATGACTCATCTTAATATACAACGATGGCAAAAAAAGTCGAACAAATCTATACCACCCATATGCTTGTCATAATCACCAATAACACAAGATATAAGCAGTGAGTTTCGAGATTTCTCTTTTTGTTTGTTGAATTGGCTCAACGTCTGCCATGACAAAAAAATTGTAACAAACTTGCTCTCCATCAACCTAACGGCCTCAATATTTCTGATAATTCTACTACAATGCAATTCTACTTTAGAATAATATACAGTAATTGCCTATTTGAAAATCTGTTTCGTAGCTCATAAATTCAAGTTATAGCCATTGAAGCGCAATGCAGCAGCCGTTCAAGATAAAAAATCTGATAGGCGTATAGTTTGATAACTAATTTCCGAATACGTTTTAATTGATATTTTTAGACTTGCTAATTTTTTTACATGATGTACATAGCATATATGCAACAATAAGCCTAAGAAGGTTGAAGCGGAAAAATCTTTAAACTAACAATCAATTTAGTCGGTTTTATAAAAACATTACCAAATACTTTAATTATTCAATACATAGCGTGTAGAACATTGCCTTCATAGTTTTCTTGTTGTTGTGTCCGCAGATTTGTGACTTCACTCTTCAATTGCACAATTTCTATTGAATGCAGTTTTTTCAACTCTATAAAAACAAACCAACTTGAAATTTCTTTTTGTTTTTGATTTAAAACAAATATAATTTTATGTTAAAAGTAAACAGTTGATAGTTGTTATTTATATTTCTAATTTATGGAAATTAATTCTTACCATTTGTTTTGTTTTCGAGATACTCGATTCCAGTGTTTCCTTTCTCTCCTTTATCACCTTTTGGACCAGCTTTGATCAAGTGGGTTTCGAGGAAAACTGTTTGCCCTAAACATTGTTGCTCTACTCTTGTGCGGTTCATTAGGGAATCTAGGCGCTTGCACACTGTCATTGCGTTACTGCCGGCAGACCACAGCCCCCACAGTAAAATATATAAGTAAATCATGTTTAATGCTTGTGTCGACGTTGTTGTTATCTAGAATACATTGTTTAGTTTAAAAATATTGCTCTTCTAAGTTTTAAAACAACATTCTACAGTAAATATTTGGATTTTTTTGTAGAAAGCCGCCGCCATCTGCTGCGAGTAATTTTTTTTTGGTAAAACTAACCCGAAATCCTCTCTACAAGTTTATTTTTTATTTCATCCTAGTGTTGTAAGGGGATTCCGGGTTAGTTTCACCAAAAAAAATTACTTGCCATAGATGGTGGGGCGATAAAAATTACTCGCAATACATGGCGGGGGCTTTCTACAAAAGATATAAATAATTTGCAAATGATAAAAAATAAATTCTTTGCTTTCTCTTTTATGGGTTAAGCTGTTATGTTAATTTTTCCTCGTACATTATTCTATAATTTTCTTGCATTTTTTTTGAGTGGAAGTAAAACTTAATATCAAATGTGATAAAGCGAAATGAGTTTCAGATTTTTTTCTAGCCACATATAAAATTAAATGCTTACACCTATCTTTTAAACAGAAGTTTGAATACGTATTAACTCATTCGTGTGTAGCTAACACTTTCTTCATATTTGCAGTGGCTTTTTGCTTTGCTGCTTTTTTCTATTTCAGTCGAGAACCTCCCAAATTAATTCGGAGTTCTACGTTTACTTAGATCATAAATATTAGCTTCATATTTTTAAGACTAATAATTCTTATTTGACAGAACTATTTTTAGGTGCTGACGCAACGGAATAACATCACTTCTTTAATTGTTCACTCACCATATACAGAAAACTTACGTACAGTATATTTCTAATTAGTTTCAAATTACCGCGAAATAATATGCAAGTGTTTTTTTTATTCTTTATAGTATTGTCGTCAGCAGAAAAAGTTACTTCATCTTGGGCAACTTTTTGTTTAGATAAAAGCTGTTGTATTTTTCTTTTTCTCTTTTACAAGACTTAAAACGCAGTATTTAAATTGTAAAATAGCGCTTAAGGTACGGTAATTATTGAAAACACAAATAAAATGAAACTCGCGAGGCAATTAAAGAATACGCGGTAACTCGCGCTTAAACGAAGTTTGATACGCGTCCAAGTTCAATGCGTGCTAAGGCAAAATATAAATAAAAGCCTAGCGCATTGTAAAGCGACATGACTTCAATTTGTGCTCATGCTTTAAAAACTTTTTTTATAAAGTTTTCAATAAAGTTAAACAACTTGAAAAGTCAAAATTTCCTTAATAAGTCGAATCTGCTGTACTAAAGAAAGAAAAACAGAAAAAATGTTTTTGTTAAAATTTAAAATTTTATATCAGCATAAATTGAAATTTGGTATACTGAAGGTGCTTTCTCATGGTCTGGACAGTAAATCGGTTTGTAATAGCTGCCGACAAACCTAACCCGAATCTATCAACCTAAATGTTCAGCCCAGACTTGTAAATAACTAAAGGTTCTTTTCAAGACCGATGCAATGCATACCAAAACTAAGATTTGCTTTTCTGGTCCAAGCATGCCTGTTAAGCAATGGAACGTCCGCAAGGCGAGGTGGAGTCACTAGATTGCTTTCATAAACAAACTCAGAAAGATTTTGTTGCCGCCTAATTTACCGAATGTGAACAGGGCTTACGAAACGTCTGCAATGCCATTAAAAAAAAAGATCAAAAAAGACAATCTCACATGGTCATAGAAACAAATGTCTTGGGCTGAAATGCAAAGTATGAAAACCTCTATACAACGTTTTGTGTAGTTGCAAAAGTACCCAACTCAAGTTTTTGCTGAGACAGCAGCCGAGCTCGAGTTGCATGTTTGCAATTATTTATTTACACACAATTCAAACCATTGATGCTGCTGCATCTTAACTGGTCACAAACAGGAAATACAAGATCAGCAATGCCGGATTAAGCACCCTGGAGGGCATAGGCAGTCAAACTTTTGGGGCCCCAGGCCCGGTGCCTACTAGAACGCCAGTTGTTTTCAATCATTTAAATCAGTGGTCACCAAACTAAGGCAAGGCGATTTTATATGGCATGCTGCACGTTGTCTAAAACACTAAATTTTAGGTTTTAGACTCCAAACTATGGCCCGCGAGCCAAATTCGACCCACTAAGATTTTTTTCCGGCCCGCGGAGCTCTTTTTAAAAAACATATACACTCATTTTGAGGCACAGTTGGATAGAATTATGTCGGAAATACCCCAATTTCAGTTTTGTTTATCTTTTTTGTAGAACACACCAAGATTTGGGGAGAAAAATAGCAAAATTAGAGATGGAATTGAAGTGAAGACCTTTTTTTTTTTAGAGATCACTACAATTTTGGGAGAAAAATAGCGAAATTAGAGATCGAAGCGAAGTAAAGACCTTTATTTGGTTTAGTCTCTCGCTTTGGCCCGAGGAGGTCCAAAAAAATTTTTACATGGCACCCTGCTCAAAAAGTTTGGAGACCACTGATTTTAATTATCCTACCAGTCCCAGGACATAAAATGTAATTGTAGCAATATGGCAACCAGCGACTCCAAAGCCGCATATGGCCCTTTAATCTCTTTGCTAGTACTCTCTGAGAATTTGGAAAATAGATGGTAACCCTTTTACGTCAAAAGTCATCGAATTGTTTACGTTTCAAGCAGAGGTTAGCGTTGCGGCGCAAGTCTTC
The DNA here is from genome assembly GCA_963680785.1 of Diplosoma virens. Classification (NCBI taxonomy): domain Eukaryota; kingdom Metazoa; phylum Chordata; class Ascidiacea; order Aplousobranchia; family Didemnidae; genus Diplosoma; species Diplosoma virens. Next base: position 1,160,533 of record OY796881.1, on the reverse strand, counting down.
TGACAAAGTTGCAGAAACGCCAATTTAATCTGGCATATAAAAGTAATAACATTTAAATTTTTATCTTAATAATGATTACAATATTTTTAACGTTTGTAGGATTTACCCACACTGATTAAATGTCTCGACCTGGATTCGAGACGCAGAGGTCCGAGACCAAGATTGAGACAAGACTTTTGAAAAACGTGTCTCGAGACATGTCTCGAGGTATCCACCTCTGTTTCTTTATTCTACGATTTCCTTTGTTCCACAGTGTACACTGTTCCACTGTTAACCACTCTCCCCTATATATCTTAATACTCACCAATTCAGGAATTTTGGAATGAAATGTGCGAGTGTATTTGCGAGTTTACGGGTCGGTTTATGTATCAAAAAATGAATAAACAACTAAAAACAAAAATATTTAATTATATTTGTTTAACAAGATTAGCAATAACTTCAACAGTTGCGGCACAAGTTTCGGTTTTACCAGTTCCAGGCAAAGAGAGCGAAAAGTGTGCTAAAAGAAAAAATGTCGAAAAATTGTTTTCGTGGGTTGTATCACATTTTCCACAAAGTCCTGCTTCGTTAAAGCAACAGTTACCAAAATTTATTTTGTCACGGTCTCATCGGGCCCCTAAAAGTTGCGGGGCCCATAGGCAGTTGCCTACTCTGCCTAATGGGTAATCCTACACTGAAGATCAGTATTGGGTTTACCGTTCAATCACATCCTTAAACTAAGCAAACTAGGCAAAAAGTTCTATATGATTTTTATCACAGTGCTTTTTTATCACGTGCTTGTTTTGAATCTATATGTTAACTTCTTGATAAGTATTCAATAAATGCTTTCTGAATAAGTTTTCATAAAAACTTCATCAAAACAAGTGAAGTTTCGATGCTTGCAACACGTCAGTCTAATAGTGATCATTACAATATCTCTCAGTATTATTTCAACAAATTGTAAAGACGTATCAAGTATTAGGGAGTCAAAGATTGGAACTCAATTATGGTAAACTTAAAACATTTAAAATTCAATACAAAAAATACTTAAACTCATTGCAGACTTATGTTAAATAGATTAAATCCTTTAATAATGCCTAAATGTGTTTTATGACAAAAAATTTAATCAATTATAGATAAATTTAAACTTTCTGATTTGGATGGTTGCTCGATTCGGTAACGTCATTTGCACCATCCCTGCCGCTGCTTTTTCCCTGTTTTTTGCCTTGCACTGCTGTTTCAGGTTTGATTTCCGTTTTGTGTTGGGAACGCAACGAAATAAATTGTTCTTCTTCATTATGGTGTGGAAATAAGAAACTATATGAAATGGAAAGTTGCTAATGCAAACATTTTGCGCAGAAAATGAAGAATAAATAAACAAAATATTTACGGTTTTTGATCAAATTCCTACAATTCTTCTACTTAACATAGCATTAAACTATTTTTATTCATTTGCGTTTGCATGTTTCAACATTGTGCTTGCCAAATCCCTTTTTTTTATTGTCAAAATGTTGTCATAAAATATTTCTTTTCAATGTGTGTAGAAATAAAAATAACTGGCTGACTAATATTACTCTAATTTTGTTGCTTCGTTTTTTGTATTTTTGGACTCCCTTTTCGGTAGAAGAGATAAATATAAAACAATCTTAAATTCAGCACAGTTGATTAGTTATGCAGAACCGTGTAGACTAGTCTATTACACTGTTTTATCAAACCACCCTGACTTTTCCAAGTCTTCCAAAAATTCCCATGTCCCAGTTTCGTAAATTTGCATGAAGGTAGCGCTCAGATATAAAGCGGTAGGTGGTGACAAAAACTTCGAACCCAAGTTTACCTCGTCAATATCTATGCTTTCAATATTGACTGGCGTTTGTGTTTCGCATAGAGATAGAAATGTTTGCTGGCTTTTAGTGGTGTGAAATTTCAAAATAAGTACTAATTATCTATATTACATGTTAAGGTGAGAAGTACTCTTGCCTTGTGCAGATTTATTTTATATTACAAACTGCCAGATTTTAACGTCTCACAATGCTTCAACCTCATCTGGAATGCAACTGCATATCTGGCTATAATTTGTAACAAAGCATAACGAAATAACTTAAGGGATACTTGTAATAGTCTAATACACAAAATGCCCCGGTGCAGTTCCAACATCGTGTAACAACTTTGTCCAAGCGTGTTTGTCATTTTATTTAAAAATGATATTCGTGCCATTGTGACAGTAGGTACGTAGGGCGAATGTCACAGCGACTACAAGATAGAATTAATCAGCATGTTTCTTAAAGCAGCCTTTATTAAAACCGAACATTCTGTTTTATGTAGACAAAAAGAATTTCTTTAAATTTTTTAAGTAATCAACAAATATTTATTAATAACTTATTAATTTTAATTAAATGAATTTTTCAGTCAACGTCTGTAGCTATTTTTTGCTATTTTTAAAGATTTTAGTTAAAACAAAGTTAAAACAGGGTTTAATCAATTTTATAAGGTAACTATGACGTCATATTACGATAGCAACAATACCATAACCACATATCAATTTTCTGAAGTCATGTTTTAATCCTTTTACCCGTTTTTAGTTAGCCAGTACTGCAACAACTTTTCAATATTAACAAACATCTTCTAAACCTTTACCTCCAGTTTTAATTTGAGCCAGCAAGCTGATATGGCCTGTAGCAGGCTACAACATGGCTGTGCCGAATGCTTGGAGATATCTTACAACGCTGTTATTGACATTGCTATTAACGTATTAAATAATCTTTAAATATTTTCGAATTAACGAAAATATGTTGGTTATGAAATTGTGTATGCCATGGTAAATACCAAAACTTATTTTTGTTCCAATGTCTTTGGAAATAAAATTGAATAGGAGTAAATAAAAAGACGATTTGTTATTACTGTAAACATCGGTTAATCCGGAAAAAATCAATTTCGAAATTACTTTTATTATTAAAATGTAATTCTTTTTCAATTGAATATAATAATATTGAATTTATGGGTCACGGATTGGCTTCTTTGGCTTGTACTGCATCAATAATTTCTTATTTCAAGAATTTTATCATCAAGATACAGTAGACGCCGCTTAATATGACCACCTTGGGACCAGACCATTTTGATCATAATATCTGAATGTTCATAAAAATCGAAGCCGCCATAATCGCACCTGAATCGACGCCGTAAGCCCTAAGTAGTCCAAATACCGTCAAATTCATCGTTTAACTGAAGTAACAGTAAAACGAAGTACAGTACTGTAACAGTACAAGTGACGGTAAAACTAAGTACAGTATGTAACAATATGTACGCTTCTCCGTGTAAATCTACGTCATAGCGATGTGCTGTTTCGTCATCAGGACCTAGTACAGAGCGCACACACTACAGCGCACATGCGGCATGCGTACAAAAAACACTCATTTTGAAAAGGCGAAGTTATAAGTGCGTGCGGGAAAAAATACTGTATTGTAATAAGGGAGATGGAGAAAATGTTGGTCATATTATCCGAAATTTGGTCATATTAAACGGAGGATTTTTAATGGAGAAATTCCGGACCGTACCTAATTGATCATAATAAGCGGCTAGTTATATTATCCGTGGTTATAATAAGCGGCACCTACTGTACTCATAAATTGAATTACTGTAATGTGATATTTACCGTCTAACCCTGAATGATATCACACTTGAAAAATATTTACTGGAATCTCAATCTTCTTGTCTATTGCGGATGAATTTGTATTTTCTTAACTTTTCACACCAAAGCACGCGATAATTTCCCATTTCGCAATCTACCGACGAGGCCGCGATCAGAGAAGAAACGAGCGTAAATTTTTACAAATAAATATTAGCATTGAAAACATCCGATAAAAATAATACAAGTTTTAACTATGAGCAAAAACGAAATAAAAACAAATCTTTTTACAATATTGGGCAAACGATACAAAAATATACTCAAAATGACATAAACCAATAACACAACCAATTGAAAAAAGATCAGGTGGCAACAAATTTTTTCTTTAACAAAAAATAGTTTACAGTCAGTAATGTATTATAAAACTCATAATATTACTATACTTGTTTACACACTTATAAAAAGTATTGATTTACTCCGGAAAAATAAAATGCAGAAAAAAGAATCAACTTGCAATTTCCACGATCTGACAAATGGCAGTAACATTCTCAGGATTAAGATTTTTTATGCAAATCTTTCTATATATTAACTTTACTTTATTAAAAAAATCAGCAAACGACGGTTATAAGTTACAACAAGAAGTCTCAAATAACAAGATGTGATTGGTTGAGGAATGTAGTTCGTTACTTTGTTGTTTCTTTCATGGTCTTCTTGAAATAACTAAATAACAGCAAAACCTTTATAATAAATTTCAGATAATACGTGATTTCATTTCTACAGAAGACAAATTGTCATTATTTACTGCATAAAAAAAATTTTTAAGTTCTTTATTTTAGAGTAGAAGTCTATTCCGTCTATCTAAGCTTAGTTGCCCAATTGAACAACCAGGTTCGATTCCGATTTGGTTAGGGTTGCCATACCGTCCGGAATTTAGGGTTAAATTTTGCGTCCGGGAGGAATTTTAAAAAATGCTCAAATGTCCGGAATTTTATGATGGGCGTTTTTGAATTTTATGAATTAGAATTGCGGAAATAATCCTGTAAATCAGGGGTGTCCAACACGTGATACGCGACGTGTTTGAGTTGGACATCCCTGCTGTAAATTATGTTTAACTTTAAACATTGTACATGTCTTTTGGTGTTCCGTGGGCTATTAGCTCACTCACTGCTTTGATATTAATGCCTTGGACGTTATCTTTGCTGGTGTAATTCTTTTCCAGAATATTCGCTCAGCCAGCTCATTTTACTGCATCTGCAATCGTACTGTGCACACTGCCAATCCAAAACATTGTTATTTCGTATCGTGCGCATATTTTTTACTACGAGTTTGTACGGAATTATGATGTAACAGAGCGTTTTCCTTTTCAATGATGTTTACCACTTAGAACTTTCTGGAGCTTTGGAACTTTTTTGAACTTAGTGACCGTTGCGCTGAATCTGAATTGGTTAGATATAGATCACATGCTGCGAAAATTACTAGAACATTCCAACAGTCTATAAAAGCAGGCGATTTCGCACATATAATCAGAGATTTACTTAAAATGTCATAGAGGAGGAAGCCGAGTGAATTTTTGATATAGAATCCTTGACTGCTGACTGGCTGCGTTTATTTCCTGGATTATACTGAGTGGCTTTGCTAAGTATTGTTGATTGACTGGCTTAGCTTAGATTGACGGACTCATACTTGGTTGTTACTTGCCAGGGTTGGCTACCGTTTATTTCTGATTATTATTCGCTGACTCTTTACCCGTTTCGTTGAGCAGCTGCAAGTGTATTTGATAGCAGCTAGTTCTTTGGTAAGTCAGTTGAATACAGAAGTTTTATACCACAAAGCTTTACTTGTGGATCTTTGTATTTGAATAAGAAGCTAGTTAGGAAGTCGGGATCGAAAGTGCCTTTCAACGAATATTCTCCTGGGCTGGCGACAAAGGCTCAGGAACCATTTGGTTCAGTTAGTCTGGTGGTAAATTACTTTGTTGTTTTAGATTATGCATTTTTAGTTGGGTTGTATTTATTTTTACTAAGAAAGATATTATTTCAAATGGCTAATGCTAAACGAAAGTGCACTTTCACTAACGAGATGCAAGAAAAACATCCATGTTTTAGAAAAGGCAGGAATGATTACGAGGCAGAATGCTTGGTTTGCAAATCAGAAACCTATATATCTGTCGTGCACAAAGGTAATGGTGATTTAAACACACATCTGCAATTGGGAAAACATCGCAAAGCAGTAAGAGGGCTGTTGCATCAACGAAAACGACAAATTATTTTGTTACAGCAGGAAGCAAATGTGAAGATGAAATCACTGCCGCAGAAGGCACTCTTGCATTTCACGCTGTTAAGCATCATCATAGCTTTTTGTCCATGGATGTACATCGGTTTTACTTAAAAAGATTTTCCCTGATTCTAATGTAGCGAAGAAGTTTAGTAGTGGCCGCACAAAGACAGAAAAAGTTGTTACTAGCGTACTTGTGCAATATTCTATTGATGTTGTTCTGAAAAGTTTTGAAGAAAACGATATCGCGTATTTTGGCGTTGCAACAGATGGCAGCAATCACAATGAACTGAAATTATTTCCTATAATTATTCAGTATTTTGACTGGAGGAAAGGTGGTTTGCAATCAAAATTGATTGAGTTTACAAACAAGGTAAACGAGACTGCCGACACAATTGCCACTTATGTAAAAGACACCTTAGAAAATAGGATGCTTTTAAAAAAATGTTTGGCATTTACAGGAGACAACTGCAATACTATGTTTGGAGTACTTCGGCGTAATGAGCAAGGAAACAATGTGTTTGCAAAGTTAAAGAAAATGTTAAACCAGTCATTGATTGGGATTGGCTGTTCAGCACACGTTTTGAACAATTGTATCCATCATGAGGCTGAAAGAATGAACATCGATATTGAAAATAATATCAATAAAATATATCAATATTTTTCTATTTACACAGTTCGAACTGAACAACTGAAAGAATACTGTGAATTTGCAAATTGTGAATACAAGAGACTTCTCTCTCATACCAAGACTCGCTGGCTCTTCTTGTTTCCTGGAGTTTCAAGATTGTTAGAAATGTTTTCACCCCTGAAGTCCTACTTTTTGTCACAAGAACATCCACCAATAGTTATTAAACGGTTCTTTGAGAATGAAATGAGCGAGTTGTACCTTTGGCATATGCACTCACTAATGTCCGTGTTTCATGGACGTATTCAAGTGGTTGAGAGAGAAAACAATTCCGTTGTAGAAGTGCTAGAAAAGTTGGAGCTGGTTCATAAGGTGCTTGTGGAAAGGAAGAATGAAAACTTTATGTCCTTGACAGTTAAAAGACTTTTAGTTGAAAAAAGAGAAGAGGGATATGAAGATGAATGTAACAATTTTCTTTCCAAAGTTGCAAACCTCTATGAGAGATGCTTGGAGTACCTGTGCAAATGGATGAAAGCAATGGAAGAGTTTGCTTGTTTCAAATGGATGACCTTGAACGAGATACCAAATTGGAATGATGTAGAGCCTTGCCTGGAATATCTGATTGGTAAAGAGGTTGATGTGGACGATGCAAAGTACTTTGACCAAATCTGTAACTTGAAGCAGTTTGTGGAAAGTTACCTACAGGACGAAGAATTCATTAAACTACCAACGCATAAGAAATGGTGCAAATATTTCAATCAGTCTAAGAACATCAAATGCCACTCAGAAATTTTAAGGATTGCACAGTTTTTCTTTGCTTTTACATCCCACAATGCCAATGTAGAGAAAGTCTTTTCACTGATGCAAAGTCAGTGGACTAAAGAGAGAAATAAGTTGAGCGTTGCGACTATGAAAGGCATATTGACTATTCAATATAATTTCAAAGATATGTGCTGTGGTGAATTTTTTTCATTTTTGAAATCAGACAAAGCCCTATTGAAGAGAATTAGATCTTCAGAAAAATATGCATGGTCAGAACAGTAAATTTGTAGTGGCTTGACTTACAAGCGTGTCTTTAATTTGTTTTAAGCATATAATTGCTGTTCTTCCTTTTTCGGCACAACCTAATTCTCATTATTATTTTTCACTCTGAAGTTGATATTTTTTCAGTGACGGTCCGTAGCTATATTTAGAGAGTGCTTACCCTGCCTGGTGTGAGATTCTGCTTGTGATTGAAGACAATACTTTTCATTTCAGTAGCTGTGGCGCTTTAGCATGAGTATCATACAACGTTTGCAGCTAAGGTTAAAAGAGGGAAATAAGGATTTCAAGCAAAAATTAAGTGTGTTTCTTTGAATAATATACTGCTGAACTTACGAAACGAAAATATTGCACTTGTGCCGTTTCTGTTTGTGTAAGCATTGCTTACACTGACCGACCGTCACTGGTATTTTTGCATAAATAACACCGTAACCAATGTTAAAGTGAAGTTTAGAGATGGTAGTGTTTTGTCACCCTGTTTGTACTTTTTAATAACCTACGATGGTAAAAAATTATTCGTTATCAAATTATTGTAGGCTAAACATCAACTTGCTCTTTTTATTAATACAAAAATGAATGAATTCAGTATAGAAATTTCTTGTGTGTTGCATTGCCAATTTTATAGGTCAAATTTCGATGTGACAAAATGTGGTAGCGCATATATATGGTCTCATGAAAAGTAGTCATGCACTGTCCGGAATTTTGCTTTTTCAAATATGGTAACTCTAGACTTGGTAGCAATCAAGACATGTGAATAGAACTTTATAAAGCAGCCTCAAGTGCCACGATAACCCAACTGATTGGTACGATCATTTATCTTGGCTTTTGATGGCCCTCAGGAACAGCCCCAAAGAAAACGTAGAAGGCTTTTCTCTAACGACTTTGTGCTAGGCCAACCAATTAGAATTCCTGGCGATTTTTTTGATAAAAGTTCTGACACTGACATTCCAGACAATCCTGATTCAATAGTAACAAAGTTCGGACACTACGTTAAATCTTTACATTTTATGTCACCGCAGAAAAATAAAGGAAAGTCGTATTTGGAAAAACGTTTCTGCGAAGACACAATGAACTTCCCACAGATATAACAGAAGTTACATGCAGAATTTACACAAACATGAGGCATTTCAAAATATACTGAAAGCTACTTTTACAGGTTATTTACTTGTAGTTAAAAGAGCTCAATTCTAAACAAAAAAGAACACAGTGCAATTTTTCGGATATAACTATATTAGACAGTTACTGTACTTTGCAGTTTATTTGCACCACGGCCTACTTAATATTTTAAGTAGGTCGTGTTTGCACCTGCTAAAAACCTTTTCTGCATTGTCTAAATTAGGTGAATTTTTTTGCTGGCTAGTGTTACCTGTTGTGTTTCATTGTTTATTACGCAAATTAACTCAGCTACACTCCTATTTAAGCTCTATAGCTGATATACAGTCATTTGCAAAAGTACCGGACCACCTCAAAAATATGTCTATTTGGCAACTTAAGCTAATTATTGCGTCATACACAATGACAAAGCACATGTACACATACCAAAATTGCCAGTTCTTTCCTAAAGTTCAGTGCAGTAAGTTTATTTTGCATTCACTAACAGTTTATCTGTTCATTTTAGTGCTTTTCCCATATTTTTATTTTGCAAAAAAATGATCAAAAATTCATATCACACCGAAGTGCTCAAATTGTTGCTCTTTACAAAAATGGACTATCACAGCGCTAAATATCTAAATAGCTAAGCATTAGTCATCTATTCAAAGAGCGATAACTGCAGTATTTCACCTGTCCCCTCTACCGTATGTTGCTGGTACCCCTATCTTGAAAACTAGAGCTAACCGACAATTTTAAGGCTCATTTTCGAATTCAGCGCCCCAAAATTAGTAAAAGGCGGATACTTTCATCCCAGAAAGAAATTTTGTGTTGACCAGTGTAATTATTAAATTTTAGGTTTTTGAAATGATTGGCGAAAACGATAAAAATCGTCATCCATTTAAAAGTTTAATCCATCTATGAATATCTATTTTACTACATTTATTTAACGCTTAATGCTTCTTTGTTTTACTTTAACAATAGAATTGTGCAGTAAATTTTTAAAACCCCGGTGTTTTAATAATTCGTTTCAAATTTCTTAAACCAATTTATTTTGTATACGCCCAAATTGCTGTTGCATTAATTTGAATTTAAAGTTACGCGCAGATAACTCCGTTTTATTTAATACGTATAATTTTGAAAAATTTTATTTTCTTACTTTACAAATTATTTAAATTTAAATAATTATATTTGCAAATAACTATTTAGTTTACGCAGTCGATGATGAAATGAGCTACAATTCTGAAACGTCCTGAACAAACTATGTTTCAAAATAAATTTATATTGACTTTACATTTTATTCTGAAATTAGTTAAGCGTTTCCAATTTTATGCTCCGAATAACTTGTCTTACACAATTGCTACAAGAAGAAGGCTATATTATTAGGTTTAATTATTCAACAGAAAACCTGTATTCTTCTTTTGGATAAAGTTTATGTCAAGTCTATGCTACAGTATCATACAGGTGAAGCTTTTAGACTAGCGATTAACAATCCAAGCAAATTAGCCCATCGGGTTTTAAGTTACAGGGTCGCCTGCATGTTTAGTTGGCCGAGATTTTATATATTGGATTGTTTGTGGGTAATGTAATCCTCTGTTTTTGAAGATTCAATTACTGCATTTACGTATACAGTATACAAGCTGGATATTTAACTGCTAAAAGCAAAAATGTAGACTTAGTGACAGCAGTTTTACTGTAAAAAGTATGGTCGTTTTACAGCAGATTTAAATCGAAGTGGCTTACGTATACTTGAGATTGCGTATGTCAGTGGCTTATGTATAGTTATGTTATATTCTATGACGTAGTTGATCATTCTACAGAAATTCAATGCGCGAAACTTAGAAAATAATTTCAGATTTATAATTGAAAAATTATGAGGAATTTGGAATTAATTTTTAAACAAGCTGCATAAAGATGAGAAACACCAGACTCGAGTTTCGCTCTTATTAGAGCTCGTCAGTGATGCTTATCTCACCGCGAATCGAACCTGGGACCTGTAGTCTTCCACGCAGGTTACTATACCACTAGACTGCTTTGAGTCCATCTGTCGTCCGGGATCTGTGGTCTAGTGGTATAGTAATCTGCGTGGAAGACTACAGGTCCCTGGTTCGATTCGCGGTGAGATAAGCATCACTGAAGAGCTCTAATAAGAGCAAAACTTGAGTCTGGTATTTCTCATCTTTATGCAGCTTGTTTAAAAATTTCAAATTTTTACGATTTGAACATTGCAAAGACTTATCTTTCAAGATTAGCTAACATTCTGTTCAACAACTATTGCTATCTTCACTTTACAAAATCTTTCCGAAAACCGTGAGATAAAAGTGCTAAAACCAGGGAGTCGAACCGAACCCGAACCGGAGTTTTATAAACCGGTTTTACACCATTTTTTCCGAACCTTAACCGAACCCCAACCGTAATTTTAAAAATCAAAAAGAGCGAACCGGAACTGAACCGAATAATTTAAATAATCGCGAACCTTAACCGAACCCGAATCAGTTGAAAAAACCGGTTCGCTCCGTGATCTCATTCGTATCACTTAGCAACTGTTTGAAATCAAAATACTGTAGCATAAATAATCCATGTGGGTGATGAAGCGTTTTATGTTTTAACATTTTTGGAAGATAAGCTTTATTTGAAGTTCAGACTTTGATCATAAAACGACTCACCTGTAAATAAGATAATATGGCTACTCTTTTTTCTATGACTGCATATTACGTCATGCCTTCTCTAAGCAGAAATATTTTCTTAATTATCTTAATATTTTCCTAATTATGCTGCGAACCCGAACCGGAACTTTATAAACCGGTTTTAGGTAATTTTTACAGGAGCGAACCTAAACCGGAGCGTTTCAGTTGATCTGAACCCTAACCGGAACTGAACCGAAATTTCAAACAGCTGTTGAACCCAAACCAAACCTTAACCGGTAAAATCAAACGGTTCGACTCCCTGGCTAAAATTCACGACAAAATAATTAATTAATTTTAAATTACGAGGGGGTTCAGAAAGTAATGCAACTGATTTAATTTCTTGCAGCATTCATTTATCTAACATGTGATTCTTTTACAGATTATAGATTGGCAACTAAGGTTTACAGATTTTGTAAAATTATAAGGGTTTCAATTACTGCACTCTGCAATTCAAATTTTAAGCAATCCCTCTATGTCTTCTTGGTTAGAAGGTAAAGCTGGCATAATTGCCGCAAAGCAATTTCGGGAGAAGCAAAAAGTTCTTATTGAATTTCTTCTGTTGTAGGAAAAAACAGCTCAGAACATAAGTAGAAGGCTAAAGCAAGTGTGTGGTGATGGTGCGATAGACTACAACATAGTGATGAGGTGGGTGAAGCGAATCAATGATGGACAGGAAGAACCTGCTAAAAGCGATCTTTGCGATAGGCCAAGAAGTGGTAAGCCATCTTCTGCTCACAGTTCTGCTAAAAATGATCAGGCAGATACATTGATTAAGGAAAACAGACGCATCACTATTAATGAGTTTGCTAAGTGATTAATATTAAGTGCAGGGAGTGCTGTAAAGATTATGGATACCCTAGGGTATTCAAAAGTGTGTGTAAGATGGGTCCCAAGGCAGCTCACAGAGACCCATAAACAATCCCGCCTAGAAGCTTGCTCTGAACTTCTGGAGTATTGCCATAGTGACAAAACCTTTTTGCAGCAAATAGTGACCGAAAATGAGACTTGGCTTCAACACTTCAAACCAGAGTCAAAGAGCTAGAGCATGAATGGAGTAGCGCCATCCCACCTCGCCACGCTCGAAGAACTTCAAATCTCAGCAGTATGCTGGAAAAGTGATGTTGGTGACTGCGTTCTGGGATAGTGTTGGTGTGATACTGGTAGACTTCATGTCCAAAGGAGCAACAATCCATTCAGATCTTTACATTAAAAAAGTTGAAAGCAAGAATACGAAGAGTTCGATCAGCTTTTGAAATTCTAAGCTTTTATTGCAATATGACAACGCTAGGCCTCACACCAGCCTCAAAACTCGTAAGGTCATCAGCTCCTTTGGCTGGACAACAATTTCACATCCGCCATATTGGCCAGACCTGGCACCGTCTGACTTCCATTTGTTTGGGCCCCTCAAAGAAAGTTTGAGGGGGTGACATTTCTCCAGTGATGAAGAGGTCAAAATGCTGTTAGGAAGTGGTTAAAAATGCAGTCTGTAGAATTTTACAATGAAGGAATATGTGCACTCGTTAAAAGGTGGAAAAAGGCGGTTCGGAAAGCGGGAGATTACATCGAGAAGTAACTATGAAATGTTCATGCTATATACTTTCTTGTGATGCACGGTTTGTGTACCTTTAAACTCAATGTCATGAAAAGAAACCTAGTTGCATTAATTTCTGAACGCCCCTCGTATTTTTCTAGTTGCCAGCTCAAAATTGAAAAAATGTTGTAAATGTGCATTGAATTAGCAGGTTTGATAAGACTCTTGGTAAGAGTTCCTGCTTTATCAAAAAACTTAACAACACAAGACTATCACCTCCGGGTTTGTGTTGGAAGATAGAATGCGCAAATATTCATTAATAATTTATTTATTTTCATCAAATGGTTTGTCAGTCGACATCTGTAGTTATTTTTTGCTATTTTTAAATATAATTTTAGTTAACTCTAATTTACCTAAGGGGTTCCTTTGAGGATTGTCCTTTGAGGAACCTCCCTTATATAAAGGTTATAACTCGTAAAGTTTTGGATAATAAAAACCTTAAATTTTATGACTTTTCCTAAAATTTATTTCTGAATATTTTGGTATTTACTTGAGCAAATCCAATGGGTAGTTTTAGTGAGCAGGCTATTTTTTTGATTTACCTCATGATTTTTGCACACTTTTAGTGAACAAAAATCATGACGTAAGTCAAAAAACGTTTTAAACGTCTTGCTGTGTTTTTCAAGATTACTGCGTCACGTAGTAGTTATTTGTTTTGCAGCAGACTGTGACTAATTCGATTATGTCGCAAAACAAAGCAATTAACGAAAATTTGAGGACCTTCAACTTTATGCAAAATAAGAAGAGCAAAATAACTTTATGCAAAATAAAAAGATTAATAGCAAATATATTAAAAGTAAAAACATTTTTCTAAACCAGAATAAATTTTTTCTAAAATATCAAAAAATCAACAGCGCAACTATTGTCTGTTAAGAGTATTGGACATGTAAACTTAGGGTCCTCCGAGAACCCCCCTTAGGTAGTCAATAGAAAAAAACATTCTTGGTAAATAAGGGTTAAGAAAAAGTTAAACCAATTTTTCTAAAATTTTTATAACCTAATTCTGAGGTCATATTTCGATGGCAACAATATCATAAGCACATATCAATTTCGTGAAGTCATGTTTTAATTACTATACGCGTTTTTTAGTTAGCCGTACGGTAACAACTGTTTAATATCAATCAATTTTTAAATCTTCGCCTCCAGTTTTAAGTCGAGCCTGTACGCTGATATGGCCAGTAGTAGAGTACGCCATTGGTACATACCAAAAATTGTTTTTGTTCGAATGACTTTGGAAATAATTTTTTTTTTTTAAATAGAATAAGAGTAAATAAAAAGACGATTTGTTATTACAGTAAACCTCGGTTAATCCGGATAAAATCTACTCCGAAATTACTTTTATTATTAAATGCAATTTTTCTCCTCTGCAATATTATAATACCGAATTCAGGGCCCACCGAATTGTCTTTTTTACATTATACTTTACATTATATTGCATCAATAGTTTCTATATTTGATAATTTTATTACTGAGTTACTCATAAATTGAATTAATGTGATTTTTATCGATTAACCCAAAACGACGTCAAGTTTGAAAAATATTCACTGGAATCTCAATTTTTGTCTATTGCGAATGAATTTATATAAACCATGCGATAATTTCCGACTTCGCAATCCACCGACTAGTTCGTAATCAAAGAAGAAACGAGAACAGAATTTAACAAATGATTATTTGCATCGAAAACGTTCGATGATAATAATACAATATACAAATTCAAATATGAGTTTAAACAAGATACGTAATTAACTAATACAAGTTTAAAGATGAGCGAAAACGGATTAAAAATTAAAACATTTTTACAAAACTGAACAAAAACATGCTCAAAAACGACATAAAACAATAACACAATTAATTGAAAAAGATCGGATGGCAACATATTTTTGCTTTAAGGGAAAATAGTAGATAGTCAGTAGTCACTTTATTATTATGCTTGCTTACAAATTTGTTAAAATATTGATTTACTTAGATAAAATAGAATTTTGAAAAAAATAATCAACTTGTAATTTTCATGATCTAACAAACGATGATTTCATTCTTATGATTAAGGTCTTTCACGCAACTAAGTCTGTATGTTCACTTTACTTTATTAAGTAAATCAGCAAATAAGATATCTAAGTCTGATTACAGAATAACCGTGAGAAGTTACAACAAGAAGTCTGAAATAACGAGCTGTGATTGGATGAGGAAAATAGTTTTTTACTTTGCTGTTTTCGTCACAATTTCCTGAAAATATCTGAAAAACAGCAAAAGTAGTGTGTAATGCGTCATTTGGTAACAGTCCGATACAGCAGGAGCGCTGGAGCGCGCTGGAGCGCTCCAGTGCTGACGTCATCAGTTTGCCTACGGTTTCGAACCCTAAGTTTCATGAGCAAACCTAAAAAATCGAAACCCCTAGTCGAAAATCTATTTAGTTTCAAAAAATTGTGTTATGCAGCTTTAAAATTTATTGGAAACAGTTTTATAAAGTTTATAAAGTTTTGATTTGTGTATATTTTTACTTTCTAGTGTTTATAACAGTAGACCATTCATTTTCTAGAGTGTATACGTTTCAAGTCTATTTAGTTTCAAATTAATATTAATAATAAGATTAATAAGTTCTAAAAGAAACAAAAACATTAAGATTAATAAGTGCTATTGAAAACGATTTTATAAAGTTTATGCAGTATACAATTCCACGTATTTCCTGAAGCGCGAACGTCGTTTCCTGTTCAGAAACTGAATGGTATTGATTTGACCTTATCATCTTTAAAAAGAATCAGTTTACTATGTTGCTAGCTCGTAATCTCAAGTTTATCAACATTTTTGTCGAAATCCTACCTTCCAACCCGAAGACGTCTTGATTTTATTTTAGTGTTTCTAAAAATGACAGTAGACCATTAATTTTTATTTTCTAGGGTGTATATAATTCAAGTCGATTTAGTTTAAAAAAGTATTTTAGTTTTAGTGTTATGCAGCTGTAAGATTAATTGAAAACAGTTTTATAAAGTTTATAAAGTCTTGATTTTTGTATATTTTAACATTCTAGTGTTTATGACAGTAGACCACTCATTTTCTAGAGTGTATATGTTTCAAGTCTATTTAGCTTCAAAAATTATTTTTAGTCTTAGTGTTATGCAGCTGTAAGATTAATTCTATTGAAAATGACTTTATAAGGTTCTAGACAGTTACCACGTATTTTCTCAAGCGTGAACGTCGTTTCCTATTCTGAATCGTATTGATTTGACCTTATCGTCTTTCAAAAGAATCGACTTACTATGTTGCTAACTTTTAATCGATATTTATGTTCATACAAAAAGAATTATCACCCAGTGTAAAGCGAGCAAATCTATAGATTCAACGTCTGTTTCAAGATTTTACAAATATGAGAAAAGAAAAACTGGATATAGTAAGAAAGTTATCTCTACAGAATTCCTGTTGCAAAACTCCGTTTTTCACCAAACGTTTTCCCTAGAGTATTAGAAGAACACTGCAAAATTCTGGTGCAATCTATTACGAAAAATAGCACAGAGGTTTGTTGCGCAATACTCAGTTTTTTTCATGGGGATTTCCCAAGGGTATTAGAACATTGCACAATACTGGTGCAATCTATTACTAAAAATAGCACAAAGGTTTGTTGCGCAATAACTTTCCACAGGTATATAAGCAGATGGTTCTGGTGAGTTGGTTATTTTACTTTAAAGTCGTTGAAGAAAGAACTGTTCAAGATGTTCAAGTGTGATATTTGCGAAAATACTTTTATTAGAAAGCGTAATATGCGTCGCCATAAGGAAAATGTACATGAGAAGTCAACTGGAGTTTGTTGTAGCAAATGCAAAAAAAACTTTACCAGACCCGATAGTTTGAAAGCACATCAGAAAGTATGCTGCAAGTGTCGTCGTTGCAACAAACAATTTGAGACTTGGAATTTGTTGAACAACCATCATTGTTTAACCAAGGAAGCACCCCCAATGAAAAAAAGCGACTCTGTTGCGGCCGGCCACGGTAAGTTTATATTTGATAGTCATTTTGTTTGTAACCTAAAAATTGTTGTTTCTCATAAATAGTAGAGAAGCACCCCAATCAAAAAGGCAAAAATTGCTTCTCAATAACAATGGTAAGTTTTTATGGAAAGTGAGTTAATTTTGAAATAATTCTTGTCTTTATTGTAGAACCTCAGAATTCTAGTAAAAGTTTATTTGAAGTTGTAGAGTTAAATCCAAACGGTACGTTTTGATAAAAATTTTTTGTTTTAAAACTAATGTTGGTTTTTCTTAGATCGGTCACAAACTGGCACCTTGCTGGAAAATTCATTAAAAATTCCGGCTGAAAATTTGGTCGAGGATGCAAACAGTAAGTCTATTTTTACAGTTTGATTTTGAGATACTGTAATTTTCTTTTTTATAGAAATCATAGAGGAGCCCCCAAGAAAAAAACCAAACCTGTGACCATTAACGATGGTGAGTTTTTATATAAAAAGAGTTTGATTTGAAATTAATGTTGGTTTTTCTTAGAAACGCAAAACAACTCAATCAACAAAAAGAGTTTGAAACAAGACCAAGAGGATTTTTCGGAACCAGATAAGAAGATCAACACTCTCATGAAAAAACATCGAACCAGTATCCAGACTTTCCACAAAAAAGGGAAAGTGCAATCCATTTTTAATTTTTTGTACAATCAAGATTTGAACGTATTAATTTCAAAAATTGTTAATCAAATTTTACAACTCCAATTCAACCGTTTTAAATTAAATTACAGTTTTGCTTATATTTTAAGAAATATTAGTAATGAAGAATTACGGTATTACCATGCGTCTTACAACAATAATGTAATGATGTGTACTGCGCGTTTGATCAGCAATCGTTAGGAATTAATAGAGTTTTTAAATACGTTCTCGGAAGAATCCTTTTTCGATAAAATTAACCGTACCGACAGCAAGTGGAAAGTAGTAGACATCCCCAACATTATCTTTTTTGTAAACCATGTAAAAGATGCCCCTCTTGGTGCCTCAATTTTTCTTCCCAATTACATAAAAAACAACCATGGTTTACGAAATGTAAGTGCTGGTGACCACTTATGCTTTTTTCGTTGTTTGGCTGTGCACCAAGGTGCAGACCCTCACAGGTGCGAACAACCTGCCAAAAATTTGTTTCGTGCATACTGTGACCACTTTGATATCGCGCCTGAGCGTTTTGCAGGCGTTCAACTTTTTGATTTTATCCACTCAGAGAATTTTTTTGAACTGAATCTCATTGCGTATGAGCTTGACGGTAAGGTTGTCTTTATAATACAAGTCTTTATAATACATTTCGTATAATACGCGATTTTATTTCTGCGGATAACAAAGAGTAGAATTGTCATTATTATTGCATAAAAAAATAATTAAGTTCGATATTTTGCAGTAGAAATCTAGTCGGTCCGTCTAAGCTTAGTTGGTTAATTAAATAGACCAAAGCGTTACACCCGGTTCGATTCCAACTAGAGTCGAACTAAGGGGTTTTAATTTGTGTAATGAAAGATTTTTTTCTTATGGTGTTCAGCATTAAAAGGAGAGTGCAATGAAGCATCTGAAAACTTCTTGGTTTATTTGGTGCTGCCCTATAGTGACCACAGCACTTTTATGTGTTGTGCTCGCGCGATTGAAACAAATGTGTTCTTGTTTAAAGTTTATATTTTAGAACTCTAAATAAAGAACTCTAAAATATTGCATTTGGAAATATTGTTTCCGAGAACTCTAAATATTGTTTTTTGAACTTACAATAATTCTTTGAGGTTAGGGCAAAACCAATAAACGCATAAATTTTTTGACCTAAAATAAAAATAAAAAGACATCATACAATTTGTACTTTCACTTAAAAGTTTAACTGAAAAATTTAAGTTTTTTCAACATTTTTTTTTCCCTATCAACTTCCGAACATTTTTGATAATCGTGAAATTTTACCTTGCTTTTGGAAATTAGAACAGAAGTGATACCGACTAAATTTCTAACCTTACTAGAATAAAATCCCCGGTCTAATCTCTGCTGCCCTTTAGTGACCACAGTACTTATATGTGATGTGTTCTCGTTATATGAATAAATGATTTAGCAAAATTGTTTTTGAGACATTTACCAATTCCTTGAGGTTAGGGAAAAACGACTATAAAAATGAAACTTCAAACTTTCACTAAAAAGTTTAATAGAGATATTTAAGGTTTTCACCTTTTGTTTTCCCTATCAATTTTCATACTAAATATGATAAATACCAAATTTGAACTTGCCATCGGAAGTTAGGATAATTCCTAAAAACGACAAGACTTTTAAACTTCTTTCAACAAAAATGCCAAACAAATGAAAATGAAAAAAATACAAGCAAATTGCCATCTCAGGATCCAGTTAAACTGTACTTTGCTGAAAAGTTTTAAAAAACATCTCTTCGCCGTGGGAGGTTTGATTCATGTATTTTCTTTACGACGCTGAACATTTTGTCATTCAAACAATTCTACCCCTGTCACACTTCTCGAAATAAACCGTGTTGATTTAACTGCATGAAATTATTCGCGGTAAACATGAACGCTGATGTTCACACTGATGAAATTCAATTATGTAAACCAATAGTTTCTGGGGTGTGCATTATGTGTTCATAATGGGCATAGTATACACAAAAAACCTTTTATCCAACACAAATCATAAACACTTTGAACAAATTTTGCCTCTCACAAGTCGAAATTTTTAAAACTTAATGTAATTTTTTTTAAATATAGAAAAGATCTGTCTTGAAAGCTACAGTAAGTTGTTTCAATGACGTAACAAATGAAAAAAGTAACATCTTACAACATCTTGTCCACTGTTTTGAATTGCCTGTAATTTTGTGGGTACATTTCCGTACAATATCTTATAGCTGGTAATCCATTGATTTGCATTTGGTGGCGCAGGTCTGCCTTGAGTCACCACACCAACAATTCGAATATCTCGTCCGAAATCAATTTGAATCCAAGCTCCATCGTTTTGGCCTTAAACATTGAAAATATCAGAATTAGAAAGTAAATTTTATGTTTCTGACTAGAATGCGAGAAACTGTAAGTTTAATCTTGATGTAAGTTAATCAACACGTTTAATACTAAATCTTATATAATCAAGAGGGTCGAAACCTATACAAATTATCTTAAGTAAATAAAATTTTTTAGCAAATAGTGTATTTTCTTAATTAAAAGAAATTTAAAAATGTTGAAAATTAGCGCAATGCGGTCGTAAACAGCGAAGTACCAATGTGATATTGGTCGAAATCGAATGAGTCTTTGTACTTTTGCACAGTAATGTGTCATTTGCCTCGATGGTAAGAGGTCAAATTACCCCTGTGTGTGCATTTTCTCGATCAATTGAATATATTGCAGGCCAAAAGTGATTTTGGTTATATTCATTAAAGCAGTGTCAGAGTTAGGAGTGATTCCCTATACTTATCTTTTTATAGAAATTTAAAAATTTTTAAAAACGCCAGAATATGCAACAATGTAATGAATTGGATCTACATTCCATAAAATGTTTGTAAAAATGCGTTCATTAAATTAACGCAAATCGCAGAACTCTAAATTTTCATCTATATCTTTTCTTTGCTTAAAAAATAGCTTTTACAAAGTAATGTTTTGCTTTGTGGTTCTATTAGTTTGGGTAATTACTTGGGAGCAAGCCGGTTTTTAACGCAAAAAGTCAACCTTTGATCACGTCCTCCTGTAACACAAAATAATCGGGAATTTTTTGAAGCCGAGAAAAAGACTGGTGCCGTATTAGTCACTATGAGAGCGGCATATAACACTTTCTGGCCTCATAGCTTTACTTGATGCAGAATGCTGAAACTTCTGCAGGATAAGTGCATGGTCAGAATGATCATGAATTTTTTCGTAACTTGGTAGGCAGCGAAAAAGTCCAGTTACATTTATGAACGACATCACAAATTTTAGGGCTTATTTTAAAAAATCTAATAATTTTTTCAATCTGCTTATATTTTTTGTATTCTTTAAAATAAACTAATACCAGCTGTAAGGTATAGTTTTTACTCACAAATAGGGTATGGCTTCTATAGCAGCTGTGAGTGTGGCGCAAAAGAGCGGAACAGCTGAGTACGAAATAACATTGTGTCTCCATTTATCATCATCGAAATGGAGCAAGTACTCTGTCTCAGATGTCGACAAGAACCTAGGGACCTGGCTGATGGATGCATGTCCGACCATTAAATAATCTATTCAGCTTTTGCCATCCTCATAAACGAAGAAGAATTATGAGATCTTTTTGAAAAATAACAGAAGCATATTCTATTGATAATAAACTAAAGTTTGTTTGGCTTCGCACAAAGTAATTTAAAAAATTGCTTGTATATAACTGTAAGTCTAAATTGATGTGCGATGATATGGGTTAATGTGATGAAACTCTGACTTGCGAGTTCAATGCTAAGTCTAACTGCGTAAATTTTCTTTTCCCTTAGCAATAGTAATTTACGACAAATTTCTAAATGGGATCACTTTGCTTGCATAATTATTATGGTGACTCTGCTTAAAACAAAAAATCAACAGGTCAACAATACCATAAACAGAAAAATTTAACAAAAATTTGTAAAACACATATCATCCAGTTTTTGCGTCTAAATAGTAGCTTTTTTACTTTTTGATTATAAAATTATGCGCTTTACTGGTGGAGACGTGGCAATTTGTTTTGTCGTTAACTTCGATTCATTTAGTTCGAGTCATCGCAGCGGATGGTCGTATCGTCACCAGCTCGCATAAACTGGAAGTGAATCCATAAACTCATAAATTAAGTGCATTGAATTAGTTAATATTAAGTTGAAATGTTTTTATATTTTAGATAGTCGTATTTATTTTTTGTTTATTTATAGAAATTGAATTAAAGGATTTAAATCAACTTAAGCTGTCCGGCCGTGGCTGTCATACAATAAACACACACGCGCAAGCGCTAGGGTTTTTTCTGAATGTTTATTACCGGGTTGTGGGCGCACTTAATCTGCGTCTAACAGCACTGATCAACAAAAAATAGCTTTTTTTCTAAACGAAAACAAGAGCATTTATTTTTGTGCAACAGCGAGGCGCTGATTTCGAATCTGTCATTAGTTTTTTTCTATTAGGTTGTCAAGAAAGTTCTTGCGGTATTTCAAAGTTTGATTTCAAACTATGTGTTTTTAAACAAGTTTTCGTTGTATTTTTGTATTGTACTGTATATATCATTTCAAGAACGTTTTTT
Source organism: Diplosoma virens (assembly GCA_963680785.1). Lineage (NCBI taxonomy): Eukaryota > Metazoa > Chordata > Ascidiacea > Aplousobranchia > Didemnidae > Diplosoma > Diplosoma virens. The sequence continues at coordinate 1,138,420 of OY796881.1, read as the reverse complement.
GCACAATCTAATCGTTGTAATTTTAATTGTTTTAAAGAACTTATGTTTTTTTCAGAACGTTGAACCAAAAATGGAAAAAATCAAATTCGTGCCATTTTTCTTTTTCAGTTTAAATTAGGCTGTAAAGCTGCAGAAACAGCTCACAACATAAACCAAGCGTTTGGCATAGGAACCGCTACTGAACACACAGCACAGTGATGGTTTAAGAAATTTCGTGCCAGTGATAAAAGTCTTGAAGATGATGAACAAAGTGGTCGGCCATCGAAGGTTGACATCATTCAATTAAGATTCTTAGTCGAAGCCAATATATGCACAACTGTTCGAGAGCTTGCCCCTGAATTAGACGTAACATATACGGCAATTTATAACCACATGAGAGAGATTGGTGCTTATTTTTGTCAAAAATTTTTGTTTAAGCTGAGATATGTGCATCTGAATTTAAAGGTCAAAAATGGCAAGAACTTTCTTGACAACCTAATAGTACACCAGGTTTTAAAAATATGAGAGGATGCGGGAATTTTATACTCTATAAATGGTAGCCTAATATGATTGCCTAAGAGCTTTAAACAACTCGTTGGCATTGCACTTTTGCCAATACTTAAAGGTCTGATTTTATATGTAGAAGTTAGTTTTAAATTCGGCTTCACTACAACCATAATAATTATTGGAAACGCCACTTGATGTTAGGGTGACTTTGTAGATGATGAAGCTTTCGTGGCATTGTCCCTTTATCGCATTGGTTCTCAACCTTTTTGCTAGCATGTACCATTTAGAAATTTTTTTTTACATTAGGTACTACAAAGTTCATCAAAAAATTAATTATTCTGATTTTTTTGTTTTAAATTTTTGTCCCAAAAATTACATGTTCTTTAAAAAAAAAGTTTTCGCTGAAAATCTCACTCTAGTTTTTTAATTTTTCTCCCAAAATTCATATGTTCCCTAAAAAAAGAGTCTTCGCTGAAAATCTCGCATATCTAAAAAATACAATTTAATCCGAGTGTTGGATTTTTATGGAATCTAAAAACTATTCACGTACCACCTAAAAAGGTCTCACGTACCACAGGTTGAGAACCACTGCTTTATCGGGAAGCTGGCTTTAGACTTTCAATTACAAGGTGGCACAGTGTTGGCAGGCTCGGTTCTTTGAGCAAGAAATGCTTTGTTGTGCCTGGATATTATAGCTGCCATGTTGGGCATGCTCACTTTGACGTTATTTCGGTTGCATATCTTGTGCAAGCTATGCTGAGAAGGAAAGTGTTTGGCAAGCAAGTGAGGCAAAACCTTTCCGATGTTAGTCTTCACAGGCTTGCTGAAAGGTGAGTTAAGCGACACTATGTTCCGCTTTCTGGATTTCCTCTTATGGGAACCGGGTGGGGTGATGTAACTCACCAGAATATCCGCTTCTTCGCATAGCCTCTTCATACTCCGGGATAGCTCTGGCGAATTCCTCGTGGTTGTACGAGAGCAATGAAAGGCGATCAGCAAGCATGGATGGGAGTTGTTTCTTTATGGCGGAAGGCTGGTTTGAATGTTAATGGACGTAGCGTGGTTGGTAGTTAGGCTTGCGGTAGGGCCAATATTTCCCCGACTTCAAGTTAAAAGTGACATCGAGGAAATTGGTTTGGACGAGGTTGGTTTCGGCTATGATGCTTAAGCCGCGTTGGTGGAATAGCTTTATGATGGTTTTTTATATACGCTCCGAGGTAGGACCGGAAGCGTTATCTACGATGGCCAAACCTTCGTCCCTATCAAGACAAATGTTGTTGACTCCTACAAATTGAAATAATTATTAAGTCCATTTAAGATCATCAGTAAAACCCGAAAAACGTAAAGCTCGACTTATGCCGCGGTACAGATAAAGTTTCCATTGACAGATTTAAAAGTGCACCACTTAGTTTTAAAAATTTAAATTCCTGCGTTGAGCCCGCAAATGATTGTTTTATTATCTTGCATCTAGCTCAGCAAAGGAGGAGACTTCCAATAACTCGTGCCTGGGGACTGGGGCGATATTTTTAGCAAAAGCACTGTGCCCCCAATAGTCATAACAAAAGGTCGAACAACACGAAGACCCTTAAAACTTCAGATAATTACGTCGATTTTTGAAGTTTTGTGCTGAGCATGTACACAGCTAATGGAGACTTATTAGGGTTGGAGTTGTGGCATTATTTGACGACTGGAATGCTGTAGCCAGGCATTCTAGTATTTCGGTTGGTTTAGTGTGTTCTGCGGTTCGAACGTTCTCTTAGTTGCCGCTTTCCTTCTTTTTAATCGCGATTGCTTCGTTGCCTCGTTGTAATTAATTGTTTTGTTACTTTTGGTTTACTATATATTATTACTGCATTTTTGTTTAATCAATAGCGGAATTTGCCTTGCACATGTTGAAATGGTATTACTTTATAATACAGTCATAAAAAAAGAGTGAAGCTGCAGCAGCGTTATTTCTTTATGTTAGCTAACTTCGCTACAATAGATCGCCACAATACGCGTGCTTCTCGGCGGAATTTAACGCTTCGCCAATTATTATCAATAGTGCAGCTTAACTTGACTGCGTTAAAAGAGTTTTGCGGCAATAATTTTTTGGCAGTCATATTTATAGCGAGGGAATTATAAATGAAGTATGTAATGCACTAAAACCGTTCGCCGATACCACACACATTACTCAAGGTAACAAGAGTGTAACCCTTAGTTTTGTGATTCCAGCCATATGGAGTTAAATAACCCCACCTCAATGTTGTTCGACATTGTTGTGCCTTATAAAATTCCTGGCTAACTTCGCTGCAGCGTCGTTTTTATAGAATTTTTTAAAACTGTTGGTTAGTTAAGCAATACAAAGGCATGGGAGATCAAATGTTTGTAAATAATGTTTACTTGATCGCATCAGCATTAGATCCCATTATACGAGCAGGTCAACAGCCCGTAGGAATCTATATAAATAAGTGATAGGTCGGGCAAATGCGCACTAAAGTAGCCTACTAGCTCTCCCTAGTCACAACAGCCACCTGATCCACCAGGGAGAAGATTTAATTTGAAACAAAAGGCAGTAAAGTTACAGAATATGATTATATAAACAAATTACTCCAGAACGCAAAAGGCTACTAAAGTTACGATTTAATAGAAAGGTTGACCGAATCTAAAACATAGAAAGCAAGAGTTAAATTATAGATTACCTTAGATTACCAGATTCCAGAAGATCCTGTCGCGCACATGGTTAGTACAAAAAGCAACAACCAGTCACGAACGCTGGTTGAATTAAGTTCGTAAACCGGATGTAACAAATTTCGACAACAAAAAAAAAGGGACAACGAAATAAGCAGATTAGCCGTAACACCCATGTTTTCTTGCCACTGAAATGATATTGACGTAGAGGTAGAACATAATGAAGCTCAAATTAGTCCAGCACAGTATACTATTAAGCGCAAGATTAAAGAATTAGTTGTAAAAGAAAAAGCATTGGCAAGAAAAACTGCTTCAAGTAGGGTTATTGCTGAAGCAGCTGTTTCATCTCCATCATTCAATGATGATGTTCAACAAAATGACATCAAACAACTTCCTATTAAGCTTTATGAACTTTTAAAAAATTACAGCCGTATTTGCAGCAAAAAAATTTTTACGGTACATTGAGTTTACTCGCTCTAAGCATCTTGTTCATAGAAATAAACGGTTTTTTTTAGGCACAAAATGTCCAATACTTTTCCAACTCTCATCAGATTGTGAAACGAATACTCTGTATTCCTGCTTCGTTAGCGCAGGTAAAAATATTTTTTAATCAAAGGGGTATATTCATGAGGCCACACCGATTAAATTTGTCTTCGGAGGTGCTCACAATGATACTTTTTTAAAAATGCAATCAAGATATTCATTAACGAATTATGGGTATGAATATTTAGAAATTGCAAGTTTTATGGAACACAGAGCAAGCCAGCTTGACTTTTATTTTTAGGTATACTAATTAACGCACAAGTTTGATATTTTCTAGTGTGTATTTAGATACAATAATGAAATATTTCAACATTATGATTTTACTTTTTCTTTTTCACTGTTTGTTATGAAAAATAAAACATTCACATATTGATTCTATAATTGAGGAATAACTTTTAAAAAGGTACAAATTTACTGTTTTATGTTGGCCAATCAGTAGCATTACCACGGTTGCCATAACGTGGTTATTTTTATAAATGTGCTTATAAATTTTATATATGTGCTTATTTTCTTTGCATTCCTATTGAAAATTTTAACGTGTTTAGTTTTAAGAAGCGTTTGTTTTGGAGTTAAGTGCTTAGTTTCTGTTAATGTTGTTGTAATTTTTGATCGCTTTTTAAAAAACGTTCTTATTATACATGTAAAGTCTTATCCCTATGTGTCTAAAGAAAATTGGTCGTTTAGTTAAACATCAAGTAAAAACTTTTTCGTATTTATTGGTCAACTACACATTGCGCTCACAAGTAATTTTAAAAGGGTTTTTATTTTGATAATTTGCTGTGTTTATTTATTGGTCAGTTTGGATGGTAACATAATATAATAACTGCATGGATAGAATCCATAGACTAGGCTGTTTTTTAGTTTAAAAAAATAATTTACGGCGCTAGCTGTATGTTGATTTGCAATATTATATGTAGTTATAATTATGTCATATGTAGGTGACATACAGTTACACTAATTGGGCGTAATTGCGACATCGTGTTGTAGCTAAGTCCAAGCATGTTTGTTGTCTTATTTAAAATTGTTATTTGTGCCGACGTGACAGCAGCCACTTAGGGTGAATATCACAGCGACTACAAGATAGAATCAAGCACCGTATTCCTAAATGGCTACAACAGCAAGTAAATCTTCTTACGCAGTCTCAAACCCGCCAATTCTGCATACAAAAACGTAACAACCCAGATTGTGACTCGGCCAAAGGAAAAACGTGATGGATAATGAGCATTGTGTTGCAAACTACAATGACAAGCAATTTCAAATTCTTACTGAATGGCGCAACTCGTTCTATTTTTGTCTAATTGAAGCAGCCTTTATTAAAACCAGACATCCTGTTTTATGTACACAAAAAGAATTTCTTTATATGTTAAAACTTTTTAACCAACGTTGTGAATATCTGTGCTTGTAGTTAGAGATTGCATAATTATGCGTTTCTCCTAACTGAGATTCCACGGTTCAGCACCTTTCTTCTTACTGTTGAAACTGTAAATATCTTGATTTTGGCTCGTTCCATTTAACAGGATAGCTACTAATAAATGGTAGAAAGCGCGGTCGTTCTAATGTTAATAACGAAACTCTCTTCACAAAATCCACCCACGAAGCAAACAAGCTCAAAATGACATAACCAATAACATAACTAATTGAAAAAAATCAGATCGCAACAAATTGTTTTGCTTCAAGAGAAAATAGTAAATTGTTAGTAAGCATCGGTTCGATAAACTCATATTAGGCAAAATAAAATGTCGAGAAAAAGAAACAAACGATGATTATATTCTCATGATTAAGTTGTTTCACGCAAATCGTTTTGCACATTAACTTTACTTTATCAAGCATATCAACAATTATGATATTCAATTCTGATCACAGAATAATTGCAGTAAGTTACCACAAGAAGTCTGAAATAACGAGCTGTGATTGGCTGAGGAAAGTAGTTTTTTACTTTGTTGTTTCCTGTCATGGTTTCCTTTAAATACCTAAAAAATAGCCAAGTCTTTATAAAAGATTTTGGATAATACGCAATTTTATTTCTGCTGATAGCAAAAACTAGAATTGTTATTATTACAGGATAAAAAAAGTGTTAAGTTCTTTATTTTACAGTAGAAGTCTAGTACATCCGTTTAAGCTTAGTTGCGAATTAAATAAACCAAAGTGATACATTCGGTTCTATTCCAACTGGAGTCAAACAAACACTTTAAAACTGTTCAGGATGTTTTAGAATTGTAACTCATTCATAAAACATAGTTTGTTCAGGACGTTTCAGAATTGTAACTCTTCCATCATCGACTACGTAAACTAAATAATTATTTGCAAATATACTTATTTAAATTTAAATAATTTGTAAAGTAACAAAATAAAATATTGCAAAATTATACCCATTAAAACGGAGTTATCTGCGCGTAACTTTGAATTCAAATTAATGCAACAGCAATTTGGGCGTATACAAAATAAACTGGTTTAAGAAATTTGAAACAAATTATTAAAACACCGGGGTTTTAAAAATTTACTGCAACTTATATGCTCCCAATAGCTTTCAAATTGTTTGCTCCGAATAACTCGTCTTACACCATTGTTACAAAAAGATTAAAATGTTTAAATAATTTTTCTTTACAAAACTCAGATATTTTGCATGATCAAACTGCTACGATGTGTCTAAAAGTGTTGGTAAAAATAATATTCAAAGCAACAATTCGCGTACTTTACTATAATTTTGCGTGTTATTTAGCTCTCTCCAAGAACTGCGTACCGCAGATTTTGTCAAGATTATAGATTTCCCAGCATTTCAACTTTAACTCAATTAATTTCATTTTCCAACGGTTATGACCATGTTACTTTTTTTCTCAGCTATATTATTAAGTTTAATTAATCAACAGAAAATCTGTATTCTTTTTTTGGATAAAGTTTATGTCATAAAGGTGAAGCTTTTAGACTAGCGATTAACTCCATCCAAGCAAATTAGCCCATCGGGTTTTAAGTTAGAGGGTCGTCTGCATGTTTAGTTGGCCTAACTTTTATATATTGGATTGTTTGTGGGTAATGTAATCCTCTGTTTTTGAAGATTCAATTACTGCATTTATATACAAACTGAATATTTAACTGCTAAAAGCAAAAATGTAGTGTGGCGGAGTCGCAAAACTGCCTCGTCCTTCCAGCTCCACAACCAGCACCAGACTTTATGATTTATTTTATTTGAAAACAAAACAATATTGCCGCTCTAGTCGGAAACGGTTTTCTAAACAAATGAACACAAATTAGTTTCAATACATAGACACATTGTCTAAAAACTTATAACGTAAAGTACGGTAACAACTGTTTAATATTAATCAATTTCTAAATCTTCGCCTCCAGTTTTAAGTAAAGCCTGTACGCTGATATGGCCTGTAGTAGAGTACGCCATTGGTACATAACAAAAATCATTTTTGTTCCAATGACTTGGGAAATAAAATAGAATAAGAGTAAGTAAAAAGACGATTTGTTATTACAGTAAACCTCGGTTAATCCGGATATAATCAACTCCGAAATTACTTTTATTATTAAAATGCGATTTTTCTCCTCTGCAATATTATAATACCGAGTTCAGGGCCCACCGAATTGGCTTCTTTAGATTATACTGCATCAATAGTTTCTATATTTGATAATTTTATTATTGAGTTACACATAAATTGAATTAATGTGATTTTATCGATTAACCCAAAATGACGTCAAGTTTGAAAAATATTCACTGGAATCTCAATCTTCGTCTGTTGCGAATAAAATTTGTATTTTCTTAACTTTTCACGCAAAAGCACGCGATAATTTCCGGCTTCCCAATTCATCGACTGGGTCGTAATCAAAGAAGAAACGAGCGCAAACTTTAACAAACGATTATTTGGATCGAAAACGTCCGATGATAATAATACAATATAGAAAATCAAATATGAGTTTAAATAAAATAATTAAATAATACAAGTTTAAATATGAGCCAAAACGGATTAAAAATTGAAACATTTTTACAAAACTAAACAAACGATACAAAAACATGCTCAAAAACGACATAAAACAATAACACAATTAATTAAAAAAAGATCAGTTAGCAACAAATTTTTTCTTTAAGGGAAAATAGTAGATAGTCAGCAGTTACTTCATTATTATGCTTGCTTACAAATTTGTTAAAATATTGATTTACTTTGATAAAATAAAATTTTGAAAAAAAGAATCAACTTGTAATTTTCATAATCTAACAAACGATAATTTCATTCTTATGATTAAGGTCTTTTACACAACTAGGTCTGTATGTTAACTTTACTTTATTAAGTAAATCAGCAAATAAGATATTCAAGTCTGATTACAGAAAAATTGTTAAAAGTTACAACAAGAAGTCTAAAGTAACGAGCTCTGATTGGCTGAGGAAAATAGTTTTTTACTTTGCTGTTTTCGTCACGATTTCCTGGAAATACCTAAAAAACAGCAAAGTCTTTATAATACGTAGATTTCGGATGATACGCGATTTTGTTTCTGCAGATAACAAAGAGTAGAACTGTCATAATTTTTACATAAAAAAAATAATTAAGTTCAATATTTTACAGTAGAAATCTAGTCGGTCCGTCTAAGCTTAGTTGGCCAATTAAATATACCAAAGCGGTACACCCGGTTCGATTCCAACTAGAGTCGAACTAAGGGGTTTTAATTTGTTTAATGAAAGGTTTTTTCTTATGGTGTTTAGCATTAAAAGGAGAGTGCAATGAAGCATTTGAAAACTTTTTGATTTATTTGGTGCTGCCCTTTAGTGATCACAGCACTTTTATGTGTTGTGCTCGCGCGATTGAAACAAATGTGTTCTTGTTAAAAGTTTGTTTCAGAACTCTAAATAAAGAACTCTAAAATATTGCTTTTGGAAATACTACTTCTGAGAACTCTAAATATTATTTTTGTAACTTATAATAATTCTTAGGGCAAAACGAATAAACGAATAATTTTTTTTACCTAAAATAAAAATAAAAAGACCCCATACAATTCGCGCTTTTAATTAAAAGTTTAATAGAAAAATTTCAGTTTTTTCAACATTTTCTTTTCCCTATCAATTTCCGAACAAAATATTTTAGATAATTGACAAATTTTAGCTTGCTTTCGGAAATTAGAATAATAAGTGATACCGACTAACCCTATTAAAATAAAACCCCGGTCTAATCGCTGTTGTCCTGTAGTGACCACAGTACTTATATGTGTTGTGTTCTCGCTATTTGAATAAATGATTTAGCAAAATTGTTTTTGGGATATTTATTAATTCCTTGAGGTTAGGGAAAAATTACTATACGAATAAAACTTCACACTTTCACTAAAAAGTTCAATGGAGATATTTAAGATTTTCACCATTTTGGTTTTCTTATTAACTTTCAAACAAAATATGATAATTACCAAATTTGAACTTGCTATCAAAAATTAGTATAATTCCTAAAAACGACAAGATTTTTAAACTTCTTTGAATAAAAATGCCAAACAAATCAAAATGAAAAAATACCAGCAAATTGCCATTTCAGGATTCAGTTAAACTGTACTTTACCGAAACGTTTTTAAAAACATCTCTCTGCCGCAGGAGATTTGATTCATGTACACTTTAATGTTGACCAAAACAAGATTTATTCCTGTAAATTTGAACAAGAAATTCAAAGGCACCTGAATTTCATAAAAGGTTTTACAAATGTTCAATATGCGCACTGCCTGTAACGCAGTCGGTACTCTGGCTCCTCCTAAACATGCTGCAGCATGTCTTGGGTAACAATCTCTAGTTTAACTTGCGTGCAAGACAGGTAGTTAACAAAAAAACATCACCGCACAGGAGACTGTTACCCAAGACATGCTGCAGCATGTTTAGGAGGAGCCGGAATACCAACTTCACTTGTGCCGTGTCACAGGCGGTGAGCATATTGAACATTTGTAAAACCTTTAATGAAATTCAGGTGCTTTTGAATTTGTTATTAAAATTTACAGAAATAAATCTTGTTTTGATCAACATTAAACCTGTTGAATTTTATATGATTCAACTATGTAGTTTCTGTAATATTTACACGTCAAATGATGTCAAATTTTTGGAAATACTCTGTATTTTCTTTACGACGCTGAACATGTGCCATTCAAACAATTTTACCCCTGTCACACTTCTCAAAATAAACCGTGTTGATTTAACTGCATGAAATTATTCGCGGTAAACATGAAGGCTGTTGTTCACACTGATGAAACTCAATTATGTAAACCAATAGTTTCTGGGGTGTGCATTATGTGTTCATAATGGGCATAGTATACACAAAAAACCTTTTATCCAACACAAATCACAAACATTTTGAGCAATCTTGCCTCTCACAAGTCGAAACTTTTAAAACTTAATGTAATTTTTTTAAATACAGAAAAGATCTGTCTTGAAAGCTACAGTAAGTTGTTTCAATGACGTAACAAATGAAAAAAGTAACATCTTACAACATCTTGTCCATTGTTTTGAATTGCCTGTAAATTTGTGGGTACATTTCCGTATAATATCTTATAGCTGGTAATCCATTGATTTGCATTTGGTGGCGCAGGTCTGCCTTGAGTCACCACACCAACAATTCGAATATCTCGTCCGAAATCAACTTGAATCCAAGCTCCATCGTTTTGGCCTTAAACATTGAAAATATCAGAATTAGAAAGTAAACTTTGTTTCTGACTAGAATGCGAGAAACTGTAAGTTTAGTCTTGATGTAAGTTAATCAACACGTTTAATACTAAATCTTATATAATCAAGAGGGTGGAAACCTATACAAATTATCTTAAGTAAATAAAATTTTTTAGCAAATAGTGTATTTTCTTAATTAAAAGAAATTTAAAAAACGCCAGAATGTGCACAGTGTAATGAATTAAATCTATATTCAATAGAATGTTTGCAAAAATGCGTTTTTTAAATCAACGCAAATGGGAGAACTCTAAATTTTCATCTAAATCTTTTCTTTGCTTAAAAAATAGCTTTTACAAAGTAGTTTTCTGCTTTGTGGTTCTATTAGTTTGGGTAATTACTTGGGAGCAGGCCGGTTTTTAACGCAAAAAGTCAACCTTTGATCACGTCCTCCTGTAACACAAAATAATCGGGAATTTTTTGAAGCCGAGAAAAAGACTGGTGCCGTATTAGTCAACATGATGGCGGCATATAACACTTTCTGGCATCATAGCTTTACTTGATGCAGAATGCTGAAACTTCTGCAGGATAAGTGCATGGTCAGAATGATCATGAATTTTTTCGTAACTTGGTAGGCAGCGAAAAAGTCCAGTTACATTTATGAACGACATCACAAATTTTAGGGCTTATTTTAAAAAATCTAATAATTTTTTCAATCTGCTTACATTTTTTGTATTCTTTAAAATAAACTAATACCAGCTGTAAGGTATAGTTTTTACTCACAAATAGGGTATGGCTTCTATAGCAGCTGTGAGTGTGGCGCAAAAGAGCGGAACAGCTGAGTACGAAATAACATTGTGTCTCCATTTATCATCATCGAAATGGAGCAAGTACTCTGTCTCAGATGTCGACAAGAACCTAGGGACCTGGCTGATGGATGCATGTCCGACCATTAAATAATCTATTCAGCTTTTGCCATCCTCATAAACGAAGAAGAATTATGAGATCTTTTTGAAAAATAACAGAAGCATATTCTATTGATAATAAACTAAAGTTTGTTTGGCTTCGCACAAAGTAATTTAAAAAATTGCTTGTATATAACTGTAAGTCTAAATTGATGTGCGATGATATGGGTTAATGTGATGAAACTCTGACTTGCGAGTTCAATGCTAAGTCTAACTGCGTAAATTTTCTTTTCCCTTAGCAATAGTAATTTACGACAAATTTCTAAATGGGATCACTTTGCTTGCATAATTATTATGGTGACTCTGCTTAAAACAAAAAATCAACAGGTCAACAATACCATAAACAGAAAAATTTAACAAAAATTTGTAAAACACATATCATCCAGTTTTTGCGTCTAAATAGTAGCCTTTTTACTTTTTGATTATAAAATTATGCGCTTTACTGGTGGAGACGTGGCAATTTGTTTTGTCGTTAACTTCGATTCATTTAGTTCGAGTCATCGCAGCGGATGGTCGTATCGTCACCAGCTCGCATAAACTGGAAGTGAATCCATAAACTCATAAATTAAGTGCATTGAATTAGTTAATATTAAGTTGAAATGTTTTTATATTTTAGATAGTCGTATTTATTTTTTGTTTATTTATAGAAATTGAATTAAAGGATTTAAATCAACTTAAGCTGTCCGGCCGTGGCTGTCATACAATAAACACACACGCGCAAGCGCTAGGGTTTTTTCTGAATGTTTATTACCGGGTTGTGGGCGCACTTAATCTGCGTCTAACAGCACTGATCAACAAAAAATAGCTTTTTTTCTAAACGAAAACAAGAGCATTTATTTTTGTGCAACAGCGAGGCGCTGATTTCGAATCTGTCATTAGTTTTTTTCTATTAGGTTGTCAAGAAAGTTCTTGCGGTATTTCAAAGTTTGATTTCAAACTATGTATTTTTAAACAAGTTTTTGTTGTATTTTTGTATTGTACTGTATATATCATTTTAAGAACGTTTTTTGCACAATCTAATCGTTGTAATTTTAATCGTTTTAAAGAACTTATGTTTTTTTCAGAACGTTGAACCAAAAATGGAAAAAATCAAATTCGTGCCATTTTTCTTTTTCAGTTTAAATTAGGCTGTAAAGCTGCAGAAACAGCTCACAACATAAACCAAGCGTTTGGCATAGGAACCGCTACTGAACACACAGCACAGTGATGGTTTAAGAAATTTCGTGCCAGTGATAAAAGTCTTGAAGATGATGAACAAAGTGGTCGGCCATCGAAGGTTGACATCATTCAATTAAGAGCCTTAGTCGAAGCCAATATATGCACAACTGTTCGAGAGCTTGCCCCTGAATTAGACGTAACATATACGGCAATTTATAACCACATGAGAGAGATTGGTGCTTATTTTTGTCAAAAATTTTTGTTTAAGCTGAGATATGTGCATCTGAATTTAATGGTCAAAAATGGCAAGAACTTTCTTGACAACCTAATAGTACACCAGGTTTTAAAAATATGAGAGGATGCGGGCATTTTATACTCTATAAATGGTAGCCTAATATGATTGCCTAAGAGCTTTAGACAACTCGTTGGCATTGCACTTTTGCCAATACTTAAAGGTCTGATTTTATATGTAGAAGTTAGTTTTAAATTCGGCTTCACTACAACCATAATAATTATTGGAAACGCCACTTGATGTTAGGGTGACTTTGTAGATGATGAAGCTTTCGTGGCATTGTCCCTTTATCGCATTGGTTCTCAACCTTTTTGCTAGCATGTACCATTTAGAAATTTTTTTTTACATTAGGTACTACAAAGTTCATCAAAAAATTAATTATTCTGATTTTTTTGTTTTAAATTTTTGTCCCAAAAATTACATGTTCTTTAAAAAAAAAGTTTTCGCTGAAAATCTCACTCTAGTTTTTTAATTTTTCTCCCAAAATTCATATGTTCCCTAAAAAAAGAGTCTTCGCTGAAAATCTCGCATATCTAAAAAATACAATTTAATCCGAGTGTTGGATTTTTATGGAATCTAAAAACTATTCACGTACCACCTAAAAAGGTCTCACGTACCACAGGTTGAGAACCACTGCTTTATCGGGAAGCTGGCTTTAGACTTTCAATTACAAGGTGGCACAGTGTTGGCAGGCTCGGTTCTTTGAGCAAGAAACTCTTTGTTGTGCCTGGATATTATAGCTGCCATGTTGGGCATGCTCACTTTGACGTTATTTCCGTTGCATATCTTGTGCAAGCTATGCTGAGAAGGAAAGTGTTTGGCGAGCAAGTGAGGCAAAACCTTTCCGATGTTAGTCTTCACAGGCTTGCTGAAGGGTGAGTTAAGCGACACTATGTTCCGCTTTCTGGATTTCCTCTTATGGGAACCGGGTGGGGTGATGTAACTCACCAGAATATCCGCTTCTTCGCATAGCCTCTTCATACTCCGGGATAGCTCTGGCGAATTCCTCGTGGTTGTACGAGAGCAATGAAAGGCGATCAGCAAGCATGGATGGGAGTTGTTTCTTTATGGCGGAAGGCTGGTTTGAATGTTAATGGACGTAGCGTGGTTGGTAGTTAGGCTTGCGGTAGGGCCAATATTTCCCCGACTTCAAGTTAAAAGTGACATCGAGGAAATTGGTTTGGACGAGGTTGGTTTCGGCTATGATGCTTAAGCCGCGTTGGTGGAATAGCTTTATGATGGTTTTTTATATACGCTCCGAGGTAGGACCGGAAGCGTTATCTACGATGGCCAAACCTTCGTTCCTATCAAGACAAATGTTGTTGACTCCTACAAATTGAAATAATTATTAAGTCCATTTAAGATCATCAGTAAAACCCGAAAAACGTAAAGCTCGACTTATGCCGCGGTACAGATAAAGTTTCCATTGACAGATTTAAAAGTGCACCACTTAGTTTTAAAAATTTAAATTCCTGCGTTGAGCCCGCAAATGATTGTTTTATTTTCTTGCATCTAGCTCAGCAAATGAGGAGACTTCCAATAACTCGTGCCTGGGGACTGGGGCGATATTTTTAGCAAAAGCACTGTGCCCCCAATAGTCATAACAAAAGGTCGAACAACACGAAGACCCTTAAAACTTCAGATAATTACGTCGATTTTTGAAGTTTTGTGCTGAGCATGTACACAGCTAATGGAGACTTATTAGGGTTGGAGTTGTGGCATTATTTGACGACTGGAATGCTGTAGCCAGGCATTCTAGTATTTCGGTTGGTTTAGTGTGTTCTGCGGTTCGAACGTTCTCTTAGTTGCCGCTTTCCTTCTTTTTAATCGCGATTGCTTCGTTGCCTCGTTGTAATTAATTGTTTTGTTACTTTTGGTTTACTATATATTATTACTGCATTTTTGTTTAATCAATAGCGGAATTTGCCTTGCACATGTTGAAATGGTATTACTTTATAATACAGTCATAAAAAAAGAGTGAAGCTGCAGCAGCGTTATTTCTTTATGTTAGCTAACTTCGCTACAATAGATCGCCACAATACGCGTGCTTCTCGGCGGAATTTAACGCTTCGCCAATTATTATCAATAGTGCAGCTTAACTTGACTGCGTTAAAAGAGTTTTGCGGCAATAATTTTTTGGCAGTCATATTTACAGCGAGGGAATTGTAAATGAAGTATGTAATGCACTAAAACCGTTCGCCGATACCACACACATTACTCAAGGTAACAAGAGTGTAACCCTTAGTTTTGTGATTCCAGCCATATGGAGTTAAATAACCCCACCTCAATGTTGTTCGACATTGTTGTGCCTTATAAAATTCCTGGCTAACTTCGCTGCAGCGTCGTTTTTATAGAATTTTTTAAAACTGTTGGTTAGTTAAGCAATACAAAGGCATGGGAGATCAAATGTTTGTAAATAATGTTTACTTGATCGCATCAGCATTAGATCCCATTATACGAGCAGGTCAACAGCCCGTAGGAATCTATATAAATAAGTGATAGGTCGGGCAAATGCGCACTAAAGTAGCCTACTAGCTCTCCCTAGTCACAACAGCCACCTGATCCACCAGGGAGAAGATTTAATTTGAAACAAAAGGCAGTAAAGTTACAGAATATGATTATATAAACAAATTACTCCAGAACGCAAAAGGCTACTAAAGTTACGATTTAATAGAAAGGTTGACCGAATCTAAAACATAGAAAGCAAGAGTTAAATTATAGATTACCTTAGATTACCAGATTCCAGAAGATCCTGTCGCGCACATGGTTAGTACAAAAAGCAACAACCAGTCACGAACGCTGGTTGAATTAAGTTCGTAAACCGGATGTAACAAATTTCGACAACAAAAAAAAAGGGACAACGAAATAAGCAGATTAGCCGTAACACCCATGTTTTCTTGCCACTGAAATGATATTGACGTAGAGGTAGAACATAATGAAGCTCAAATTAGTCCAGCACAGTATACTATTAAGCGCAAGATTAAAGAATTAGTTGTAAAAGAAAAAGCATTGGCAAGAAAAACTGCTTCAAGTAGGGTTATTGCTGAAGCAGCTGTTTCATCTCCATCATTCAATGATGATGTTCAACAAAATGACATCAAACAACTTCCTATTAAGCTTTATGAACTTTTAAAAAATTACAGCCGTATTTGCAGCAAAAAAATTTTTACGGTACATTGAGTTTACTCGCTCTAAGCATCTTGTTCATAGAAATAAACGGTTTTTTTTAGGCACAAAATGTCCAATACTTTTCCAACTCTCATCAGATTGTGAAACGAATACTCTGTATTCCTGCTTCGTTAGCGCAGGTAAAAATATTTTTTAATCAAAGGGGTATATTCATGAGGCCACACCGATTAAATTTGTCTTCGGAGGTGCTCACAATGATACTTTTTTAAAAATGCAATCAAGATATTCTTTAACGAATTATGGGTATGAATATTTAGAAATTGCAAGTTTTATGGAACACAGAGCAAGCCAGCTTGACTTTTATTTTTAGGTATACTAATTAACGCACAAGTTTGATATTTTCTAGTGTGTATTTAGATACAATAATGAAATATTTCAACATTATGATTTTACTTTTTCTTTTTCACTGTTTGTTATGAAAAATAAAACATTCACATATTGATTCTATAATTGAGGAATAACTTTTAAAAAGGTACAAATTTACTGTTTTATGTTGGCCAATCAGTAGCATTACCACGGTTGCCATAACATGGTTATTTTTATAAATGTGCTTATAAATTTTATATATGTGCTTATTTTCTTTGCATTCCTATTGAAAATTTTAACGTGTTTAGTTTTAAGAAGCGTTTGTTTTGGAGTTAAGTGCTTAGTTTCTGTTAATGTTGTTGTAATTTTTGATCGCTTTTTAAAAAACGTTCTTATTATACATGTAAAGTCTTATCCCTATGTGTCTAAAGAAAATTGGTCGTTTAGTTAAACATCAAGTAAAAACTTTTTCGTATTTATTGGTCAACTACACATTGCGCTCACAAGTAATTTTAAAAGGGTTTTTATTTTGATAATTTGCTGTGTTTATTTATTGGTCAGTTTGGATGGTAACATAATATAATAACTGCATGGATAGAATCCATAGACTAGGCTGTTTTTTAGTTTAAAAAAATAATTTACGGCGCTAGCTGAATGTTGATTTGCAATATTATATGTAGTTATAATTATGTCATATGTAGGTGACATACAGTTACACTAATTGGGCGTAATTGCGACATCGTGTTGTAGCTAAGTCCAAGCATGTTTGTTGTCTTATTTAAAATTGTTATTTGTGCCGACGTGACAGCAGCCACTTAGGGTGAATATCACAGCGACTACAAGATAGAATCAAGCACCGTATTCCTAAATGGCTACAACAGCAAGTAAATCTTCTTACGCAGTCTCAAACCCGCCAATTCTGCATACAAAAACGTAACAACCCAGATTGTGACTCGGCCAAAGGAAAAACGTGATGGATAATGAGCATTGTGTTGCAAACTACAATGACAAGCAATTTCAAATTCTTACTGAATGGCGCAACTCGTTCTATTTTTGTCTAATTGAAGCAGCCTTTATTAAAACCAGACATCCTGTTTTATGTACACAAAAAGAATTTCTTTATATGTTAAAACTTTTTAACCAACGTTGTGAACATCTGTGCTTGTAGTTAGAGATTGCATAATTATGCGTTTCTCCTAACTGAGATTCCACGGTTCAGCACCTTTCTTCTTACTGTTGAAACTGTAAATATCTTGATTTTGGCTCGTTCCATTTAACAGGATAGCTACTAATAAATGGTAGAAAGCGCGGTCGTTCTAATGTTAATAACGAAACTCTCTTCACAAAATCCACCCACGAAGCAAACAAGCTCAAAATGACATAACCAATAACATAACTAATTGAAAAAAATCAGATCGCAACAAATTGTTTTGCTTCAAGAGAAAATAGTAAATTGTTAGTAAGCATCGGTTCGATAAACTCATATTAGGCAAAATAAAATGTCGAGAAAAAGAAACAAACGATGATTATATTCTCATGATTAAGTTGTTTCACGCAAATCGTTTTGCACATTAACTTTACTTTATCAAGCATATCAACAATTATGATATTCAATTCTGATCACAGAATAATTGCAGTAAGTTACCACAAGAAGTCTGAAATAACGAGCTGTGATTGGCTGAGGAAAGTAGTTTTTTACTTTGTTGTTTCCTGTCATGGTTTCCTTTAAATACCTAAAAAATAGCCAAGTCTTTATAAAAGATTTTGGATAATACGCAATTTTATTTCTGCTGATAGCAAAAACTAGAATTGTTATTATTACAGGATAAAAAAAGTGTTAAGTTCTTTATTTTACAGTAGAAGTCTAGTACATCCGTTTAAGCTTAGTTGCGAATTAAATAAACCAAAGTGATACATTCGGTTCTATTCCAACTGGAGTCAAACAAACACTTTAAAGCTGTTCAGGATGTTTTAGAATTGTAACTCATTCATAAAACATAGTTTGTTCAGGACGTTTCAGAATTGTAACTCTTCCATCATCGACTACGTAAACTAAATAATTATTTGCAAATATACTTATTTAAATTTAAATAATTTGTAAAGTAACAAAATAAAATATTGCAAAATTATACCCATTAAAACGGAGTCATCTGCGCGTAACTTTGAATTCAAATTAATGCAACAGCAATTTGGGCGTATACAAAATAAACTGGTTTAAGAAATTTGAAGCGAATTATTAAAACACCGGGGTTTTAAAAATTTACTGCAACTTATATGCTCCCAATAGCTTTCAAATTGTTTGCTCCGAATAACTCGTCTTACACAATTGTTACAAAAAGATTAAAATGTTTAAATAATTTTTCTTTACAAAACTCGGATATTTTGCATGATCAAACTGCTACGATGTGTCTAAAAGTGTTGGTAAAAATAATATTCAAAGCAACAATTTGCGTACTTTACTATAATTTTGCGTGTTATTTAGCTCTCTCCAAGAACTGCGTACCGCAGATTTTGTCAAGATTATAGATTTCCCAGCATTTCAACTTTAACTCAATTGATTTCATTTTCCAACGGTTATGACCATGTTACTTTTTTTCTCAGCTATATTATTAAGTTTAATTAATCAACAGAAAATCTGTATTCTTTTTTTGGATAAAGTTTATGTCATAAAGGTGAAGCTTTTAGACTAGCGATTAACTCCATCCAAGCAAATTAGCCCATCGGGTTTTAAGTTAGAGGGTCGTCTGCATGTTTAGTTGGCCTAAATTTTATATATTGGATTGTTTGTGGGTAATGTAATCCTCTGTTTTTGAAGATTCAATTACTGCATTTATATACAAACTGAATATTTAACTGCTAAAAGCAAAAATGTAGTGTGGCGGAGTCGCAAAACTGCCTCGTCCTTCCAGCTCCACAACCAGCACCAGACTTTATGATTTATTTTATTTGAAAACAAAACAATATTGCCGCTCTAGTCGGAAACGGTTTTCTAAACAAATGAACACAAATTAGTTTCAATACATAGACACATTGTCTACAAACTTATAACGTAAAGTACGGTAACAACTGTTTAATATTAATCAATTTCTAAATCTTCGCCTCCAGTTTTAAGTAAAGCCTGTACGCTGATATGGCCTGTAGTAGAGTACGCCATTGGTACATACCAAAAATCATTTTTGTTCCAATGACTTGGGAAATAAAATAGAATAAGAGTAAGTAAAAAGACGATTTGTTGTTACAGTAAACCTCGGTTAATCCGG
Organism: Diplosoma virens; assembly: GCA_963680785.1. Lineage (NCBI taxonomy): Eukaryota > Metazoa > Chordata > Ascidiacea > Aplousobranchia > Didemnidae > Diplosoma > Diplosoma virens. The sequence continues at coordinate 1,118,935 of OY796881.1, read as the reverse complement.
ATATAATCAACTCCGAAATTACTTTTATTATTAAAATGCGATTTTTCTCCTCTGCAATATTATAATACCGAGTTCAGGGCCCACCGAATTGGCTTCTTTAGATTATACTGCATCAATAGTTTCTATATTTGATAATTTTATTATTGAGTTACACATAAATTGAATTAATGTGATTTTATCGATTAACCCAAAATGACGTCAAGTTTGAAAAATATTCACTGGAATCTCAATCTTCGTCTGTTGCGAATAAAATTTGTATTTTCTTAACTTTTCACGCAAAAGCACGCGATAATTTCCGGCTTCCCAATTCATCGACTGGGTCGTAATCAAAGAAGAAACGAGCGCAAACTTTAACAAACGATTATTTGGATCGAAAACGTCCGATGATAATAATACAATATAGAAAATCAAATATGAGTTTAAATAAAATAATTAAATAATACAAGTTTAAATATGAGCCAAAACGGATTAAAAATTGAAAGATTTTTACAAAACTAAACAAACGATACAAAAACATGCTCAAAAACGACATAAAACAATAACACAATTAATTAAAAAAAGATCAGTTAGCAACAAATTTTTTCTTTAAGGGAAAATAGTAGATAGTCAGCAGTCACTTCATTATTATGCTTGCTTACAAATTTGTTAAAATATTGATTTACTTTGATAAAATAAAATTTTGAAAAAAAGAATCAACTTGTAATTTTCATAATCTAACAAACGATAATTTCATTCTTATGATTAAGGTCTTTTACACAACTAGGTCTGTATGTTAACTTTACTTTATTAAGTAAATCAGCAAATAAGATATTCAAGTCTGATTACAGAAAAACTGTTAAAAGTTACAACAAGAAGTCTAAAGTAACGAGCTCTGATTGGCTGAGGAAAATAGTTTTTTACTTTGCTGTTTACGTCACGATTTCCTGGAAATACCTAAAAAACAGCAAAGTCTTTATAATACATTTCGGATAATACGCGATTTTGTTTCTGCAGATAACAAAGAGTAGAACTGTCATAATTTTTACATAAAAAAAATAATTAAGTTCAATATTTTACAGTAGAAATCTAATCGGTCCGTCTAAGCTTAGTTGGTTAATTAAATAGACCAAAGCGTTACACCCGGTTCGATTCCAACTAGAGTCGAACTAAGGACTTCTAATTTGTGTAATGAAAGGTTTTTTCTTATGGTGTTTAGCATTAAAAGGAGAGTGCAATGAAGCATTTGAAAACTTTTTGATTTATTTGGTGCTGCCCTTTAGTGATCACAGCACTTTTATGTGTTGTGCTCGCGCGATTGAAACAAATGTGTTCTTGTTAAAAGTTTGTTTCAGAACTCTAAATAAAGAACTCTAAAATATTGCTTTTGGAAATACTACTTCTGAGAACTCTAAATATTATTTTTGGAACTTATAATAATTCTTAGGGCAAAACGAATAAACGAATAATTTTTTTTACCTAAAATAAAAATAAAAAGACCCCATACAATTCGCGCTTTTAATTAAAAGTTTAATAGAGAAATTTCAGTTTTTTCAACATTTTCTTTTCCCTATCAATTTCCGAACAAAATATTTTAGATAATTGACAAATTTTAGCTTGCTTTCGGAAATTAGAATAATAAGTGATACCGACTAACCCTATTAAAATAAAACCCCGGTCTAATCGCTGTTGTCCTGTAGTGACCACAGTACTTATATGTGTTGTGTTCTCGCTATTTGAATAAATGATTTAGCAAAATTGTTTTTGGGATATTTATTAATTCCTTGAGGTTAGGGAAAAATTACTATACGAATAAAACTTCACACTTTCACTAAAAAGTTCAATGGAGATATTTAAGATTTTCGCCATTTGGTTTTCTTATTAACTTTCAAACAAAATATGATAATTACCAAATTTGAACTTGCTATCAGAAATTAGTATAATTCCTAAAAACGACAAGATATTTAAACTTCTTTGAATAAAAATGCCAAACAAATCAAAATGAAAAAAATACCAGCAAATTGCCATTTCAGGATTCAGTTAAACTGTACTTTACCGAAACGTTTTTAAAAACATCTCTCTGCCGCAGGAGATTTGATTCATGTACACTTTAATGTTGACCAAAACAAGATTTATTCCTGTAAATTTGAACAAGAAATTCAAAGGCACCTGAATTTCATAAAAGGTTTTACAAATGTTCAATATGCGCACTGCCTGTAACGCAGTCGGTACTCTGGCTCCTCCTAAACATGCTGCAGCATGTCTTGGGTAACAATCTCTAGTTTAACTTGCGTGCAAGACAGGTAGTTAACAAAAAAACATCACCGCACAGGAGACTGTTACCCAAGACATGCTGCAGCATGTTTAGGAGGAGCCGGAATACCAACTTTACTTGTGCCGTGTCACAGGCGGTGAGCATATTGAACATTTGTAAAACCTTTCATGAAATTCAGGTGCTTTTGAATTTGTTATTAAAATTTACAGAAATAAATCTTGTTTTGATCAACATTAAACCTGTTGAATTTTATATGATTCAACTATGTAGTTTCTGTAATATTTACACGTCAAATGATGTCAAATTTTTTGAAATACTCTGTATTTTCTTTACGACGCTGAACATGTGCCATTCAAACAATTTTACCCCTGTCACACTTCTCAAAATAAACCGTGTTGATTTAACTGCATGAAATTATTCGCGGTAAACATGAAGGCTGTTGTTCACACTGATGAAACTCAATTATGTAAACCAATAGTTTCTGGGGTGTGCATTATGTGTTCATAATGGGCATAGTATACACAAAAAACCTTTTATCCAACACAAATCACAAACATTTTGAGCAATCTTGCCTCTCACAAGTCGAAACTTTTAAAACTTAATGTAATTTTTTTAAATACAAAAAAGATCTGTCTTGAAAGCTACAGTAAGTTGTTTCAATGACGTAACAAATGAAAAAAGTAACATCTTACAACATCTTGTCCATTGTTTTGAATTGCCTGTAAATTTGTGGGTACATTTCCGTATAATATCTTATAGCTGGTAATCCAGTGATTTGCATTTGGTGGCGCAGGTCTGCCTTGAGTCACCACACCAACAATTCGAATATCTCGTCCGAAATCAACTTGAATCCAAGCTCCATCGTTTTGGCCTTGAACATTGAAAATATCAGAATTAGAAAGTAAACTTTGTTTCTGACTAGAATGCGAGAAACTGTAAGTTTAATCTTGATGTAAGTTAATCAACACGTTTAATACTAAATCTTATATAATCAAGAGGGTCGAAACCTATACAAATTATCTTAAGTAAATAAAATTTTTTAGCAAATAGTGTATTTTCTTAATTAAAAGAAATTTAAAAATTTAAAAAACGCCAGAATGTGCACAGTGTAATGAATTAAATCTATATTCAATAGAATGTTTGCAAAAATGCGTTTTTTAAATCAACGCAAATGGGAGAACTCTAAATTTTCATCTAAATCTTTTCTTTGCTTAAAAAATAGCTTTTACAAAGTAGTTTTCTGCTTTGTGGTTCTATTAGTTTGGGTAATTACTTGGGAGCAGGCCGGTTTTTAACGCAAAAAGTCAACCTTTGATCACGTCCTCCTGTAACACAAAATAATCGGGAATTTTTTGAAGCCGAGAAAAAGACTGGTGCCGTATTAGTCACTATGAGAGCGGCATATAACACTTTCTGGCATCATAGCTTTACTTGATGCAGAATGCTGAAACTTCTGCAGGATAAGTGCATGGTCAGAATGATCATGAATTTTTTCGTAACTTGGTAGGCAGCGAAAAAGTCCAGTTACATTTATGAACGACATCACAAATTTTAGGGCTTATTTTAAAAAATCTAATAATTTTTTCAATCTGCTTATATTTTTTGTATTCTTTAAAATAAACTAATACCAGCTGTAAGGTATAGTTTTTACTCACAAATAGGGTATGGCTTCTATAGCAGCTGTGAGTGTGGCGCAAAAGAGCGGAACAACTGAGTACAAAATAACATTGTGTCTCCATTTATCATCATCGAAATGGAGCAAGTACTCTGTCTCAGATGTCGACAAGAACCTAGGGACCTGGCTGATGGATGCATGTCCGACCATTAAATAATCTATTCAGCTTTTGCCATCCTCATAAACGAAGAAGAATTATGAGATCTTTTTGAAAAATAACAGAAGCATATTCTATTGATAATAAACTAAAGTTTGTTTGGCTTCGCACAAACTAATTTAAAAAATTGCTTGTATATAACTGTAAGTCTAAATTGATGTGCGATGATATGGGTTAATGTGATGAAACTCTGACTTGCGAGTTCAATGCTAAATCTAACTGCGTAAATTTTCTTTTCCCTTAGCAATAGTAATTTACGACAAATTTCTAAATGGGATCACTTTGCTTGCATAATTATTATGGTGACTCTGCTTAAAACAAAAAATCAACAGGTCAACAATACCATAAACAGAAAAATTTAACAAAAATTTGTAAAACACATATCATCCAGTTTTTGCGTCTAAATAGTAGCCTTTTTACTTTTTGATTATAAAATTATGCGCTTTACTGGTGGAGACGTGGCAATTTGTTTTGTCGTTAACTTCGATTCATTTAGTTCGAGTCATCGCAGCGGATGGTCGTATCGTCACCAGCTCGCATAAACTGGAAGTGAATCCATAAACTCATAAATTAAGTGCATTGAATTAGTTAATATTAAGTTGAAATGTTTTCATATTTTAGATATTCGTATTTATTTTTTGTTTATTTATAGAAATTGAATTAAAGGATTTAAATCAACTTAAACTGTCCGGCCGTGGCTGTCATACAATAAACACACACGCGCAAGCGCTAGGGTTTTTTCTGAATGTTTATTACCGGGTTGTGGGCGCACTTAATCTGCGTCTAACAGCACTGATCAACAAAAAATAGCTTTTTTTCTAAACGAAAACAAGAGCATTTATTTTTGTGCAACAGCGAGGCGCTGATTTCGAATCTGTCATTAGTTTTTTTCTATTAGGTTGTCAAGAAAGTTCTTGCCGTATTTCAAAGTTTGATTTCAAACTATGTATTTTTAAACAAGTTTTTGTTGTATTTTTGTATTGTACTGTATATATCATTTTAAGAACGTTTTTTGCACAATCTAATCGTTGTAATTTTAATCGTTTTAAAGAACTTATGTTTTTTTCAGAACGTTGAACCAAAAATGGAAAAAATCAAATTCGTGCCATTTTTCTTTTTCAGTTTAAATTAGGCTGTAAAGCTGCAGAAACAGCTCACAACATAAACCAAGCGTTTGGCATAGGAACCGCTACTGAACACACAGCACAGTGATGGTTTAAGAAATTTCGTGCCAGTGATAAAAGTCTTGAAGATGATGAACAAAGTGGTCGGCCATCGAAGGTTGACATCATTCAATTAAGAGCCTTAGTCGAAGCCAATATATGCACAACTGTTCGAGAGCTTGCCCCTGAATTAGACGTAACATATACGGCAATTTATAACCACATGAGAGAGATTGGTGCTTATTTTTGTCAAAAATTTTTGTTTAAGCTGAGATATGTGCATCTGAATTTAATGGTCAAAAATGGCAAGAACTTTCTTGACAACTTAATAGTACACCAGGTTTTAAAAATATGAGAGAATGCGGGAATTTTATACTCTATAAATGGTAGCCTAATATGATTGCCTAAGAGCTTTAGACAACTCGTTGGCATTGCACTTTTGCCAATACTTAAAGGTCTGATTTTATATGTAGAAGTTAGTTTTAAATTCGGCTTCACTACAACCATAATAATTATTGGAAACGCCACTTGATGTTAGGGTGACTTTGTAGATGATAAAGCTTTTGCAGCTTTTGTGTCCCTTTATAGGGAAGCTGGCTTTAGCCTTTCAGTTACATGGTGACATAGTGTTGGCAGGCTCGGTTCTTTGAGCAAGAAACTCTTTGTTGTGCCTGGATATTATAGCTGCCATGTTGGGCATGCAGCTATAGCTTACTTTGACGTTATTTCGGTTGCATATCTTGTGCAAGCTATGCTGAGAAGGAAAGTGTTTGGCGAGCAAATGAGGCAAAACCTTTCCGATGTTAGTCTTCACAGGCTCGCTGAAGGGTGAGTTAAGCAACACTATGTTCCGCTTTCTGGATTTCCTCTTATGGGAACCGGGTGGGATGATGTACTGCAACTCACCAGAATGCCCGCTTCTTTGCGTAGCCTCTTCATACTCCGGGATAGCTCTGGCGAATTCCTCGCGGTTGTACGAGAGCAATGAAAGGCGATCAGCAAGCATCGATGGGAGTTGTTTCTTTATGGCGGAAGGCTGGTTTGAATGTTAATGGACGTAGCGTGGTTGGTAGTTAGGTTTGCGGTAGGGCCAATATTTCCCCGACTTCAAGTTGAAAGTGACATTGAAGATATTGGTTTGGACGAGGTTGGTTTCGGCTATGATGCTTAAGCCGTGTTGGTGGAATAGCTTTGCAATCCTTTTCTATATACGCTCCGAGGTAGGACCGGAAGCGTTTTCTACGATGGCCAAACCTTCTTCCCTATAAAAACAGCTGTTGTTGACTCCTACAAGCTGAGATAATTGGTGGAGGATAAACAGGCCAATCAACTGGCACACTTTGGCTACGTCATAGGAGCTCATAGTAAAGTAAAACGTGAGCCGTTATTTTTGATCCAGGCACCATCCCTGCTGAAAAAGGGAGATTTCCTGCAATAATACATAATTGTGTTGTCGCTCTTGCTGATTTTTACACACCGCTTGGTGAAGATAATGACGTCGTCAAGCAGTTTCTCCGAAATGGAGGGTTAGAAATTGATGACATTAAATGTTACCAATTTGCATCTCTCCTTGTAAGAAAAGTCTTCAAACCTCGAAATTACTGCACTAGTGCTTTACCATCGGTGTAGAACGGTAAACTGTCGTATTTTTTTGTTAATTTTTTGCAAAATTTTCTCACTTAACCTACCAACGTTAGAATTAGCAGGATTTATTATTCTGCATTTAGTATTGCTCGGAAAATTTGGTTTGTGGTCCTTAAATGTAATAAAAGCTTTTTGTTTAGCTGTTTGTTCTATTTTATCATCCAATTTAAGTTGTTCTGCAAGATGTTTAGCTTCCATGTTTATTTTTCTTGCTTTGTCTTTACTGGTTTTCTGATATTCAGTGGTGATGCTATCCTGCAACAATTTTTTGTAATCCTTGACTTCGACCTTGTAAAGATTTGTGGTTTCATTAGCAGGGCTGTGGACGTGTTGATAGCATTTGTGTCCTTTGCCAGCTGGGCTTGGAAGGAATTTAAAATTTGTCTGAATTTTACCGAGCATGTAATAATTTAATGTACTTGTAATAACATGTAATAACAAGTAATTTTTGTTTTTTACATACTGTTTGTTGTAACAAGTTGATTGGTTTTACCATTTTATGTTTGCCCTCAACTTTGTTTTGCTTGCTTTTCTGTATCTTTGATTTGTCGGCTTATATTTGATCTTAGCTTTGTTTTGAATTTTTGCTGTTATAATGGCTGGCGCTGCATGCAGTAATTCGTCTGACTTGTTTGATAAAGTAGAGCAAGAAATTGCTTCACGTGGTGACAATATATTGAGCAATAATGATCTCCTTGCCTTCTTCCTTCAGCTGTCAAAGTCTTTTTCTATGCTGAAGATTTCACCATTTGTGCCCCCTCTCCAATATTGAACGTGCAACTGCGGCTGTTCAGGCTGACCTCAACAAATGGTGAAATGGTTCTTAAGTGGCGTCTACCTCTTAACTCTTTCAGATGTGAGTCATCTTTCTTTAGCTTAAACCCCTATCAATCTCGTTTTAAACTCTTCTATCAATTCTCAATACCTCACTTAACTTTAATTCAAATCCGAGCTTTTTCGGTAAACTTTCGAACGAAGCTTTCTTTTAAACATCATTTTCTATCTTTACGGAAGAAGTTTCACAACCTATTTTGTTCATTCCGCTCTATTGCCTCTGCTTCTTGGGGTCCTCTAAAGAATCTCTGTACCAAATACAAAGCCTTTATTTACCCCATTTTTACCTTTTCTTCATCATGCTGGCTTACTTTCTCGTCCCCACCCATATCCCTTTCGTAGAAATAATGCACGATCCTCCTGTAAAGTCATCACAAGCTGTCTGTTATCAAGTCCAATTTTTCTCCTACATCTAGAAGCACTGCTTCCCTCACTGCGTGTCACCCTAACTCGTCAATCTCTCTCTTACTTGAAACGTGCTTTAAGACTACTTTTATCTTTTCCCTTAGCCTTTCTTGCCCATTATAATCCTCGTACCCTCCCCAAGAAAGAACTATGGAGATCCTTTTCTAGTTTCCATAACCTCACCCCTAACTTACAGTATTTACATTATTAACATACAATTATTACATCACGTCGGGTTCACTAAAATGTTAGGATAAGATAGTTTTTGTTTTACAACTAACCCTAACACAGTATTACATAACTTATTCAAATAGAATTTATCAATCAATTATAATAAAACATCGTCTCTGTCCCAGAGTAGCGCTATAACTTTATTCATAATGTCGTCGTTTGTCTACCGAGTAGTACAGCCACGTCACTATATATCGTGAGCTTGACCGAATATTCAAATCACCAACTGATGACACGGAAATGTCGTCGCATAAAATCGGGACACAGAAATGCCGTCGCACAAAATTTCGCACAATAAATATTATGGAAAGCAGAGCATGATTGATAAAATAAGAGCATAAGCCGAGCATGCTGCAACCACACATTCGGCATACACGAATCACGACTACCTCATCATTTTTACATACAAAAACTCATTTCTTGCTTATTTTTTCAATTTTTTTGAGCAGTTTTACTTTTAATTTTTGTTTCTCCACTTTTGTACGGGTATTCTAAAACTTTTGCGGCAGCGACATCTTAGCGTCAATCTTTTCATCCTCCTTCTTTTTAAAAGTTGTTAATCTTGTGTCCATAAATGCGGTGTGGCCGAATGGATAAAAGTGTCATGATTGATGACGAATGCGATCGACACGGTAGCGGTTCAAAACCAACTCACATTATTTTGTTCTTGAGAAAAACACTTAAAAAAATTGTTTGTCTTCGCAGGAAGCTCTAGCGTTTGGTCATATCTCTAACCCTTATCTACCTAAGATGTTTTTTTTCTGTTGACTACCCAAGGGGTGTTCTTGGAAGACCCTAAGTTTACATGTCCAATACTCTTAACAGACAGTAGCTGCGCAGTTGATTTTTTGATATGTTGGAGAAAATTTATTCTAGTTTAGTCAAATGTCTTTATTTGCTATTAGTCTCTTCTTATTTTTCATAAAGTTGAAGATCCTCAAATTTTTGTTAATTGCTTTGTTTTGCCGACATAACCGAATTAGTCACGGTCTGCTGAAAAAACAAATAACTAATACGTGAAGCAGTAATCTTGACAAACAAAGCCAGATGAGACACATAGTTGGTAAATAAAGGTTGAACTGAAATTGAATTGCAGTCAATGAAAGTGTACAAAAATCATAAGGTAAGTCAAAAAAACAGACTGCTGCACTAATACTATTCATCGAATTTGCTCAAGTGAAGTATCAAAATATTTAGGAATAAATTTTAGGAAAAGTTATAAAATTTAGGTTTTTATCATTAGAACTTTACGAGTTATAACGTTTTTAAAAAAGGGATGTCCCTGAGGACCCCCCTTAGGTAAATTAGGGCTAAATAAAAAACAAAAAAAAAACAAAAAATAAAACTTGATCCAAACAACAATATCTTTGCATCTACGGAAGTAGTTTGGAATACTTGCTTAACAGTTGCTCTATTTATAGCGTCTTTGACGCTTTTTGGAGAGTCAGGAGGATAAATAAGAAGATAAAAAACAATAAATGTTTGTTGTGCCATATGCACTGTGAACTTGTATTTGTAAAAATGCTTTATTGCTTATCACAAAAAACCTTTTACTAATTGCATAAAAACGTTGAATTATAAATTTCTGTTTCCTGAAGTTACAAATTGTAAATTAGCTAATAGAAATATTTTGCTAAAATATAATACTAGTGTTGTTTTATGCTTTAGCAAAAATACGTTACTTGAAGCGAATTACATAAACATTTATTGAATGACAACCAACTACTTCACTTTGCTAAACAAATAAAGAGATTTTTTTTCTTAGATTTTTACCAAAAAAGCACAAAACTTTTTTTCTACCAATGTTAAGCGCGCAACGATTCAAACAATGGGCCGCAAACGCAAACACTCAGGCAAAGCTCAGAAAGCAAAGGATCAAGTAACTAATGAGTTGTCCACCCGATTTTTTTGAGAAAACAACGCTTAAAATTTCCACGTTTCTTGATGTATTGACAAAAAAACTCTTTTTAGTAGACAGAGAAGAATTCTAGCAATAAGTAACAACCAAAAAATTTGAGCAATGCCAAAAGATACTATTATATTTTGCTAAAAAATCAAAAAACGGAAAAATGCGTAAAAAACTCCCGGCCCGAGAGCACTGCTTCACAAATTTCTATTCGTCGTTAAGAAGTTAATTCTTTATCTGACTCCAATGGGATTCCCATGGGAATCATCCCATGGGATGGAATGGAATGGGACAGCACACATTTGTATTTCTCATGGGAGAGTAGCCATGTCATAGCAACTTGATTGCGTCAGAGCTAACCTTAGTTTTTATACTTTTTTGACTTTTAAATGTTTTTTACTCTCCTTTTTTCTTTATATACTTGTATCTATTATCTATTTTGTGGTGAATTGCCAGGATTAACTTAATTATTAGAAACTATCGATGAGCAGTAAATTGATAATTTTCTGAATGAGCAGAGTGACTCAGAAATAGAATTATAGTGCCAGAATGATACTGAATTGTCATAGTTAGACATACTTTTGAATTTTAAAGTTAACAAAGTCAATAAATTTTGTCGTTTCGCATGTTTCTTTGTACATGTAGTCCTATTTAGTATACAATAAACATAAATTTTCATAAATTTAATTATTTTTATTGAATTTTATTTCAATGGGAATCCCATGGGATGGAATGCGATGGGATGGGATAAGCATAAATTGCTGTGGGATGGGATGGGACAGAAAAATATGTCCCATGGACAAGCCTGGTTATTCATCTCTTTGAAAGCAACAATTTAGCAAATACTCTTGCTAAAGTTGATGCCACTCATGACCCCTCCATCGTACCACTCTCTTTTTTACCTCTTATTTCTTCCCAATGCCTATCCCTCTACACCAGTTGTAGACGCGGTATCCAATCTGGTTTCTTTCAACACCAAATCCCTGAAGTATCTTTTGAGGACCTGGCCTTCCTTTGCTCCGTTCGCTGTGCCCTCTTTCGTTTACACTGCAACGGGCACAGCAATCTTCTTGCTACATACACCTCCACAGGGTTGGTCAAGCCGAGACTTCTTCGAGTAACAACTGTGGCTTCGAATAAGAGCACATCTTTTATTTCGTGCTAGACTGCCCTGGCCATCTTCGGCCACTCCCTTTCCATTCTAAATTTCTGGTCTCGTCCCTTGGGGGTTGCCCAATTATTGGGACTCTTTGGAGTTGACCTGCACTCTCATCTTTAGAAATAGATCAAATAAGCCCACCACCCCAACCATGATTTGATAAACATAACCCACAGAACGAATTTATTTTGTAAAGTTATTTTTTGCATCTTTAGGACTTTCCTTTATTCGTTTTCTGACTTTATGAAGAACTGTGTTCATGCGATGTTTTGATACATCTGCTCCACGGGACACTTACAAGAAAAACAAACTCCCATGGTTTCTTAATTCAAACATTGTTTGCAAAGATTTAGCAACAATAGAAAAATCATGTCGTTTTTGATTAATAGCTTTTCAATCGTACTTAATTTTGTATTAAAATAGAAAATCGTTAATTTTTTTAAAACAAAGATAAATTTTAACTGTATCGATGCTAAGTGCCGAGATAACAAGAAATTATTTAAGTCACATAACAAATCGTATATTATGCAGACAACATGATATACTAGAAAATATTTTGTATTATTTGGCGAAGCAACTAGCAATAAATTCTCTAGAAAACTTAATCCTCTCAACAGATAACAAAAGAACACGGTTTCGTACTATAAAGAATATATTATTCACAAAATCACATAAACTTGAACAACTTTCAAAAAACTCTCGAGCTTCCCAAAAGTTCAAAGCAAATCACAGCCCAAACAATTACCGTAAATAATCACTCAACAACTTTGCAGCCTACTGACTAACTTTAACAGTAATTTAGCACGCGATGGCTAATATTAAACGTAATAGTTGGTCCAAACAATTCTATCTCACAATAAAATTAATTCCTGAAGCGTCAACCTGACTCTTAGACAACAAAACAACTGACCAAAAGCAGCAGTAATACAAAACAATTTTTATATTTTATACTGATCTAGAATAAATGAAAAAAATTACAAGTCTTTATAAATAGATCAGCCGTTGTCGTCGTCGTTTGGAAGGGCATTCACTCCGGGCCAGTCACCAACAGGACTGGTGCCGAGGGTTTATCTTTTTACTACTTCAGGCTGTTGTACTGCCTGAATCAAATGCTGGCAGAGATGGTGTTGACACAGCATTGGGTTTTTTCGTCGAAAACTGTCTGACCTTGTGCTCTATATGGTACCTGATGTTTGGGACACGCTATTAGGACGTGGACTGCGGTTTGTTCAGAGACGTCGAACTCACAGTTTGGTGAAAAAGCAAGACCCCATTTGTGCATTCACAAGCGGAATCACCCAACACTTGTCCGCAGGAAACTAAGCTTAACCCAAGTTGTTCAAGGCAAGCGCAATCCAACTGCCTGGCACTGGTCATGGGTATGAAAGCAAGCAGCCAGGATGTACTCTTACAATACTCCATGTTCCAGCTGTAATTTGTCCATTGAGAAGCGCGGATACTTCGTCCGGCAAAGCTTTGTATTAGATTCCATGCAGCTGGCACAAATGAGCGTCTACATTTCAGTCTCTCTTAGTAAGCATCATAAGACCCACTTAAAAAATCATGCAGCATATGATCAGGGTCCAGGGATCCACGGTGAACCAATGAGAGTATAACTTAGGCAAAACTACCAAACAGAACCGAATATACTAGAACGTACAACAATTCTTACATAACTCTTTACGTAAGTTTTGGAATCGGATAAACCACTTTATGACGTCACCAACAGAATCATGTACTAAATAAAAAACTAGTTATGTACGAGTCTTTGCTTATCCGAAAATTTGGAATAGAGCATTAGTGGTTGCCATCCCGAAGCCAAATAAATCATTAGGGGATCCAAAGAGCTATAGACCTATCTCTTTGCTTTGTGTCCCCTTCAACATCTTGGAGAGATTTATCTATGCCCGCGTCGAACCAACTATTGACCCACTGCTATCGAGATAGCAAGCTGGGTTTCGGCGCGGAAGTTCAACTCTAGATCAAGTCACTCTTCTAACTCAAGAAATTGCAGATAGCTGTGTTTGCTGATCTCACAGCAGCCTCCGATACTGTACGATACCGCGGTCTCACCTGCAAGCTACTCTGTCTTCTTGCGGACAGGTACATGGTCTCATTGATTATGGAACTTGTTCGTGATCGAAGTTTTACCCTCACCACCAGTACCGAAAAACAAGGCAGTTTACGACGCCTTCAGAACGGGGTCCAACAAGAATCAGTCCTGGACACCCTTTTGTGTAATATTTATATATGTAACTTGCTAGTCACAGTTGGCAGAAAATTTGCTCATTCTGATGACCTGGCCATCTTGTACTATGCAAGCAACTGGCAGGCATTAGAGAAGACTCTTACTCAGGGCATGGCAACCTTATCCTCCTAACTTTACAAGCCAAAATTTAAACTCAGTTCAACAAAGACTGTGTCGGCAGCCTTCCATCTTTACAACAAGGAGGCACGATGTAACATCTTTGTCAACGGACAGACTCTACCGTTTGTGCTAAACTCTCTCATCTTGGCATAAAACTGAATGGAGCACTCATGTTTCGCCGACATTTAGAGTCACTGCGCTAGAAGTTAACAACTCGCGTTGGCTTTTTTGAATACATTGGCTGGATCAAGCTGGAATGCGGATGCCATAGTACTCCGCAAAGCCATCCTTGTCTTGGTTCATTCCACGGCTGAATACTGTGCGCCTGTTTGGTATCTCAGTGTCCATACTCGCCTTATCATCAAGTCCATTAACAATGCCTTGCGCATAGTAACTGAACGCCTGCTTGCCATACCAACGGACGATCTTTTTATTTTATCAGGCATCCAAACAACTGAGTTTCTCCGCCCAAAAGCCGCACTGTCACTAGTTCGACACGTTCAGGAGCGAGAACACCTCTTATATGAAAGGCTCCTATCTCCACTTGGTGGATAGCTGCGGCAATTGAAATTAAGATACCCATTTGTACCTGTTGCATTGGAACTGCTGAACGACCCGTTCAGTCAGGCATCAGTGTAGCACAATGGGCGAAATATGAATGGAGCATTCAATGGCGAGAAACCGCATCTAGACTCCATATACGGTATTTATTAAAGAAAAAAATTATACCAGACAAAAGTTGAGTCGTCGTTGCCGCATTCAATCAATGTGCTTTGAATAAGACAGTAAAACGACTCTTTTGAGAACAATTTGCAAACAAAATATTTAAAAGAGGGAGTGGTGTACTAATTACGTAATTACTTCCATAGCAATGGAAAAGATGACGTCATAATCAAAGGCTTAAAAATTACTGCAAAAACTGAAAATCAACTATAGGTTTATAAAATTAAGATAGATTTATAAATGATGTGTGACATATTTATACAAACTTCTAAAACTATGTTTGATGAGAGAAACAATGGAAAGAAATAGTTAAAAGTGATGAGGATTTTTGTCCAGTTTTTCCAGAATAACCTTTTTAATTGGTAAGCTATGTCAATTTTTTCCGATAGAACTTTTAATGTTTCGAAAGAATACTGCAGTCAAAAACAAAACTGTAGTGATCAATAGATGACACAGAAAAGTATCAGGGGCCAGAAAACTTGAAAAGATCTAAATGGAACCAATACTTAAAAAGTAATTTTATTAAGAATTAAAAATAAACTCCAAAGTTTTGTAAACGTGCCCAATTTTTATGCCCAAACCCGACCCGAGCCCCAAAAAGGCAACCCCGAACCCGGTCCGACCGGAACATAACCATAAAATTTATTTCAATCCCGAATTGGGCCCGATTATTTTAGATATGAAGGTTTGATTTGGCAAATATATTAGCTAAAAGGCAGCCTAGATTTTTTTTAGGTAAACCATAAACGGACCGAAAAACAAAATCAGAGTTTTGTTGGTTCAACAAGTTGCGATGTAAACAGTTCTTTGTTTCACGGGTTTTTAAATAAAGTCTTGCCTTTTTAAAAATGACTTCACTAGCGTCTTGCTGGTGTAGACCTTGCATCTGTTAAAATAATCAAATTTTTAAGTAGCCCTAACCAGTAATCAAACCTAATATGTTTATAAAGTACCTGTAACAAAAGTGTTTGGTTTGTTATTTATTTTGACTTACAGTATCAATAACATTGCTACGAGCGTAAGGACTACGGTACGCTTAGTAATCAGACTTGAACAAAAGGTTTAAAGCTCAAAACCTCTTTAACCAACAAAATCAACTAAATTCAAACATCAACTTAACATCACGAACCAACGATATCACGTCGCTTCGCCGATTACTACAAGTCTAAATCTCGAAACACAAATTTCCAATCGCCACACAGGTTAACACAACCAACACTAACCAACTGACCACTTTACTCTACTAACAATTTCTAATAATAATAATTAAATTTTCTGCGCGCTTTGTGTTTACTCGGTAAAAATTCTGGACAATTCCAAGTCATTCGTGAAACGTCACAATTATTCCAGAAGTGTCAAATTTGATCTAGAACTACCATTGCCAGACAAACACAATTATGTAACAATGAGAATTTAAAATAAAAGAAAACTTCAAAGATCCTCTGTCAATCACAATCTACAGTTGCTGAGTGTGTGACCTAAAGACGTCACAACAAACATTTTAAATAGAAATAGAATTTTACAAGCTTTTGTTCAAATCAAAAATTAATCAAATTATGTGATTATGAAAAATAAAATAACAATGCGAATTTAAGCCCGAATCGAACCCGCATTTTCTTAGAAACTCAAGCTCGAACCCGACCCGATTTACAACTCTGGAACTCCAAGCGTTAAAAATTATATATCTTAATCAAATCTGATAATATTTTTAAAAAAGCTAAGATTGAAAAATATCCAGGAAAAGATTATTTTGACTTTAGAAAGAATAAAGAAGACGTCGCCAAGGTTAATTTAAAAAAAATTCAAGTAATGTTAGCATATTTAAAATTGACACGCTCTGTTTAAGCTAAAGTAACAACTTTATTCTCTGGGAAAAAGGCGAATTAATTAAAAAAAAAAGTTTCTGACACAAGATATATTTTGTATTAGTCTTAACGCATAATGTATATAAATTTGGCATTATTTAAAAAAAAATTTTCCCCGGGCTTAACCCTTTCAAGATGGTATTTGCTATCGAGCGGGACATATATATCCCGGGAGTCTTGAAAGGGTTATATAGTGCTTTTTTGCAGCTTTTTTTCCAAAGTAATCAACTGATTTTCATTATTTGTAATTCTATTCCCAAATTTGATAATTATTCTCAATAGCTTTTATTCTATGTTTTAAGTCATCGGTTGAAGAATGAATTAAATACATATTTTAATTTTAAACTTATTAAATTTCCTGGTAAGAATACGCATCCGCTCACTACTCGTTCGTTTGCAAGAATAAACAATGAAAAACGTCGTCACGTGATACTTTATGAGAAAGTTTCAAAAGCCTATTTTTTGCAAAAACTACAAAACAGCCAAGTTACATAGTTACATCAGGCATGGCAAATTTTCTCTAATTTTTTAATTGTAATTAGAACAAGTACAACTATAAAACCTCAGATTGCAGCATAGTTAGTACGCTGTTTGTGAGGGAGAAATAAAATGCAGTAATTGATGAAATAAGCAGCACGATGTGTTTAGTGAATAAAGATCATCCCTATATTATGATTTTCCATTAAATCAATTGTACGAGTATGATGTTGTAAGTTATCAGACTTAATATATTGTATGGAATGCAGTGACCAATTAGATGTTGAAAAACTTTTTATTTTTATTTTAATGCAAATGCTTCTCCTTCTATGAAAACAGTTATTGTTAATTGAAATTAAACTTTTTAGAAAACGTTATCTTTTTTAAACAAGTCGGAAAGGGCTGCGAAATAACCAAGAACTTGTTGATTAGATCAAGTTCAGAAAATTTTTAGGAATTCTTTTGAAACATTCCTAAAAGTATAAATTGAAAAGTAAGGAAAGTATTCCTTAAATGATTTTTTATAATGTTGTTTAATTTTCAATATGTAGACCTAATTTATAACTTTGCATGTAAAAATATAATCTTGTTTTTCAAAAAATTTATATTTATTAGTATACAATTTCTAGTTTACAAGTACAGGGAAAAATAAATTATAAGTTGTTTAGAAAACTTTTTTCTTTTTTTAAAGTTGCAAGTTGCTGTTTAGAAATTTTTGTTCTTTTTTAACAATTTATCAGACTTTTACTGCATTGTTTTTTTCGTCCATTGTCTTGGTGACGTGACACTAAACACTAATAAATGAGAATCAGCTCTCACTTAATGGCTGCTTAAAGAAAAGGTGAAAAGTTAGAAGCTATTAAATATAAAGCAAAAAGAAAAATCAAACTGGATAATATGCCAATGCAATAAAGTAAAAACTGCATATTTTTGAGTGAAAAAAAATTAATCAAAAGTAATTAAGTTTTAAATCAAAGTACAAACCGAATTATATTTTTTTACTGCCGCATAGGTTTCCATTTAAAATCCCGACTTTGAATGAAACAATTTGTTTCACCCAGCTAACAATGCTACACAGAGTCTGCAAGGGTCCTGTAACAGCAGCCTATACAGGATTCGTCCTAATTTCGCTGCGGGTACTGCAGTGGCCCCTTATGAGCTAACCATACGGTTTGATGTGGCTTTTGGTTTTCAGTTGTAATGTGAAAGTTAAAGAAACTAATACGTTTACCTTGTTAAGTGTTTTAAAAATGGAACAATGGAAATAAATAGCTTAAAACACATGAAACAAACGCGGAATGCCCATCTGGGGTTTCTGTAGTGTTTGCGACCAAATTGGTACGGGTCACCTACAGGCTATCTTCACATTGCCTTTGCTGGCCCTGCATAACATTGTTGACTCGGAAGGTATACAATGGGCTAATGAAATCAGCAGGAGCAACCTCAAAGCTTAGGAAAGTTTGGTTATTAAAAAAACTGACAGTTGAACCCTTGCTTTACACTACATAATCCCAGAAGAAAATGCAATTTGCTTTTTAATGCACTGCACACCCAAATTAACACTTAAAATTTACATAAATTTCTATAAAATACAATAACAAGAGTAAGAAAAAAATTGTCTCAATATCTTGTTAAAGGATAAAGTATTTTAAGTCAAATTTTATCAATAGATTAAAAACTATTTATGTAGTCAATGTTCTAAATTCGTGGCAATTACAAGCGCTAAATTTGTGTTTTTGCTCACAATAAAAATTCTTAGTTTAATGTTTATTGTAATCAATATACCCACTAAATAGCGACTGTACGTAATACTTGATAAATACCTTGAGCAGCATGCCAAAACCCCCGTATTTCTCCAGTATTGTCCAATCGACCGTAAAAAGCTTGATAATTGGCTGACCAAGATGAGGAAGCAGTCATAGCAGAGTCGGGAACACTTCGACTTTTTATTCCAGAGTGACACATTTCTACAAATAAAATCGAAATTTTATAAAACCAAATCGTAATTTTTAGCGAAAAGATTTTTACTTCAAAATAACTAAAATGTGAACAGAAATCACATTAATAGCAAATTTGTTTTTACAACATACCAATATCAATTAATCGGTGCATTCGAGCGAATCGCTGAAAAGCGAGTGTTTCAATTGAGGGTTAACAAACATTTTTCAAAAGCTTAATGCTGATATTTGTAATGATTTTTCTAAATTTAGGCTATGGTATGGTATAAAGCATGGCTGCAAAACCTAGATCGGGTAAAATATAAGAAATGATAATAAAAAATAAAAAAGAATATATAATATCACAAAGAAAAGAGTCAAACAAATTAAAAGATTATACAACCAATGCATGATCAGTCTTCGTAATGATGATGGGTGGCACAGCTAATCAAGATGGGAATTTAACTTAACTGAGCAAGGTGAAGAAAGAAAACCCACCCATCAAAAGAAACTTCACCAGGTCTATCACTATGGTATTTGCGAAATAGTTAGTAAAACTTTAATGTTTTATTTTTTGATACAAAACAATTTTTTTCCATTAATAGTTGCAAGTATATACAGTAATTGCATTAATAGTTGCAAGCAATAATTGCACTTTCAAACTTTGCAGAATTGATATAAAAGTATTGCAAGAATCTACTTTTGGCCTTTTGTGTTTTTTACTTAGAATGAATGATTTGCTGGCAGTTTTAATTCAATTATAAGACTTTTTTCTGATTTCACTTGCTTATTATAAATATTCTTGCACTTCATTATTCAAAATAAAAAACGCAATGTTCAATTAAATATATTGGTGCCAAACTATAAAACTCTATCCCGTATTCCATTCAAAAGCTTTTAAAATATAAATATAAAAATTAATATAAGTTATTTTTGTTAACTAATACAACAAAAATGCATTTTTTTATTCAATTCTTTTTTTGTAACTAATCAAAACAAAATTATTATACTTATTTTTTTGCCTTGACACAGCATGATCAACCAAAAGGTTTTTATTTTTTGTTTATTGTCATTACAAATGTCGTTCAATTTTTTTACTTTGCGATCATTCTGCAGCCACCTTGTTAATACATTTAATCTTAATTATGTCATGGGTATACTTGTAAACGTCTGGAGGCAAATAAATATACGTGAATTTAAATCTAACTCTGCATCCGACAAAGTTTGATCAAAAAATTTATAGTTTTTATTAGTACTGGTGTTACCAGTTCTCTAATAAGTAATTTATCGCGTCCTGATTCTGTTTTGAAACACTTTTAATAAACAGAGTAAATTAGTTTTTAATCTTCTGTTCACCAAGTCGTTGGTACAGTTGGTAAAATATGATTGCTTATTTTACAATTTATCATTTATTAACCATTTTTGACCAGAATTTTATTTTTGAAATGGCATAAAGGTCACGTTATATAAACAAATAGATGTTTTCTTTGTACTGTTCTTTTTAAAGTTGTCTACTTAACATTTGCAAGTTTTATAAAATATAAAAACATAAAAAATGCAACCACGGGCATAAATGTGTCGAACAATTTTGTATAATAATTACACAAAATCGTATTGTACAAAATTACACAAAAACTGTAGAAGAATTATTCTTTTACAGTTTTTCAGCAAAAACCCATTAGCTTAAAAGTATTGCTAGCTCATTATAATTTTTCTTAATTAGAAATTGGGTTGGGTATCAAAATAAATTTTTATTTTATTATCAAAGTTTTCTTCTACCTTACCAACTCCAGCTTGTCACTCATATGAGCTGAGCCGGACTTTCCGAGATTAAAAATTAAAAAATTAAAGATTTAAGTTGTAATCAAGTTTCTTTTTAAAGAAGAAAAAAACTTTACTTTTAAATAGACGTAAAAGCTAAAAACGAACCTTTTTCACTTTACAAATCAATTTTTTTTTAATGAATTTAAGAATTTTTTGGGTTTGTTTTAATTTCAATAAAAAAAATTTCTTATCTTGCTATTTTAAGCAAAGACTTTTTTATTTGCTTGGTTTGCTGTGGCGTGGCTAGAGCTGTTATAAAATGTTGGCGTCGCCATTGTCTGCAGCTGGTATGGTTTGTCTGTTTTAACAACTGTGTACGATTATAGGTCAAATTCCGAGACTGCATTGCAAAAATGAATAGAAGTGATATGAGTTGATAGACAAAGTTTTTTCCACAAAAACGATCCTAATAACAATTTTTTAAAAAATATTTTCATTGCCATCCAGTAGTAAAAATGTAAACAAATATCGAAAAAAATTCCATCGTTGGAAAAGTAACTACACATCAGTTTCTTTAAATTTTTATTTTATTGTACTTTGGAAAATCATCAAAATTTTATTTTTACCATTAGAAGGGCTCTTGAGTAAAAATCACTTTGCAAAAGTGCCCGTATTTTTTATTTTGTAAATTTTAATTCAAAAATTGTACCTATCAATCCTGTAGAAAAAGTAGGGACATCTATTCATACCAAATCTTTTTATTTATTAAACAGAGCCTACTCTAGTGGAAAAACGCTAAAAAGTTTTGTTTTACTCTGTAAAAAAGTATTGCTTTGGAGGCCAGAGTTGATTCGATCAACAATAAACTTTGCAAAAGTTATTGCATTAACCAATTAATGTCGATTGGGAACATATATGCCCATAAAAAACAATTCTCTTTAAAATATAAATTTACAACACTTTTTGTTTTTAAACGCAATAAATAATAAGATTCGTGTTTGCTACTTTTGTATAAAAAGTTTAGAAAAAAAATTTGCAGTTAGTACCATGTAGTGGACCAAGATAGTAGGTGCAGTGACATCCTTTTTCTAGATAGGTCTACCCAATAAAAAAAGTATTTAACTAATTTGTAAAGCATATAAATTATGCTGCATTAACATCATTCCGAAGCTTATGATTGACTCTGTGTTAGCAACTTTAGAGCACTTTAATTTCTTGCATGTAAGTTGAGTAATAGAAAAACAACTGCATGGTGGGAAAAAATGTTCCCATTTGGCAGTAATGGTATAATACAAGCTTTATTGTTCCATATTGTGACTCACAAACAAACATTTCAGATTATGGTTTTGAACATGCTTCTAATGTTGTTCTTAGAATGGTAAATAAAATTGAGCTAAAAGCAGGACAACATGTTGTTTGTGACATTTACTTTGATTTGCTCGTCAGCTAAAGAAACTCTGCGAGAAAGCTATTGGATGTACTGTACTATATATCAACAATAAGAAAAGATTGCTTAGAAGGTGTTCCACTAAAGCCAAGAATACTGATGAATAAGATTGTACGTGGTTCAATGGAAGAAGCATTTACTGGCTGTGTATCAGTAGTAAATTGGAAGGATAGCAAATTGATCAGCCTGGCATCAAATAAATTGAAAGCTGAGCCAATGCAAAAAGCCAAGAAATGGGACAGAATTTATAAAAAAATTATATTGATGTTCTAAATTCAATAAACATCTACAACAAACATATGGGTGACATTGATTGCTTTGATCAACAAGTGTCAGTTTACAAGATTAAAATAAGATCCAAATATGGTGGTGGCCTTTGTTTTCATGGAGTCTAAATGCGCTTGGGGACTACTAGGAAGTCCTGGGATTTATAGGCATACTAGTTTCTTAACTTTTTTCCAGAGCTTAGTAGTTTCTACTTGAATATCTATGGCCACAGTTTTGAAATCGGATTTGGAGTCATCAGAGTCACATGCTTTAGGGAAGAATCGAAGTTGTCTTCTAGATTTGGCAAAGTCGAAGTCACTTTTTAAAACTCTGGGAAGTCAAAGTCGCAAAGGTTAATGGCCAAAATTAATTTTTAATTTAACTTCATCAACAGAAAAAAAGTGAGCGTGGAACTAAAAGTAGTGTAAACCCTACTGACCACGCATAGAATAGAGGGTATAAAAATAAGGATAGATGTCCATGGGGATTGCCTGAAGATTAAGCCCTCAAAGAATTGACAAATTTTTTCGGCCCATTCCCTGTGCGGAAAAACGGAATGCATCATCACAATGAGTTGGCTTGTCAGTAAAATTGCTTAAAGCAGCGTTTCTAAAACTTTTTTCAATCTAAAAAATCTAATAAAAAATGTTAAATAATCCAAATAATATATCTAAAAAATTGATTAATAGGAAGGAACATTATATCAAGCGTCAAAAAAAATTGATACCAAACTCTTTACTAACCAGGATTAACAGAAGTTATTTCTTTAACCAAGGACGTTGTTTCTGAAACAAAAAAAACAATAAAATGGATAAGATTATTGTGGAATGATATATTAAATTTATTTACATTAAAGTTATAATTAACGGCGTCATTCACAAACAGCAACTGCGAAATATGTTTTAACTGACCTTTAGCGTTCTGCAATTCCGTTTTTATTTCATCAATTTCCGTTCGATTACACAAACATCGATTTTCTAAAAAAAAGTTTAAAATGTTAAAGATTTTAATCTAGCCTTGAAACCTTTTAAATGCACGAATTTTTCTTCAACTAACTTGAAGCATCAACACATTGATGCTCCAAACTTTTTTCTTTCACACCAACCATGCCTTATTAGATTTTTTCTTTCTTGTCTTTCTTGTGATTGTGCTTCTTGTAATTCTTGTATGTATTTCTTTTTTTACAATGTTCATTACATTTTTAATTTTAAAGTTGGCAATATTGAAAGAATTTTATAATTGTAATCACGCCAAGTTTTTGGTCTTTTTTACCGTTTGTTTATTTGAGTTCATTGTTGTTACTGCCAGTCTGGAAAAGCTATTGGAAAGCAATTATTCATTTGGTTTAAAAACGTAATTTTTGCGTAACTTAGATTCGTATAACTTGTGTTTTTGTTTTTTAAATGTTGTGTTTTGCATTTTGATTTACGCCATGTTTCAATTTAAATAGCAAACATAGCAAACTAAGTGCATGCTATTCAACTCAATGAACTGAAACAGTGACGTGTTTTGTGAAAATCCAGGGCAAAACCACAACTCTTCAATTGAACGTTGAAAGAGTCCCAGCAAACCTTCAATAGATTATTAGATGCTAAGAGTTCTTTCAGATAAAGATTTGCGATATGAAGATCTTGACGCTTAAGCCTAAGTGTAATTGCCTTTTTCGGTCACCATACTTCATTTCACACCACAATAATTAAGCTAAGTAATTGAAATCCGACGAAAAAGTGTAAATTGAGATTTATAAGCCTTTGATTACAGATTAATTTATGAAACCGATACGAAACAATTTTTTGCTTTTTGGATTTACCTAATTTTCGTTATAATTTTACTCTAAATTTCGGCAAAGTATTTCATAAACATATTTTTTAGATAGTTTTGACTGAACTGTAGCCAATCTGCAACATACCGCTTGCAATTTGATGAAATGTTAAATTTAAAGCTGATCATAAATTAATTAATTTTGACGAGCAATCACTTTTTACGAATATATTTGTAGACGATACTATTAAAATTATATCGATCTTCATTTACTCTGTTAAAAATCGCTAAAAGTATAAACCTCTAACGATTAAAAAAGATTTTTTGTAAAATTTCTACGGTCGACTTATCAAAAAATGTTCTTATTCAAAGATGAGTTGCTTCAAAAGCACGACGACGTCAGTATGAGGTCTCCCATAACTTTGACTATGGCAAATTTCTTTTTGTCTTCTTTACAAAATAAATTATTAAAAACTCGATCCGAATTTCATCCAAAACTTTATTTACGCTATGTATTTTCTGTTTTTAATAATGACAAAAAATGTTTTAAATTTTTCGTTATGTTTAGTATAAATATCAAATTTACCATGAAACATTTACTAGAAACTATTTCTTTTCTTGACTTCTTCTTCTTCTTCTTCTCCTTTCGGCCTTTCCCTTCAGTCAGGGGTGGCCACAGCGTATCATCATTCTTCAAACCTTTTTGTCTTCAACATCCGTCTCCTTTCCACCAACTTCCCTCATATCTTCTTTTACTACATCTAAAAATCTTCTCTTTGGTCTCCCTCTTCTCCTCTTTTCCGTAACTTCATTTCTATCATCTTTCTTTCTACATACTCTTGGTCTCTTCTCATGACATGTCCATACCAACTCAGCCTGCCCTCCCTCATCTTCATTCCTAACAGTTCTATCTTAACTATACTCCTGATGTGCTCGTTTCTAATCTTGTCTTCTCTCGTCACTCCCATAGCAAACCTCAACATTTTCATCTCTGCGACTTCCATCTTTTCTACTTGTTTCTTTGTGACTGCCACCGTCTCAAGTCCATACACTATTGTTGGTTTTACCACTGAGCTGTACACTTTTCCTTTCACTCTAGCTGGTAACCTTCTGTCGCAGATTACTCCCGATACTTTTATCCATTCGTTCCATCCTGTCTGTACTCTCCTCTTTACCTCCCTCTCACAACCGCCATTTTCTTGCACCGTTGATCTCAACCGTTAATCCCACCTGTCTCTTTTCTTGACGTTGAAATTAAAATTAATAATACTGCTATTGAAACATGGGCTTACAGAAAGCGAACAAACACAAATTTATTCTTAAATTTTAATGCAAGTGAAATGTTCCATCAAATGAAAGTTTAG
Organism: Diplosoma virens; assembly: GCA_963680785.1. Lineage (NCBI taxonomy): Eukaryota > Metazoa > Chordata > Ascidiacea > Aplousobranchia > Didemnidae > Diplosoma > Diplosoma virens. The sequence goes on along the minus strand of OY796881.1, from coordinate 1,093,537 downwards.
TTTAATTTTTTGTTTACTTAATCGTGTTGAACCTTTGCTCATCCAATTTTTTGTTCAACAATGAAATCAAATTGTTAAAAAGTGAATTTTTATGCAACGGCTATCCAAATTGGTTTTTTGATAAAGATTTCGAGCAATTTATGTTTTCGAATAAAAGATCGGCAAAATACTATAACAAAACTTAATGAAAACTGCATTATTATCCCCGTGGGATGTCTCAAAAATGACGTCCCACAGGCATCACGTTTTGCTCCTCTCTTATTTAATATTTACATTCATGATTTTCCAGTACAAATTGTTGGGAAATTTGCCTAAGCTGATGGCTTGGCAGTTTTGCACTCAATTTCCAACTAGAAGATATCAGAGGGGACTTTAAGTCAGGCATGGTTACTGTATCCCTATATTTCCAGAAATGGAAGCAGAAGCTCAGTACAACCAAAACGGTGTCGGCTGCCTTAAACCTCAATAACAAAGAGACACAACAGCTTTCCATCAGCTTCAAAGAATGAGCCCTACCTTACTGTACCAAGCTTATATACCTCGGCATAAAATTGGATAGAATGTTTAAGTTTTGCCGACAGCGAAGTCATTGAACAAAACAATTAACAACACGTGTTGAGTTTGGGAGCAACTAACGAAGTCGACCTGTGGTGCCGGTGCCACAACATTGCGCACTTCCACTCTGGTCTTGGTCCACTCTGCTGCAGAATACTGCTCACCTGTGTGGTGCTTCAGTGCCAATTCCGTTGTTTTTATTCGGGGGAATCTTTATTACTTGGTATAGTACACACTTCAAAACAAAGCTTGCCATCTTATGCATGCAGGCGTACATTACATTTTTTACACATAGTTTTGTTGTTCTTTTTTTTGCACATTTTACAACGTCCTTGAGAAGTTAGTTCTGGAAGTGGTTTATTTTATTAAATCTCACGTCCTATGGAAGTTCAGATTCACCGTATGGTCTGTTTCGGAATTCCTCTTCTGCTTTAAGCAAGCAAAGGGTCACTTGTCTCCGAAACTGCAAGTGAGATACCTTTTGCTGGTCAAGTCGGCAATATATCTTCCATGCTCCAAAGACTGTAACGTTGAGAAAGTTTAGGAACAGGATCCTGTACCATTTTTTCTCACGTATCGTTGGGCGATATGATTCCACCAAACAGTCCATCAGATCGATACTGCCCATAATTTTTTTATGCAAACAAATAAAATGTGGCTGTTGACTTCTTTAGCTCCTTCTTTTATCCTCCGTTTTACGTTGCAGACAGGTTCATGATTTTCCCAGTTACTTGCGATATTTACGACAGAGTTATTATGCCATTTAACAATGTATACTTTTCCATCACTGCAGTAAGCGTATGTGTCTTATTCTTGCTTCTGAAGTTCTTTGTTTTGAACAAGTTGTTTGTTTGCACCTTCTCTTCTGTGTTCTCCTATGGTTTTTGTAGCTCACTTGCTTTTTGTAGCTAATTTAGTTATCAGATTGTAGCTAGAGAAGAAGTTATTAAAATAAAGTTACTGATGCAAAACATTGGAATTACTAAAGATCACAGAAACCATATTATTGATGACGCGTGTATTCCTAAAGGCTGGTTGATCGCGTTTGACTGCTTTCCCCAATATATCTGCATGTGATATGGATAATCATCACTTCCACACAGACACCAAATTTTTAACCAAATCAAATTGTTTTCCCTCTGATAAACATTTTGGCACTGTGGCATCCAAAGTATGGCACCATTGACTCATCTACACTCAATAGTTCATTAATATTACCGAACTGAACCAAATTGCAATTTAGCATATTATACAAAGAAGATATTTTGCTCATTTTATCTCGTTCTGTGAGCCTTTGGTTGTCAGCAAAATGTTGATATCTTTTGATTTCGTGATATCTGTCTCTATTAATTGTATTATACACTACTGGAACTCACAAATCAGGCTGTGTTGACCATGCAGTAGTAATGTTCTTTCGGTAGGCTATGATAGCCAGTAAGCAAAAGCACTCCTAACAATGACCACATTTCTTTAGTCGATTTCATAAAATGTGGGTTGTTTTGATCTCGATTGCTATTAAGGTTAGTTTGAAGAACAATGTGCTCCAGTATGTCCTCGGAGAACAAATTTTATCACACTTGGTAAGGTGAATTTTCCTCCAAATCTGACAAACTTTCTCTGAAACTAGGTTCTTCCTATTGAAAAGCTTTTCCAAAACCAGAAACTCTTTTCCATCTAGGAAATTCTTGTCGTCTTCTTTTGGTACGAGTTGGCAAAATCAGTTCAACTTCGTTGTCAGTTTCAAGATCTTCTTCAATCTCAAGCTCTCCGACTGGTTTGAATATTTTTTCCATACTTTCAGTTAAAACCTCTTTTGAACCGCTTTCCTGATTACAGGAGTCACTGGCGTTTGGCGGAAGTACAACGACATTGACGACATTTCTTTCATCTTTAATAGCTTCATGCGCTTCTGCAATAGTTGGTACTCTTGTTGTTTTTCTTACTCCATAAAAACGTTTGAGTTCCATGTTTATTTATTACTGTCAACCACTTTCTTGCTTTTTAAAAACTGACTGCCTGTCAATGAAACGAAAAAAAGTCTAAATGCAATAGCTCCTTTGTTTACTTATAAGTGATTGTTACGCGTAAATAAATACAATAAACGTCTGAACTCAAAGCTAACATTTGCTCGATTTCAAATGCAGCTGTGCAGTAATCCACCAATGTTTATAAATGGAACATAAAACTTTACGAATCATTTACGACAAGTTATTTGGGATGAAAGTATTTGATATCAGTAATCTAAAATGCATCAATCTTTCGATACTTTTGGATAACAGGAAATACGTATGTTTCTGCCGAGTGTTGCTTTCACCTCAAAACGTAATTCTTCACGAAATAAATGCTCTTATAACTCGCTCTCTAAGCCAGGAATTAGTAATAATTATACCTAGCAGGAAAGAACAACTCCTAAATAGCACAGTAAAACCAAAAACTAGTTTTAATTTACGAAATAAGATAGTTTGCAATCATCATAACTTGCCGAGAAAAGGTTATTAATTTTTATACACGAACATTTTAAAAGCAGTTAATACACTCAATACATTTAGTACGCATGTTACACAAAATTATATATAGTTTTAAAACTTGTTTTATATACGTAATTTTCATATATTTAGGAAATAGTTTTAAAACATGTTTTATATACGTAATTTTCATATATTTAGGAAATAGTTTTAAAACATGTTTTATATACGTAATTTTCATATATTTAGGAAATAGTTTTAAAACATGTTTTATATACGTAATTTTTATATATTTAGGAAATAAATAAAAAAGACAGATATATTAATTTTGGCAATTCAGGTGGTAGTGTAATTTAAAAAAAAACTAGTATGACTAATTAAAGTTTATTTTTGATCATAGTCAGGGTAAAGTTCTTGAAGAAAGATTCCTTGAATTTTAGTTGAAGAAAGTATTTTTTGAGTAAGGGGTTCTATACTAATTAAAAATAATAGCATACTAAGTGGGCATCCTTGTCAGATGCCAGAATTAACGGAAATAAAATCTTTCCTATGAACTACTACCTTACCGTGGTAGGAAAGTTTGCGTGTCTCAGTGACCTGTAAAGCTGTGTTGGTCAGAGATTTTACCTCTACTGTTAGGTATATCCATGCCAAAGAAGTTTGCAGATAGAGACCAGATAAAATGTAGTTCACCAGATGGCAACTTCAAACATGGGCAGACTGTGCTCAAAAGCTGTGGCAAGCAAGCAGTCTAGGAGAAGGAGATCTCTAATATAAAAACCTCCTTGGAGTAGTGTTGCACTGCAAAATCATGATATGTCACCTAGAACGTATTTTCATGCTGCCTTGGGCGTCGCGCAGATTGAAAAGGTCCACGTTGTTCAGGTACTTGGCAGAGGTATCTGTTAGAAAATTATTTTTCGAAATGAATCAGCCTGATTGAGGTTCGGAAACTGGTGGTTGGTTTTCAATCACTACAAATTGACTCATTTCTGCTTCCTGTTTGATCTCTATCGGGTGGAGCTCATGCTTTATCCGGTGAGAAAAGACTCGTCTCGGGCTTCTCGAAACAGTTAATTTTTCAGCTTACTCACAAACTGGATGATCAGATTGCTGCTTCTCGGGGGCAACATACACCCAAACTTTGTGACATTTGTCTCAAATCTATCACTACACATCAAACAGCTATTTTATGTAACAATACAAAGCACTGGCTGCATTGAAAATGCTTCCAAATCACAAAAAAGGACTGCAATAACTCATGGTACTGCACACTTGACCGCATTTTAAGCACAGAACACAAACTAACTTAACATCACCAAAAAACATTTTCAAAGTGCTGCAACTTAGTGCAAATAGAATTTGCAACAAAACAGATAAAATATAACTACTAATTAAAAATGAACAAGCAGATGTCATAACAATGCAAGAGATACAACTCAATCAATCCCACAAAACCCAAACATTCCTCACTTTACACCTATCAGAACAGACCGCACTCACAAACAAGGAGGAGGCCTTCTAACTTACATTAAAAGCAGCATCAGTTTCTCTTAACTTAGTACATCAAACACCTTTCCAATTGAACTACAATTCGTCAAAATCCACCTTCCAACATCACAACAATTACATATCACAAACATACCACCCAGCTTTCACAAACAGAAGAAGACTTAATTATATCCAGCACGCTTACAACCATAACAAATCTTCTAAACACAATCATTACAGCAGATTTCAACGCTCACTCACCGTTATGGTATTCGCCAACCGAAGACCACAGAGGAGAACAGATCGAAGACATCCTGCTAAACTCCCATCACATTACACTAAACAGAAGAGCACTCCAACACGTTTACCACCTAATCAAACACAACAGCCCACTTAGCCAGATATCACCACTGCTTTAGCAGACTAGCATGACTGCACTAGCTGGCAGACCATCCACTCCCTTACATCAGATAATGTACCTTTACTCACCACACTCAAAATATATATCGCAAGACAAAAACAACTTGCTCTCACTTCACTAAAACAGTAACAATCTACCAAAAGACATCATCCATCCGATAGGACATCATTTAAACAACATCTTGAGATACTCATCTCTTATAGACCCCACAGCACAAATGCTCATAAGGCAAACAAACACCTTATCAAGGCAATTTTGGATGCTGACAGACTCTTCATCCCTAAAGGAAAACACAACCGCACAAATCACATGCACTTGCCTATGCATATCCGCAAGCTTATCCATCACCGTAATCATATTCGCAATCAAAACGGATCAGACCCACGAAGCATTACTCTTAACAATTACATAAATAAACAAATATATGAACACAAAACAAACACGTGGAAACAACACTTCGAAAAAATTGATGACAAACAAAATCTACACTCCCTGTAGTGCACCATAACAAAGCTATCCAACAAAAAACTACCTACACAACAGAACAGAAGAATTCACTTCCGAACTAAAACAGCCATCACTGGCATAGACACAGCAAAAGCATTTAATAAACAATTTACAAACGTCACTCCATATAACACAAACAAAATTAACATGCACATAGACCAGGGGTGGGCAAACTGCGGCCCCTGACGACGTTTTGTGCGGCCCGCGGAGCTCTTTTTAAAAAATACATACCCTCACTTTGAGCCACAGTTGCATAGAATTATGTCGGAAATATCCCAGTTTCAGTTTCTTATGTTTTAATGCTTTTAGAGAACACACCAAGATTTTGGGAGAGAAATAGTGAATCACAGATTGAATGTAAGTGAAGACTTTTTTTTTTAGAAATCACTACGATTTTGGGAGAAAAATAGCGTAATTTGCGACCCGCGAACAAATTCAACATCTAAATGCGGCCCTCAGTTAGCTTCCACGGCCGCAATGCGGCCCGCAAGCGAAAACAATTGCCCACCCCTGACATAGACCATACAATCAAAATATTCCCACAGAAGAAATATGACTTACTACTACACAAGTGCAAATAGCCATCTCAAACAAACAGTTCAAACAACAAATCCACTAGACCTGAATGCAAAAACATCAAACACCTAGGCTACTTTCCATTAGATACCTCACAAACATATAAAACACTACCCTAAACACCAACACAATATCCCATCTTTAGAAACGTGCCACAATCATCTCCATTCCAAAATCAAATAAAGACCACAACATTGGCATAAACTACCGACCCACATCACTTCTATCACCCATTGCCAAAACACTAGAAACATAAATATTTAACACACACTGCTTTGCACAACATCTGCCCCCAAATTACAAAAGGTTTCTACATTCCAAGGCCTCCACAACGTACTGTAGCTGTAGCTTTGGACATGAACAAGGCGTTTAATACAGTAAACATACACAAACTTATACACAAACTCACACTAACAAACACTTCTAATATCATCATCAAGTTCATATCAAACTACATAAAAGGACGACAAGCATGCACTCAATACAATAGAACAGTCTTGAAACTCAAACGAATTAACACTAAAGTACCAAAAGGTGGAGTTCTGTTTCCAACATTATTCAACATTTACGCCTTTGACATTCCACTTGCCCCAAAAGACGAACAAATCACAACATATGCTGATGAATCACTGCATCTCACACCAAACACCCTGAGGCCCAACAACTTATTCAACCATATATCCACAAAATACCTGTATATGCATGGACCACTACTAATAAACTTCATATAAACACAGACCAAACACCATTTGGATCCAGCTTAGAAGAGTAGCTGGGATTCCCAATTTGGAAATAGCAGAAAGAATGAATTCGTGAGATGTGGAATCAAAAGCTTTATTAAAGTTAATTTGGAGAACAAATAATGATTAAAGGAAGTCGTTGGTGTAGCTGAAAGCAGAAAGCATATTTAGGTGATTATTGAAGTTCTGTCTGTTTAGGAGGCCATATTGCTGCTCAAGGTAAATGATAGAATTAAAGATGGGTTTAAATCTAGTAGTTTATACTCGGTATTCAGGAGGGCGATGGGTTGCCAGTCTTTAACAGTTTTAGGGTTGGATATTTTAGAAATTAGTGTAATAAGAGCGAGGGATTGGATGTTGGCAAGTTGTTTATGGAGGAAAGAGTTATTAAAAGTTTAGAAAAATATAAGAATTAGTGTCGGAAAAGAAGTATAAAAACTAGGAGTAAAATCATCAAGACCAGGTCGGAATTTTGGTTGAGAAGTTTAATGGCATAACGTATATTTTCATAGATGATTATGGGGAGAGGGGAATGGTTTGGAGAACTTTATTATTAGAGATTGCAGATATTTCATTAAGATATTCAGAAGGATCAGAAGAGATAGACGAGGGGTTTGAAAATTTTAGAAAAAGAATAAAAAAGAGAAGAAATCCTTTATGTTTGTTTGATTAGAAAGAATGGAAGGCAAGGTATCAGAATAAGAAGGCATGAGACTTGGCTTGAGTTAAATTTTTTGTAATAGGGGCTAAAGGAGAGGGATTATAAATGCTAGAAAGAGGGGGTAATTGTGATCTGATTTGAGTACCTTTTTGTTTGTTTAGTCAGAGTTGTTGTAGTTGGTGTGTAATGTGGGTAATTTTTTTTTGTGATTCAAGTTGTTGTGCTTGGTATAGTTTATATATTTAATGTGTTTTGGAGTTTGCGTATATTAATTTGTTGTATTTTTGAATAATAAATGATCCGATATTTAAATTTTGGATTTTAGAAGATCCCACCATTGCAGGGATTGTTGGATGAGGTTAGGAGGGGTAAAAAGAGTTTTAATAAAGAATTCAATACAAGACCAATATTTGGTTTAGAAAAGATAGAATCATTTATTTTCCTGTGGAATAACTTAAGGGATGTTTTAGAGGGCATTTTTAAAGTAAGAATAATTAGAAAAGGTTACATTTTACAGGGTGATTAAAAAGTAACTCCCTATTTTAAAATACTTAAAATTTATTCAAATATTGTAAATTTTAAATTTATTCATTTTAATTTTAAATTTATTTAATTTATTCAAAAATTATGTAAATTTTAGATTTATTTGAAATTCATTCAAATCAAATGTTGAATATAGATTTAATTACCATACATAGAGATTAAATTGCCTTACATTAAGAAACATACACTAAAAATTGAGAAAAATATCACAACATTTGAATAAATTATAAATATTTTAAAACAGGAAGTTACTTTTTGAATCAATATAGAAAGTAGTTTGCGAATTATTTGGTATTAGAAAAGAGGATATATAAATTTGGTCAAGTCCGGATATGATGAAAACGGAAGAAGAAAAAATTTTGAAATGAGGGTATAAATAGCAGTAGGAGTCAATAAGATTAAAATTGGATATTACTTTGTAGAATCAAATTTTTTCATCTGTAGTTTGGGTGAAGTGATCTGTTTTATCAAATGAATTTAGTACTAAGTTGAAATTTCCTGCCATTATTAGTTGTTTATTTTTGTAATCCACATTGTGCACTGTAAATATGATCTGACGTTTTTGATGGCTTTGACTCGTTGTAGTGTTTTTTGTGTGGATGTTTTTCCAAATATTTTTTCATTCGGATGTTTTTCCAAATATTTTTTTATTCGGATGTTTTTCCAGAGGAAAGATAGCAATTTATTACGGTATAGTTTATTTTATGGAGGTAAAAGATAAAGATTGGATATAATTTGGAAGAATTGTGTATGATGTGATCATTTGTGAGATAAGGTATGTATGTTGGGTGTTAATAAGTGTGAGAGTACCTTGGTGATGTGCAATTTATGGGGATAGAAAGTGATCAAAGTTTGAGTACGCTAAAGGTTGTTTAAGTGAGATAGCTGTTGTTGTTGAATTGTGTATATTTTTTGTATGCAAATAAAGTGAATAATATGTTGTGTGATAAAGTGTGCGAATTTTTCGGAAGACTTATTGAAACCGTTAATATTTAGAAATACAATTTTTAAGTGAAATAATCAACAAAAGCAAAACATAGTAAATACAAATAAGGAAGTGAAGCATATTTGGTAAAAGAGATAAAGAGAAATAAATTAGCAAATTGTGCGAAAATGAAAAAAAACGACAGAAGTTTATGAGAGAGCAATAGAGTAAATAGGAAACGATTAAAAACGAAAAAAGATATAGATATAATATGAAAAATTTAAAAGGTGTTAAGATCAAAAAGGAAATAAAAAGAAGAGAAGAGAGAAATTTGATTTGATAGTAAGTCAACTGATTAAGAAAAGAATACCAAATATGGAGTTGTTTTTATAGTTTTGAATTTTGAACGTGACGTAAAGGTAGGGTAGGGTTAGTCACATGGCTTAAATTCAACAAGGCGGAATAGAAGTTTAATAATACAAAACTAGTAATGAAGAAACGAAACAAGAATATAAACAATTTTAAAAAGCTTACCTTGACTGTTATTTCTTTTAAATTTAAAAAAAAACAATATAGACAATTTTACAACTAAAACAGAACAAAGTTCAATTTTATAAAATTTAAAATCAAAGACAAAAAAAGAGATAAAATTATAAATTATATGCTGTTCTTTTTTTTCCTTTGAAGGGACTTTATTTTCCCTTGGTTTAAGGACAAGTCATGTGGAAGATGTCTGAGGTGAGGTCGAGTGCTTTCTTTTGGAGTTTTTTGGTACTTTACGAAAACTTATAGAAACATTTTGATTGTTTACATATTTTTCTTTTAAAGTTGGCATTTTTGCAAACTGAATATCATCAAAAAATTTTATTACTTCTTCCTTATAAATATTTATTGATGTGTCACTAGACTTGTGGGGAACGCTATTGATAGTTTTTTGATTTGGCTCGTTGGGATCTAATGGAGAAAAATTTTCCTATCATTTTTCAATTCGTCATCGTTTCGTCGTCGTCGTCATCGTTTGAAGGGCATCCACTCCAGGCCAGACACAAACAGAACTGGGGCCGAGGGTTTATCCTTTTACTACCCCAGACTGCTGCACTGCCTGGATCAGATGCTGGCAGTGATGTTATTAAGCCAGCATCGAGTTTCGTCATCCAAAACCGTCAGACCGCGTGCTCCATGTGGTGCCCGATGTATGGGGCACATTGTTAGTACATGGTCTGCGGTTTGCTCTGAGGCGCCACACTCGCAATTCGGTGAAGGAGCGAGACCCCATTTGTGCATGGACGAATGGAATCGCCCAACACCAGTCCGCAGGCGGTTGAGCTTAACCCAAGCTGCTCGGGGTAAGCCCATCCCAACAGGCCTGACACTGGTCCCGGGCACAAAAGCACGGAGCCTGGAAGCACTTTCACAGTACTCCGCGTTCCATTTATGATTTGTCCATTCAGAGGCGCGGATGCCAAATCTGGCAAGATTGTCCAAGAGATTCCGCGCACCTGGCACAAACGGGCGTCTGGATCTTAGTCTCACTTGGCCAGTATCTGAGGACCCACTTAACAGACCATGCAAAATATGATCGGGCTCCAGAGATCCACGGTAAGCCAAGGAGAGTGTCGCTCCCAGTCGGCGAAGCTCAGCTGGCTGGATGCCTGAAAGTACAGGTAGGTGGTCCGTTGGAGTGGGACGCAGGCATCCAGTAACTATGCGCAAGGCGTCATTCAAGACACTGTCAATGAGGCGAGTGTGAGCACTGCGACACCAGACTGTCGCACAGTACTCAGCTGTTGAGTAGACTAGAGACAAGGTGGCTATGCGTAGTGTTTTAGCACCAGCACCCCATCCCGAGCCCACGAGTCGCCTCAACAGTGTGACGCGCGATGATAGTTTTTTGCGCAATGCCACTAAATGGTGACGAAACGTGAGCGATCTGTCCAGTTTTACCCCTTTTTTTTCTTTTTTCAATTGCTTTATTATTTAACTTTATGATGGTTGACGGGTGAGTAAAAATTCATGGGTTAGTTTTGGAGGTGGAGGTGGCAGCTTTTGCATATGTTGCTTGGTTCAATACTGTTTTGGGTAATTTTTTTTTGGTTTACTTTTTTAGTAAAATTTCCAATTGGATGAGAAGTCTCCTTGCAATAGTTATACTATTTTGCGGGGATTTATCGTCAACACTAACTGATATGAATCTATTTCTAAATTATAGAGTTTCGGATACATTCTTTCTTTTGAAGTTTTCAAAAAGATATGGGAATAAGGGTTGTGAATTAAGAGGCACTTCTTTTTGCCGAATTCATTATATTAAACGGTAACTCAAAGCGTTATTATTTTATGAATATTTTTTTTAGTGATATCAAATGGTATAGGGTAGAGGGTCACAACTTGTCAGAATTCTTGGGGTCTTATTACTTGAATTGAAAAATTTTTCTTATCTACCGTTGAAATGGTTTTTGGTTCAAAAAAGATATCATATAAATCTTCTAGGATTTTTTTAAAGCTAATTTCTTTGAAAGTAACGCTATAGATTTTTAACTGATAATTGTGCGTAGCAATATTGAATAATTCATTTAAATATGGTTGAAATAGAGCGTCATCAAGAAAAATGTCAATAAAGTTATTAATATTGAATTCGTCATTTAATCTTTGTTGTATCTTTTTATCGCACTCGATGCTTGAGAGTTAAAGTTTAAAACTCCTTTAGGTCTTTGTTCAAATGTCATTTATGAATTTACATGTTCGTGCGGCGCGAACTTGACATACATCGGTATGTTAATCCGACATTTGAGCACTAGAGCTAAGGTGCATTTAGACTTCAACTCTCAAGCATCAAGTGCAATAGAAAAATCATATAATGTGTTGCAATGTTTGTTCTTTGCTCAAATTAAATTTAAACTCGTTTAAAATAATAAAAGAATGTGAGTCGGAAATTCACACAAAAACATACGAAGCATTATTTATTAAAAAGCAATGCAAGTTTAATTCGTCAACTTTATGCAAATGGTTTTTCATCTAGTGATTTTTAATTTTTTTTTTTTTGATTTCTTTTATTTTAAAGTTTCAATTTGTTTTCTTTTTTGTTTGTTGATATGTATGAGGGAAGCGAAACAGTGGTAAGTTGTGCAGTAGGAACTACAAAAAGTTTCAAGGTTAAGGTTGGACTGCCCCAGGGATCAGCGTTAAGTCCGTTTCTATTTGCAGCGATAATGGACAGGTTAACGGATGAAGTAAGGAGAGAACCACCATGGACGATGCTGTTTGTTGATGATATTGTAATTTATGAAGAGACCAGGAAAGAAATGGAGTGGAGACTAGAATGCTGTAGGTATGCATTGAAAAGAAGAAGGATGAAAGTAAGTAGGTCAAAAACTGAATATCTGTGCATAAATAAAAAAAATGACGACGAAACAGTGAAGATGAAGGATACAAAAGTGCCAAGAGTAAATGAATTTAAGTATTTTGGAATAAATGTTGCAAAAAAATGGTAGTTGTGAGAGGGAGGTAAAGAAGAGAGTGCAGACAGGATGGAACGAATGGAGAAAAGTATCAGGAGTAATCTGCGACAAAAAGTTACCAGCTAGAGTAAAAGGAAAAGTGTACAGCTCAGTGGTAAAACCAGCAATGGTGTATGAACTTGAGACGGTGGCGGTCACAAAGAAACAAGTAGAAAAGATGGAAGTCGCAGAGATGAAAATGTTGAGGTTTGCTATGGGAGTCAAGAGAAAAGACAAAGTTAGAAACGAGTACATCAGGGGTACAGTTAAAATAGAACGGATAGGAATGAAGATGAGGGAGGCCAGGCTGAGGTGGTATGGACATGTCATGAGAAGAGACCAAGAGTATGTAGAAAGAAAGATCATAGAAATGGAGTTACTAGGAAAGAGGAAAAGAGGGAGACCAAAAAGAAGAGTTTTAAATCTAGTGATGAAAGATATGAGGGAAGTTGGTGCAAAGGAGACAGACGTTGAAGACAGGAAGGTAGCCACAGCTACCCCTGATTAAAGGGAAAGGCCGAAAGAAGAAGTCCCGAAAATATTTTTCGTCAAAATATTTCAAAAAATTAAAAAAAAAATTTTTTGGCTTAGCTCATTTTTTAAAAATGTTAATTAGGTACTTTTAGAAATAAGACCTTCGTTTCGAAACGTCAAACGAAATAACTTTATAAAAGTATTGTGCCAAATTTTTTTGATTACAATATCGTGACAAAATAAGCTCCGCTAGATATAAAAAATGGTCTACTAAATTTAAAAGAAACTAAAAATTAAAATTGTTAAAAAAATGAGAAAAGTTAGCGCCGAGCTAAAATTGACTGAGTTTATAAAAAATATTAATACTTTTATAAAAAATATCAAATTTTATTAAAACTGCAAAGTACTTTAATCAAAGTTTACTTGCATGGCTTAATATACTCATATTAGCTATTTAATTCTATATCGTTCAATTTTATTTTTATTTTATTTTTATATTTATCCTCCTGACTAGCAAGAAAACGACAAAAACGCCGATACTGTGCATAGGGTAAGCAATTACCTCGGCCTGCTTCCGCAGATACCAAGATATTGCTATCCGGTTAAAATTTTTTTTAAAGATAGGACTGGAATTTAGAACTGCTTGCAAAGACCACCAAGCAGAGGAAAGTGCCATAAAGTGTCTTTCCCAAGGACACAACAGAATGGTGCGAGTAGGTTTTGAACCGAGACCATGTCGACGCTTTTACCACTTGACCTGGCTGCCAATAGAAATACTTTCATCATCGGCAGGGTGTTTAACTAGTTATGTAAAGTCGGCAGCGTGGTTGAGTAGTTAAGAGCGCCTTGATTTTGATCGACATCGTCTCAGTTTAAAACCTACTTGCACCATTCTGTTGTGTTTCAGGCAAAGACACTCTACGACATTTTTTCTTTCCTGACAGTCTTGGCAAGCAGTTCTAAATTTTTGTCATATCTTTATAAAACTTAAAAGTAAAAAATTTCAAGCGGACAGTGATATCTTGGTACCTCCGAAAGCAGGTCGGGGAAATTGCTTGCCTTATGTATAGCGACTCCGTTACTTTCCTGTGAGTCAGGAGGATAAAATCAGAAATGAAATGAAATGAAAATTAATCAGCTGCCATTTGCAAAGTTAATTTTTTTAATCAGTACAAAAAAACGTGATTTATAAAATATAAACCTTGACAATATTTTCTATTGTAAATATAGCGATTTTGTTTTTTTCACACGTTTTTCTCAATGTTGCTTAACAATGGATGGAAACTTTAATTGTAAAGTTAAAGCGTTTTATCACAGGAGTTGCTATACTTGCATGAATTTTTTGAAGGATAGTTTTGCTATGCTTTTAAAAGTAGTATTATTTAACTGTACAACTTACTATTAAATAAAGTATAAAGTTTTTTTCTAACTCAAATAAGCCGACATACAGATACAATTGAGTTTTACAAATCTTTTATGAAGTAATAGATACAAAAAATGTCATGAATTCTTAAGTTAATTTAATTAATTTAGTTTCTAATCTTTCTTGACCTATTCTAATGGCGTTTGATTGGTTTAATAAATACTTGTCGATGATTGCATAAATTTCAGTTTGGTTGATTGATCCATCACCTCCATTGTCAACTTTTTGTTTCTCTATTTCTTCAATTACGAAGGTTCGGTCGACATTTAGCTCCTCATCCTCAGTACCCAAGTTACCAGCACTTAATAGCTTACAGACAGATATTTGCTGACCATAGGTTATTAAAAATACAAAAAAAAGTGATAGAATAGAACAAGCTTTAACTAAATTCATTTTTCTGAAAAAATACAGATAACATAGCCAATTTATTTGTATAATGTTTAGTTCACAGCATTTATATTTAAAGTCAAAAAACACCAAATTGTGTTTTTCAGTTTGACAAAATTGTAACAAACATTTTAAAGATTGTGCTCAACAATAAAATCCTTGAAAAAAAGCTTTTGCAGAAGAATTGCATCCTCCAATTTTTATTCTTATCAAAAACACATCAAATTCTTAGAATTGCATTAACCTAAAATTAAAGAATATTCTTCAAATTTTGTTGCAGAACCAGTTAAACAAAGAAATTGCTTATAGAACCGCTATCCGAATGATTGTTGTACAAAGTGAATTTTTTACTTTTTGCCTGGCTAACACCAAACAATTGAATGCCTTTGCTTACTTGAACAATAGAAGTTTGAATGGAGAGTACCTTATATCCGCCCTGACGTTTTTTTCACATTTCAGTGACTCTTCACTTTCTTGCTAGTGTTTATTTAAATCAAAAACTTTCATTTGATTTCAGAGCTGACGTATACCTAGGTTACAAACCAATCAGAGTTGCCGTTAGATTTTTTTATTGGCAGCGATTTCTTTTGACAAAAATTGGCTGAAAAAAATCTTAAGAAAACATTCTTTTTAAAGAATACAATAGATTTTAAAAGTTAATATTTTCGTCCAATGATGGCTTTACAAAAGGGGGACCTAGATAAAAAAATGGGGGCACTTTTTAAAATTTGTTTTGCAATGATAATAATAAAAAGATAGCCTAGTTTAAAACAAAACAAAAACTTTTTTAATTCCCTTTTTTCGGGTTTGTGCTTTCCTTTTAACACTAAAATGCCGGAGTTTTGATTTGTCTAAAATTCCCAGCGTTAGTCATTTTGACTACCTTTTGTTATTGTAAAACAAAACAAGTATTTTAGTATGCTGTTCACTGGATTTTTTTTAGTAAAGGGAAAATAAACCGTCAACGTACTTATATGAGTTTCACTAGCATGCTTGTGCTGCTTATAGAACTGTGGGATGAAATCTAATAGCTTTCTATCTTCTAATTATATTTTTTGCAATATGTTCATACCCATAATCACACGCATAAATATCTATTCAGTGCACTTTTTGCAGACACTTTGTAATAGTGCAGTGCAGTGCAGTACAGGGCAAGTTCCACATAAAGATTTGTTGCATTGATTGCATTTCAACAGAACGGTTTCTCTTGCAGAAAATCTTGACCTGACAGAATTTTTTGTCTATGCATCGTTTTCATTACTTATAATAAATGATGCTTGACCTGGAATGCCATTTCGCTTCTGCACTTGTGAATAACCTAACTCCTCAACTCTTCCTAGTTTGTGTTTTACAGTACAGTGACTGGATCGCCAGCTAACTTGTAAGTGTTTTTTTTTTTAGATTTTCCGATTTATTAAGTTGATTTAAGCTTAAGCATAAGTTAGTGTGAAAGCAACAAAGTTGTGTGTTTGTTACTTCACTGAGTAGCCAAAAATTGCCAACATGATGATGATGATGATGATATTTTATTCATGCTTAGTAACATTATTAAGTATATACACTGTACTATGAAGCATGAAAAAGAAACGCGACACAACGACGAACGTTAAACATGCAGAAAGTATAGAGAGAGTTGAGAAAGAGAAAAAATGAGAAGCATGGCCGCGTTACCTTTAACACGTTGCTGCCACTACCACGGCCAGGTTTTACTTTTCTAAAAATAAAAAATAAAAAAAATCTCAATCTCTTTCCAGCAATCGAAGGATTTAGAACGAAAAGTAACTCAGTCACAAAATACTGCTTTTGAGTAAATTGCATTTAAAGTTTTTAAATGAGTCATAAATCAGGTTTCACAGCGATTTTCGTTTTTAGGATTATAAAGCATTTACATATTGCACAATGAATTTATTTCATCATTGATTGATATTTTAGATGCACTTGTCAGATGATATTAATAAAATATTAGATTGGACTGAGGCACTTTTATTGTAATTTTATGGACGTAGGCACTTTTAACCACAAACTATGAACTTAGGCACTTTACTTTTAAAGTCCATTACTCATATTTAACTAAAAATACTTCATATTGGATTATTTACAAAGAGAATTTCTGGACACGTTAAAATATCCAAGTAATCACTCTTTTTCATTGTCCTGTAACTACCTTAAGCCAAAAACAAATGCAGAAATTGTTTAAGAAAAGGTTTAATGAAAGGCAATAGTGAGCAATATTTTGCAAAGTTTATTAAACACTTATTTATTTACCATAAACAACTCATATTACTTGTTGTTAAATTCGGTTTAAATTCATATCGGTGGAGCATATTGTTTGAAAGAATGATACTACTACACAGTTACACAAAATAATAGTTTAACAGATAGAGTAATTTCTACTCTATTTCCTCCTCATCGGAATGCTGCACATACAGAACACTTATTGAAGCAAGTGTTTAACATCTGCACACTTCATTCATAATAATTTTAATCATATAGTAAGAATGGTCAAGTCAATCAACAAGCAAGTGCCGACAGACCTGTTTCGTCCTTATTATTTCATCCTGGTGGAATATTGTTTTCATTGTACTACCTACCCAGCGTTCAGGTCCACAACTGGATGTTTGAGGTGTAAAAACCACAAACAGAAAGTTGTGCCAGCTGTTTAAGTTTTCAACTTTTTCAGCTGGGGTCAACAACAAGCTGTAGTGTCCTGACGAGTCCTAATAAGGACGAAACGGGTCTGTCGGCACTTGCTTGTTGATTGACTTGACCATTCTTACTATATGTTTGTAATGGGAACTGCAGGTTTTTACTTTTCTTAACCCGTATCCGTGTTAGCTAACTCGATGTGGTTAGCATATCGGAAACGCCGCCAGTATGCCCTTGCGGCTTAGCGGTGTTTTTTGCAGTTGTGCTGGTGGAACATTGTTTTCATTGTAATTTTAATCATGACAATGTAATTTATTTCCGTTATAAATTTAAAATTTTATTATGAAATAATAATCGCGCCGCCGTTGGCGCTGCTTTCGTATTATGCGATGTAATGCCTCGATTCGTTTGATTTATTTCTTGCAACGCCCGACAGTATTGACGTAATATGTTTTTGATCAGCGTCACTGTATAAGTTTAGTTGAGATAGTGTGTTTTACTACGTAATTATTGTGATATTTTTCTGGTCTACTAAATTATTTATATTGGATTATCAATATCGGATTTATATATACCTACAAGTGGATTATCTCAAGAAGAAAAACTATCAATTATTGGATTATTGTTCCTACAATTGAAGATTTCTACAGTTATATTAGTTCTAAGAAGACAAGCTAAAATCTTTTCATTTTTTTTTTGCGCCATCCTTAATACAATGACGACCAAAAGAAACTCATTATTATTTAAAATCAAACTTGAGGACGAGGAAGCAGATTTAATGTAAATAATTTTATCGACTTGTTTCTGGATAATGGTATTTTTGAATCTCACTTAAACATCGTATTTGGCATAGCAACTCATAAATATATTCTGAAAATTTTTAATGTCACATTCAAAGAAACAACCCCGAAATCAATTATCGAAGATATTTATGAAACATTTAAAGAGCCACAAGAAGTTTCAAGTAATGATAAAATTGACTTTACAATCCAAGTAAATAGACCTCCGGGATACCGCCAACTTATCACCCTTTATCCTATGCCGTTCGATGTAAATGCAGAAGTTTTGAAAGCAATAACCAAAGATTGGGGAAACCTTAAACATTTCCAATTCGGTAAACATAAGAAATGCCCCCTTATACATAATCCTTACTTACACCTATATATGGAAAAATTTAACCGTAAACAAATACCAGACTCTCTAAATTTCCGAAATAGATTTATAGCCGTTAACATCGATGGAGAGATTCCAAAGGAAAGATGCAATTATTGTAAAAAAACTAGTCATAAATTGGATGAATGTCCAAAAAAAATTTCTCAAAATAACAAAACGAAAGACAATAAAATCCAAAACAATCCCTTTCTCTCCAAACCAACTTACGCTAAAACGGTCACCTCAACCCCTAAAACAACCCCATCCCCCTTTCTCCACCCTTTAACTAAAATGAAACTAACAAAGCAAAACATAAAGAAAAATACCCAAAATTTTTCCCCCCTAAATCAAAACCCCACATCCCCACCCAACGAGGAAAATAATAACCCTACCTCTAATACCACATCCCTTACCATCAGCCAGGAAGAAATATTAAAATCATTCGATAATATACAATATGCAAAAATACCCCAACCCACCACCAGCAAAGAAAATAACCCCCAAATTCCACTCCCCCTTAACGAATCCAAATTGAAAAAAGAAAGCTATCCCCTTCGTCCCAGTCTTCCAGTATATCCATAGATTTGAAACCCCGAAAACAGCGAGCAAACTCTAAAAAGAAAAACACTGTATAAATTTTTTTTTATTTCTTTTTACATAAATATTAAATAACTGTCAATAAATGTTTTTAAAAGTGAATTGTAAATTAATTCTTTTTTTTATTTATCTTTGTCTATTTGTTATTTTATTTTTATTATGAGAGCAAAGGTAAGTTCTTTAAAGCTATTCTATTTTGTTAAATTTTTTTTCTTTTTCTATCCCTACATGATCTTAACCATAAAATTTTAACCACACCCAATAATCACATGACATTAACAGGAATCAAAACAACACCATATTAGGTCACATCACAACAACAGATTGTTTTCAGTTTCCACGTAAATCCTTCACATGCACACATTTTCTTCGCACGTCTTTCTCACATACATACTTAACATGGTTCAAATACACGGGTTCGCTTCCTATTTTTTTTTCTTTTTTTTAAGCACCTCTATTTTTCACTCGTACGCATTCATCACTCGTACGCACACATTTCTCGAGCACCTCCTTCTACACAAATATTTCACATCACCCAAATTCACGCGTTTCGAATCCCGACTATTTCCATCATCCATCATTTCTTTTTTTCTCACATGCAAACATTTTATTCGCACTTCCTTTACCCACTCACACTTCACATATTTCAAAAAGTACGAGTTCGAATCCTAGACCTTATATATATATTTTTTTTTTCACTTAACCTTTTTACACGCACTTCATCACAACTTACATACCTCACTTGTTTTTTTTTCTTTAAAACACGAGTTCGATTCCCAGATCCTTCTTTTTTTTCACTTTTTTTTACAAAAATATCTTTATATTTTTATTGCTTTCATTTTATACACAAATCCCATCCATAATTAAACAATTCACTAATTATGCAAATAAACTTCTGCTCTTAATATTAACGGTTTTAATAATTCTTCAAATAAACTTGCACACTTTATTTTTAAACATAACATCCACGTCACATTTATCCAGGAAACACACACAATTCAGCACCAACAATTATCACACTTCCTACACCAGCACACCTTCCTAGCTTATCCTAACACAGACCACTCACTAACCCCCACAATTGCACATAGACAAGGTACACTTATACTCTTAAATACCAAACACATACACCTAAACTCACAAACGATCACACCCCACCTAATCCTTCTTAATTATATCCAATCTATCTCCTTTACCCTATCCAACATAAACTATACCCTTATAAATTGCTACCTCCCCTCCGGAGAAACCTCTTCTCAAACCTTAAACCGAATCAAAGCTGTTAAAACTCTAACCTCTTACCTCCAAAATATAGATTTCAAAAACAAATACATAATAATTGCAGGCGACTTCAACTTAGTATTAAACCCTATAGACAGAACCGGACATTACACCCCAAATACAAACGACAAAATACTATTCCAAAAAATCCTCACCAATTTTGACCTAACCGATTCATACCGTTACCTCTATCCCAATTCCCGAACTTTTTCAACAACATCTAAAAGTTTTACTTTTTTAATCGGTAGAAAGGTCAAATATGCATCTGGTAGCATGCTAGGATTTAGCAAATCAATAATCGACTTAATCTTTTTCCTCGCTTTAAGGTAGCAATGGGAGTGCTGCATTCACCTGTCATGGAAAATCTGCTGATAGGTTGAGTGCTTCTTTTAAATGACGGACCCCTAATGCTTGCAATGTTGCTTGGAGGTCGTAAATATGAATCCAAAATTGCTTTGTAATTTTTTACTTTCACAACCGGAGTAGAATCATTCTTTAAATCATTATTAAGAGGATGTTCAACATAAATAATTTTAAATGGATTGACTTGATCAGTTTTTCTTATCAATTCAAACCATTGAGAGGGCATGGTAACTTTGTCCTTCTTTTTCCTCTCTTTTTCAATTCGACCAAAGTCGCTGTCACAAGGCATGCCACTATGGCCAGGAAGTGGGTAAAAACGTGGATTTCATCCAGCTTGCTGTTAGCAATGGCGTACAGATATGCAATTATATACCTGGAGAAGAAGAGAGTAAATTCAAATTTTTGTTAGAAAGAGAAATTATAAAGACTAAATTTTTGTTAATGGAGGAAAGACTCGCGATTCTTAAAATTCACTCTTTGTTGAGAGAATGCTGACGTGTCCGACGGTTTACGTAATTCAATAGCTATATCCGTCTAGTGCTGAACTTGCTGAAATAAGGTCAGCCAAATCCCTCCCAGTTACAAACTACCCTTATTTAATATGCGTAACTCTATGATGGCCGATTCAGAAAAAATATAGCTGTAACTTAAATATGACAGAGAGGATTGAATTTATTTTTTATCTCCGGTTTCACGCGCGCAGCTACTGAACACAATACAGCATAATACAATACAATAGTTACCGTTCTCACACCGAAATTCTGGTTATTGTGCAATAAGAACGATTTCTCTCTATTTATAATAAACCGAATTGGGCCACGTGGCTCAGACGCCAAATTTAACAATAAAAATCAATTTTATACCCTTATAGAGATCATTGCCAAAACGAGGTCACATTGTGATTATTTAATTAGGACGATGCATTTGGGTCATTTAGAACAGATACAGGTTATTGCAGTTAATTTTAAAAAAATCTACTTTTCTCCGAAAAAGCAATTTGCGTTACGTAATAATACTGTTTTTATTTTGTAAAAAGCAGTTGTTGAAAAAATATAAAGCTTAGTTATCTCAAAAGGTAGAGACCTTATATAAAAATCCAAGCAAGAAATTACTTCATTTGGTCCTTTGCCAGCATAGTTCTCAGCATAAACGAACATAGTTGCTTGATCTTCAACGGTGTCATGTATGCAAAAGTTGTGGATCCAAAATTATCTTTTATAGTATTCCTGTGATACTCCTGTCAGTGGAAGTGGCATATTTTTTTTGATAATCTATTGCAATTACTGCACAATTGTTACATAATTTGACATTTTCATCGGCTTCTTGAATTTGGACTGTAAAAACATCTGCTTTTCGATGATGAAGTTCAATTTCTTGCTTACGCTTTTTTTGCAATTTTTTGTTGCGAGCTATTTGGGCCTTTTTAAAATTCACTTCCTGTTTTTCACACAAAATGCATATATCATTGCGTGGATATCCGAAACCGATATTAAATTGGTACATAAAAATTTTATAATAAAGGCTGTATTTGCAAACATATTGAAGATCGGGGTTTGCTTCAATAAAAGCTCTGTACATTTTAGCCACTGACAGTGAAGCATCAAGATATTTTTTATGCTTATTTTGTGAGCGGCTGCAGTGACTCTAACGAGCTGGAAAAAGCTGGATATGCTTACGCACGCGATTTTTAACTGCCTCATCAATTTTTGCGTGATTGGCATGTGATCCTCAACCATTCAAAATATGAACTTCCAAGAAGCCCCTTATAACAAAGTCTTTGTTGAAATATTTTTACAGGTAGCATTATGGGTGCTAAAAAGCCTAGTGTGTCATAAATAGAATTAGCAATTGACAGGATTTGGCGCGTGTTTACACAAGACTTCAATTCATGATTAAACGCAAAATAAAACGTATCATTTTTTGTAGACCAGAACAAGCCGAACGCTTGTGCATCTGAGCCAAATCTGACCACTGTATCTGACCACAACAAGCCGAGCGATCTGATTCAGTTATACTTTACATTACCTTTTCGTTGTTGCTAATCCACTTTGTAAGGCGAAATCCGTTATTCCGCAAAATTTTAGAAAACAGATCAATCAATGTCTAAGTTTTTTCTCTTTCGTAGTCGACATCAAGCAGGCATCTACGTAAAAGTTATTTAAAACCGCTTTGCGCGTTTCCATTGAGTCATAGGGTTATTTATTAACTTTACGTAATTGGGCTGCTGTGGAGAAAAGTTTTTGATTGTTCGATTTTTTCTTTACTGGCACACCGAAAATTGGATTATTTATTTTACGTACTTGTTTACGCGTAGAATGGGCAACGTCTTCTATTGAAACAGCTGGTTTCATTTCATGCATTATGTTATTTGCCAGCGCTTGCCACATATGTTGTAAAGGCACAGGCACTCGATCAATTACACGGGTCTACAAAATTTCAAAAATTTTTTCTTTCTTTTATGAAAATAGTCATTTCTTATAGATTTTTGGGCGCTGAATCCGAAGATGACAATAAAAACCTTCGATTAGCTCTCGTTTTTGAAATATTTTTAATTTTAGTTTTCTACGAATGCATACATTAACGCTAGTGCAACAACAAAAACGCTCATGTTCACAATCGCATTCTTTTAGCTTTCCTGTTGAAAGACAATTCTGGTCGATCTCGGGAAAGTGTCCAACAGTAATCAGCTAACATTGATGGGCTCCATTTTCCTTGGTACCGTTTTTCTATGACTGCAATATCTTGGTGGAAACGCTCCCCATGTTCGTCACTTACGTCACCATAGTTTAAAGGAAAAAATCCAAGTGCGAATGTAAGAAGTGTATTTTCAAAGACATGTTGCACCCCATATTTTTGTAGGAGTCTATCATGTGTTCCACCAGTTCAATATAATTTGGAGCTTTTGTATTCCCAAGAAAGTTGTGTGCCACATCTCGGAATGCATTCCAGGCAACTTTCTCTATTCCAGATAAAGTGTGATCAAAGTCTTCATCCTTTAATAGCTTGTTGATTTGAGGTCCAACAAAAATACCTTCTTTGAGCTTTGCTTGGCTTAATACAGGAAACTTGTTGCAAATGTACTTGAAAGCTGTTCCATCCTGATTCATCGCTTTCATAAAAATTTTTCATTAATCCAAGTTTAATATGCAAAGGGGGAAGTACAATCTTTGATGCTTCAACTAGTGGAGTGTACTTCACATTTTTTGTACCTGCTTTTAAAGTGCTTCTTTTTGGCCACTTCTTTTTAAGGTAATGTTCATGTCTTGCACGACTGTCCCATTCACACAAAAAATAGCAATACTTTGTATAACCAGGCTGCAATCCCAGCAGTATTGCAATTACTTTAAAGTCACCACACAGTTGCCAGCAGTACTGTTCGTAATTTATGCACTGTAAAAGGTTCTTCATATTTTCGTATGTTTCTTTCATATGAGCTGCATATACTACGGGAAATGATGGCAACATATTTTTATTGTGCAGCAACACAGCTTTTAAACTTAGTTTCGACAAATCAATGAACAGTCTCCATTCTTCTGGTCTGTGGGGGTACCCAAATTCTTGCATAATACCACCAATATCTGTGCGATATACAAGTCCCCCTTTCATGCTAAAAAACTGGGCCAAAGACTGTTGACGTGTACGAAAACTACAAACTTTGACACCACTTTGAAGCAAATTCCATTGTTTTAATCTGGAAGCCAATAGTTCTGCTTTAACTTTTGGAAAATCCAAATCCCTTACAAGATCATTCAGTTCACTTTCATTGATTAAATGTGGTTCAGTAGTAATACCAAATTCTTCATTCGTGGATGTGCACAGTTCAAAAACGCTACACTCTTCACTGCTTTCTGCATCGTCTGAACTCAACAGATCTATTTCACGTGGTTCAGGAATAGGTAGCTCGTCACTGTGACAAACAGGATGAATTGCAGATGGTATGTTAGGATACTCTATTACAGACTTCTTCTTCCTGTTGAATCCTTTTTTCATGGAAGGCGTGAGACAGAAGTAACAATCGTTTACGTGATCCGTAGGTTCTCTCCAAATCATTGGCACTGCAAATGGCATTGCCTTTCTTTTCTTTTTCAACCACTCATTAAGGGCGGTCACACAGGAGTTGCAGCATATGTGAGGAGCCCAAGGCTTTTCCTGATCTCCGACTTTGCAACCAAAGTACTGATGATAAGCCTTTCTTGTTCTAGTGGTGAAGACACGCTTCTGCGAAGACACGGTGAACTCCCCACAGATATAACAGAAGTTATCTGCAGAATTTACACAGACACGAGGCATTTCAAAATATACTGACTGAAAGCTACTTTAACAGGTTATCGTACTTGTAGTTAAAAGAGCTCAATTCTAAACAAAAAAGAACACAGTGGAAGTACACTACTATGTTACACAAGTAGTGTACTTTGCAGTATATTTTCACTTGTTAGAAGCCTTTTATGCATAGTCTAAGTTAGGTAAAATTTTGCTGGCTAGCGTTACCTGTTGTATTTCACTGTTTATCATGCACATTAACTAAGCTACACTCCTATTTAAGCTCTGTAGCTGATATAAACCTGCGAAATGTTTTCACAGCATTTTTATTATCTTGAAATATGCCCTCCCTAACTGATAACATTGTTTCATCTCTGTTGCTGAAAAATTTATCAGTATGGAAGGAATGCACTATGTATTTCTATCTTTTATAAGCCTAGCTATTATCACAATAAAACATGTGACCTACCTCTTTTGAAACATGGGCGCCTGCAGTATGTTTGAAAGGGGCATCAAATGATCTGTGAAGGGGTTTAAATGTAGCAGTCACCAAAGGCCTTAGGTTATTAAAAAGGTAACTTGGTGGTAACTTGCTGGTTGTTTTAAAAGGGTCTTCAAGCCTTATTATCTAAAAGAGGTACATTTGTGAATGAACTAGATAAACAGGTATTCGACTTAGATTTCTAGGGGGTCACCTGCCCCTCTAGCATATGTTGCTGGTGCCCATATCTTGAAAACTAGAGCTAACCGACAATTTTAAGGCTCATTTTTGGATTCAGCACCACAAAATTAGTAAAGGGCGGCTACTTTCATCCCAGAAAAAAATTTTGTGTTGACCAGTGTATGTCTTGAAGCATTTTGATTATTGTTTTTATGAACACGTCCAATACCAGTTAATGTTGTTAGGCACATTTTTAAGTCAATTGCAAATGCATGTAATTTTTTTGGATTTATTAACGCCTATAGAGAAACTATTTGTCAATTCTGAAACAAAAGTACTGGTAATTTAATACGTTTGTCCGAATCTTTTTTTTGCAAACGTTTAGCTTAATTTAACGCTTTATTACAATCTTGAATATACAAACAACTACTCAAAGATCATGAGCCATTCCGTTACTGTATTGAGAGAGATAATACAAGCCTTGACGTGGATCAGGTTCCTTATTTTCAATTCTCGTTTCAAAAGTATTAATAAAATGACCATATCTGATTGGTTTAACGTTGAAGTTCAGAATAACTGTAGATGGTAGTTTTAAAGAAGTAATGCTTTTAATCCAGTTGAATTCTGACAAAATACTTTTAGGTTTAGGTACAGAGGTCACTTGCGGCTGTGGCAGCTTTTGTATTTTCGAGGATTTTGGAAAGTCGTTTGAAAAAAAAGCTTGAGACTGGCCATTCAAATCTGATGAGGCAGTAAAATTGACATTGACTTTAGTTTAAAAACCTAACCTCGACTAAAATTTATTTTGCATCAACATTATCTAAAACTTATTGACGGTTTATACCTTTTAGGGGCCTCATACACGAGGTGGCCGCCGGCCAATTGGGTTGTTTAGAGGCTAATTGCAACGGTGCTGCTTAAAACAGTGCTTCTCAACCTTTTTTTATAGTGATTCAAATATTAAGAGTAAATAAACAGCAAAGCTTTGGTGACCCAGTTTTTTTACAAATTTCCTTGCAAGCATAACAAATAAACTAAACACAAGAAAGTTAAACAAAGGCCTAAGCATAGTCATAGCAACAGTTCGAATATAATCAATGTAAGCCCTGATTGTATCACTTGTACAACTTTGTCAGATTTGCAACAATCTTGCTCAGAGCCAAATCTCATGTCGTCTTCAGGTTCAAGACAGTTCCTCGTTTTTGTTTTCATCTGTGCAAGCACAGAAACCCACACTCATACAAGCAGGTAGTAACAAATGGTAGTAGAGCTTTTACTGGGTGCGTACCAACAATACTCTTTTCATTCTTGATTTTTGTCCAAAATTGACCAAGGTTTTTGTTCGTAAAGGCATTTCTCAATAAACAGTCACACTGAATGTCAATAAATTTCTCTTGAAATCCAGAAATAGTTTGGCAGCTTTCAGATAATGTGTCAACATCAGTAGCAAATAGATTGCGCACCCATTCCCATTCTTTTGCTTTTTTAGATATAATCAAATCAAATTCTTGTATCAATAAAGCCAAATGCTTTTCGATAACGAGCTGGACATCATCAAAACACACCTCCAGCATATCTTACAGAAACTAATTAATAACAGGAAATGATGTTGTTTTCTGAGACTCTCTCTTTCTCTTCCATAACTTTAACTTTTCCGTAAAAGCAAGCAGTTTTTCAGATACTTTGACCAGCATTATATTTGGCCTTAGCAATTATTTATTCATGATATTCAGCTGATAAAATATAGCTGAAAGATATGTTACAAATAATAACCATTTTTGATCGACTAATTTTTCTGCCAAATTATGTTTCTTCTGCATCAAAAATTCTCTCACCTCCTTGCGTAGAGTAACGAATATCTCCAGAACTTCGCCACAAGATATCCATCTCACATTGGAAAATTATCTTAAATGTTTGTATTCAGCATTCAAACTTTCGCATAATTTTTCAAACAGTCTCGAGTTCAGAGACTTTATGAAGTTGACAATGTGGATTACATCCTGCATAACATTTCCCAAATCAGTAGAAAGCCTGCAAGACGCTAAGTTTCTTGATGTACGAAGCAGTGGCTGATCATTACATTAGGATTCATTTCTTTCACTCGAGCTGTAAAACCTGTGCGGCATCCGGGCATTGCTGGCGCTCCATCAGTGCAAATGCTGGAGCATTTTCTCCGCTTTCATAAATGAGTCAAAATATCTTCGCCTAGGGTTGTTGTTTTTAAAGCTCTGCAAATCAGAAATTCTTCTTGCAAATTGTTTTCATCAAGGTAGCGGACATAAACCAGTAACTGGGCGTCATCAATTACATCAGTACTTTTGTCAATTTTTGCGCTAAACACTCCACCATGTTTTATAGAACAAAGCAATTCTTCTTTAACATTCGCTGACATGGAAGCAATGCGCCTATGAACCGTATCATTAGCAACGGGACTACATCTAACTTCTTTGCAACGTCACCACCGCACATTATGCGCACCATGTCAGTGGCTGTTGGTTTTATCAAAGTTTCTCCTATAGAATGAGGTTTCTTTGTTCGTGAAATGTGCCAAAAACTTCGCAAGAGTCTAAAGTTGCTTGCTTCAAAGTGCACATAAAAGACTGACAGAATGACAGAATCAACTCGTTGTTTTTTCAAGTTTTGTTCTTTTCTCTCAAAACATTTTCGATTTTTATTTAAGAGTTTACTGTGCTTAGTTTGCAAATGACGATTCAGTTTGTTGTTTTTTAATGATTCATTGCTCAGTACTTCACCTCAGATTGCACACTGTGGTTTGACAATACCTTTGTCAACTATATCTGAAGATTAGTAATTTAAGTATTTGGGTTTATATTTTCTCTTTGTTTCCATTGCTAGCTATTGAAAACTAAAGACAGATAAATAAAGATTTAGAATTTAAATTACTTTTTAGCCGCTCGTTTCTAACTTAGTTAATGTATAAGTATAACTTTTCTCTTCTCTATCAAAATACTACTCAGCCAGAGCTAATAAAACTAGTTATAAAACAGGATGTGTATATTTGAATTAAATAGTGTACAGTATTATCTATTTGAATAAGGTGCATGGAGTAGGTTGTGTATAGTTTTAAAGCCAAAATTTTCTTGTAATTTATTGGGTGTACTGAATTGTGAAATTAAAAACTTTGAATTTTATTATTTTCTAACAAACAAAAAAAATGGAGGTTTAAAAAAAATTAAAATTGAAATAGAATCAATAAAAAAGAGGTTGGCAGTTTATGAATCAAATTATGAAAATAAATCTAAAAATGCAAGATCAGATGCTGCCTCAAAAATTTCTGTTACAGATGTATCAAAAAACGATGAACAAAAGAATGAGCTCAATGGAATGAAAGAAGCTCTCCTTAAACTGCAGCAGATGATTGATTCAACCATGAAAAGGTTATCTGCTGTAGAAAGAAGACAAGATGACCTTGAGCAATATAGTCGGTCAAATTGTTTGGTCATTCATGGTTGTGAAAACATACCAATCTCAAAACCGAGGAAGTATTTAAAAATAGAGAATTTTGTTTGTAATACTCTAAATGAATATTTACAACTTGATTCCCTTTTACAGGAAAATGATCTTGATATTGCCTATCCACTACCCTCAAAAAAAGCACCCCAATTATTGTCAAGTTCATTTGTAGGACACAAAAAAATGAAGTATATAGAAAAAAACATTTCTCAATGGAACTAAAATGATCATCACAGAATCCCTTACAAAACGTCGACTGCAACTGTTAGAGAAAGCTCGCTCGGAATTTAAACAATGCCCAGTTTGGAGTTGGAAGGGTGAGATTTTTGTTTTTTTTAACAATAAAAAAAAAGGTAATTGATGATTTTATTGATACAACTAAAATTAAAAGTGAACTCAGTTATCTACAAACTGTAAAACAATGATCTACTTCTTTTATTTTATACTGAATTAGTCATTTTCATTATTTAGTCTAAGCTTAAAATTTTCCCAGCACATAAAATTATTAATATATCTTTATAAATTGTCTTGTTTCATGTACCCTTATCTCATGTTATTTTTATTTTTTTACCTATTACTAATTTTTGCATTTAATTTAATAATTTTAATAGAAGCTATTTTAGCATTTTACTTTTATTTTTGATATTCTCTCTTTATTAATTTTTTTGTTTGTCTGTGTAAATTTTTTTACTTTTTTTTCTTTTTGTTTATATAATTGTGCATAGTAGTAAAAAAAAAATGCTTTGAAAGTAAACAACCAATTAAGAAAAACAATTGTTTTTACTTTGTAACTCCTGCAATCAAAACTATCACTCTCAATGTTCTAATAAGCATTCTAATAAAAAAAAATCTTTGAACCAATTTTTATGTCTTAATTACTATGCAAGCTTATTTCTTTTTCATGCTCTAGAGTCTTCTGATTTTTCAAATCTTTTTACAACTGATCTAAATCAACAAAAACATAACTATAATGCGAAAAAATTAAACCAACTTTTCCAAAAATTTGTACAGAAGTATCCAATGACACTGAAACAAAAATTTGTTCATAAGGAAATAATAGTTATTTAAATTCAGATGTAGCAGCAATATTCCTTAAAAACTCCAGTGAAAATACTTTTTCATCAATATGCATCAATATGAGATCACTTATCAACCCCAATAATTTTACCAAGTTTGAGTGTTTGATATCCGCTCTAAATTTTAGTCCACATATAATTGCAGTTAATGAAACTTAAGAAAAACCTAACTCAACAGGACAGTACAAAAATTTGAATAATCACATTTATTTGTCCAATCCTTGTAAAAGTAATAAAGGTGGTGGAGTAGCTTTGTACATAAAAAAAAACTTATCTTCGACATACGTTCTGATTTAATATGTAATGGATGAAAAATTCTTTGAATCAATTTTTATAGATATTTACTTTGAACATAAGATTGTTACCTATGGGACAATCTATCGATCACCTAAGAAAGATACAAAATCTCTAAATAAATTTTTTTAACACCTCAATCTCAACCTCAATTTCAACAAAAATGTGTACATAATGGGTGATACAAACATTAATTTTATTGACCAAAAAGACTCTGGACTCATAATTTAACAGACACCATGTTCAATAATAACTTTTTTCCTTTAATCAATCGCCCCACAAGACTAACAAATAATTGTGCTTCCACCATTGATCATATTTGGACAAATATAACTTGTGTCAATATAAGAAGTGACATATTAGTGCATAGTGTCTCTGACCATTTTCCTATTTTTCAAATATCTGAAATAGGTAAATTAAAAAAATCTTGTCCAGTCAAAATTTTCTTCTTTTCTGCTTCTAATCTGATAAATTTTGAAGCTTCTCTTGAAAATATTGATTATAGTAATGTTGCTACATTTTCTGACCCAGATTTAGCTTTTCAAAACCTTCAAAATATTTTTCTAAATAAATTTAACCAACATTTTTTTAAACAATCAAGCAATCAAAAACAGAATAACCAATGGTTTGACAAAGAGTTTTGGAGCTTACTTCACAAAAAGGGCAGATTTCACAATATATATATACAAAAAAATAACTTATTAGCAAAAGAAAAGTATCTAAAAATTAGAAATCAATATTATCACCTCATTAAGCAAAAGAAAAAAGAATATTTTATGAATAAATTTAAAAAATACAAACATGATATTAAAAAAACGTGGCAAACCATTAATGAAATTTTGGGAAGGACTAAAGCAAACATCAATAAAACTAATTGCGTCTTAAAAGCTGAAAAATGCATATTTGAACCTAAGGAAATAGCAAACACATTTAACACACACTTTTCTACTATTATGTAAACTGATATCTCAGCTCTCTGTTTCTGCAGCTAATTATCAAAATAACTTAGGTTCTTCAAATTCCTCTTCCATGTTTTTTTATTCAACATGCCCACAAGAAATCTAAACAATTACATCTACCTTAAAGCCTGATGTAGTATGGAATCGAACTATACTCACCGAAAGACTGTAATTAGTTTATTTGTTTTGCTTTTATTGTAACATGCTTGTACAGGTAGTAATAAAAGAATAATCTTAACCGAGTTATTTAAGTTGCTTCTTTTGTACAATCTCTCAGTTCAGCTATTCTTTATGTGGTGTTTATTGTTAACGTGTATTTAATTGTGCTTTATTTCTTTGCAGCGTCTTAAGTTGATTAAACCTAAATTACAGGAAATGTGTTGTTTTAATTAACGGTTCAACTCAATTTAATCAACTTAAGACAGTATGGACATCAAAAATCTTTGTTCCAAAGTGTTAGCAGCAGACCCCCATAGCAAAGATTGCGGAAAGACTGTGGATTTTCCAATACTCGCTCGATATTTGCTCAAGACATGCCGACAGCAAACTGGACAATCACTTCACGATTATTTTCAAAAATTAGAATCTCTTAGCATGGACTGCAGTTTTGCAGCGGTGTCGCCTTCATTAGTGGGCTAGCATTATCTGAGATACGTCAGCGAATTTTAAAAAACCCACAGTTAGATTTGCAAGCAACGTTGGCAATGGCTTAGATACTGCCAGAAATAATTCTCTTCAATTCGGCAATGCTATCCCAAGTTCATTAGAATCTTGTACTACTTCAGTAAAATCTGCAAAAGATAGTCCCCGCACGGACGCAGCATGGGAAGTGCCAATACTGTGGAAACACTTATCACGCTCGAAGATTTTGTCCAGCAAAAGAGGTACAATGCTTTCGGTGTTTAAAAGTTGGACATTTTGCTAAAGTGTGTCGCTCATGTCACTTACTAGTTAAAAATACATGTACCACTTTGATCAATAAATAAAACGCAAAAAATGGAAGAAGCCAATAAAGAGTTTACGTGCCAGTAACTATTAATGGCAGAACTGCAAATGCTCTGATCGACACAGGGTCAACATTAACCCACATTAGCGAAAACCTTAGCAAATTGCTGAAATTAGAATTAACGGAATCAAGCCAGAAGTTTACTTTCGCAACCAGCAATTCTTATTCAAAAAGTTTAGGAATGTGTCAAGTAAATTTAAAGCTTTTGGGTCAAGAATACAAAAACGTGTTTGCTACTGTTCTGAAAAATCTCATAACTGACGTTATTTTCGGAAGAGATTTTATGACGCAACATCAAAGCATCAACATCCACTTCGGAGGCATAAAACCTACACTACAATTAGGTGTTTTGGAAGCCGTAAAAACTTCAACTCCTGTCAAGTTATTTCAATATCTTCACAATGATTGTCAACTTATTGCTACTAAAGAGCGACGCTACTCGTGGCAGGACAAATCTTTTATTTCCTCAGAAATAAAACGGTTGTTGGCTGATGGCCTTATCGAACCAAGTAACTCGCCATGGAGATCTCAACCGCTAGTGGTCACTCAAGATAATCGCAAAAAACGAATGGTGATCAATTATAGTCGGACAATTAATAAACTTATCTTTGTCGATTCATATCCATTGCCCAAGATGCATGATGTGGTTCAAAAAGTTGCGCAATACAAAATCTATTCGACATTGGACATGTCTAGTGCCTACCACCAAGTTAAATTACCTGCCTGTGATAGAATGTACACCGCCTTTTAAGCAGAAGGATCGCTTTGGCAATGGAAAAGAATTCCTTTCGGATTGACGAATGGAGTCCCATGTTTCCAAAGGATTATTGATGAAATAATTAAAAGCAACAAATGCACAGATACGTACGCTTATCTGGACAACATCACAGTTGGAGGAAAAACACAAGAGGAACACGATGCTGATTTAGAAAAGTTTTTAAAGGTAGCTAAAGATTGTAATTTAACCTTAATTAAAGACAAGTTTGTTTATTCTGCTGAGTGTATTAACTTGCTGGGTTATCAAATCAACAGCGGTTCTTTGAAGCCTGACCCGGCACGAGTCGAGGCATAGTTAAAACTTTCTCCGCCACGGAACAGCAAGGAGCTTCAACGAGTTATAGGACTGTTCGCCTACTACGCCCAGTGGATTGGAAAATACACTGATAAGATTAAACCTTTAATTAATAACAGTTGTTTTCCATTAACAGGCAGTGCTCTGGAAACCTTCAAACTTCTGAAGTCAGAATTGGCGGACGTTTCTCTGGGGGTCATTGACAAAAAGGAACAGTTTGTTGTTGAGACAGATGCTTCTAATGTAGTACTTTCTGCTACTCTAAATCAAAATAATCGACCCGTAGCATTTTTTTCTAGATCTCTGACTAAAAGTGAACTTCAACACTCCAGCGTGGAAAAGGAAGCAGCTGCTATAGTGGAAGCAGTCCGCAAGTGGAGCCATTTTTTGGAAGCTCGTTGTTTCAAACTAATCACAGACCAGCGTTCGATTGCCTTCATGTTTGATGGCAAGAATCACGGGAAAATTAAAAATGCAAAAATATTGCTTTGGCGAATAGAACTTTCTCAGTTCGACTACGAAATTGTGTATCGTGCGGGTGAGTTTAATACAGCACCTGATGTGTTGTCTCAAATGTATTGTGCTCAAATTTCGCTCAATCAATTGTATGAAGTTCATTCAAATCTATGCCATCCTGGGGTTACCCGAATGTATCATTATGTTTGAGCTAAGAACTTACCGTATTCGCTTGATGAAGTAAGAAAAATGACCGCTTCTTGTAAAATATGCGCTGAAGTAAAACCGCGTTTTACAAACCACCTGAAATGCACGTAATCAAGGACACAAGACCCATGGAACGACTTAGCATTGATTTTAAGGGTCCTATTGGAAATCTTAACCGTTATAACTATATGCTTACTGTAATAGATGAGTACTCTAGATTTCCGTTCGCATTTCCTTGCTCTAATATTAATGCCGAGACTGTTATTAAGTGTTTGACGCAGTTATTTTTTTATTTGGGTTGTGTTCATGTACTTATTCGGATAGAGGATCAGCTTTTATATCAAAAGAGTTTATTGAATTTTTACGAGACAAAGGACATCTGTGTATAACCAGCGTGGTAATGGTCAATGTGAAAAGCACAATGACATAATTTAGTCTGGTGTCAAATTAGCTTTAAAATCGCGAAATTGGCCTTTATCAATATGGGACGTTGTTTTGATCGATGTATTGCATGCTATCCGTTCCTTGCTATGCACGGCTACCAATACGACCCCCCATGAGCGGTTTTTAACGTTCAATCGTCGCTCCACTCTCGGAACCTCTGTTCCTTCTTGGCTGTCTTCTCCTGGACCTGTCTTGTTGAAACGTCATGTCCGAACTAGCAAATACGATCCTCTCGTTGATGAAGTCAATCTCATTCAAGCTTCCCTACCCATGCACGCGTGAGGTTGCAAAGTGGTCGGGAAGTCACAGTTTCATTACGAGATGTGGCACCCTTCGGAGAAAAAGAAGTTATCAATGACGTAGGCCTACAACCTTCGAACAACACTGAACTGCTTCCTGAAGAAAATTTGAATAACTCCCAATCTTCATCAGACAAAGTTGTGACAGATTCTTCAGCCGAAAATGAACCAGTAAATATTTCTGAACGACAGGTTTTACGTCGTTCCACCCGAGAGCGGCGTCCTCCAGATCGCCTTACTTATGACCATGAACACATGCGCTAATCTTGAGGGTAGGGTGAATGATGTAGTATGGAATCGAACTTTACTCACCGAAAGACTGTAATTAGTTTATTTGTTTTGCTTTTATTGTAACACGCTTGTACAGGTAGTAATCAAAGAATAATCTTAACCGAGTTATTTAAAGTTGCTTTTGTACAATCTCTCAATTCAGCTATTCTTTATGTGGTGTTTATTGTTAACGTGTATTTAATTGTGCTTTATTTCTTTGCAGCATCTTAAGTTGATTAAACCTAAATTACAGGAAATGTGTTGTTTTAATTAACGGTTCAACTCAAGGCCAAAATTGAGTTCAGGTTAGGATGGAATATCTTTAATTATACTTAAACATCTTCCTAAAAATTTAATATCCATTCTTAGCTGCATCTTTAACCAATCTTTATCACAAGCTATCTTGCTTTAAACACACTAAAGTAATTCCCCTCTTTAAAAAAGGTTGTCCCAAAGATATTTCTAACTACAGGCCTATCAGCTTAATTTTCTGTTTTTCTAAAATAATTGCAATATTTGTCTATATTCGTTTATATTCTTTTTTAAATAAGTTTGACTTGATTAATGACAATCAATTCGGTTTTAGACGAGGACACTCAACTTGTCATCTTACTTCCCTGCTTACTGATCAAATAACAACATTATTTGAAAAAAAACAACATCCTTGGAATTTTTCTTGACCTGTCTAAAGCTTTTGACACTATTAATCATAAAATATTACTAAGTAAATTGTATCCTTATGGTGTGAAAGGCATAGTTCATGATTCGTTTAAAAGTTATCTATTTGGAAGAACCCAACAAGTTGCTTATAATTCAAGTATTTCAAATATAGAACCTATTTCTTCCTCAGTACGTCAAGGCTCAATACTCGGTTCACTCTTGTTTATAATTTACATTAACGACTTCTCAAAATGTCTCAAATATAGCAACAGCCTGCTTTTGCTAATAATACAACTATCATCCTTAGTTCAAAAAATAATAATTTATTATTTCAAAAAGGAAATGAAGAACTAAAAAACATTGACAACTGATTAATAGCAAAAAAGCTTTCCCTTAATGTCAAAAAAAACAAAATAAATTTTGTTCAGCTCTGGAACCACAAAAACATTGTCAAAAGAATCAGTTTTAACTATAAGAAAAAATCAAATAGAAAGAGTCAACTCAATCAGGTTGTTAGGTGTTATATTTAATGAACGCCTAACATAGAAAGATCACATGGGAATGCTAATCAGCAAACTAAAATCATCACTATGCCCAATAATGAGAGTAAAGCCTTTTCTAATTCAAGAAGCTCTACTTACACTTTTTCATTCACTAATTCTCAGTCATATAAGGTACTGCATCACAACTTGGTGCTATGGACACTCCGTGTTACTCCGTAAATTACAAAAAATCTGCAACAAGTTTATTAATATAATAATTTGTACTAATCCCGCAAAAAAACGCAACAAAGAAATAACAAAAGATAATATTATTAATATACAACAACTGCATAAATTAACCATTTCAATTTGCATGTACAATCATTCCACAAGCAATCACCGTCAGCATTTAACAATATATTTCAAAGAAAAACGTCCACTGTAATTGCTAGAAGAAACTCTCAAATCATACCTATATCATGCAAAAACACAGTAACAAAACAATCCATAAGATACATTGGCCCAAAAATTTGGTATGAGTTAGCTGCAAAAATAAAACTATGTAAATTCTTGAGTACATTTGTTAAAAAATTTAAAGCATTCTTTCTTGAACAACAATCAAACTTATAAAATCTAACATAGGTCATCATTTAATATCTTTTGCTGGTCTTTTTTTTCTTATGTTTCAGGAA
The DNA here is from genome assembly GCA_963680785.1 of Diplosoma virens. Taxonomy (NCBI): domain Eukaryota; kingdom Metazoa; phylum Chordata; class Ascidiacea; order Aplousobranchia; family Didemnidae; genus Diplosoma; species Diplosoma virens. Next base: position 1,056,524 of record OY796881.1, on the reverse strand, counting down.
AACAACTGAACAATCTGAAAATCTTCAACTTTACGATGGTCAAGAAAGACTTAAGCAAAGTTCTGCAGAATCACTCTTGTTTCTAAATGAGCAATTTTTTAGCTATCGCATAAATTTTATTTTACTATTTATTATTAATACTTTGTATCGGTTTTTGTAAATTTTTTTTTACGTATGTTTTCTTATGTTGTTTTTGTGTTTTTTTTTACCAAGGTTGTCAATGTTTTTGTTTTTGTATTTTTCTTTTCTGAGGTTTTTGTTCGAGAAATGATCTTTTGATCCGCAACAGGATTTCTTTCGGTGGGTTTGTTTGCCTGTTGGGGTGGTAGAATATGTTCATGCTTTTTCATATATTTTAAAGATTGATCATATTCTTCGAGCCAAACTCTGCTATGGTCCCACCAATGCACCGCCCCCATAGCAGCGTTTTATTAAGCAAATAACCTCGGTCTTATATTTTATTTTCTCTCTTTTTTTCTTTATATTTTTTTACACAACTTTATGATGAGGTGAAGCAACCTTGCTTCTATATCATACATTAGGTCATACTTTTTATCGCTAATTAGCAAGTCACAACGTTAACTCGTTTTGTTGCTTCTTCCTTTTTCTAACCCCGTTTTTTAACAACTCACAAACGTTTTAATATTTTGTTATATTTTGTTCATATGGCGGAGCAGAAATAAAAGAAACTGAACTGGTTAATCTTCAAACTAAATCACCATGCTTTACCTCACTACTGTTTCACAAGAAGCATGGGACTATGACGTAATAAAGAAAACATTAAAAGTGCAGTCGACAATTAATTCAACCATAAACATCAAGACACAATTTAAATAATTTTATTTTTACAGATGTAAACTATAAAGCATACTATAGTTGGCGACCCAACCAAATTAAGCGGCGACCCACTTTTGGGTCGCGATCCTGGGGTTGAGAAGCCCTGGCTCAAAAGAAATAAAAGAATGATATTGTGTTGACTCTAGCAAACACAATTAATGTTCAAAGCACATCACAGATATAAGCGTCTCCCATCAGTTGTATACTCAACTCAACAAGATAATTTCTCTACTAATATTGCAAAGTTTCAGAGAAAAAAAATTAGAAATCAATAATTTGGTAATAGATATAAACTGAAGAGCAGCTAAGTAACAATTCCTGATAAATCAAACGTAATCTGTGTCTGCCAAAAACAAAAAATATTTAATGCTTGCAGGAATTTTAAAAATCAAATATATAGAAATATGTGTGGACCAGGCACGGCTACTTATACTTGAAATAATCTGGTAATTCTAATTTTGTAAAAATTGTTTGCACTTCTTGCTTCTCCAATACAAGATGACTAGTATGCTAAATCATGCTTGTATTTTTTTCCTTTTCTATAATGTTTAACTGTTTAAACTCCTATCGTAGCAAACTCACGCCACAAACCGTTTTTCATGCATGCATTTGCTCGATTTTGCAAAGTTTTTCGCAAATGTATTTTTCACATGTTGTATTTCGCTCGCTGCAGACTCGGCTTGCAGCGCTCTTCCGCTCGCTGCAGAGCGTTTATCTACTGCCATGACAACCATCATGTAATAATTTTACATTTCTTTGTATTTTGTTTATGTACTGCCTTTCCGCTGTCCCCCCAACTGATCGTTGAGTGATAGCACCATCAAAAGTGATTACTGTCTTTTGTGTAATCATTATCAACACACCGCAAATAGGATGTATCCTGATCACGTGATCCAACGCCTCGTGATTTTACTTGTAAAAAAAGGTCAGGCGTCATAATAGAAAATGCATAAAATCACTTCGACGATATATACTCGCTGGACCGAATTGCTGGTCAGACAGAGACAGACAGAAAGAGAGAGACTCATATAGCGGCTGTGCAACTTAACTCGAAATTCATCCTTGCAACTTCATCAAGCGAAGATTTCGCTTACTTTCTAATTCCGAAGTTTTAATGCTGTTTGTCCGTTTTCTGGAAATTGCGCCCCTTTTAATAAAAGAAGTTTAAAGTTTATTGTGTGCCAATACCGCACACGCAACACTATGTACCTAAAATTGGTTCTACATTGTTTTTTTTTGAAATCTAGTCTTTGGAAAATAAGATTGAACAAAAATAAAAAAAACACAATTTGTTATAAAGTGAACCTTGGTTAATCCGAAGTAAACCAAGTCAAACTTTACTTACGAGTATATCGAGTATACTCGTATATTACTGCGATCTTATTCTCCTCTAATTCAATATTAATGGAGTTTGATTCAGAATGCCGGCTGTCCTCTTTAGATTATGCTGCAAAAATAGTTTCTTTATTTAAAGAATTTTATTATTGAGTTACTCTTATGTTGAATTTATCTGATTTTTATCGATTAACCTTGAATGACGTCAGATTTGAAAAATAGAACCTTTTAGTTCAAATTGTAACCAACCTCAATCTTCGTTTACTGCGGATAAATTAATATTTTCTCAACTTTTCACACAAAAACACGCGATAATTTCTGACTTCGCAATTCACCGACGAGGTCACGATCAGAGAGGAAACAAGCAAAAAATTTAACAAACAAATATTTGCATCGAAAAAGTCCGACAGAAATAATAGAAGTTTTGAGAACGATCGAAAACGAATTGACATTAGAACGACCAAACCGTTAATTTCGAACATTCAACCACACGTACTTTTTGCTGAGATTGCTCTATCCCTATGAAACTTCTTGACAATGATTTTTTACAAAATGATGAATTTTTGTGTTCTGTAAGGTTTTATACTTAATATGATAATTTTAGGCATTGATCTACCTTGAACGACCGAGCACGCTATTAAGATTTGGATGTAATTTTCACCGAAGTGGTGATTGCCGTATTATGAATTTCTAAAACGTTTGAAAGCATACCGACGTGGTAATCAGCAATATTAGAAAATTAACATAGCATTGTCACATCACAAGATAATGGAATATTTTTTAAACGCTTCCTCGTTTCGTCAGAAAAATTTGACCATGCCGCATTAGTTGATAAAAAGCGCGATTGATAAAATTAGAGCAACAATTGATTTCAAAAGACGTTAATGAAGAAAACTTAAGTGCCCGCAAAACTCCAATAAGCTTTATCTAAACCCCCAGTGTGACGCAGACATCCAGTGCCTAAGCGTAAGGCATCATTCAGGACACTGGCTATTGACATGAAGATCCAAAACAAGTAAATTTACGATCTTCGTGACTAATTTTAAAATACAACGATGGCAAAAAAGAATCAAGCAAATCTAAACCGCCCATGTGCTTGTTACAATCATCAGTAGTATATGAAACGAATTTTGGTGACCGTTTCGTGTGGCGCTAGAGAGCAGGTGGAGCGGTGGAGCGCTGACGTCATCGCAGGAGCGGTGGCGAAGGGTTGCGCTAGAGAGCTGTGGCGGATCCGGATCCTATTGTTATTATTTTTTTAAATGTGAACTTTTGACGGTTTTTTCTTGGTTGGTTGGTAGCACTAATTTCATTTGAGAAGAAGAAACAAGAGATTTAAAAATTCAATTGTGCCAAACTTGTTGTGAGAAAGTACAAACCTTTTGCTGAAACAGAACAAAATAAAGTAAAACAATTTAATAATGGTATAGAAATGGTACTTACTATAAGCTTACCATAAACAGTATTTACCATAAGCGTATTGCTGTCTTTCAAACCAATTTTATTTTACGTGACCATAGGGAATTCGCCCACACAATTTGTCCACGTCAAAAGTTCACATTTAAAAAAATAATAACAATTTCGAAAAATAAAATAAAAACAAGAATCCTTTTAAAATTGCCAAAAAATTTAAAAAATTAAGCAAAAGCGAAAAACAGACACGTGAACGTCAACAAAAATAAGCAAAATAGTTATGAAATTATGGGTTGGTGATGATGACATGGAGGAAAAAACACAAGAAAATAATCAAAAATGACAAAGATAGTGTTGAAAACGAGAATAACAGAAAGAAGAAGAACTGTGATTATGACGCAAAGTTCAACAGTTGACTTGAGAAATAGATTTATTGCTGTTATTATACAAAAAACTTGGTAAAATAGACAACACTGTGGTTTAAATAAAGCTTTTCATGACGATCTGTGTATTTTTCAAGGTTTGTGCATAAACTTTTGCTTACAAAAGCAATAAAAACACTATTATAAAAATTTTTCCAAATCATAACTTTTATCTAACATTTCACCATCAAACAAACTTATAAAAGAAAATTTTTAACAAATTGTGATAATTTTTTCATAAAGACAACAACACGTAAAGTCGAGAGAATTTTTTAAAATGAAAATGTAACAGACCAGTTGAAAACATAGAAATTGACATGCTCTAAAAGTTTCATGCATAATAGATTAAGAAAGTTTAGGTTTATAAATCAAAATACGCGAGTTGTGACTTCAAATTGAAAAATAAAAAATTTCTTGGTTTAACTTTTGAAACAACAAACTTAGCTATTGAAACGTGAACAAAGTAAAATGTAGGCTTGTTTCGAAAAGTTTGCTTGTAAAAAGGCAAAATTAATTCATGCTGAAACATAATATTTCTGATTTTTTGAGGCACAAACGGTTTCAACTAGTTAAAATTTGTAAGGTTGACTGATTTTTATCATAAAGTTAATTTAAAGCATCACATTTAGATTACATAATAAATAAACAATCGCTAAAAACAGATATTGATTTGCAAGCCGAACAACTTTTAACGCCAAATTTGCTATTTTTCAATCAAGATGGTTTCAACTTGAGAAAATCTTGTGAAATTTTTAAATGCTAAACACCTTTTTAAAGCAAAGTAGATTGAAAACATTTAAGTTACAAGGTGAAAAAACTCATTAAGTCAAAAATCGATATCTTTTAATGAAGAGATGAGTCTAATAAACTTGACTAGTCAACTTTTTTGTTAGTTAACTTTAAAATGTTTGTGTTGTTGCTTAGTAATTAAAACAAACAAATCGATATTTAGTTAAACTAAAGACTTTCATGCGACTCTTTTTACTTTGGAGAGAAAAACTAAGTAAAATGAGAATTTTTGAACCGTGCAAAAGTCGAAATATTTGCCTCTGTGCAACAATTATACAAAGAGTTTGACAAAATTACAACATTTGCGCAATTAAGAAAACAATTGTGATAAAAATTTTGAGATTAAATTGTTGCTATGCATTGAAAAACTGGTAAAAATCTAACATAAAGTAATTTTTTTAGGATTTGGTTCCAAAAACTAACAAACTTCTGTGACACTTGAAAGAAACGTACACTTTTTAGGAGAAATTTTTTAGATTTTTTTTAAGTAAGCTAGTGTTTCCGTAACTTTAAAATGCAAGACACTTGGAAGAAAGGTTGGCCTTTCGAAAAGTTAATTTTTTATGTAAAAGGACTCAACTGTTTCCATACTAAAATCTTAACAATGTGAGGCTCTTGAGGAAATCTTTAAATAGTGATAATTTTAAGAACCTGACTACAAAACCTCCGTGTGAAAACTGTATAAAATTATATTCATGGATCATATTGTTAATATCAATTAATGAAGTTTTTGGTTAATACGTTTATTTGGAAAAAGAAAAACTAAAATATTTTCGGTTTAACTAGTGTCAAGCGGTCATTTTCTAAAAAATTGATGTTTCAAAGATTTATTAAGCTAGTAAAAATAAAAAAATTGGTTTAACTTGAATCATTTTTACTCGGTTTGTCCTAATGATTACCGTTAAGTTTGGGATATGATGACTGATCGTAATTGGTTGTTAATCAACGCCCCGTGTCTAATTCAATGATTTTAAAATTTTTTTCTTGGAATTAACCAATGAGTTTCTGCATAGCATTTCTTTTTAAGAAGTCGAACAATGTTACGTTGGAATAAATTAAATAAAAAGTTAGAAGAATGAATTAAAAACATAAAAAATAGAAGAATGAATTAAAATTATATAAAATCAAGCTCACCTATAAAAATACGAGTTGAATTTTGTTTAAAATGTAAAAACGTTGCTGTTACACCTGATTGAAATCGAGTTAAAATTATGTGTGAAAGAAGTTTTACGCTTTATTGGATATTTTACATTTTCGATTTTTAAGAGAATTGTTAAAAAGTTTTCTACAGTTCTTTAAAACGTTGGTGTAAAAAACAGAAAATAAAGTCAAAAAGTCTAATTTTTAATATCCTTAGGTGGTTTCTTTTACAAGATCACTGTCCAAACCTTTTTTTTTCAGAGGTTAGCAACGCTCAAGATAAAAGAGTGAATTTGTTGATTTCTTACTTTATTTGTGTTTGTTACCCCAAGCAAAACCGTATTTTGAAAGTAAAATTTTTAGCTATTTTTTAAAAAAATCCTGATTTTTCAAAGGTTTATTTTCAGATTTCGAGCTAGTCAATAAATTTATTAAATAATTTCAGCTTGGTTTGTTTTCATTTAGACATAAGAACTATCTGTGATAGGACTTGCTAGAATAAATCTTATTATATTTTCAAAAAACAACTGACTTTTCTTGGAATCGATCTTACTTACGTTGGCCTTATTTGATTTCAAATTTTATGTTAATTTTAAAAAATTTAGTTGGCAAAATGTATTAAAATGTTTAGTTTTATGATGAATTTTCTTATTAAAAGTGAAAAAATGCAAAACTTTTTAACATAAACGATTGTTGTACTTGGATGGGGATCAAACTAAACTTAAGTCGGTGTTTTGAAATCAAATTTTTTGGGTCAAGCTTGTAATAAAATTTCTTTTTACATACGGTTGTTAAAAAACTATAAAAATCAAGGTGTATCATAGAAATTTTTTTCGCTTACTCTATTTTTACTCTGGAAATTAAGGTAACCAGATTTTCAAATTCCGATCATGAATATGTCACAGTTTTAACAGGAAACGCAATACGCTAATAGCAGGATACGGCCCAAGCTTTTATATAAGAGAGAGAATTTGACGCAATTATCAAAAGCATATTGTCACGCTTACAGAAATTACGGGTAGCTTTCTTATTATTAAAAGTTTATAAAACGACCAAAGATTAAACGTAGTTGGAACTGAATTCATTTTTGAAACAATTAAAATGTTAACACTAGAAATTAAATTCATACAACATAAAAATAATAACTATGTTTGAATTCGGTTTACTAAATGATAAAGAAGAAAGACGAATTTTTTATTATGAAACATCTGTTTATTGAACACAAATATCCTATCAATAAAAATTTTTGTTTAAAACTTTTAACGATTACTTTGACTTTGACTGTGTAAAAATCAAGGTTGCCAAGAAAAACAATTGAATTTAGGTATAACAAAAACAAGGTTGCTTAGAAAAAAATTGAAGATAAGTATAATAAAATCAAGGTTGCCAAGAAAAAATTGAGGTTAAGTATAACAAAAATCAAGGCTGCTTAGAGAAAAAATTGAGGTTAGGTATGACAAAAATCAAGGATGTTTAGAGAAAAAAGTTTTGGAATTGAATAAATTTATCGAAAAGTCAAGCTTTCTTAGGGAAAAATCGAATGCGGGTATCTAAAAATCAAGGTTGCCAAGAAAAAATTAAGCAAAAGTATAACAAAAATCAAGGTTACCAAGAAAAAATTAAGCATAGATATAACAAAATCAAGTTTGTCTAGAAAAAAATTGAAGGTAGGTGCAACAAAACCAAGATTGTTAAGAAAAATTAAACAAAGGTATGACAAAAAACAAGGTTACTAAGTAAAAATTAAACCTAGATATAACAAAATCAAGATTGTTAAGAAAAATTAAACAAAGGTATGACTAAAATCAAGATTGTTAAGAAAAAATTAAAGATAAGTACGACAAAAATCAAAGAAAAAATTAAACAAAGGCATGGGAAAATCAAGGTTGTTTAGAAAAAATTAAGCAAAGGTACTGTATAACAAAATCAATTTTGTCTAGAAAAAATTAAGGTTAGCTATGACAAAAATCAAGGTAACCAAGAAAAATTAAACAAAAGTATGACAAAAATCAAATTTGTTTAGAAAAAAATTGAAGTTAGGTGCGACAAAAATCAAGATTGTTAAGAAAAAATTAAAGATAGGTGTAAGAAAAATCGAGGTTGCCAAGAAAAATTAAAGATAGGTATGACAAAAACAAGGTTGTTTAGAAAAAAATTGAAGATAAGATAATAAAAATTAAGGTTGGCAAGAAAAAATTGAGGTTAGGTATGACAAAAATCAAGGTTGGTTAGAAAAAAATTGAAGATAAGATAATAAAAATCAAGGTTGGCAAGAAAAAATTGAGGTTAGGTATAACAAAAATCAAGGTTGGTTAGAAAAATTTAACAAAAGTATGACAAAAATCAAGGTTGTTAGAAAAAAATTGAGGTTAGGTATAACAAAAATTAAGGTTGCTAAGAGAAAAAGTTTTAAAATTAAATAAAGCTGCCTAAAACTCAAGCTTCTTAGGACAAATTTTTGAGAAAGTAAATATAAGTATGACAAAAATCAAGGTTGCCAAGAAAGAAATTGAAGATAGTTATAAAAAAATTAAGTTTGTTTAGAAAAAAATTAAATAAAGGTATAACAAAAATCGAGGTTACCAAGAAAAACTTTTTAAATTGAGCGTAGTAATAACAAAAATTAAGGTTGCTTAGAGAAAAATTAAGGTTAGGTATAACGAAAATCGAGGTTGTCAAGAAAAAATTGAAGATAGATATCCAAAAATCACGGTTGACTAAGAAAATGTGTGAAAAAAATCAAGGTTGTCTAAAGAAAAACTTTTCAAATTTCAACAATGATATAGTAAAAATCATGGTTGACAAAGAAAAATTTTAAAAAATTTAACAAGGGTGTAACAAAAATCAAGCTTGAATAGGAGAAAATTGAAGATAGGAATGACAAAAATCAAGATAAACTTTTAAAAATTCAACAAAAGTATAATAAAAATCATGGTTGACAAAGAAAAGTTTGGAAAAATTCAACAAGGGTATAGCAAAAATCAAACTTGTTTAGAAAAAAAATTAAAATAGGTATCTAAAAATCACGGTTGACTAAAAAAATGTTTGAAGAATTAAACAAATGTGTAACAAAATCAAGGTTGTCTAAAGAAAAACTTTTAAAATTTCAACAAAGGTATAATAAAAATCGAATTTGTCTAGAAAAAATTGAAGATAGTTGTAACAAAAACCAAGGTTGTGTAAGAAAAATTTTTGAAAAATTGAGCATAAGTATAACAAAAATCAAGCTCACCTATAAAAAATTTGAAGATAGTTATAAAAAATTAAGATTGATTAGAAAAAATTAAACAAAGTTATAATAAAAATCAAGGTTTTTTTAGAAAAAAATTTTTAAAACTGAATAAAAGTATCGAAAAACCAAAGTTTTTTAGGGAAAAATTGAGAAATTAAACATAAATATAACAAAAATCAAGACAAAGTTTGCAATGCACAAAGAAACCTATACAAACAATCCCAGTAAAAATCTAGGGAAATCCCCACGAGGAAAAATGTGTATTGACCTGACTTGCCCTTTGCAGGAAATGGAGTGCTTAAAAACAGGAAAAGGTTAGGTAGGTTCGTTTTACGAGTGCTTAAAAAACCGGAAAAACTTTGACTTTATTGCTTTAAAATCTTGCAGAATGTCTTGAAATAATCTTATGTTATGTTTTGAAGTCTTGGTTCTGGCTTGGACAAGAAACAAACTCAGGACTACTGCTGTTCTTAGGGTTTGGTTTAATATTATCTTGGGTGGGAGTCAAGCTTAGGACCACCGTCTCTCTTAGGATTAAAATCAATATTATATTGGTTGGGAATCAAACTCAGGACTAATAATTTTTTTAGGTTTAGGATTTATATTGTCTTGGACAAGAAACGAACTCAAGACCAATGACTTTCTTAAGGTTAAAGTTTATACTGTCTTGGGTGGGAATCTAACTCAGGACTTCTGCCTTTCTTAGGGTTTGGTTTTATATTATCTTGGGAAGGAATCAAACTCAAGACTACTGTCTTTCATAGAGTTTGGCTTTATATTATCTTGGGTAGGAATCAAACTCAAGACCACTGGTTTCCTTAGGGCTAGAATTTATCTGTCTTGGTTGGGAGTCAAACTCAGGACCACTGTCTGTCTTAGGTTTAGGTTTTATATTGTCTTGGATAAGAATTGAACTCAGGACTTTTTTAGAGTTAGGTTTTATACTGTCTTGGGTGAAAATTAAACTCAAGACCACTGGTTTTCTTAGGGCTAGGATTTATACTGTCTTGGGTAGGAATCAAGCTCAGGACATTTGTTAGGATTAGGATTTCTACTGTCTTGGTTGGGAGTCAAACTCAGGACTACTGTCTTTCTTAGGTTTAGGCTTTATATTGTCTTGGCTAAGAATTGAACTCAGGATCATCGTCTTTCTTAGGAATAGGAATAAGAATAGAAATAGAATTAGGAATAGGAGTAGGATTAGGAATAGGAATAGGATTAAGAATAGGAGTAGGATTAAGAATAGAGGTAGGATTAAGAATAGGAGTAGGATTAAGAATAGAGGTAGGATTAAGAATAGGAGTAGGATTAAAAATAGAGGTAGGATTAGGAATAGGAGTAGGATTAGGAATAGGAGTAGGATTAGAAATAGGAGTAGGATTAGGAATAGGAGTAGGATTAGGAATAGGAGTAGGATTAGGAATAGGAGTAGGATTAGGAATAGGAGTAGGATTAGGAGTAGGAGTAGGATTAGGAATAGGAGTAGGATTAGGAATAGGAGTAGGATTAGGAATAGGAGTAGGATTAGGAATAGGAGTAGGATTAGGAATAGGAGTAGGATTAGGAATAGGAATAGGATTAGGAATAGGAGTAGGATTAGGAATAGGATTAGGAATAGGAATAGGAGTAGGATTAGGAATAGGAGTAGGATTAGGAATAGGAGTAGGATTAGAAATAGGAGTAGGATTAGGAATAGGAGTAGGATTAGGAATAGGAGTAGGATTAGGAATAGGAGTAGGATTAGGAATAGGAGTAGGATTAGGAATAGGAGTAGGATTAGGAATAGGAGTAGGATTAGGAATAGGAGTAGGATTAGGAATAGGAGTAGGATTAGGAATAGGAGTAGGATTAGGAATAGGAGTAGGATTAGGAATAGGAGTAAGAATAGGAATAGGAGTAAGAATAGGAATAGGAGTAGGAATAGGAATAGGAATAGGAATAGGAATAGGAATAGGAATAGGAATAGGATTAGGATTAGGAGTAAGATTAGGAATAGGAATAGGAATAGGAATAGGAGTAGGAATAGAAATAGGAGTAGGATTAGGAATAGGATTAGGAATAGGATTAGGAATAGGATTAGGAATAGAAATAGGAGTAGGATTAGGAATAGGAGTAGAATTGGAAATAGGAGTAGGATTAGGAATAGGAGTAGGATTAGGAATAGGAGTAGGATTAGGAATAGAAGTAGGATTAAGAATAGGAGTAGGATTAGGAATAGGAGTAGGAGTAGGATTAGGAATAGGAGTAGGATTAGGAATAGGAGTAGGATTAGGAATAGCAGTAGAATTAGAAACAGGAGTAGAATTAGGAACAGGAGTAGGATTAGAAACAGGAGTACAATTAGAAATAGGAGTAGGATTAGGAATAGGAGTAGGATTAGAAATAGGAGTAGGATTAGGAATAGGAGTAGGATTAGAAATAAGATTAGGATTAGGATTAGGATTAGGATTAGGATTAGGATTAGGATTAGGATTAGGAATAGGTGTAGGATTAGGATTAGGAATAGGATTAAGAATAGGAATAGGAGTAGGATTAGGATTAGGAATAGGAGTAAGATTAAAAATAGGAGTACGAATAGGAGTAGAATTAGGATTAGGAATAGGAGTAAGATTCGAAATAGGATTAGGATTTAAAATAGGATATGGATTAGGATTTGGAATAGGATTCGGATCCGCCACTGCTCTTTAGCGCCACCCTCCGCCACCGCGCCGCGATAACGTCAGCGCTCCACCTGCTCTCTAGCGCCACTAGCGGAAATGGTTACCAAAATTCCTTTCATACGAGTATACTATCATCAATAACACAAGACATAAGCAATGATTTGTTAGATTTCAGTTTTTGTTTGTTGAATTGGCTCAACTTCTGACCATGACAAAAATTTGTAACAAACTTGTTCTCCATCAATCTAACGGCCTCAAAATTTCTGATAATTCTACTACAATACAATTCTACTTCTAATATTAAAGACTAGAATAATATAATTGCCTATTTGAAAATCTGTTACATAGCTCATAATTCAGGTTACAGCCATTGAAGCGCAATGTAGCACTCGTTCAAGATCATATGTATTTTAAAAAAAATCTGATACGAGTATAGTTTGATAATTAATTTCCAAATACGCTTTAATTGATATTTTTAGACTTGCTAATTTTCTTTAAAAAAAAACACTTTTTGCTGATATCTTTCATTCTCCTCCCACTTACAAAGCTTACAAAGCTCCTCCCACTTACAAACTTACAAAGCGTAAAGCTCATGATTAATTTAAACTAATCAATCAAAAATAATTAGCAGGTTTAAAACACTAACTTGGGTACCTTTTTTGCATTCAAAACTCTGAGAAACAATTCTCAATATTCTATCAAACATGATGTACGTAGCATATATGCAACAATAAGCCTAAAAAGGTTAAAGCGGATAAATCTTTAGATACATAGCGTGTAGAACACTGCCTTTATACTCTTGTTGTTGTTGCCGCAGATCTCTAAATTCACCCTTCAATTGCCCGATTTCTATTAAATGTAGTTTTTTCAACTTGAAATTTTTTATTTATTTTAGTTTAAAAACAAATATAATTTTAAGTTAAAAAAACAGCTTGTAGTCGTTATCTACAGGTATATTGCTAATTTATGCGAATTAATTCTTACCATTGGTTTTGTTTTTGAGATATTCGATTCCAGTGTTTCCTTTCTCTCCTTTATCAACCTTTGGACCACCTTTGATCAAGTGGGTTTCGAGGAAAACTGTTTGCCCTGAACATTGTTGCTCTACACTTGTGTGGTTTATCAGGGAATCGAGTTGCTTGCACACTGTCATTCGACTTGCGTCACTGCTGGCAGACCACAGCCCTTACAGTAAAATATATAAGAAGTAAATCATGTTTAATGCTTGTGTTGACGTCATGGTTTACTAGAATACTTTGTTTAGTTCAGAAATATTGCTCTTCTAAGTTGTAAAACAATATTCGCTGACACTAATAGTGATAAATTAAACTTTTTGCTTTGTGTTTTATGGGTTAAGCTATTATGTTACTTTTGCCTCGTACATTATTCTATAATTTTTATGCAATTTTCTTGACTGAAAGTAAAGCTTCAAATATCATATGATAAGAGTAAAATGAGTTTTTCAGATTTTTGCTCTAGTAAAATCAAAAAATTAAATGCTTACACCTATCTTTTAAACAGAAGTTTGAATTCGTATTAACTCATTCGTATGTAGTTAAAGCTTTCTTCATATTTGCAGTGGGTCTTTGCTTTGCTGCTTTTTTCTATTTCAGTCAAGAACCTCCCGATTAATTCAAAATTCTACGTTTACTTAGGTCATAAATATTAGCTTCATATTTTAAGACTGATAATTCTTATTTGACAGAACTATTTTTAGGTGCTGACGCAACGGAATAGCATCACTTCTTTAATTGTTCACTCACCATATACAGAAAACTTATGTACAATATATTTCTACCTAGTTTCAAATTACCCCGAAATAAATTGCAAGTGTTTTTTCTATACTTACTAGTATTGTCGTCAGCAAAAAAATTAATTCATCTTGGGCAACTTTTTGTTTAGATAAAAGCTGTTGTATTTTTCTTCTTCTCCTTTACAAGACTTGAAAACGCAGTATTTAAATTGTAAAACGCTTAAGGCGCGGTAATTATTAAAAACGCAAATGAAATGAAACTCGCGAGGCAATTAAAGAATACACGGTAACTCGCGCTTAAACGAAGTTTGATACGCGTCCAAGTTCGATGCGCGCTAAGGTCAAAATATAAATAAAAGCCTAGCTCATTGTAAAGCGGCATGGCTTCAATTTGTGCTCATGCTTTAAAAACTTTTTTTTATAAAGTTTTCAATAAAGTTAAATAAATTGAAAAGTCAAAATTTTGTTGATAAGTCAAATCTGCTGTACTAAAGAAAGAAAAACAGAAAAAATGTTTTTGTTAAAATTTAAAGTTTTATAGCAGCATAAATTGAAATTTGGTATGTTGAAGGTGCTTTCTCATGGTCTGGGCAGTAAATCGGTTTGTAATAGCTGCCGACGAACCAAACCCGAATCTATCAACCTAAATGTTCAGCCCCGACAATAACTAAAGGTTCTTTTCAAGACGGATGCAATGCACACCAAAACTGAGATTTGCTTTTCTGGTTTAAAGCATGCCTGTTAAGCAATGGAACGTCCGCAAGGCGAGGTAGAGTCACTAGATTGCTTTCATAAACAAACTTATAAAGATTTTGTTGCCGCCTGATTTACCGAATGTGAACAGGGTTTACGAAGCTTCTGCAATGCCATTAAAAAAAAGATCAAAAAAGACAATCTCACATGGTCATAGAAGCAAATGTCTTGGGCTGAAATACAAAGTATGAAAACCTCTATACAACGTTTCTGTAGTTGCAAAAGTACCCAAATCAAGTTTGTGCTGCCACAGCAGCCGAACTCGAGTTGCATGTTTGGAATTATTTATTTACACACAATTCAAACCGTTGATGCCGCTGCATCTTAGCTGGTCAAAAACAAGAAATACAAGATCAGTATTGGGTTTACCGTTCAATCACATCTTTAAACTAAGCAAACTAAGCAAAAAGTTCTATATGATTTTTATAACAAGTTAGTACCGACGTGCTTGTTTCGAATCTATATGTTAACTTCTTGATAAGTATTCAATAAATGCTTTCTTAATACGTTTTCATAAAAACTTCATCAAAACAAGTGAAGTTTCGATGCTTGCAACACACAATCTAATAGTGATCATTACAATATCTCTCAGTATTATTTCAACAAATTGAAAAGACGTATCAAGTATTAGGGAGTCAAAGATTGGAACTCGATTATAATAAACTGAAAACATTTAAAATTCAATACAAAAATACTTAAACTCATTGCAGACTTATGATAAATAGATTAAATTCTTTAATAATGCTAAAATGTGTTTTATGACAAAAAATTTAATCAATTATAGATAAATTTAAACTTTCTGATTTGGATGATTGCTCGATTCGGTGACGTCATTTGCACCCTACCTGCTGCTGCTTTTTCCCTGTTTTTTTGCCATGCATTGCTGTTTCAGGTTTGATTTACGTTTTGTGTTGGGAACGCAACGAAATAAATTGTTCTTCTTCATTATGATGTGGAAATAAGAAACTATCTGAAAAAGAAAGTTGCTAATGCAAAAATTTTGCGCAGAAAATGAAGAATAAATAAACAAAATATTTACGGTTTTTGACCAAATTCCTACAATTCTTCTACTTAACATAGCATTAAACTATTTTTATTCATTTGCTGCATGGCAAGTACCATTTTGAGTTTCGAACCCAGGTTTGTTTCCGCCTTTTGATTTGCTTCATTATTTTTTCCATTATTTCACCGCGCTCGCTTGCTAATTTGTTGTTACCTCGAGCTAACTTCTTTTTCTATAAGTTGAGTGTAAATTGTGAGAGACGCTTAGTTAGCTGTTTCAGCCTTTGTGTAGCGGTGGTAGAGTCACTGTTCGAAATACTGTTCGACACCGTTGGGAGTGCTGTTGAGGCTTTTGGTTTGTTTATAATACTGTTAGAGATACTGTTCGATATTGTTAGTTTTTGTCGGTCTGCTCCGTGTCAGTCTACAGTTGGTGAGTGTTTATAAGTCTTTCTTCTTCAATATTTATTAGTGTTTACGTTTATTTATAGAAAACCGTCCGTCCGATCGTCCATTTTACGTCCGTCCAACCATCTTATTTCGTCCATCACGTCCGTACATCTTAATTTTGTTCGTCCATCTTATTTCCTCCGTCCAATTTAGTTCGTCTTATTTCGCATCGTTTTTATATCTTGCTAATACAAATTTAAATTAAATCAAACAAGGATGCGTACATTTCCGGAGACGGACATACGGAGTTTTAGACCCTGAGGAACTTACTGTAACATTTGTGTTTGCAAGTTTCAACATTGTGTTTGCCAAATCTCTTTTTTTTAGTGTCAAAATGTTGTCGTAAAATATTTCTTTTCAATTCGTGTAGAAATAAAAATAACTGGCTGACTAATATTACTCTAATTTTGTTGCTTCATTTTTTGTATTTTTGGACTCCCTTTTCGGTAGAAGGGATAAATATAAAACAATCTTAAATTCAGCTCAGTTGATTAGTTATGCAGAACCGCTGTAGACTAGTCTATTACACTTTTTTATCAAATCACTCTGACTTTTCCAAGTCTTCAAAAAATTCCAATGTCCCCGTCTCTTAAATTTGCATAAAGGTAGTATTTGTAATACTTGGGCTGGTAATACTGGCTGGCCATACTTTGTAACAAAGCATAACGAAATAACTTAAGAGATACTTGTAATAGTCTAATGTAGAAAATGCCCCGGTGTAGTTTCAACATCGTGTAACAACTTTGTCCAAGCGTGTTTGTCATTTTATTTAAAAATGATATTTGCTGCCTTTTAGTGATGTGAAATTTCGAAATGAATACTAATTATCTATATTACATGTTAAGTTTTGCTTTGTGCAGATTTATTTTATACTACAAACTGCCAGATTATAACGTCACACAATGGTCAATTATAACGTCACACAATGGTCCAATCTCATCTAGAATGCAACTGCATATCTGGCCATACTTTGTAACAAAGCATAACGAAATAACTTAAGAGATACTTGTAATAGTCTAATACAGAAAATGCCCCGGTGCAGTTCCAACATCGTGTAACAACTTTGTCCAAGCGTGTTTGTCATTTTATTTAAAAATGATATTCGTGCCATTGTGACAGTAGGTACGTAGGGCGAATGTCACAGCGACCACAAGATAAAATTAATCAGCATGTTTCTTTAAGCAGCCTTTGTTAAGACCAAACATTCTGTTTTATGTAGACAGAAAAAATTTCTTTAAATTTTTTAACCAACAATGTGAACAACTATGTTTCTAAAGTAAAGTTTCGGAAAAGAGGTTCTTTTGCTCGTACCATTTGATATGATAGTTACTAATGAGAGCGTCACAAAAAACCTTTGGATCTTACGAGATCCACTTTGTTTAAAGCGATACTAAAGTTTGTGTACCACAAAAAGAAAATTTATTTAATATCCTGCTCTTTTTTATTTTGCTAATCATGCCTTGTTTGTTCCGGCTTTCTTCTGCGCAAGTTGAGCGGATTTTCAACGCGTTGTTTGGTGAAGGTTTTCAATGCGGTTGTGTTAAAAAATAGAACGCGCAAATATTTATTGATAATTTATTAATTTTTATTAAATAAATTCTTGAGTCAACGTCTGTAGCTATTTTTTCCTATTTTTAAAAATACTTTTAGTTAAAACAAAGTTAAAACAGGGTTTAACCATTTTTATAACGTAACTATGACGTCAAATTCCAATAGCAACAATACCATAATCACATATCAATTTTCTGAAGTCATGTTTTAATCCTTCTAACCGTTTTAGTTAGCCAGTACTGTAACAACTCTTTAATATTAACAAACTTCTTCTAAACCTTTGCCTCCAGTTATAATTTGGGCCAGCAAGCTGATATGGCCTGTAGCAAGCTACAATATGGCTGTGCCGAATGCTTGGAGATATCTTACAACGCTGCTATTGACATTGCTATTAACGTATTAAACAATCTGTAAATATTTCAGATTAACGAGAATATGTTGGCTATGAAATTGCGTATGCCATGGTAGATACCAAAACTTATTTTTGTTCCAATGTCTTTGGAAATAAAATTGAAAAGGAGTAAATAAAAAGACGATTTGTTATTACTGTAAACATCGGTTCATCCGGAAAAAATCAACCCCGAAATTACTTTTATTATTAAAATGTGATTCTTTTCCAATTGAATATAATAATATTGAATTCACGGGGTCGGATTGTTTTTTTTGGCTTGTACTGCATCAATAGTTTCTTATTTCAAGAATTTTATCATCAAGATACTTGATTTGATTTAATCTGTTTTCTTTTCTAATAGCTAAACTGCGTAGACTAATTGACGAGAACGCTCAATCCAAATTTGATTTGAAATCTATTAAAGCGTTATTCTGTGATTCTAAACAAAGGTACAAAACGTAAAAAAACACTACCATATGAATTAAAAATAGCTAACTTACAAAAATTGTTTTTAACGCAGCCCAAATTTAGATTAGAACAAATTAAAACCAATAACAGTTCTAAAACCATAAAAAGTTATCACTCAGATTTCAAAACCACTATATGACCTCAAGAAAAAGCTTTTAAAGTTGCAGCTGCGTATCCTAGTGAGACTATAACGGTAATTAATAAACAATTTATGTTCAAGTTATCGACGCAAGAAAAATGCGCGTTTTAAAGAGTCTGTAGAGAAAAAGGAAGTTAAGAAAACGCGACCTAGATTGAAGCAAGCAGACTAAGTGCGCAATATTTACAATTTGTTGATTTTGAACCAAATCAATACTCATAAATTGAATTAATGCGATATTTACCGTTTAACCCTGAATGATATCACCTTGAAAAATATTTACTGAAATTTCAATTTTCTTCTCTATTGCGGATGAATTTGTATTTTCTTAACTTTTCAGACCAAAGCACGCAATAATTTTCGACTTCGCGATCCACCGACGAGGTCGCGATCGGAGAAGAAACGAGCGCAAATTTTAACAAACAAATATTAGCATTGAAAACGTCCGATAAAAATAATACAAGTTTTAACTATGAGCAAAAACGAATTAAAAACAAATTTTTTTACAATATTGGGCAAACAATACAAAAATATGTTCAAAATGACATAAACCAATAACAGAACCAATTGAAAAAAGATCGGGTGGCAACAACTTTTTCTGTAACAAAAAATAGTTTACAGTCAGTAATGTCTTATAGCAGTCATAATATTACTATACTTGTTTATAAATTTATCAAAAGCATTGATTTACTCCGGAAAAATAAAATGCAGAAAAAAGAATCAACTTGCAATTTCCACGATCTGACAAATGGCAGTAACATTCTCAGGATAAAATTTGTTACGCTAATCGTTTTGTATATTAACTTTACTTTATTAAAAAAATCAGCAAACGACGGTTATAAGTTACAACAAGAAGTCTGAAATAACAAGATGTGATTGGTTGAGGAATGTAGTTCATTACTTTGTTGTTTCTTTCATGGTTTTCTTGAAATAACTAAGTAACACCAAAAACTTTATAATAAATTTCGGATGATACGCGATTTCATTTCTACAGATGACAAATCGTCATTATTACCGCATAAAAAAGTGCTAAGTTCTTTATTTTAGAGTAGAAGTCTATTCCGTCTATCTAAGCCTAGTTGTATATTTGAACAACCCGGTTCGATTCCGGTTTGTTAGCAATCAAGACATGTGAATAGAACTTTATAAAGCAGCCTCAAGTGCCACGATAACCGAACTGATTGGTACAATCATTTACCTTGAGTTTTAATGGCCCTGAAACAGCCCCAAAGAAAACGTAGAAGACTTTTCCTCTAACGACATTGTGCTAGGGCAACCAATTAGAATTCCTGGAAATTTTTTTGATAAAAGTTTTGACACTGATATTCCCGACAATCTTAATTCAATAGTAACAAAGTTGGGCCACTACGTTAATTTTTTACGTTTTATGCCATTGCGGAAAAATAAAAGAAAGTCGTATTTGGGAAAAAGCTCTATTCTTGCCGGAAACCACTCATGTTTAAAGTTAGAAATGACTGTCATCGCCATCTCTTGCAACCTACTTATTAAGTCCATTTAAGATTATCAGTGAAATCCGAAAAACGCAAAGCTCGACTTATGCCGCGGCACAGATAAAATTTCCATTGACAAATTTAAAAGTGTGCCACTTAGTTTTAAAAATTTAAGTTCCAGCATTGAGCCCGCAGATGATCATTTATTTTCTTGCATCTAGTTTACCAAAGGAGGAGACTTCCAATAACTCGTACCTGGGGCTCAGGCGATATTCTTAACAAAAGCGCTCTGCCCCCAATAGTCACGACAAAACGTCAAACAACACGAAGACCCTCAAGACTTCTGATAATTACGTCAATTTTTGAAGTTTTATGCTAAGCATGTACACAGCTAATGGCAACTTAGTAGGGTTGGATTTGTGGCATTATTTGTTGACTGGAATGCTGTAGCCAGGAATTCTAGTATTTCGGTCGGCTTAGGGTGTTTTGCGGTTCGAACGTTCTCTTAGTTGCCGCTTTCCTTCTTTTTAATCGCAATTGCTTTGTTACCTCGTCGTAATTACTTGTTTTGCTACTTTTAGTTTGTATATATTATTATGTTTAAAAAATAATGATGATTTAGAATTAATTTAAAACAAGCCGCTTAAAGATGAGAAGCACCAGACTCGACTTTCGCTCTTGTTAGGGCTCGTCAGTGATGCTTATCTCACAGCGAATCGAAAACGGGAATAACTTATAAGTTATAGCTGCTTTGATTCTATCCTTTGTCTGCGTTCTGTGGTCTAGTGGTATAGTAACCGGCGTGAAAGACATCAGATACTCGGTTCGATTTGCAGTGAAATAAGCATCACTGACAAGTTTGACAGTATGGCTTTTGCCGTAAACTCTTCTTGCATATTGTAAGGCGATAAACTTCCAGATTTTCCGTTGGTAAAAGGAAGTTGGGATTATTTTTGGTAACCTCTTTCATAGTATGTGTTTTTACGGATATCAAAATAGAGTTGTCAACAAACAATTTTCAGCAATCTTAAGAGTTACTTCCAGCTTTGTAGCGAAAGTAATGTACAGTATGAAAGGAATTTTGGTAACAGTCCGATGGCGCTGGCGCTGGCGCAATGGCGCTGACGTCATCAGTGCGCCTACGGTTCCGAACCCTAGGTTTCATGAAGCAGCAAACCTAAAAGGTCGAAACCCCCTTTTTAGTCGAAAATCGATTTAGTTAAAAAAATTATTTTGGTCTTTCCTGGTGTTATGCAGCTTTAAGATTGATAAGATTTATTGAAAACGGTTTTATAAAGTTTATAAAGACAGTAGTCTTGATTGTTGTTGTAGACCGTTAATTTTTACTTTCTAGTGTTTCTAAAAATGACAGTAGAAGACCATTAATTTTTATTTTCTAGGGTGTATATGTTTCAAATTAATTTAGTTTAAAAATTGTTTTAGTCTTGTCTGGTGTTGTAAGATCGATAAGTTTTATTGAAAATGACTTTATAAAGTTTATGCGGTAGATAGTTACGATGTATTTACTGAAGCGTGAACGTCGTTTCCTGTTCAAAAGCTGAATGGTATTTATTTGACCTTAAGTAACCGTCTTTAAGAAGAATCAATTTATTATGTGTTTTTCGTTAACTGATATTCAATATTTATGTACGTACAAAAAGAATTATCGGCAAGTTTAAAGCAAACAACCCTATGAAACAATTCAACGTTTGTTTAAAGATTTTAGAATACAACATTTGAAAAGAAAAACTGGACATAGTAAGAAAGCTATCTCTACAGGCTTCCTGTTGCAGAACTCTATTTTTTTTCACCAACGATTTCCCCGTGGGGATTTCCCTATGTGTTTTCAGGGTATTGGGAGAACATTGCAAAAATCTAGTGCAATTTATTACTAAAAATACCACAAACAAGTCAAAACACGCCCGATAGGTGTTGTTGTGCAACACTTTTTCGCAGGTATATAAACAGATGGTTCTGGTGAATTGGTTATTCTACTTTAAAGTCATTGAGGAGAGAAAGTTGTTCAAGATGTTCAAGTGTGATATTTGTGAGAATACTTTTACAAGAGAGCGTGATATGCGTCGTCATAAGAAAAACATTCATGAAAAGACAACTAGAGTTTGCTGTAACAAATTCCAAAAAAGCTTTACCAGATTTGATAGTTTGAGAGCACATTAGAAAGTATGCTGCAAGTGTCGTCGTTGCAAAAAACAATTTGAGACTTTGAACTTGTTGAACAAACATAATTATTTCACCAACGTTTCCAAGGAAGCACCCCCAATGAAAAAATGCAACTCTGTTGCAGTCAACAACGGTAAGTTTATATTTGATAATCAATCATTTTGTTTGTAACCTAAAGATTGTTGTTTCTCATAGATAGTGGAGAAGCAACCCCAACCAAAAAGGCAAAAATCGTTTTTTCTAAGAATACCAATAGTAAGTTTTTATGAAAAGTGAGTTAATTTTTAAATAATTTTTGTTTTTGTTGTAGAACCTCAGAATTCTAGTAAAAGTTTATTTGAAGTTGGAGAGCTAAATCCAAACGGTAAGTTTTGATAAAAAATTTTCGTTTTAAAACTAATGATGTTTTTTGTTAGATCGGTCACAAACTGATACCTCGCCGGAAAATTTATCAAAAATCCCGGCTGAAAATTCGGTCGAGGATGCAAACAGTAAGTCTTTTTTCACAGTTCGATTTTGAGATACTATAAATTTTACTTTTTGCAGAAATCATAGAGGAGCCCCCAAGAAAAAAAACCAAACCTGTTGCAATTACCGATGGTACGTTTTTGTATAAAAGAGTTTGATTTGAAATTGACGTTGGTTTTTCTTAGAAGCGGAAGTCCTCCCAGAACCAGATGAAGAGATCAACACTCTCATGAGAAAACACCGGACCAGCATCCGGACTTTCTCCAAAAAAGGGAAAGTACAGTCAATTTTTAATTTTTTATACAATCAAGATTTGAAACTACTAATTCCGAAAATTGTTCATCGTATTTTACAACTACAAAGAAACCGTTTTAAATTAAATTATAGGTTTGCTTATGTTTTAAGAAACATGGAAAACCTAGAATTGCGTTATTACCATGTGTCTTTTAACAATAGTGTGATGATGTCTATTGCTGGTTTCAGTAATCGTCAGAAACTTATTCAATTTTTAAATGCGCTGGCGGAAGAATCATTTTTTGATAAAATTTATCGTCCCGACAGCAAATGGAAAGTAGTAGACATCACTAATATTACGTTTTATGTAAACCATGTAAAGATGCCCCTCTTGGCGCCCCAGTTGATTTGCCAGATTACATAAAAAACAACCATGGTTTACGAAATGTAAGTTCTAGTAACAACTTGTGTTTTTTTCGTTGTTTGGCAGTGCACCTAGGTGCAGACCTTTATAGGTGCGAACAATCCGCCAAAAATTTATTTCGTGCCTACTGTGACCGCTTCGGTGTTGTGCCTGGAGATTTTGCAGGCGTTCAACTTTTTGACTTTCTGCACTTAGAAGATTTTTTTGAACTCAACCTCATTGTGTATGAACTTGACGGTAAGGTTGCCAAACTGTTCCAACGTAGCCGAGAGTTCTGCCAGGAGACCATACGGTTGAACGTTTTTGGAAATCACCTAAGTGTGATAGTAGATTTTGAGCGCTATTGTGGTGTGTACCAATGCATTCACTGTGATAAGTTGTGGTATAATGCCAAACATTATAATCAACACACCAAAAGTTGTACCACCACGGTGCGTGAGGTTTTTCCTTGGGGCATTCACAAAAATCCTGCCATTATTTTTGAAAAATTTGAGGAAATAGGGATTGTTGTTCCCAACTGCGACCGTCATTTTCTCTTTTTTGCTTGCTACGATTTTGAAGCCTATTTTTCAAAAACTAAAATTTTTAATAATTCGATGTTGACACTAGACGCTTCTCACCTTCCTTTGAGCGTTGCAGTCGCAAGCAACGTCCCTGGTTATGAGTCAGGTGTTTGCTTCGAGACTGAAGGAAGTGAAGAGCATTTGGTTGAAAAATTAGTTAATTATTTGGAAACCCTCTCCGATATTTCTTATCAACTGCTTGTACAAAAATTCAATTACGAGTTCGAGCAATTGGAGAGTAACGAAAACGTGAGGAAAGAAAAAATTTTAAATGAATTTTATTTGTATTGCAAAGAATTGTTTGTGCTTGGTTTCAATTCGGCTTCCTACGATTTAAATCTTATCAAACCCACATTAATTCAAATTCTTTTGAAAAATATTCAATTTGTAATTAAAAGAACGAATAGTTATCTTTGTTTGAAAACATTCAAATTACGATTTTTAGATATTAAAAACTTTTTGGCTCCTGGTTTTAGTTACCACAAATTTTTGATTGCTTATGGTGCGGAACAGAGAAAGTTTTATTTTCCTTACGAATTCGTTACCGATCTTGACAAATTGGAAAGCGGATTGCCCGAACACGATGATTTTTATTCTTCTCTTTCCAAATCCAATATCACCCAAGAGGAATACAATCTTGTGGTGAAAACTTGGACAGAGAAAGGTTGGAGCTCCCTACATGAGATGCTCATTTACTACAATTTACTGGATTGTGTCCCATTTGTACAAGCAGTTGAAAACCTACTCCAATCTTATCTTAAACAAGATTTGGATATTTTTAAAACGTTTTTTTCTGTTAGCGGAGTGGCCAAGCAGCAAATGATGGTTAGGGCAAGTTTTTGTCAATAAAATCAATTAGTTATTACAGCCTTAAAATGCCTCAAAACGTGCAAAAATAAAAAAATTCTTGTTAAAAGGCTATACGGAAAAAGTTATAAGGTCAATAAAAAGTCAATTTTTTAGTGTATACGATTTCATTCTTGTAGTGCAATGGTCACCAAACTACAGCTTGCTAAGATTTTTATCCGGCCCGCGGAGCTCTTTTTAAAAAACATATACACTCACTTTGAGGCACAGTTGGATAGAATTATGTCGGGAATACCCCAGTATCAGTTTTTTTATCTTTTCATTTTTTTAGAGAACACACCTAAATTTTGGGAGAAAAATACGAAATTAGAGATCGAATCGAAGCGAAGACCTTTTTTTTAAAGATCACTACAATTTTGAGAGAAAAATAGCGAAATTAGAGATCGAATCGAAATAAAAACCTTTTCTTTTTTTTTAGAGATCAATTTGAATCCGGGACAAAATTTGTTCCTGAATACCATAATATTAGCACTAAGAATTAGAATTTCGCACAGAATTTTTTTCTATCCGTAAGATATTGTATGTATTACTCACTGGTTATTTTTAAAAGTAAAACTCTATGGGTCAATAAAAAGTCAATTTCTATAATTTGTGTTTGGTCGCAAGTCGTAGCAAGCTTTTTAAATTTTATAGGTCGATAAAAATTTGCCCTACTGATAATACTTGTCTTCTGCTCTCTCACTCAAACCCCACAATTCTTTAAGAAAAACAATCAAGAAGTGTCTCTTCTGTGTAATTGGTGTAATTCAAATAAATTAACTATAAATTCGCAAAAATATGATGTTATAATCATTTGACCTTAGAATTAATTCAAATGTGATAAATTTCTCTGTAATGCTTAACAACTTACCAATTACTTTAAAAAACCCACGTTATATACTTAGAAGTATTTATTTACTCAAAAGTAAAATTTCAATTTCATTTAAATGTTGTAGCCAAGCTTTCCAGAGCCGTTTTTTTTTAATATAAATTAAAGCATGTTCTACCCCAAAAACTTTTCTCAAAGTAATCGTTCACTTGTTCATTCTCATTTACTTTTTGGACTAGTGGCGTGAGGTTCCACGTTTCCCATCTACTTACATAAACTTGCTTCTATTCAAAATAAAGCGGTGAAACTGATAGGCGGAGGGCATTTTTCAGAGGGTACAACTCAATTCTATTCAAAACTGAAAATACTAAAACTTCTTGATTTGTATAAATTTGAAACTGCTAAACTAGTCCATGACTAAATGAATAGTAACTTTCCTTCTTTCTTCTACAATTATTTTAACAAATCTTGTGTTGTATCCAACGTTCAACAAGAATTTCAGTAAACCTGTATAATTTGTACAAACCATTATATCTTTTTAACAGAATGCTAATAAGTATAATGTATCAAGGCGTTAAGATACGAAATTCCATTTCAAAAATAATTGAAAGACATCCAAAAACTTCTTTTAAGATTAAATTAAAATCCTTTTTGTTACAATCTTATAATTCAATAACTTTCTTATCCTCCCCATAATTCTAATTCTGGTGTAAATTCTGGATGTTGTCGCATTTGTCTTCTTTATTTTGATTTTAAGTTTGAAGGGTGGCTGCTTGACTTGAAGACCGCAGAGGTCCATTTACAACTTCCTTGTTGTCAAACAACATTTAATTGCTATTATGTTTCTATTTTGTTTATTATTTACTTTGTACTTGTTTTTTTTGTTTGTTTGTTTTTTTATTTTTTTTTAGTTTTTTATTTTATATTTGGTAATGTTGTTTAATGGCATAATAGACTGATGGCGATGTCTTACGAAAAACTGAATAAAAAACCTTAAATTATTTTTCTAGTTGCCTGCTCAAAACTAAAAAAATGTTGTAAATGTGCATTGAATTAGCTGGAACATTAGGACTTATAGTGAGAGGTCCTGCTTTATTAAAAAACTTAACGAGACAAGGCTATCACTTCCGGGATTGTGTTAGGAGATAGAATACGTAAATATTCATTTTAATTTATTAATTTTTATCAAATAAATTTGTCAATCGACGCTTGTAGCTATTTTTGGCTAATTCTAAAGATAATTTATGTTAAAACAAAGTTTAACCATTTTTTATGACGTAATTATGACGTCATATTGCATGAAAACAATAACATGAACACATATCAATTTTGTGAAGTCATGTTTTAATCATTGTAGCCGTTTTTAGTTAGCCAGTAACAACTGTTTAGTATTAACAAACTTCTTTTAAATCTTTGCCTCCAGTTTTAATTCAACCAGCAAGCGGATATGGTTGGTAGCACAGTACGCTATGACTGTGCCTAATGTTTAGAGATATCTTACACCACTGCTTTTGACATTGCTATCAACGTAATTAAATATTCTGTAAATATTTCTGATTAACGAGAACATATTGGTTATGAAATTGCGTACACTATGGTAGATGCCAAAAATCATTTTTGTTCCAATGTCTTAGGAAATAATATTGAATAGGAATAAATAAAAAGACGATTTGTTATTACAGTAAACCTCGGTAAATCCGGATAAAATCAACTCCGAAATTCCTTTCACTGTTAAAATGCGAGTTTCTATTCAATATAATATCATCGAATTCAGCGCTCACCGATTGGCTTCTTTAGATTAATTATTCTGCATCAATACTCGTAGTTTCTTTTTAAAAATTTTTATCAATGAGTTGCATTTATGTTGAATTAATGTGATTTTTATTGATTAACCGGAAATGATGTCAGACTTGAAAGAAACATTGGAATCTCAATCTTCGTCTATTGCGGATAAATATGTAACCAATCTCAATCTTTGTCTATTGCGGATGAATTTGTATTTTTTAAACTTTTCATACCAAAGCACGCAATAATTTCCGACTTTGCAATCCACCAAAAAGGTCTCGATCAGAGAAGAAACGAGCGCAAAATGTAACAAACGAATAATTGCATCGAAAACGTCCGATAAAAATAATACAAGTTTTAGGTATGAGTGAAACGAATTGAAAGCTGAAATCTTTTCACAAAATTGAGCAAACAATATATAAACTATAATATAACTAATTAAAAAAGATCAGGTGGCAACAAAATTTTTTTTTCAAGAAAAAATAATTCATAGTCAAGAATGTCTTATAGCAGTCACAATATTATTATACTGGTTTACAAATTTTACTGAAAGTATTGATTTACTCAGGTAAAATAAAATCCCGAAAAAAAAACAACTTGCAATTTTTGTAATCAGACAAACGACAATTACATTTTCTGGATTAAGATTTTTTATTCAAATCATTCTGTACATTACTTTTCTGTATTAAAAAATCAGCAAATAAGATATTCAATTCTGATCAGAGAATTACTGTTATAAGTTACAACAAGAAGTCTAAAATAACGAGCTGTGATTGGCTGAGGAAAGTAGTTTGATACTTTGCTGTCTTCGTCATGGTTTCCTTTAAATATCTAAAAAATAGTAAGGTCTTTATAATAGATTTCTGATGATACGTGACTACATTTCTGCAGATAGCAAAGTTAGAGTTCTTATTATTACTGCATAAAAAAAAGTGTTAAGTTCTTTATTTTGCAGTAGAAGCCTGCTATGTTCGCCTAAGCTTAGTTGGCCAATTACGTAAACAGACCAAAGCAGTACACCCGGTTCGATTCCAACTGGAGTCAAACTAATGACTTTAAAGTTGTTTGATAAAAGATTTTTTTTTTTCTGGTGTTCAGCATTACAAGAAAAGTGCAATAAGACATCTGAAAACTTCCCGGTTTATCGAGTGGTACCTAGTAGTGACCACAGCATTTTTATGTGTTGTGCTCGCGCCATTAAAATAAATGTGCTTCTGTTGAAAATTTCTGTTTTACAAAAATTGCTTTTGGGATTTTACCAATTTTTTGAAGTTAAAGTAAAACAATTAAACAAATAAAAACTTCACACGTTTACTAAAAATTTTAATAACAAATTTCAGTTTTTTTAACATTATGTTTTCCCTATCAACTTTCAAGCAAATTTGTACTTGCTCTATGAAGTTAGGATAATAAGTGAAAACAACAAAATTTTTAAACTTCTTAAATTAAAATATCAGACAAATAAAACTAAAGAAAATACAAGCAAGTTGGCACCTCAGTATGCAATTACACGATACTTTTAAAAGCGTCACACCGTCATAGAAAATTTGATTGATGTAATTTTCTTCAAGACGCTAAAACATGTGGTCGTTCGAACAATTTTACATCTGTCACACTTTCCAAAATTAACCGTTTCAATTTAACCAGATGAAATTATTTGCGATAAGCATGAACGCTGACTTCACTCGAAAATGTAATTCCCGGGGTGTGCCTCACGTACACAAGATGGCCATAGTGCACACAAACCTTTTATTTAATACTAATCACAAACACAAACACTTTTTTAGTTTTTGTTTATAGGTATGACTAAAATTTAGAACTACTTGTCAAAACCACCAAGCAGAGGAGAGCTGTAAAGCGTCTTTCCCAAGGACACAACAGAATGGCGCGAGTAGATTTTGAACCGATATCATTTTGATTACAATCATGGCACTCTTAATCATTCAACTGCTTTAATTCACACAGATGAAAGTATTTGTGATAAGTATGAATCTCAATGTTCACTCGACAATTAGTATTTTAAGACTTGAAAACCCTACGTGGTTCCTTACCAGCACCTGATGGTTGTGGCATAAGTTAAGCAAGAATTTTTATTTAAAACTAATTTTAAACACTTGGTGCGGAACCTGTCTCTTCAAATCAAAACTTAAAACTTAATGCAACAGTTTAAAATAAACAAAAAGATTAGTTTTGAAAGCCGCAGAGAGATAGTTGAATAACGTCACAAAAGTAGCAAGTTATGAAATGTTTTGAGGATCTCACTATATCTTGTCCGTTTCTTTGGATTGCCACTAAATTTGTTGGTGAATCTCCGTACAATATTTTGTAGCTGCTGATCCATTGCTGTAAATTTCTTGGGTCACCTTGAGTCACCACACCAACAATTTGAATCTTCCGTCCGAAATCGACTTGTATCCAAGATCCATTGTCTTGATCTTAAACATTGAAAAAATCAGAATTACGAACAGAAAGCAAATGTCACGACTCTTGACTAAAATGCGAGCAATTGTAAGTTTAATTTTTATTTCACCAACATATTTGCTACATAATTTTATGTAATAAAAAGGATTCAAACTTGGAGAAATTACCTTAAGTAAATAAAATTTTTTGTTGCAAATAGAATATTTTTTTAATAAAAAAAATAAAAAAAATTCCAAAACGCCAGAATGAATCAACAGTGTAGTAAATTGAATCTAAGTACATTCAATACAATATATTTGTAAAAATGCCTTTTTTAAATGCGTTTTGTAAAAATGCTGTCTATTTCCGCGCAAAAAATATCCAAAACCAAAACTTTTATTTTGGAAACGCCCCGCCTTACCTTAAAACAGACCAATTAATGTAGCATTGTTACTGCAATAGATGAAGAATATTTTAGAGTAGGAATTTTATCCTGTTTCGTACTAACTTTATTGTCACTCTTGAAGCAAAATTTACAGCCCACAAATTGATTGTTGGTAGATTTCAGTGTTTAATTTCTGCTGATTAAACCATTGGACCAACTCCCCAACAAATTAACAAAAAGAATGTGCTTTGCTCAGCGGTTGAAAAGCTAACTCTGAAATTACTAAAAGCTATTTTTATGTAAAGGGGTGTCGCTTCTTGTTTGCTGGATCCTCCCTGGTTGCAGAATGTGAATTATAACTAGGGTTGTGGAGTCAATAAATTTTCTTTCGTTTTTCATATATAGAGAAAAATGTTTTCCGACTCCGACTTCATCCCTAAACGTAGGACTTTAGCAACCCCGATTTCACAACCATGAAGGCATAATTCTCGAAGGCTTTTTTTTCTTTGTATGGAGTAGATGTTTCTCTTTGCGGAAGATACTTCAGGAATTAGGGCAGCTATTGATCAGCCAGACCACTGTCTCCCCATGAATTTTTTCCTGACCAATTCTCCTGCTTGGATGATGGAAAATTGGGCAAGATGTTTGCTCCTCCGCGACACATTGCCAGGCTGCTATTGAAACCATACCCCCTCTGTGCACTGTAGAACGGAATAAACCAACGCCAGTGCGGAAGCAATAAAACCTGACCCAGGATGGTCTGGTTAGATGCATTCCCAGTAGTTTGGGGTTAACGTCGGGGATGAAAGTATACAGATGGGAGGTGTTACTTTGCCATTCCGTATTCCATTTGGTTTCCACCCAACATGCCACTCTGGTGTTTGACGTAGAAAAGTCCTTTAAAAGTTCCAAAGCAACAAGCACAAATGGATATTTCGATTTAAGCTATTCATGTCCTCTATAAGGAGGGGACAAGAGCCTTTCGTTAAGTGTGTTTGGGCCCTTGTGCTCGGCGAGCTAGAAATAGCATGGCTTGTTTGCGGCAAAGCTCATTTGAAGGGATATCTGTTAATGTAAATAAGTTTTCTTTTAGTGTAGGGTGCAGGCATCCAATCACAATGAGCAAAGCGTCATTGGTAGGCTTGTTAATGAGCCGAGTGTGGGCACTGCAACACCAGACAGCCGAGCAGTACTGTGCAGCAGAGTGCACCAGGGCCAGAGTGGCTGTGCGCAATGTTGTGGCGCCAGCACCCCAGGTTAATCTCGCCAATTGCCTCAAAGCCCAACGCGTGTTTTTAATTTTTTGCGAAGTGACTCAAGATGTTGGCAAAACGAAAGCGCTCTATCCAATTTTATGCCGAGGCACATATGCTCGGCAGAGTAAGGTAGGGCTTTTCCTTCGACAGTGATAAAAAGCTTGCGTCCTGCCTCTTTTTTACTAAGGTGGAAATCAGCCAACACCATTTTGGCTCTACTGAGCTTCAATTTTCATTTCTGGAGGTACGAGGATATAGTTGTCATGTCCTGACTTAAAGTTTCCTCTAATGTCTTTTAGTTAGGTGTTAAGCGCCTAATTGCCAAGTCATCAACTTAGGCTAATTTTCTGGCAATTGTTACTGGCAGATCATAAATGTAAATATCAAATAAGAAGGGAGTTAGAATTGATTCTTGTGGGACGCCATTCTTGCACTATTCTACTATTCTACCAAACGCATTAACCTGCTTTGTGATCCTGTACCAGTCGTGAGGGTAAAACTGCAATTTCGCACAAGTTCCATGATCAGCAATACCATGTGCCTGTCCGGCTGAAAACGCAAAAGCTTGCAGGTAAGACTTCGATGCCATGCGGTATCGTAAGATTTTGTGAGGTTGATAAAAACAGCATCAGCCTTCTTTTTAGCCGAGTAGTTATTCTCTAGGACAGTGACTTGATCTACGGTCAATCTTCCGCGTCGAAACCAGCCTGCTCTCTTGGTAGCAGTGGGTATATAATTGATTTGACGCGAGTGTAGATAAGTCGCTCCAAGATCTTAAAAGGGGTACACAGCAAGGAGATTGGTCTGTAACTCCTTGGGTCCCCTAGTGGTTTCATCGGCTTTGGGATTACAATTATTGTTGCTCGTCTCCAGATTTCTGGAAGCTTGAAATGGCGCATGAAGGAAGATAGGAATTTATTCAACCAGGACTTTAGGGCAGCACCAGTAAGGAGTATTAGCTCAGGGTAAATAAAGTCCGGTCCCGGAGCTTTTCCTGGCTTTAATTGCTGGAGGGCACCGATGAATTCCTCTGAAATAAAATCTCCAAAAATACTACTACTACTACTACTACATTGTTTGAAGAGGTATCTACTCCAAATCAGACACAAACAGGACTGGGGCCGAGGGTTTATCCTTTTACTATCCCAGACTGCTGCACTGCCTCGATCAGATGCTGGCTGTGGTGCTTTTTTAGCCAGAATTGGGTTTTGTCATCCAAAACCGTCAGACCTCATGTTCCATGTGGTGCCCGATATATAGGGCACGCTGTTAGTACATGGTCTGCGTTTTTTCAAAACCGCCACACTCGCAATTCGGTGAAGGAGCGAGACCCCATTTATGCATGGACGAATGGAATCGTCCAACACCAGTCCACAGGCGGTTGAGCTTAACCCAAGTTGCTTGGGATAACCCCATCCCAACAGGCCTGGCACCGGTCCCAGGAACAAAAGCACGAAGCCTGGAAGCATTTTCGCAGTATTCCATTTTCCATTTATGATTTTTCTGTTCAGAAGCGTGGATGCCAAGTCCGGCAAGGTTGTCCAAAAGATTCCGCGCAGCTGGCCCAAATAATCGTCTGGATCTTAGTCTCGCTTGGTGAGTATCTGAGGACCCACTTAAAAGACCATGCAAGATATGATTGGGGTCCAGAGATCCACGGTGATTCAAGGAGAGTGTTGCTCCCATTCGGCGAAGCTCAGCTGGCTGGATGCCTGAGAGTATAGTTAGGTAGTCTGTGGGAGTGGGACGCAGGCATCCAGTAACTCTGCGCATGGCGTCGATCAAGACACTGTCAATGAGGTGAGTGTGACCATTGCGACACCAGACTGGTGCGCAGCGCTCACACTCTATTTACCTAAATCTATTTACCCTGAGCTGATTGTCCTTGCTAGTGCTTTTTTAAAGCCTGGTCGAATAATTTCCTATCTTTTCCAGAATCGGAGTTTCACCCTTACCACCGGTGACAGCAAGCAAAGCAGTCTACGCCGTTTTTAAGACGGCGTTTTTAAGACGTCTTAAAAACGGCGTTCCTCAGGGATTGGTTTTGGCTCCTCTCCTATTTAACATCTATACGTACGATCTTCCTTCCATGATTTCCAGAAAGTTTGTTTATGCTGATGATCTAGCATTGCTGCACTCTTCTGGAAACTGGAAGGACCTGGAGGGGACTTTAAGCCAAGACATGACTACACTTTTAGCGTATCTCCATACTTAGAGGTTGAAGGTCCGCCACACTAAGACGGTGACGGCAGCCTTTCACTTAAATAACCGAGAGGCCAAATGTGAGCTAAAAGTATACAACAACGATAGACTTTTACAGTTCTGTCCAACTCCCACTTACCTTGGGGTAAAACTGGACAAATCGCTCACGTTTCGTCACCATCTAGTGGCATTGCGCAAAAAAAACTATCCTCGCGCGTCACACTGCTGAGGCAACTGGTGGGGTCGGGACGGGGTGCTGGCGCTAAAACACTAAAACATCTCCAAAGATGCTGTTGCCAGTAGGTTTTCGAATCCTCCAGAGGTCAGATACTTTCTTGGCCACGATTCGAGCTGTCTCGCAATCCTTTGTCTGAAACACTCAATTTCTGAATAGCTGTGAAGCAATTGCATTTGTGAAATGGGGCAAGTACGGGGGTGTTTCTAGACCTCCCGTTAAGTTGTTTATGCTATTCCTTGCCAGCCGACTGGTATGTGAAGTCTATGGTATTGACCACTCTGACCAACGTTCTCTTTATTTTTCATCATTTGAGCATGCAAGATGATGAAGCCTTGCTTGATCCTTCACCCGAGGGTGTCTTGAGAAAATCCTGGTAGAGACTCTCGCACTCTGCATGATCTGTAGTTGTTTCTGCGGCGACGTGGGATAAATCTCTTTGATGCTAAAAAAATGGAGTAGCAAAAATCCTGATATGCCTCATTCACAAATCTGGAGTCTGGATATGGTAAATCCTTAGCCAGCTTATTAGTGATAAAATTATACAATTTCCAGTGAGCCTTGCGTAAATTCCCTTGCTTGTGTGGTGCAGTTGGAACAGTAGTTACAAGTTTAGCTGGCGTGATCAGCGAAGTTTGGTGTTGTAACCTAAGGAATTTCTGAAGAATACGTTTATGTAGAGACCAACTCTCATAACCAACACTTGTAAAAGCCAAGTCAGGGTTAGTACCAGTGTTCCAGCAACCAGAAAAGAAGCTAGGGGCATCTTTAGAATTGGGAAAAAGTCTTTTGTCGAGGGTGTACACCGCGTAAAAGCGCCTTGATTGTCGTCGTCGTCGTCGCCGTGATTGTGATCGAGTTAATCTCTGTTCAAAACTTACTTGAGCCATTCTGTTGTATTCTTAGGAAAGACACTTTTATGGCACTTCTCCTGCTTGACGGTCTTGGCAATCAGTTCTAAATTTTAGTCATATCTCTATAAATTAAAAAACAAAATAAAATAGTTCTATCGGACTGCAATATCTTGGCCTTTCCGGGAGTAGGTGGCGGTAATTACTTAATTCCTTGCCTATGTACAGCACCTCCGTCGCATTCCTGCGAGTCAAGAGGATAAATATAAAATAGATATTGTAAAAATGTAAAGTAATTTAGCTTTAATCGAAGTCTCCAAATGCAATAAGGAATCCGATTCCCAACTTCACCGAATCTAAAAAACCGATTCCTATTTGCAACTCCGACTTTATTAAATCTAATAAAAGTATTGCGGGGACTTCGACTTCACAACTCTGCTTACTACTTTATTGCTGAGTCAGAGTTGCCATAACCGTATATTTTATAAAGGAATTGGCTCCGTCATTACATGTGCTGAAGTTGGAGTCGTATTATTAGATCTCGTGGAATCAGGATTGGAAAATTGGCGGAGTTGAAAAGTAATTTGTCGAACTCCACATCTATGGTTTAAACCAGGGATGTCCAACCTGCGGGCCACTACTTACTTAAACGTTTTTAGTTATATTTTCATAACCGTATCGAATTCGATGTCACTGCTGTCAC
This sequence comes from Diplosoma virens, assembly GCA_963680785.1. Taxonomy (NCBI): domain Eukaryota; kingdom Metazoa; phylum Chordata; class Ascidiacea; order Aplousobranchia; family Didemnidae; genus Diplosoma; species Diplosoma virens. Next base: position 1,021,376 of record OY796881.1, on the reverse strand, counting down.
AGTAACGTATAGGGAAACAAAGTGAATATGTGAGTTGATTGCTGCGTCGAGTGACGTCCAATAAACTGATTTATGAAAATTTTTATTGGCAGAGTTTATTGTAAAGACGCTTTCCCCAAACATTATTTTTAGTATTTACATTCTTTTGCGATTAAATTAGTATTGAATATGTTATTTCCAAACATTTTTTACAATATCAATTGATAGCTGTTAATGACTACTGGTCGTCGTCGTTGTCATTTGAAGGGCATCCACTCCAGGCCAGACACAAACGGGACTGGGGCCGAGGGTTTATCCTTTTACTACCCCAGACTGCTGCACTGCCTCGATCAGATGCTGGTAGTGGTGCTATTCAGCCAGAATCGGGTTTTGTCATTCAAAACCGTCAGACCTCATGTTCCATGTGGTGCCCGATGTATAGGGCACGCTGTTAGTACATGGTCTGCGTTTGTTCAAAAGCGCCACACTGGCAATTCGGTGAAGGAGCGAGACCCCATTTATGCATGGACGAATGGAATTGTCCAACACCAGTCCACAGGCGGTTGAGCTTAACCCAAGTTGCTTGGGATAAGCCCATCCCAACAGGCCTGGCACCGGTCCCGGGAACAAAAGCACGGAGCCTGGAAGCATTTTCACAGTACTCCGTTTTCTATTTATGATTTGTTCACACTACTGGTAGAAAAGATAGTAACTTTGAACCAATGCGGAGTGGTTTGGAATAAGGTTACTGTAGTAACAGCAATGCTGCTTGTGGTAAAAAAGAAAATCCCGTAGATTTATTGGGAGGGTGCAAAAAGGATCAGACATTTTTAGAGATTCTAGGTTCAATCTAGGAATTTAACATATTGTCGGACCTAGAACTGCACTGTAAGCCAAAAAAATGTCTCTCCTACTCCGCGAAGCTCAGTTGGCTGTATGCTTAAAAGTATTGGTAGGTTGTCAATTGGAGTGGGACGCAGGCATTCAGTGACAATGAGCAAAGCGTCATACAGGACACCATCTATAACGCGAGTGTTAATGCTGCGACACCAAACTGCTATTCAGTACTTGTGCTGACAAATAGTTCAGAGATAGATTGGGCGGCTGTTCATAGTGTTTTAGCAGCAGCACCTCATTCTGATCCGGCAAGTTGTTTCAGCAGTGTGATGCGCTGATATAGTTTTTTGCTCAATGCCACAAAATGGTGACGAAGTGTGAGCGATCTGTCTACAAAATAAGTGTGTTAAACAAAATGGTAAAAGTTTAATGCTGTTGTAAACATTTAGCTCTGGTTTGGCCTTTTTCTTTGTTTAAATAAAATGCTTCTGTCACCGTCTTAGTGTGACCAAGTCCCTCAAATACCTTCAAGTTTGCAAAGGAGTGCAACAATACCAGATTGTCTGCGTAGGTAAACTTTCAGGAAATTGTGGAGGGCAGATGTAGACATAAATATAAAGAAGTTAGAAAAGAGAAGATCTCTGACCGATCCTTTAGGAATGCCGTTTTCAGACGACGATCCCTGCTTTGCTTGGGGTCACCTGTAGTAAGGTTAAAATTTCGGGTTTGAACAAGCTCCATGATCATTCTAACTATGTGCTTATCTGGAAGAAGTTTCAAGCAGCTTGTACGTAAGGCCAGGATGCCATACAGAATCATATGTCATTGTCAGATTGACAAATCGACAAAACAAATACTTGATGTTTTCTGTTAATAGAATGACTTGATCCACAGTTAATTTTGTGCGTCGAAATTCAGCCTGCTGTCAAGGGAGCAATGAATCTATACTTGGTTCGACGCGGGTGTAGATAAGCTTTTCGAGGATGTTGTAGGAGATACAGAGCAGAAATATTGGTCGATAACTCTTTGGGTCCTCTACTGGCTTCATCAGCTTTGGGATTGCAACAAGCGCTTTTCTCCAAATCTTGAAAATTTTGAGTCAGTATACGCAGGAAACAAAGAAGCCACGTAACCAGGACTTCAAACTTCAAAGCAGCTCCAGTATGGACATTTTTAACACTAATTTCGTAATAATTTTAATAGTTTCACATTCAACTTAGATTCCTAATTAGTTAATTATTTTTAAATTTATATTTTATTATTTGTCATTTGGTCATGGTATTTAATATTATAAAGATGAAATTTCACAGACGTTTAATTTCGTGGCCCATTGAATGTACTCAAATTTATAATTTGGCACATTATAAAAAAAGGTTGGACATTCCTGGTTTAAACAGTTAGTACAAAAAATATATAAAATCCTTTCCATATCGAAAATCTTCACCATAAATCACAAAAAAGTTACCCAAGTTAAACATTAACCCTCACTTAATAAGCTGTCATTACCAAGTTTTGCTTTACCAGTGCTAAACATGCCAGTTAAACAATAAAGTTTTTCCAGTGTCGAGTGGAGTGATTACATCGCTTTAACAAACAAATTCGAAAAGATTTTGTTGCTGCTGAACTCACCTGATGTAAAAGCGATTTACCAGGACTTTTTAACGCCATCAGAAATCAGCCCAAAAGACTTTTTCACGTGGTCACTAAAACAACTGTAAGCCGTATTAGTATGCAGAGTGTGAAATTCTCTATAGAACTTTACTGCAGTGCTTCAAAATGAAACACGACTCGATTTTGGGTGCTATGGCTTTAATGACCAGACCTAATGGAAAACTGAGAAATCAATGGTTTTAATCAGAGCATAGTTCGAAAGTGGTTTCACACTCTCGTTGAAAAGCATGGAAAACATAATCTTATTGGTTAATCACATCACTTTACTCGTCAGGACAACACTCCCCTTGTCGTTTAGAAACAGGGTATATGAGGCTGTTGACTGCAAGTCAACTTTTCTATAAGATGTTTAACTTTTAGAAAGTATTAACACCAAAATTAGTAACCATCTCGAAGAATTCATATTTTGTCACAAATTTGTGTCATTGCGCAAAAAATATTTTTTCACGTCACGCTGCTGTCCTGTATTCGGTCTACTCGACAGCTGAGTACTTTGCATTGTATTTGCTTGCCTTATAAATAGTGTCTTGAATGACGCCTTAAACATTTGGTGCCTGCGTACCACTCTAACAGACCAGTTATTGATTCTTTCAGGCATTAACCCAACTGAACTTTGCGAACTAAAAGTGAAATTCTTCTTGTCTAATAGTGAAACTTTGAATCCTAACCATCTACTGCAAGTAATTTACCCAACTTGCTTTCGGAAGTGCCACAATTTTGCTGTCTGATTGAAATCTTTTATTATTTTTTAAAAGATTTGTGGACTTTTACGAGGTACCTTACTGCACTGACAGAAGCGGCATTGCGCATCACGCACGCCGATTACCAGACGCTAGAAATATATCGAGTTGTAGACAAACAGCACTAAAAATGCCATCTCTGTCATTGCGCATCACGCACGACAAATCCGAGCTCACTGCCCGAACCATGGTTTTGAGTTTTATATTCTCATCAGGGACAGTCTGCTTAACCAGATTTTGTCGCAGAGCTGGTTATATATAAAGAAAAAAATGTACAATTTGTCAACTTATACCAGATGCATTGCTACACTGATAGAAGCGGTAAAATCTCGGTAAGAAGACTGTTCCTCATGAGAGTTTAAAACTGGAAACCATGATCGGACAGTGAGTTCCGGTTCGCCATGCGTGATGCACAATACCACAGATGGTACTCTTTAGTGTCCATCTGTCCCATAATTCAATGTACACTTTTTTAATTTTCATTTTGCAATATGACTGAAATTTAAATCAAAAAACAGTGCTGTAAAGTATCTTGCCACAAGAACACAGCAGAATCCAATGAGTAGGCTTTCAACCACAATCTTGTTAACTGTTTAATGCGCTCAACCTATTATAATGTCATAGAATAGTATTAGCGACAATTAAAAGCATCGGATATAGCCACTTTTGAAGATATCAAATTTTGTTATTAAGGAAATTAAATGCAAGATGTTTAAATGTTGATAAAAACAAGTGCATAACTTCTCGAGCACCATATACGGTGTCCAGGCGTTTTGATTCCTACAAATAAAGATTAGGGTTGCGGAGTTGGAGTCGCATGGAGTCGGAGGTTTTAAGAAGGAGTCGGATTCGGAAGTTTTAAGGAGTCGGAGTCGGACTCTTAAGAGTACAAAGAGTCGGAGTCGGGATATTTTATCCGACTTTTACTCCTGATGTCCAATTTCTTTTTAGAGAACACTATTTTTAGGGACGAAAATCAAGAAATTCGAGACAGATTCCAATTATGTTAAAAGTCTTTTAAAAGAAATCTATTACCCTTTTTCCAGTAAAGTCACATTGAAAATTTTATTCAATTGATCAAATTGCGATGCATAAATTTATTAATAAAATCCGACAAATTTCAATTTAATATAGAAAATAAAGGTTTAAAATTAAAACCAACTGTATCATTACGAAACATTGATTTCGACCTATAAAGATCATCATCAGTTCTTATTCAAATAGAATCATTTTTAATAAAAATTTGTTCTATATGAATACCTCTGCTGTATGAATACCTCTGCTGTGGCCGAGATGGTAGGTGTGGCCCAGATGGTAGGTGCTTTCACGCAGCCAGGGCCGTCAGTAAGTCTGTTCATTGATTTTAAAAATGACAGACCGAAACCGAACCTACCAAAACGAAAGGGTATCCATCCATTCCGATGTTCAGTGTGGGTCTGCTAATCGGCAAACGTCCTTTTCAGGACGGGGCAATGCTAGGATAAAACTTCCCTTTTCAGGGCACATTGCCAACAAGTTCCGAAGACCCACTATTCTTCAGCTGAACATCGAAGGCCTCACTGCAAGCAAGATAACGTTCTTTATCATCTCGCTATGCAGTCTGCGGTACTCGTCACCTTACTGAAGGAGACCCACTGCACTGATGCAGAGAAGTTGGTACTACCAAACTACCAATTAGCTGGTTTTCTTTAAGCAGGAAGCATGGTCTTGCCACGTTTGTCCACGAGCGACTGAGATACACGCTTTTGGACCAATCTCCACCGACATCGGAGATCGAGTGGTTATGTGTGGACGTTGATGGTTATAAAATAGTCAACGTCTACAAACCACCACTAACGCGATTGCAAACCCTGGATCTCCCAGTGTTTCCCCACTCCTGTCTTTACGCTGGCGATTTTAACTGTCGTCATGATGACTGGAGTTACGACAACAATAGTCCGGACGGTGAGTGCTTGGCTAGCTGGGCAAGTATTAATTGTCTTGCCCTCCTATTTTATGCCAAAGACGCTGCCAGTTTTTATTCCGGCCGCTGGAACACTGGCACTAATTCAGATCTAGCTATCGCCAGCGTAGGTCCAAACAGTCGCTTACCGGATAGACGTGTCCTTGACAAGTTCCCCAGGTTACAACATCGACCTTCGCTTATTACACCACCAAGGTTTGCTATGGCAGTGCTAAGCATGCCTGTTAAGCGATGGAACTTCCGCAAGGCCAAATGATTTGACGAATAAATTCGCAAAGACTTTGTTGCTGCCTGATTCACTTAATGTGGATGCGGCTTACCAGGACTTCTGTAACACCATTAAGAAAGCAGCCAAAAAGACTATCCCACGCGGGTATCGAAATAACTATATTCCGTGTTGGGATGCAGAGTGTGAATCCCTCTATATAACCTTTATGCAGTCTCCTCAGGGAGACGACTCAAGTTTGGCTGCTACAGCTCTGCTTGCCAAGCTTGACAGAAAGCGGAGGGATTGTTGGTCCGAGGCAGTTCGGAGCATTGACTTCTCACACTCTAGTCGAAAAGCGTGGAGTATTTTGAACAACCTTATTGGTAGGTCACGACACTCTCCTCGTCACTGTCCCGTTTCAGCCGATGCTATTGCATCTCAGCTGATTAGAAATGGGAAATACGAGGCTGTTGACCACAAGTCATCTCGACTTGTCTTTCAAGAAGTGTCTGACCTTTGGAGGGCCACAACACCAGACGCAGTAAATATCTCTGACAATTTCTCACGGAGAGAATTTGCTGCTGCCCTTCAACATTTAAAACCAGGTAAAGCTCCGGGACCTGATTCCATCTGCCCGGAGCTTATACTCCATGCTGGAGCTGGTTTGAAGTCCTGGTTACGTGAGTTCCTTTCTTCCTGTTTGCGCCGACTCAAAATTTCCAAGATCTGGAGAAGAGCGATTGTGGTCGCGATCCCAAAACCAGGAAAGCCCGTGGGGGACCCAAAGAGTTATCGACTGATATCTCTGCTCTGTGTCCCCTACAAGATCCTCGAGAGGCTTATCTAGGCCCGCGTTGAACCATTAATCGATCCACTGCTCCCTAAAGAGCAGGCTGGGTTCCGACGCGGGAAGTCAACCGTAGATCAAGTTGTTCTGCTAACCCAGAACATCGAGGATTCTTTCAAGGCTTAAAAGAAGGCTGGTGCCGTATTTATCGATCTGACAGCTGCTTATGATACTGCCTGGCACCGTGGCCTTACCTGCAAGCTGCTGAGACTACTTCCGGATAAGCACATGGTCAAAATGATCATGGAGCTTGTCCGAAATTGAAGTTTTACCCTTACCACCGGTGACAGCAAGCAAAGCAGGCTACGCGTCTTAAAAACGGCGTTCCTCAGGGATCGGTCTTGGCTCCTCTCCTATTTAACATCTATACGTACAATCTTCCTTCCATGATTTCCAGAAAGTTGTTTATGCTGATGATCTAGCATTGTTGCAGTCTTCTGGAAACTGGAAGGACTTGGAGGGTACCTTAAGCCAAGACATGTTCACACTTTCAGCGTATCTCCAGACTTGGAGGTTGAAGCTCATTCAAACTAAGACGGTGACGGCAGCCTTTCACTTAAATAACCGAGAGGCCAAACGTGAGCTAAAGGTCTACAACAACGGTAGACTTTTACCGTTCTGCCCAACCCCTACTTACCTTGGGGTAAAACTGGACAGATCGCTCACGTTTCGTTACCATTTAGTGGCATTGCGCAAATAACTATCTTCGCGCGTTACACTGCTGAGGCGACTCGTGGGCTCGGGATGGGGTGCTGGTGCTAAAACACTACGCATAGCCACCTTGTCTCTAGTCTACTCAACAGCTGAGTACTATGCGCCAGTCTGGTGTCGCAGTGCTTACACTCGCCTCATTGACAGTGTCTTGAATGACGCCTTGCGCATAATTATTGGATGCCTGCGTCCCACTCCAACGGACCACCTACCTGTACTCTCAGGCATCCAGCCAGCTGAGCTTCGCCGAATGGGAGCGACACTCTCCTTGGCTTACCGTGGATCTCTGGACCCCGATCATATCTTGCATGATCTGTTAAGTGGGTCCTCAGATACTCGCCAAGTGAGACCAAGATCCAGACGCCCGTTTGTGCCAGGTGCGCGGAATCTCTTGGAAAACTTTGCCAGACTTGGCATCCGCGCCTCTGAATGGACAAATCACAAATAGAAAATGGAGTACTGTGAAAATGCTTCCAGGCTCCGTGCTTTTGTACCCGAGACCGGTACCAGGCCTGTTGGGATGGGCTTATCCCAAGCAACTTGGGTTAAGCTCAACCGCCTGTGGACTGGTGTTGGACGATTCCATGCGTCCATGCACAAATGGGGTCTCGCTCCTTCACCAAATTGCGAGGGTGGCGCCTCTGAGCAAACGGCAGACCATGTACTAACAGCGTGCCCTATACATCGGGCACCACATGGAGCACGAGGTCTGACGGTTTTGGATGACGAAACTCGATGCTGGCTTAATGACATCACTGCCAGCATCTGATCGAGGCAGTGCAGCAGTCTGGGGTAGTAAAAGGATAAACCCTCGGCCCCAGTCCTATTTGTGTCTGGCCTGGAGTGGATGCCCTTCAAACGACGACGACGACCTCTGCTGTGGAGAGCAAGGATTTGTTGCAGCGTGCAGTAAGCGACTTCTCCAGCAGGCACATTTACAGCTTGTTTATATTGCATATCTTCGAAAAAGCAATAAGCTACACACATTTATCTTGTGATATCTTCATTTCAGGGGTTTCAATTTTTTCTTCTACATCTGCAGGTGTGATACTGGACAGATCATTGTTGTCCATAAATTTTTCATCGTTTAATTTGCTTACTTTTTCCGGCGGTATTATAACTAAACTTCGCTATTAGAGGTTTTCTTTTATTACTTTGGTTACTGCTTGCTGAAGAGCTAAATATTTACCAGGAATTTTTGTTAAAATTGCATTTTGGCTCTTGTCAAACTGTAATTTATTTTTACTCAATTTTAGAGTTAAGATTAGGATTACTTTGCTAACCCTAACCTTAACTATTTACCTCTTTTTAATGAAAAAATAGCAGTGTGAAGCACCATCAGCTAGTAACTTCAAGTAAAATTTTAAAAATTTTCGAAAGAACTAGAACAAACTTTAAAGCTGATTTTTAAACATCCTTTTGGAAATTTTCTAAGGAATTATGACCTTATTAACGCCTTAGATCACGTAAATAAAATGAGCTTCGAATTTGTACATTGTTTTTGCAACTTTTAAGTAAGTGGGTATTTAACTAACATTAAAAATTGTTGTTAAAGATAAGGTTTTAGCCACTGCTTTGTCTCAGTTATAAAAAAAGATGTTATTAAATAGGCCACATAAAAAACAAAACACTAACTTTTCAAAGCCAGACAGTTTATATACAAGTCATTTTATAACTTTAAAAAATATACAATAGTGCATTACTCAATTATCTACTTAGGTACAGAAATAAATTGTCAAAAATTTATGAAAACTTTTAAATAAAAACTCAAGTGTGACATGTTCCAAAAATGTAGCATTGGCGCCTAATAGGTTAAAAAAAAATTTGACTATTTAAACGCTTGCCATAAAAACCCTCGCTTTACACAACATGATCTCAGAAAATAACGTCATTTCTTCTTTAATGCACTGCACTCTAAAATTAAGTTTAAAAAAGTATTTAAAACTTATAGAATTTAATAAAAAAACAGTAAAAATCTTATCTCAAGTTTTTGTTGGAGGATGAATTGATTTTAGTCAAAATATTAGCAAAAGATTAAAAACCATGGTTAAATATTCTAAATTCTTGACAATTACAAGCGGCAAATTTGTATGTTTTTATTTTAATAAAAAGTTTTAGTTTAGTTTTAAACCCACAAAATAGCAATTGAAATTGGCTAATCGAAGGGCCCAGTACTTCTAGAGTCATATAATATCAATAAATTTAAATTTTTGATAATACCTGGGGCAGCATGCCAAAGCCTACAATTGTCCAATCGACCGTAAAAAGCTCTATAGTCGGCAGAAAAAGATGAGGAAGCAGTCATAGCAGAGTCGGGAACACTTCGATTTTTTATTCCAGAGTAACACAATTCTGCAAATGAAATCGAAATTTTATAAAACAGAAATAAAATTTTTGTGGAAACATTTCTATTTCAAAACAGCTAAAAAATGAATAAAAATTACATACGCGTAGACACCAGATTCCTTTAATACAACATCATAATAACAATCAGTGCATCCAAACAAATCGTTGGAAAAAAACTGTTTAAATTGAGATTTTACAAAAGTATTTTTAAAAGCTTAATACTGAGATTTGTAATGATCTTCCTAAATTTGATGAATTTAAATGAAGACAGATTGCTCAGTTTGAATGAGAAAAGTAAAGATCTTTTTTTGGTTGTTAGAAGGTTTTTATCCAAAAAGTCTTAAACATAAATTTACTTTGGTCTATTTTTTAAAAGTCAAATTTTTCTAGAGTTGAATTAAACTTCTACAATGAGATGAGTGTTGCTGTACTCCCGGGTTGCAAAAGTGCAGTGTCCCAGAAAGTGGGAAGATTTTCATTTTTTATTTGACTGGCTGATGTCTGTAAAACAGAAAGCAAATTTATTGCCAGTTTTTATTCATTTATCTACTTTTTGCTTTTTAATTAATCAAATTTTATTTTATTTCTAAATTTATTTTTAGGACTTTTAAGAAAGCAACGGAGGCGCTATACAGAGGACAAGCAATTACCCCAACCTGCTTCCAGAGTGGCCAAAATATTGCTGTCCGATTGAATTTTTTCCATTTGTTTTTTTTACTTTTATAAAGGTGTGACTAAATTTAGAACTGCTTGACAAGATCACCAAGCAGGAAAAAGTGCCGCAAAGTGTCTTTCCCAAGGATACGACAGAATAGCACGGGTAGGTTTTGAACCGAGACCATGTCGATCACAATCACGTGTCCCGATTAATTTATCGAACAGTTGCCTACAGTGATTTATTATGACGCCTACTGAATAATTGATGAATTTGGATGAAAATTTGGCATCGAGCAGATTTTCACTTGACTTTCAAAGACAATAAGTAGTATATTTGTTCTTAGATCTTTGGTCTTAGATGTTTGATCTCAGATCTAAAGTAAAAATATTTTATTAAGACATTCTTTTTTTTAAACAAAATAAACCTTGACTGCTTTTGGTTTTAGTTAACGAGCTTTTTAAAATCTAGTAATCTTTGAAATTCATGAAACAATCATCGTAGTTCTAACTTCTAACTGAAAACTGGTTTTACTTTGCAAACAAACTTAGTTACCAAAGTACGAAGATCTTAAAGTAAAAACGATAAAGATTAGTGGCAAAAAAAAATAAAAGTTAGAAATGAATTTTAGAAAAGTAGCCAATTCAAGCCAGGGCTAGATATGGCGCACCGAACCAAAAACTTTGAAGAATCTTTTTCATGTTTATCAATCTCTATTAAATTTACATTTTATCTAATTTTTCAATTTTAATTACAGCAGGGTTTCCCAAATGAAGGTCCGTGATGACTGCACAAAGGGTTTGCAACAATATTACTAAATTTTTCAAACATATACTTGATAATTTAAAGAAACAAAAAATTGTGCACTAAAGTTGATTAGTTTTTATTAGGGCACAAGCTTTCGTGGGCTACTGCTCACTTCGTCAGGTGCAATGGAAGGAATTGCATTGCACCTGACTATTGACAGTGACATTAAATTGACATTGAATTCCATTGCATTTTGATTATTGACATTGCACTTTTAACTATTGACATTGAATTCCATTGCACCTAAAGAAGTTAGCAGTAGCCCACAAAAGCTTGTGCCCTAATAAAAGGTAGTCAACTTTAGTGTATAATTTTTTGTTTCTCTAATTTGACTTGAAAAGTTGACACGGCTTCCCCAATTTTATTCCTTCCAATCCTTCGATACTTGATAAAGTGATCCATATCATAGAATCAGAGACCGATTCAAAGTGTAATCCTTTTTTTTTTAAAGAGCACTACTTTTCAGGGACGATTTTTTTTCTATTAGCTAGCGTCCCGATTTGCCCCTTTGGAAATATGGTATAGCTGTTTATAACGATTTATTTTTTGACAGATTTTATGTTAATTAATATAAACACTGTTACCAGGGATATTACTTATTTTAAAATTCATTGTTCTTCTGGTAAAATCAGAGGCAAGTAAAACTTAAACAAATACAAAAGGCGTAATATTTATTCAAGAAAAACTCAACGACGTTTCGTCCGTTGCATCGGGCGGACTTCTTCAGGTAAAAGCAGAACACAACGCGCACCGTATTTAAAAAACCAAGAAGTTAAAAACACAAACCAACAAACACAAGGTGAGAAGCGAACATACAGAACGATTTCATAATTACTTAGTGCAAAAGAAACAAATTTAACAGGTTGAAAACCCACATTAGTTGAGATTTTTTATATTGCTATATATTATTGGAAAAACATTACGATCTTTATCATTTATTGAATTTTTTGTATTATTAATATATAATGATTCTAAAATTTGCGTTTATCATAGTCAATGTTATAATCCAATATTAAGCATTGTTTTAATTGTGAACATAGGATTGATTTTGGTAATTTTGAAATATTGAATTATAACATTGACTATGATAAACGCAAATTTTTAGAATCATTATATATTAATAATACAAAAAATTCAATAAATGATAAAGATCGTAATGTTTTTCCAATAATATATAGCAATATAAAAAATCTCAACTAATGTGGGTTTTCAACCTGTTAAATTTGTTTCTTTTGCACTAAGTAATTATGAAATTGTTCTGTATGTTCGCTTCTCACCTTGTGTTTGTTGGTTTGTGTTTTTAACTTCTTGGTTTTTTAAATACGGTGCGCGTTGTGTTCTGCTTTTACCTGAAGAAGTCCGCCCGATGCAACGGACGAAACGTCGTTGAGTTTTTCTTGAATAAATATTACGCCTTTTGTATTTGTTTAAGTTTTACTTGCCTCTGATTTTACCAGAAGAACAATGAATTTTAAAATAAGATTTTATGTTATTTATTTTTGGGTTTATATTACCTTTACTTGTTATTTGGGCAGAAAATTGATGTGACATAAGATTGGGGTCCGTGAAAAAAAGATTCGCAAATAGGGGTCATTGGCCCAACAATTTGGGAAACACTGTGTTAGAGCATGTATCGACTTAACATCTAACTTTAAATTTCATAAGATCTTGGCTAGTTTTACCATATTAAAGGGTAACCACATCTTTTTCATGAGTGTTAGTGCCAAAGTGGCCCTGCCTAGTTTCGAACTCGATTGAATTTAAAGCACAGATTGATTTCTTTTCTCGCATTACGTCATCTTCAAAATTAGCGCTTTTTTGTTAGTTTCTGCGAGACGATTTCTTTTAATAGTAGCAACTAGGTCTTTTTTTTTCTTTTCAACTAATGTAACGTTCTTGTTTGGAATACTCTGAAGTGGATTTAGTTAGTAAGTTATTTTTTGTGTAATTGTTTTATTTATTGTATTAATTAATTTTTATGTTTAATAGAAAACCGTATCCATACAAGGAACGCGTGGTTAACGTTTACTAGAGATATTACGCTAAGAATCTAGCCGTAATATAAAGTTTTTAACTAACTTCAAAACAAGAATGGAAGGCGTCATCACCCGATCCAAAGGTTCTCGGCAGAAAGATGATGCTTCAAAATCAAAAGGTCACAAATCCGGTTCAAAAGGTTCTGTGACTTCAAGTTCTAAAAGAAGTGAGACTTCTTCTGTATTAAAGGCTCGTGCTGCTGCTCGAGAAGCAAAGTTGGAAGTTAAAATGGAAGCTCTTAAACAAAAAGAATTATTAGAGCGAGAAGAGCTGATCTTGCGACAGCGCAGAGAAGAACAAGAGCGCGAGTTGCGACAAGACATTGAAGAACAGCAACGTCGTTACGAAGAACAGCAACGTGCATTGGAAAAATCTCGCGAAGAAGAAATACGAAAACTTCAAATTCAAAGTCAAAGAGAAGAATGGGAGATAATGAATCGCAAGCGAATTCTACAAAAAGAGCTTGATATTAAATGTGCTGCGATTGAAAGTAATATTATTGACAAAATCTCCGAAAGAAGCTTCTCTGTTTCTGGTCGGAGCAAACACAAAGCTTCTACAAAATCTCAGCCGGAACCAAGTACAAGTAAATTTGAAGCTATTTCTCTAGCCGTATCTACACCTTTGCCCGAGCAATGGCACTCCGCTAATCAACCAGCTGAGCAAGTGAACTTTAAACCTACTGTCGGTTTTAACGTCTGTCCAGTAGCAACTTCTGAAGACGACCTGCAAGCTTCCTTTCAACCTGTGTTTCCGAAGCTGCCAGAGCCGCGAAAAACGCCAATTTCAGCGCCTTTTGTCAGCTCAACGTCTCAGATGCATCCAACATCGTTTCTCACGCCGCTTCATTCACAACAACAAGTCATTCCAAGTATTGGGTCGTTGAAATTACCCCCTGTGGATATGTAACTCCAGGAATGCCACCATTTTCTTTTGTGGGGGTCGACTACTTCGGGCCATTCACTGTAAAACGAGGACGTTGCTCAGTCAAACAGTATGGTGTTCTTTTTTACATGTGTTGTGCTAAGAGCTATACATATAGAAATTTCCCACACTCTGGATATAAGCTCTTTTATCAATGCTTTACGTAGGTTTATCCCTCACAGGGGTGCAGTGATTGAAATTCGCTCCGATAATGCTACAACTTTTGTCGGAGCTGAAAAGGAATTAAAACTTTTAATTAAGGAATGGAATCAAACTGCCATTCACAATTTTCTTTTGCAGAAGCAAATCAAGTGGATGTTTAACAACCCTGCTGCTTCGCACCATGGTGGAGTGTGGGAGCGTTGTATTCGTTCTGTTCGAAAAATACTAAACTCTGTTGTTAGACAACAAACTTTGAATGATGAAAGTCTAACAACCTTTATGTGTGAAGTGGAAAACATTATTAACAGTAGGCCGCTGGCCGCAGTTTCAAACGATGTTAAAGACCATCAACCTCTAACGCCAAATATGCTTTTGTGTCTTAAAGAAGAACAGTCATTGCCACCAGGAACCGAAGGCTCTTTTGACGTTTATTCCAACAAGCGTTGGAGACGTGTGTAGTATCTAGCAAACCTTTTTTGGAAAAGGTGGGTAAAGGAATATTTACCGATTCTGCAAAAACGTCAAAAATGGACAAAATTAAATCCAAACTTTTTTGTCGGAGACGTTGTTATAATCGCTGAAGACAATTTACCTCAAAACGCTTGGCACATCGGTGTCATTTTAGAGACTCGAAATGATAAACGAGGAGTGGTACGCAGCGCAAAGATTAAAACCGCAATTTTGGTGTTTGATCGTCCGATCACAAAGCTCTGCTTAATTAGTGCTGCTGAAACTATTCAACCAAAAGTGTAGATTCTAGTGTTGTGTTCTTCAAAGTCCATAATTTTGAAAATACCCAAGTATTCTCAACGGGGCCGGGATGTTAGTGCCAAAGTGGCCCTGCCTAGTTTTGAACTCGATTTAATTTAAAACACGGACTAATTTCTTTTCTCGCATTACGTCATCTTCAAAATCAGCGCTTTTTTGCTAGTTTCTGCGAGACGATTTCTTTTAATAGTGGCAACTAGGTCTTTTTTTTTCTCTTCAACTAATGTAACGTTTAGTTGTACTTACGTAAAGATTATTTACGGTTGTAGTTGTACAGAAAAAATAAGTTTATTACAGAAATTATATAAATACGTAAAAACGAAAACCTCACTAACAAGTGCGGTGCAAAAAATAAAGAAAATTGAGCAAAATATAATAAATTAAAAATTGAACAAGATTTGCAATTAATTGTAAAAAAGCATCTAATTTACCATGAAGCCAGCGAATACGAAGTTTGTCTAAAATTATTATTTTTCAATTATTATGTCTTAATTTTAACGTCGTCAACAACAAAAAAAAGTTAAAAATTTACAAAAATGCAATAGAAATAAGAAAAAAAATGTAGATAAATTATGGTTTAAGCTTGGCATACTTTGAACTCACAAACAAGCGCAATCTAAAAACAAATTTATGTTTCATTGGACCCCATGGTGGACTGATGGTTGAGTTTTTGACTTCAAGCAAAATAATTATCGATTTTAAATGCTTTGTAATCAAGATAATTTACGTTAAAATTTAATTCATAAGTTTTAACACTGGAAGTATTAAGTGGTCATTTTTTACCGTTTTTCATTTTCAAGTCAGTGCTGTTTTGTCCATTTTAAAATCTGGAGTTTGAGCTTTTTCAACTTTTAATTATTTTTATTCAAGTATATGATGGTGGAATAATTTTTCCTGTAACCTTTGTAGTTTGTAAACAATTTATGTTTAATAATTATTAGGTTTAATAAGTTTAAGTACCAAGCGGTCATTTTTCACCGCTGTGGCATTTTGTGCACTTTTGCTATACTGTTTGTTTCTATTATCTCTTGCTCTATAACACTTATATAAACTATAAAGTAATTATTTTTTGCACGAAAAGGAAATCAACTTTCAAAAAAACTGAAATATTTTTTCCGTTTCTTGTTAAAAATTAAAAACCTCAATGGCAGTTTGCTGATAACTAGGACAGAAATTCATAGAGACAAAACAGAAGATAGAGCGTTTGGAGCAACAGTGTAGAAAATTACCAACGCACGTGTTCTATTTTATTTCTCTTGAGTTTCTAATCATAATTTGCATGAGCACTCGCTGCCAGCGCCTTTTTTGTTTTACGCTTTATTTTTAATTAATCTCACCTTGAAGCATAGTTGTGTCTGCAGCGCGTTGATTTTAGAGCTGGCTTTTTTGCGTTTGTTCACACTTCTCAATTTGTGAGGCGACCAGCTGCAGTGTTTGTGGGCAGCTGGTTGAAGTCTGAGTAGACTTAGCGTGCAGTTTAAGATAATTTCCGTTTTCCCCGTGAGTCAGCACCGAAGTGAACTGCTCGGTAAGACACCTATGAGTTTTCTTTTTGTGTTTAATTTTTAGTTCGCTTTTATTTATTTACAGATTATCGTTTTCGCTTTCGTTTCCGCTTTCGTTTTCGCTTTCATTTTCACGTATCAAGGTTTCAGTTATTACTTATTTTATATTAAATCATTTCCTTGGTTAATTATTGTCCTTTTAATTTGACGAAGCCGGAAGCGCGTTGATTGACACTTCACTTTGCGGCAATCGGTAACTTGAGCGCCGTTTACCGTTACAAACAGACAATCAAACAATATTGCGCAGCAAAAAGTTGCAGCAGTAATACAATAGAATTACGTAATTTTGTCACATATTAATGCTGCAGAACTAAGTTATGCCAGTTTTACTGTGACACTGTAAGAGCTTGAATGTTTCGTTGGAAATCAACTTGCAAGGAGAGTTTTAGTTGCAAAAACATTCTAGTACACATTTGGGATACAACGAGTGGGATCTATCTATTTTTTACCATTTGATGATCAGACACCGATCTCAAGCGTTGATGAAGCACTTAAGGTTCAGCCATATCGAAAGTCTTTAAGCAAGAAAGAATTAGATTTAATTTTTATTGATTTTGGAGGTTTGATATTTGTTTTTAGATAATTTTCAAAAGTATCACATACAATAAATGCCTTCAAAACCAAATAAGTTTGTTAACAATTTTGAGTTTTGGTTAATGTCAATTCGACATATCTTTGCAATGGTAAACCGTAATTGGTCAGGGATCCTGCACGCAACCCTTCTCACAGTCTTCCTGTTGATGTGTACCTGTGATTGATAAACTCATATTTGTCAAAAAGGTTACCATTTTAGCAAGGACATATTTTTATAAGCTTGGGCCAGGCAGAGCAATTAAAATTTGTAAGAAAATACTATTGTTGGCACAATAAGAAAACCAGGGAAGTTTCTTATGTTGATGCTATCATGAAGTCAAAGACACTGCACTTATCAGAAATATAATCCTACGTATCGCATTTAATTGTACATCTACAATTTACAAAAAATTAAAAAGACCTGTTATGCACAAGTCCGTTCACATTGACAAAGAACAGCCCCAAAGATTACCAAAAACAGTAAAGTATTGCAATGCCAGCAAAGTAGTAGTTGAAATTCTTTACCAAATGGCAGGGCAACATACATGCAAAAGTGGTTCTAGGAAATAACCTGTGGCAGTTGTTTTCAAAATCGTTAACATAGCCAGTATCAGCACTTAGACTACATTGTTTGCAAAATGATAGCTAAGAACGAACTATCTTGACGGTAATTTCTCTTAGAACTTATCAGTGATTCATGCACAAAAAAGGCAAGTCTTGGCAGTGTTAAGCTTCAAGATTTACACCATTCAAACAAAACCTTAATGCAGGAACGAGGTCCTTGCTAAACAAAAGCATGCAAAAAAAACTTTTTAGGCGTTGTGCAGATAAAAGTGTAATATGGCTTGGGATAGAAAAATAACTATGTTCTACTATCCGTGATCTTAACCCTGAAGGTACTTTTCTCTGTTCTTTTGACATCATTATCTTGTTTACTAACGTCCAACTCGATAAAACAATGAATATCTGCTCGGAAGCCTTGTACAACAGCAACTTAACTGGCCGAGCTTTTCCAAGAGTACATTCCGTCAACTGATATACAGTACTACTAAACCTGTGGAATTCAGCTTTGGTTGGATCATGTACCAGCAGATTGACGGTGTCGCCAGGAGCAGTCCTCTTGACTCTGTTTTTGTTTTTTGTGGGATTTTACAAAAAATTACTTTTCAAAAAAAACTTTTAAGCCTGATCTTTATTTTAGATATGTTGGTGAGACTTTTGCTATTTTCAGTAATGAAACGGAATGCAATCAATTTCTTCAGAAACTTAATTCTCTACACTCATATTTGGTTTTTACTCACGAAAAAGAAATTAACAAGTTACTGTCGTTTCTTGATGTGTTGGTTGAAAAGTCTAACAAAAAGTTTATTATTTTAGTTTATAGAAACCTACATTAACGGGAAAGTATACACGCTGCGATTCATTTAGACCAAAGAAGAAGAAAAAATAATTTTATTGGTACTCTTGTTATTGGTACTCTTGTTCTTGAAATGTACTCTTCTGAAAAGTTCTCAAGTAAAGTTGACAAAATCAAAAATATCTGGCGACAGAATGAATACCCAGAAGAAGTCAATTTTTTTGGATTTAAGACGAAAATATTCAAGCGGTTCGGCCCTGAAAAGTGCCCGGTCTTGTCTCAAATTATTTTGGATTGGAAACGTTTCCCTTAAATATAAAAACAAACGAAATTAGCAGTCAACAATAATTGCTTTGGATCAGTGCCGGCAAGAATAGTTTTCTCTTCAACAAAGATGTTGCATGTTTTTCTAAAGGATGTTTTGCCTGCTCATCAGCGAAGTAATGTTGTATACAAATACTTGTGACGCAGCGTGTACGGAGGTAGAACGTCCCAACGATTGGAAGAACGAATTCGACAACATGTTCCAAAATTTACTAGAAATAAAGTTAAACTTTATAGATCTTCCGCAACGTCAATAGAAATCCACACAATACGCATTTATTACTGATTGAGCTATTGGTCAACATTTGTTAGACAACAAAATGTGCACGAAAAAATTGTTGATACTAACTGGTTTTCTATTTTAGCTACATGAAAATCATTTTTTTATTTGGCAATCGATGCTCGAAGCCACCTTTATAGAGTCTCTTGAACCTTCTCTTTGTCGCCAGAAAGAGTTTGTTTATTAATTAAAGCTTTCTTTTTTGTGGCGCAAATTAAGCGTAACCAATCGCGTACTTGCTTTCTCCCACCAATCAGAGACACCGTTGCTTTTGAAGTCTTGCAGTATTACATAAACCACATTTTTCTTGCAGTTTGTCATTTGCCAATAAATGTTTCTGACAAGAATTGGCCGAAAAAATTCTCAAGAAACAGTGTTTTTAAAGACTACCGAAAAATTAAAGGAATTATGATTCCATCCATTCCAATGGTTATTCTAAAGTTCTGGGTAACCAAGAATTTATTAAGTAATATATTAGATATATTTATGGCATGAAAACCATTCCTTGAATAAAATATCAAAAATAATGAAATGCAAGGAATATACATCCGGGTGCAGTTCTGCCTCAACACCAAGAACATTCCAAACCTATTCAAGTCTTATTCTCAACCAGAGGGCCACGAAGCTCTTTCAAATGGGTCGCGAACTTTTTACTGAAGCATTTAAATTTGGGAAAATATAGTATTAATCAAAAGAGTTTTTTGGAACAACACGTATAATTAAAGTGATAAAATTTTTTTCCTAATTTTCACTTTAATTTTTCTTGTTATTTTGCAAAATGCAGTGAGGACGTACTACGTCACCGCAACAACTGTTTTTTCAAGAATGTTTGACGCTCAGTTTACGTGATTGATTGCTGTGCTTTTAGAAAAAATATTTTACAACAAACTCCTTTAGGAACCCCGCTGCTCACAACAAAAATGACTAAGATTAAAAACAGAAAGCAGCAAATAGTATAACCGGTAATCTGACAAGAAAATTTGCTACTTTTTTGGTTCCCAATGTTAAAAAGATTAAAAAGCACTGACGTAAACGCAATCGTGGACTTTTATCTCTGTTTAAATTTGGTGATTTAATATTACAAACTTTCACAAAGCTTCATGCGGTTAAATCTTTTTATAAACTAATAACTAAGCCCAATTTAATAAAAAACTCCAAAATACTTTTTAAACACTTAGTACATAATGTAAAACATTGCCTTCCTGTTGTTTCCGAAGATTTGTAACTTCAGTTTTTAACTTCTTGATTTCAGTAGAACATAAATTTTTCAACTCTGTAAAAAACAAGCTAACTTAAAATTATTATTATTTTTCCTATTCAAAAAAAGTTTGATTTCATAAACGATTCATATTGCTCACTCATTGTTGTATGTTTCAGCTTCTATAACGTAAAACATAAGTATAATGTCAATTAAAATTTGTTGAGAAACATGGATGCTCTATAATTTAAAAAAATTTTAATAATTTATTTTATTCATTATAAGATCAAACTAAATGTATCAATTTTTAATTATCAATAAGCAACCATTTTATTGCCAAGCAGTATTTTTGTCAGATTTAATATTAAATAGTTATCCTCACCAATTTACAATTTTACCGATTGCAAAATGAAAAGTAGTTTTGCAAAATTTTAAACTCAATTCATTTAAAATTTCAGCTTCAGATCCCAATATCAAATCCATTGAATAAAGAATTTATTTACTTAAATTAATTTAAGCTATCCTTATTATTTAATAAGTGCAAAATTCTATTAAAGCATAGAAAAGCTTACTTACATGTATTTCCATTTAGTTTCTAATTACCGCGAAATAAATGGTAAAAATTTTTTTTTATTTTTAGCAATGCCGTAATATATAAAACTTTGTTAAATGATTTACTAGTAGCTTTTTATTTAGACCAAAGCTTACATAACAAACATTCAGCATAATTTTTACTCGTGATCACAATTTAAAATATCTTTGTAATCAAATTCCTAATAAAGTTGAATGACGTAAAAAGTCAAAAATTTTTTCCATGAGAGGAGCCTAACCCTATTCTGCTGAACCATGAAAAACAAAAATAATGTTTATATAAGAATCAAACTTGTTGTTAAATATGGTAATAAATTGAAAATCGATGTTTTAAAAAATAATAATCAAGAAGTCAATCGCACATTATTCATAGGAATTGTGCCAAATTTTCCTTTATTGTTTGGCATAGTCCAAATTTTTTTCTCGACTCAACAGTGTGAATGGCGAGTTGCAAGAAGAATTGATGACATTGTGATTACCGTATTTATTAGAGTATAAGTCGCATTTTTTTGTACCAAAATATCGCCCAAAAAGTCAGGTGCGACTTATACACGAATAAATACGGTTATATAGAGATGTAATTCACAGTATTTCCAGAATACGTGATAGCAATGCGTAAGCATTGCAATTAGACGAATTTACAAATGTAGCTGGATTGGCGATTTTACTTGTATTCGTGCGGTATCTATTAGATAAAGAAACTGAAGATTATTTGTTGTTTTGCAAGAGTTTAAAGTTGCCCAGCACAGGAAATGATATACTTAATGTCATTAATGACTTTATAAAAGCCCACGATATTAGTTAAAAAAAATGCAATTCTATTAGCAGTGATAGAGCAAAATCAATGACAGGAAAAACAAATGATACTGTTACTAAAATAAAAAAAATGTAGCAAAAAACTGCAAAAATTTTTATTGCATCACCCACGGATATGCTTTGGTAACACAAAAGATGTCACTCTCACTAAAAAAGGTGTTGGATGAAGCAGTTCAGATTGTTAAGTTCATAATATCTCGGTCATTGCAAATTTTGTTTTGGCCCAGATGGTAGGTGCTTTCACGCAGCCAGGGCCGTCAGTAAGTCTGTTTATTGATTTTATAATGACAGACCGAAACCGAACCTACCAAAACGAAAGGGTATCCATCCATTCCGATGTTCAGTGTGGGTCTGCTAATCGGCAAACGTCCTTTTCAGGACGGGGCAATGCTAGGATAAAACTTCCCTTTTCAGGGCACATTGCCAACAAGTTCCGAAGACCCACTATTCTTCAGCTGAACATCGAAGGCCTCACTGCAAGCAAGATGAACGTTCTTCATCATCTCGCTATGCAGTCTGAGGCACTCGTCATCCTATTGCAGGAGACCCACTGCACTGATGCAGAGAAGTTGGTGCTACCACACTACCAACTAGCTGGGTTTTCTTTAAGCAGGAAGCATGGTCTTGCCACGTTTGTCCACGAGCGACTGAGATACACGCTTTTGGACCAATCTCCACCGACATCGGAGATCGAGTGGTTGTGTGTGGACGTTGATGGTTATAAAATAGTCAACGTCTACAAACCACCGCCAACGCGATTGCGAACCCTGGATCTTCCAGTGTTTCCTCACCCCTGTCTTTACGCTGGCGATTTTAACTGTCGTCATGATGACTGGGGTTACGACGACAATAGTCCGGACGGTGAGTGCTTGGCTGGCTGGGCAAGTGTTAATTGTCTTGCCCTCCTATGTAATGCCAAGGACGCTGCCAGTTTTTATTCCGGCCGCTGGAACACTGGTACCAATCCGGATCTAGCTATCGCCAGCGTAGGTCCAAACAGTCGCTTACCGGATAGACGTGTCCTTGACAAGTTCCCCAGGTCACAACATCGACCTTCGCTTATTACACCACCAAGGTTTGCTATGGCAGTGCTAAGCATGCCTATTAAGCGATGGAACCTCCGCAAGGCCAAATGGAGTCACTACATTGCTTTGACGAATAAATTCGCAAAGACTTTGTTGCCGCCTGATTCACTTGATGTGGATGCCGCTTACCAGGACATCTGTAACACCATTAAGAAAGCAGCCAAAAAGACTATCCCACGCGGGTATCGAACTACCTACATTCTGTGTTGGGATGCAGAGTGTGAATCCCTCTATAAAACCTTTATGCAGTCTCCTCAGGGAGACGACTCAAGTTTGGCTGCTACAGCTCTGCTTGCCAAGCTTGACAGAAAGCGTAGGGATCGATGGTCCGAGGCAGTTCGGAGCATTGACTTCTCACACTCTAGTCGAAAAGCGTGGAGTATTTTGAACAACCTTATTGGTAGGTCACGACACTCTCCTCGTCACTGTCCCGTTTCAGCCGATGCTATTGCATCTCAGTTGGTTAGAAATGGGAAATACGAGGCTGTTGACCACAAGTCATCTCGACTTGTCTTTCAAGAAGTGTCTGACCTTTGGAGGGCCACAACACCAGACGCAGTAAATATCTCTGACAATTTCTCACGGAGAGAATTTACTGCTGCCCTTCAACATTTAAAACCAGGTAAAGCTCCGGGACCTGATTCCATCTTCCCCGAGCTTATACTCCATGCCGGAGCTGGTTTGAAGTCCTGGTTACGTGACTTCATTTCTTCCTGTTTGCGCCGACTCAAAATTTCCAAGATCTGGAGAAGAGCGATTGTGGTCGCGATCCCAAAACCCGGAAAGCCCGTGGGGGACCCAAAGAGTTATCGACCGATATCTCTGCTCTGTGTCCCCTACAAGATCCTCGAGAGGCTTATCTAGGCCCGCGTTGAACCATTAATCGATTCACTGCTCCCTAAAGAGCAGGCTGGGGTCCGACGCGGGAAGTCAACCGTAGATCAAGTTGTTCTGCTAACCCAGAACATCGAGGATTCTTTCAAGGCTTAAAAGAAGGCTGGTGCCGTATTTATCGATCTGACAGCTGCTTATGATACTGTCTGGCACCGTGGCCTTACCTACAAGCTGCTGAGACTACTTCCGGATAAGCACATGGTCAAAATGATCATGGAGCTTGTCCGAAATCGAAGTTTCACCCTTACCACCGGTGACAGCAAGCAAAGCAGGCTACGCCGTCTTAAAAACGGCGTTCCTCAGGGATCGGTCTTTTTCTCCCCTCCTATTTAACATCTATACGTACAATCTTCCTTCCATGATTTCCAGAAAGTTTGCTTATGCTGATGATCTAGCATTGTTGCATTCTTCTGGAAACTGGAAGGACTTGGAGGGTACCTTAAGCCAAGACATGTTCACACTGTCAGCTTATCTCCAGACTTGGAGGTTGAAGCTCATTCAAACTAAGACGATGACGGCAGCCTTTCACTTAAATAACCGAGAGGCCAAACGTGAGCTAAAGGTCTACAACAACGGTAGACTTTTACCGTTCTGCCCAACCCCTACTTACCTTGGGGTAAAACTGGACAGATCGCTCACGTTTCGTCACCATTTAGTGGCATTGCGCAAAAAACTATCATCGCGCGTCACACTGCTGAGGCGACTCGTGGGCTCGGGATGGGGTGCTGGTGCTAAAACACTACGCATAGCCACCTTGTCTCTAGTCTACTCAACAGCTGAGTACTATGCGCCAGTCTGGTGTCGCAGTGCTTACACTCGCCTCATTGACAGTGTCTTGAATGACGCCTTGCGCATAGTTACTGGATGCCTGCGTCCCACTCCAACGGACCACCTACCTGTACTCTCAGGCATCCAGCCAGCTGAGCTTCGCCGAATGGGAGCGACACTCTCCTTGGCTTACCGTGGATCTCTGGACCCCGATCATATTTTGCATGATCTGTTAAGTGGGTCCTCAGATACTCGCCAAGTGAGACTAAGATCCAGACGCCCGTTTGTGCCAGGTGCTCGGAATCTTTTGGAAAATTTGCCAGACTTGGCATCCGCGCCTCTGAATGGACAAATCTTAAATGGAAAACGGAGTACTGTGAAGGTGCTTCCAGGCTCCGTGCTTTTGTACCCCAGACCGGTACCAGGCCTGTTGGGATGGGCTTACCCCGAGCGGCTTGGGTTAAGCTCAACCGCCTGCGGACTGGTGTTGGGCGATTCCATTCGTCCATGCACAAATGGGGTCTCGCTCCTTCACCGAATTGCCAGTGTGGCGCCTCTGAGCAAACGGCAGACCATGTACTAACAGCGTGCCCTATACATCGGGCACCACATGGAGCACGAGGTCTGACGGTTTTGGATGACGAAACTCGATGCTGGCTTAATGACATCACTGCCAGCGTCTGATCCAGGCAGTGCAGCAGTCTGGGGTAGTAAAAGGATAAACCCCCGGCCCCAGTCCTGTTTGTGTCTGACCTGGAGTGGATACCTCTTCAAACGACGACGACGATTGCAAATTTGTATTTTTAAGCAGTTTTGTGAGTCCATGGGCAATGAATATAAACCTTGTTGCTGCATACAGGGATTAGATGGCTCTTAAGGGGAAAGGTCTTAGAATATTTAAACTGAAAAGAGAATTGATGTCCTATTTTTGAGACAGCAAATTTTATTTATCAAATTGACTAAAAAATTCATACTGGGTTTCAAGACTTGCTTACCAAGCTGATATCTTTTCCATACTAAATGAAATCTTTGCAAAGTAAAGAATTCCTTTGCAATATTAGGTTACGCGGCCGTGCTTCTTATTTTTTCTCTTTCTTACCCCCTCTCTATACTTTCTGCATGTTTAACATTCGTCGTTGTGTCGCGTTTCTTTTTCATGTTTTGCTTAATGTACATTGCATATACTTAAATATTGTTACTAAGCATGAATAAAATATCATCATCATCATCATCATCAATATCTTTGCAAGGTAAAGAATTATCTGTTTTTCAAGAACATAATAAAATAATATCTTTATTGCTAAAGGTACAGTTTTGGTCATCAAATGTTACGAAATAGATTTTTAGATGTTTTCAACATGTTAGTGAACAACAGTAGTAAAAGATTCTGGAAGAGACTTGCTAGATATAATTTCCGGTGACGTTGAAAATCACCTTAACAGCTTGACTAAATCCTTTCACTAGTACTTTCCAAATTTGCATAGCAAAAAAGTTGCTGGTTACAGAATCCTTTTATGATTACAGAAATCCCAATGGAGTTAGCAGCATTAGACTATACAAGCGTAATAGAGCTTACATCTGATAGTGTCCTGAAAGCTAAATTTGCAAAAGTTCCTATTGCTCCTTTTTGGAGCAGTGTAATTGAAGAATATGAGAGTTTTTTAAAAAAAAGCAACACAAGCACTATTACCGTTTGCGTCGACGTAGCTGTGCGAATCAAGTTTTTCTCGATATACGCAAACAAAAAGCAAGTATCGCGCCACATTGGACATTACACCAGATATAAGAATTTAACTGTCAAATATTAAGCCAAGCTTTACAGTTTTGTCGCACTCGAGAAAGCAAGGGCGCTCATCCCATTAAGACATTATGTTTCTTTCTTAAATTGTTTATGAATATTTTTATTGTTCTTTAATTTGTTCTCCATCACAAACAATCTAACATAAACCAACAAAATTTTAAATAGTCCCAAATAACAGTCACATCAAGACCGATTACTAGCAAATACATTGTTTAGCTCCAATGGCTAAAAATTGGTTTACTCTTAAAACAAGCTTTTTGATTAGACAAAGTAAATTTTCAGAAATTCAATTTTTGTCTTCTGCAGAAATAGCGGATGCAGTTTTATTGAATTGTTTTATATCAGTGGAACCAAAAACAATAGGCTATTAAACGCCTAACAAGATTTAGCAACTAAAACTTAACTTTTTGATATACTAACAAAAACTTGTAAGTATCAGGAGAGGTAAATTGTAAAATAAACTGATGGGGCAAGTAGTGGCACATATTTTTGTGCATAAGTTTAACTAGCTTACATTAAAAGTAACTTCAGCTACAATATTTATGAATAATATAAAAAATTATAAAAAAAAGACTAACAGGAACACCAGCTTATCACTACAAGAGCTGCTGCAGCAGTTGCTGTAATTTAAAAGAGATTAATAAGGGGAGTAGCAAAACAATGGTGTTTGCCATGTAAAAGTCTACAGAGTGTTAATATAACTTAAAGGTAAGTACTTGGTTTAAAACAAGAAAAGGTTTAAAAAGTGTGCCATGCTAACAGCACATCAGAAAAGGACAATCTGTTACAGCTTCAAACTAAGAAAAACTAATTTTTGAAAAAACGCTGCATGAAAAAGCAAAAGGATAGTTTTGCCTTACATTTTGTCCTACTTTAACAGTCGTCCTGTTGAGGAGTGGGTTGTACAATGCCATGGTTACCTAAAGTGGTCACATTTAGGCAATAGCCAAATATCTCATTTTTGTGTTTGATATTCATCTCATTTTTTGTGTTTGATATAATACTTGGCCACGAAAATATAAAGTCATCATAAGATTTAAAGCTACAGAAAAAGAGATAATATTAATTATGAATTTGTGAAGTTAAGATTATATTGCGAATCAAGCGTGGCAACAAGTATCTTCGTTACAGAACTTTCTCGGTACAGAGTCAAATTGATGAAACTTTTTTTGTTTTTACTTTGATAAACACTACTTTGAATTATCTTCCACGTGAACTTGGATTTGAATAAAATATAAAAAAGTCATTACCTTGGTTTTATGTTAAAATAAACTTTGTAATTCTTGTTTTAACGACATTTGTCTCAGTAATAATTTAAAATCTATACTTGTTTGTTGGTTGAGCCGGGATTGTTTATAAATTGAAGAGGTTTCTGCGTCGCAAAGTGGCCGCTCTTGGTATAGCTTGTTAAAAGTTTTATTTATAAATCCAGAGTGGGATTCATAAATCAAAACTTGTATGCACGGAAGGGGTGTGAAGATTAAACATTTGCATGAAGAATGATGGTCAGAGGCGTATAGTAACTAAAATCAAGTAAAAATTTTTTTCCAATTGAAAGAAGAGTAGGTCTTTGCTCTCTTAGGCCCAACTAAAAAACACAAACGAAAAAATTATGAGTTTTTGTTCACAATGTCAAAATACTTATTTCTTTTAAGTTTTTACGTTTTTTTATAATTTTAAGTACTGTTTTTAAATGTTGCATATTCATATGCTACATTAGGCCTTTAGCGTTTTAAAAATACCAAACGTATCGCAAGTTTGGTATGAAAGCACATTTCTGTCTATTGCAAAATTAAAAAAAAATTTAAACTAAAATTAATTTTTATTTGTAAAAGTCAATAAAATAACTGTACTGTTCCATAAAGCACAGACAAACGTCGTATTTTGTACAGATAGTTGTAAATTTTTTTACAATATTTGCATCACTCTCAATTTTCAACTTTCCCGATGAGCGTAGCTATCTTTTCTAATATTTTCAACTGGTGTTGTTCACTTTCCTTTAAGAGTTTAGGCCAGTGAAGAAGTGAAATTTTTTGATGAGTTTCCGTTTTGCCGCGCGACATTGACCACAGTCAGAAATAAAGTAATATGGGCCTGAAACAATAAAAGCTTAGAAATTTGTTGAATAACAAAATGTACTCTAAAATTGACAACTACCATTTACCTAAAAGTGTTTCCGGAGAAGCATATCTTTTTTGGGAATGACAAAAAATATAACTGGCTATGATAAATGTTCCAACCATTAATTAAGACTATTAACATTGTCGTCGCCGTCGTTTGGAAGAACATCCACTCCAGGTTAGACACAAACAGGAATGGGGGCAAGGTTGTATCCTTTTACTACTTGAGACTGCTGTACTGACCGGATCACATGTTGGAAATGATGGTGTTGAGTCAGCATCGGGTTTCGTCATTCTAAACGCTAGACTCCGTGCTCTATATGGTGTCCAACGTATGGGACACGCTATTAGAACGTGGTCTACGGCTTGTTCAAGAGTGCCTCATTCGCAATTCGGTGAAGGAACAACCGAATTTGTGGTTGGACAATGGAATCACCCAACAGTAGTCAGCAAACAATTGAGACAAGCTCAAGTTGTTCAGGGCAAACTCGATCCAACAGGCCTGGCACTGGTCTTGGGTATAAAAGCGCGCAGTCTCGATGTATTCTCACAGTACTCCGTGTTCCATTTATAATTTCTCCCCTGAGAAGCGGGTATATCTAGTCTGGCAAGTAGATTCCCCACAGCAGACATAAACGGGGCTCTAAATCTTAGTCTCTTTTGGCGAGCATCTGAGGTACCATTTGAAAGACCATACAAGATATGATCAATTTTCAGGAATCCACGTTAAGCCAAAGAGATTGTTGCTCATATTCGAGAAAGCTCAGCTGGTTGAATGCCTAAAAGTATGGGTAAGTAGTCCGTAGGACTGTGACGTAGGCATCCAGTGACTATGCGTAAGGTATCATTCAGGATCGTGACCCGACAGTTGATTGAACGACACTTGATCAAACGAAACTTGATCAATAAAAATTGATTTTCTAAATTTTGTATGAAATTCAGACTTAAACTTTTTTATATAAATTTATAAATGACATTTAACCAAAGACCTAAATAAGTTTTGGCCTTTCACTAAAAGTAAAAAGTAGTAAAGTTCTTTAACTGAAATTGTTTTGGTTTAAACTCTAAAACTCTTTTAAATCTTAGCTCAAACGTCATTTATAAATCTATATCTTTGCGCGAGCTTAGTATACATTGATTTGTCAACCCATCATTTAAGCACTAGAGTTAGGAAGGATTTAGACTTTAACTTTTAGTACCAAGTGCAATAAACGATTATGTAAGATGTTGTAATGTTTGTTCTTCTGTCAAATATAAAATATAAACTCTTAAAATAATGAAAAAATGTAAGTCCAAATTTCACACAAAAATGCATGAAAAATTATTTATTAAAAAGTTTAATTTTAGCTTAAATAAATTTTCAACCTTTGTAATGATTTATTAATTCGTTGATCGTTTACGCCAAGTTTTGAAATGTAGACCTTAAAATCTAATTGATATCGTTTCGTCTTAAAACGCTTAATTTAATCATTATAATTAATAGTTTTTTTATTGAAGCTTTATGCTAGTAGCAGGACATTTAATCTTAAAACATTTTTGTTAGTGATGATCTCTTTTAGTTAATCTTGACAACGTTGTTTTGAGCGTTATCGTTCTTGTTAGTTAAAGCCCCAGGTTTAGTGGTATTTAATAAAAACAAGTATTCATGTCAATTTAATTAAAAGGAACTGGAAAAAGTACTGAGACCAGAAAGACTAGATGTTAGTCCAAATACAGTTAATGCACCTAGAGCATGGAGGTACTGGCTAGCTATCTTTAAAAATTTTATCGAAAGCCTGCAAAGACTAGACGAGCACCTAGATATTTTACGGATTTTGATGAATTTTGTCGCACCCGAGATCTACAAATTATTTTCAGATTCTAATAATTACGACGAAGCTACCGCTAGCCTAAAAGCTGCGTGCGTTAAAACTCACAACGAAATCTTTGCAAGATGTACTTTATCAAGATGCACTTTATCGTCACGAAAGCAAAGGCCAGAAAAATCTATTGATGAGTACTTGCGTGTACTCACCGTTTTAAGCAAGGATTGTAATTTTAAGCCAGTGACTGCTTCCGAGCACCGTGATCAGTTTATAAGAGATGCTTTCATAAGTGGGCTACTAAACAATCAGATACGTCAACGATTATTAGAAAACAAAGAATTAAATTTGCAGACTGCTTTTGATCAAGCACGCTCAATTGATACTGCTTTAAAAGGTGCAGAATATTATCAGACCCATACCTTAGCAAGCATAAACCCACACGAAGAACAAGAAAAAAGCGTTTCTTTGCGAGAAGACGAGAAAATCGAGACTAAAAATATATCTGCAAGGTTAGCAAAATCTTGTTCTTATTGTGGAGGCTTCTTTCACCCACGCTACAGATGTCCGGCCCGGAATGCTACCTGCTATAAATGTCAGAAGGTATATTTTTACAGTGCTTATCGCGCAAACAAGAGTGCAGCAGCAATTGGGGAAACGCCATCGCCTACGTTAGCGACAATAGGTCTGCTCGACATTTTGGAAGGGTTCAAAAAAGCTTGAATGAAAATTAGTTTAAACGGAAAAGATGTCTTAGCCTTAATTGATTCCGGAAGCACCAATAATTTTATTTATCCTCGTTTAGTTAAAATGTGTTCTCTAAAAAGTACAAATTGCTGTAAAACTATTATGATGGCTACTAAAGATTTAGAAGCTCAGGTTAACGGATTTTGTGTTACAACAACAATAGTAAATAAACAAACTTATCCAAGAATTAAAATGCTTATTTTTTCAAATTTGTGTGCTGATGTTAGTTTGGGTCAAAATTGGCAGGCTCTTCACAAAAGCAGAACTTTTAAATATGGTGGGTCCTAACCCGAAGTTAAAGTTTGTAATCTAATGGCTCTTAATGTATCGCCTCCTCCCCTATTTAGTTATTTATCTCCTAATATAAAGCTTATAGCATCAAAATTGAGGAAATACAGCGAAGAAGATAAAGCATTTATCAAAGAAGAAACGGACCGTCTGCTACGCGAAGGTATCATCAAACACAATAACTCACCTTGGAGAGCTCAAGTTCTTGTGACTAAAAACTATCGTCAAAAAAAAAGGTTGGTGATTGATTATTCTTTAACCATAAATAAATTTACTAACTTGGATGCTTATTCATTGCCAAAATATATGAAATGACTAACCAAATCGCGCAATACAGAGTGTTTTATTGACTTGAAAAGTGCTTACCACCAAGTGTCCCTATGTGAAGAAGACAAGAAGTTCACAGCCTTCGAAGCTAACGGTTGTCTGTACTGTAGCGGTTTTTGGCACACAGTGGATTTTGGCACACAGTAAACCTTAAACTCCTTTTATTTGAAAAGGGACACAATTTGAAACGAACACAAAAAACAACACTAAAACTTCGGAATTAGACAGTAAACAGAATCTTCGTTTGATGACGTCGCAACGATGAATCTCGAATTAAATTACACAGCAGCTATATGAGTCTCGGTCTGTGTTGGAATATCTCGTTCTCTGTGTGTCTGGCGATTCGGCCAGCGAGTGTATATATTGTCAGAGTAATGTTATAGAGTTTCTATTATGACACCTGACCTTTTTTACATGTAAAACCACGAGGCGTAGGTCAGGTGATCAGGCTACATCCTGTATGCGGTGTATCGAAAATACATTACACAAAAGGCGGTAATAATAATAATGATCACACAAAATAGTATTGATGGCGCGATCAGCCAACGATCAGTTGGGGGAGCAACGGAAAGGCAATACAGAAAGAAAATATTAAAAATGCAAACTTATTACATGACGGTTGCTGTGGCAGTAAATAAGCGTTGTGCAGCGAGCGGAAGAGCGCTGCAAGCCGAGTCTGCAGCGAGCGGAATACAACATGAGAAAATACAATTGTGACAAACTTTGCAAAATCGAAGCAAATAGATGCACCAAAGACGATTTGCGGCGATGAGTTCGCTACATATCTTCCCCCCAGATTTTTGGTGACGGAGCAGGCGAAGGCTGATCGGTCCATCGGAAATCGATAAGAAGAGTTTACAAAGTAGCGACGAATCTGAAAAAGCAAACAGGCGGCAGAAAAAAATTTTTTTTAAAAATAAGACATTATTATTTACGTACAGGACGGCATAATACTACAACTATTCTGGGGTGTTGGCTAAGTGGCTTATGACCAAGAAATTTTGGAAGGCTGAAGGCCAAGAAAATTTAGTTTGAAGAGGAGAAAAAGATGAGAAACGAAGGTGATATCGTGCCAAGGAAAGTCTCCCGGGCCCTAGGAGCACAGTCCTCGAACACGAAACCATGTTGTTGAAGCAAAAGGCCAATGTCGTGTTTTAGCGAAATAATGAACGACAAGCTGTTCGACCACTTAAGGATGCGCAGAACGCTGCGAAAAATAACTGCGGGCCGGAAACGCAGCAGGCCAGTTCTAAGTAAAAATTAAAAAGATTCGAAGGGGGTTGAATCGGATCGTCGAGAGTCTAGCTCACAGCTTGAGCGTAAAAGGAACAAAGTAAAAACTTTCTACATTAAAGTTGCATTCGCATGTGAGGGTCGAGACAATTGCGGGTGCGTTATTGGGCAAAAACTGTTCTTTGATAAACCACCGGCAGTGGCCACAGTTTCGAATGTGATAAAAACGCGCTTGAAAAGAGGGTCTCTAGGTCGCCTGCGATTGAGAGGCGTAAGAAAAAAAAACGAAAAACACAAAAAATACGACGAGCGAAAGGTGTAACCTCATTCGAAATGAAAAATTTATTCATAAAGTATCAGTTGGAACTCCGTAATGTACATTGTTGGGAGCAAAAAGCCAAACCGAAAGGAGGTTTGAAAAAAGGAAATCAAGATATTGATAAAACTAGCAGACGAGAAATATGCGTTAGTCTACCTAGTTAAAAATTGCAGTGTCGCGCAAGGAAGAAGGTCTGTGCCTTGGGAATCGCGAAGTCGATATGATTGCATAAGTTGCTATGCGGTATGCCAGTGAATAGGCTTACAGTGAGAAAAAAAATCCGCTCGAGTAAGTTGGTAAGCAAAAGAAAAAATTAATGATCGAGGTCGCAAAAACTAATTGACGGGAGTGAGCAAAATGTTCGCTAGCTTTAATCTGTCAATGGAAACGGTGTCGAGTTTGCCGTTGATGTCTATTAAAAAATACTTCTCTAAGCGTTCTTTAACTTTAAAGAGGCCCCTGTAAGGGCGTTGAAGAGGCGAGCATTGGCCATCTTCCCGGATGAAAACGTGGGAAGCTGAAAAAGGGCGTTACTCGCATAGGTCTTTTGTGGGTTGCGAGTTCGGATGGGAGTCGCAGTTAGTTGTTCCATTAGCATTTTTAAATTTGGTACATATGTGTCTTCCGAGAGAGACTGCTTATTGGGCTCAAAAAATTCGCCTGGGAGGCGAAGAGGATAGCCATATAAAATTTCTGCGGGGCAGTGTGAGAAATGGTCAACAAAAGTCACATGTAGGCTGAGGAGAATCCAGCCGAGGTTTGAATACCACTCGCTTGGGTTGAGTTGTGCTTTAAGACCTGCTTTTAAGACGCGATGAAAACGTTCAACAAGCTTGTTTGCCTTAGGATTGTAGTAGGTGGTGTAAATTAATTTAGATCCCAAAAATTTGGCCTTAGATTGCCATAAATGAGACGTAAATTGTCGGCCCCTATCTGTAGTGATCGTTTGAGGAGAACCGTATCTGGACACAAAATATAAAACGAAAGCATCAACGCAAGCACGAGAGGTGATTTGTGTTAACGGGATGGCGTCGAACCATCGGGTGTAGCGGTATACTATTGTTAGAATATAGGAATGCTCTGAACTGACGGACAAAGGACCAACGATGTCAACATGAACATGTTGAAATTTAGCTGTCGGTAAAGAGAAATTACCATAAGGGGAAATTGTGTCACGCTGAATTTTGGACTGTTGACAGGAAAGACAAGCTTTGCAGAAGTTTTGGATGTCGTTGCGCATGCCGGCCAAAAGAAACGATTGGAAATTAAGCGCAGAGAAGCTTTTTGCCCAGGGTGCGCTAGATAGTGGAAATGATCAAAAATCTCCTTACAAAAAGAGTTGGATATAATAGGTCGAAAATGGCCTCCAGAAATATCGCCCAGTAAATCGAATTCGGAGCCGGGGATAGGTTGGTAGGATAATTGCAGAAAATTCGGCTCGCTTGTTAAGGACTGGATTGAGTCGTCGTGTTGTTGCGCTGCGGCTATAGCGAGGTAATCTATGGGCGAGTGCTCTTCAAAAATGGCGCATATAGGTCTAGAAAGGCAGTCGGTCACAATGTTATGGAAGGTGACGAAGATCGGTGGTGAACTGCGCAATAAAATCGAGGTGACAAAGTTGTCGTGGAGACGAGTTTTTGGATTGCGAAGTAATAGCATGAAATAAGAGGCGTGGTTGGTGTAAATAGTAAAAGGTCGGCCTTCGATAAAACAACGAAAATGTCTAACCGCTAAATAAATTGCAAGTAATTCTCTATCGAAAGTAGCGTAACGGGTTTGAGCAGGAGAAAATTTTTGAGAGAAGAAAGCTAATGGCTTTTAAGCGTCGTTAATTTTCTGTTGAAGAGTGGCTCCACACGCGTATTGGCTTGCGTCGACAAAAATTGCTGTTTCGGCATTTTTAACCGGATATGACAAAAGCGCGACGTCGGCTAATTTATTTTTGATATCGAGAAAAGCTCTTTCTGCATCCTCCGACCAAGAGAGAAAAGTTTTCTTACCTTTTTTTGGGGAAAGCATTTGATTGAGGGGTCAGAGGGTTTCTGCGCAATGAGGAGTAAAACGGCGATAATAATTAATCATGTCTAAAAAACGACGTAGGCCGCGGAGATTGGTGGGCTTGGAAAAAGAAGTAAGCATCAATTTTGTTGGGAATGGGTTGAACGTCGTGCTGGTTGATGACATGGCCCAAAAATTGTACTTCAGGAACTGCAATTTGATATTTGTCCTTGTGTAAGGTTAGACCGAAAGTCTTAAAACGATTCATTAAGATGTTAAGGTGGATTTCATGTTCTTCCAGTGATTTGGAGGCAACCAGAATATCGTCTACGTAAGCAAAACAAAAGTCTAGGCCGAAGAGTAATTCATCGATAAAGCGTTGAAAGGTGTTACCGCTATTACGCAATCCGAAAGGCATCGTGGATACTCAAACAAACCAATAGGCGTTATAATAGCTGTTTTGTGGCGATCTGCAGGATTTAGGGGGATTTGATGATACTCCTTGAGGCAATCAAACTTGCTAAAAATAATGCAGCCCTTGAGGAAATCCATCGCATCAGAAATGAAAGGTCGAGGATAGCGGTCTGGTTGGGTTATATTATTAAGAGCCCTATAGTCGCCTACCATTCAAAATTGTCCAGGTTGTTTTTTGGGAACAATGTGGATTGCGCTGGTGAAAGGTGAAGAGGGGATCAGAACACCCGCGTCCAGCAAGGCGCCAATTTCTTTCTTAACAAAATTAAGTTGTTCCGGGGATAGGCGACGCACACGAGTTTTAACGGGTGGGCCTTTAGTAATGATGGAGTGAAGCACGCCAGGAGTGATAGTTTTTGGTTTGAGAGTATTTGCAAAATTACTTTTGTGACAAGCGAGCACTTTGTGTTTTAAAAAATCAACTTTAAGTAAATCGAAAGGTTGTTCGCTGGCAAGGGAGGGTGATTAGTGGTTGCGCGTAATTGGCGGGTCTTTGGGCTCTTGAAGAGCAGACGAAACGTACTCGTCGTTGACGATGAGCGAGTCAACGGCATTCTTAGGCAAATCGTTAATAAAATGAACAACTGCGTTGGCTGCGTCTACGTTAACCGCGTCAAGTGCGGTGCACGGTTCAAGCGGAAATGTATCAGTGATGTCAGTCGTGCTAGCTGACGTAGAAGGCAATTCAACAGCGTCATTCGCACTAGGGCAGGAAACACAATGTACGTGGTGTCGACAGTACATAGAAGTTTTTGGCAAAATAAAGGTGTTGTTTACCACGTCAATGCCAAGACCAAAGTGGCGCATAAAATAGATTCCTATGATGGGCACGGCGACATCTGCTACCTTAAAAGTCCAGCGGAAGGTATAACGAGCTCCCACGTCAATATTCAGTTTCCTGGTGCCGAAAATGCGAATCGAGGTGCCGTTTGTGGCAATCATGTCTTGCGGACCATAATACGGTTTATAATATTTACAAGGTGGTATCATACTGATTTCAGAACCCATGTCAAGGAGAAAACGCATGTTTGAACAAGGGTCGTAAAAAAGAGGCCGGCGCGTTGGCAGAAATTTCTTTCTTAAAGGGCAGGAATAAGATGTCACGCGGTAATTAACGTTATCGTCGAAGTTACGAGGATTACGCGGTTGCCAAGAACATGGCGCTCCACACTTTCGAGCTTTAACGCCAAAGCGGGCATGAAAAAAACAAAAGATTTTCTGTAGTAGATTGAATCGTGGATCGAGAAGGGAAACGATTGTTTTGCCGGGAAGTTGATGGCATTTCGCAGCGTGGCTGCAATTTAGGGCCCGAGCTGTCTTGTGGCCTTGTTTGGTGAGAGTGTGATAGACGGGAAAATTGTTGGTCGCGATTAGCAGAGCCATAATTATTGTTATTATGAAAAGTGATTGATGCCTCAATTGCGTCGGTGAGCTGGTCGAGACGTCGTTCAAAAATTTGTTTTTGCAGCAACTGCATGGGGTTTGAATTTAGAAAAAGTGCGGACGACATGGTGGCCATAATATCATCAGCTCGTTGCGCCAATAGGTTGAGGGTTGGTTGCGGGGAGCCGGCTAAAATTAAACGGACTTGGGGCGGTAATCGGTCGAGAAAAAGCTTGCGTAATAATTTTTCTAAGTCAGTACCGACGTTGCATGATTCCCCTAGGAGCGTGCGTAATTCCGATAGGAGTTCTGTAGATTTACGGTCTCCCAAATCGGTGTGGTGCAGAAGGCGATCAAGACGGTTGTCGTCGCTGATTTTGTACAATTTAATTAACGCTTGTTTTAAGGTTTGATAAGGATGGTTCCCGGGGTTCCGAATAATATGTTGTACTTTGCGTATGACGCGGTAATCGAGTGCGCCCAACATTGCTGAAAAGCGTCGTTGTTCGGTGCAGATATTGGATAGATTAAATTGATGGTCGACAGCAGCTAACCATAACTCAATGTCGTCTTCCCATAAAGAGGGAAGCTTAAGGTTGATGGAGGTCCTGGGATAATGATGAGAGGAGCAGATTGATTGAAAGTATGCGATGAAGGATGAAGAATAGGAGTGGTTAAATTGCGTGCTCACGTTTCAATTCCTAGTTTAGAGCCAGAAGAATGGGGTGTAAAGGATGAGGAAGATAGGGTATAGATCGGCTCTGAAATTGGGGTTCGGGTGCGCGTAAGAATATTGTTGAGGGTTGTAATATTAGTCATATCAATCGCGGAGGTTGAAATGTTGGTCGAAAGGGGGTTAGCAGTCGAAATTGTCAAATTATCAGAATATGAAGCAGAACTAGCAGTAGATGAAACAGTGCAATAAGCGGGCGTCACGGGTTCAGATTTACGTCGAGGGACTTGCCGTCCACAAAGAGATGAAAAGGAACTAACCAACTGATTCATATTAAAGCTTAATTATCAAAATTTATACACAAAAGTATTATGACAACAGTATGCAAAATGGGAGTTGATTACAATTATTAGCAAAATGCGAGGAAAACTTGAGCGCGTCAAAACTAGGAGTTCAAGTAAATAGTACTAATTACAAAATTATCAGCACATCAATTTGTCCAAAAACTTCGTCGAAAGCAAACTATCACTCTTTAAAATTAAACAATGGATTTCAAGTCCGTTTTTTTTACTTTTGCTATCGCGTAATTGAAAATTTGCGCCACACAAGAATAAAACAAACAAGGAAAATTATCACACCTGCGAGTTAATTGGGAGAGGAAAGAAGAATTGAGAAGAGCAGGCGATCTTGAACGTCGTAGAGTTGCAAGATAAGAAGTTAAAGATGCTTGCTGGCAGAATATTCCCGATAAAGCAGTTGAAGTGCGAAGTTAAGTTGCTGCTTGTAGGAGATGATTGCTAATGATGAAAATCGGCGATTTCGGGAATTCTTCGGGTAACTTCTTGATTTCTCCAAGACTTCGACCGGACCAGGTTCGGGTGTCAAGCTTTCTTAAAACACTCGGGGCACCAATATAGCGTGAGTGGTTTTTGGCACACAGTGGATTTTGGCACACAGTAAACCTTAAACTCCTTTTATTTGAAAAGGGACACAATTTGAAACGAACACAAAAAACAACACTAAAACTTCGGAATTAGACAGTAAACAGAATCTTCGTTTGATGACGTCGCAACGATGAATCTCGAATTAAATTACACAGCAGCTATATGAGTCTCGGTCTGTGTTGGAATATCTTGTTCTCTGTGTGACTGGCGATTCGGCCAGCGAGTGTATATATCGTCAGAGTAATGTTATAGAGTTTCTATTATGACACCTGACCTTTTTACATGTAAAACCACGAGGCGTAGGTCAGGTGATCAGGCTACATCAGGGGTGGCCAATTTCAGATTGTTCGAGA
This sequence comes from Diplosoma virens, assembly GCA_963680785.1. NCBI lineage: Eukaryota > Metazoa > Chordata > Ascidiacea > Aplousobranchia > Didemnidae > Diplosoma > Diplosoma virens. Next base: position 982,808 of record OY796881.1, on the reverse strand, counting down.
TCGACTACAAAATTTCTTACAAGCTCGCGATCGACCGGTCAATGATGCGTTGCAAAAAAGCCAAAACTTTCCTTTGACTTTTTCGATACTCTACCTCATATCTTTAATGCATATTACTGCTGTCAACAGAAATAAATTATCGATAAAAATCGTTTATTATAAAAATTGGTCACTTCGGTTTAATGAATAAACCAGCAAGTTAATTATGAATGAATAAAACACAAAACGAATGATACACAGTTCATTTAGTGAGATGTTTGAGTCATCATATTGTTGACCAGCTTTTCATAATCAGAAGTATATCAGCTTATTTTACACACCCGTCCCGTCAAAGACAACTTCAAACAATCGGCCAAGTGGGAATCGGTTAGTACAGAACGTTGTTTAGTTTTAATAGCATTCATAAATGAAAACGCGGATTCACATAAATACGTTGACCCAAAACAAGAATGGATATATTCCGCACATTTTTTCAAGTGGCTGTATTTCAAACCAACGAACCTCCATAAGTCTGATTCGGTTGCCCGAGTCTTGAGAAACACGTCTACTTTCAGTGCTAACATTTCCATTTCAAGGTCACCTCTTTCCAACGCAAATACGTCACTTATTTGTTGAGAAACAGATGACACGTTTAAATCCGACTTGAATGGGTATGATACGAATTCAACTATTTCTTCTATCTTTCGAAAATCACTGAACCGATCTTCAAATTCATCTGAAATCAAATTTATTTCATGAATATACAGTATTTCTCATGGTCCCAAATACCACCAGAATGCTTTTCCAAATGGTGTTTAAGGTTTGGGAAAAATTTGAACTGCTTTTCTTTTAGATCGGAGATCAGTGCAGGAATTTGAATTTTAAAGGCACTAATAGCACTGATCATTTCACTAATTGGTTTGTCCTTTCCTTGCAACTGTAGATTTAAGGCCGCTAATCTGCCAGTGATATCATCCAGGAAAGCCAGTTCGCTCAGCCAATCCAAATTGTTCAACTTGGCGTCGTTATCACCTCTGTTTTGAAGAAAAACACGAATTTCCTCCAATAGATCACGGAATCTTTGAAGAAATTTGCCGCTACTTAACCACCTCACATCCGTGTGTAAAATAAGCTGCTTTCCCTCAAATTCCTGCGTGAAAAGGCGTCGTTGAAGGGCTTTTGCTCTTATGGAGTTTGAAATTTTGAATGCGACATCCATTATCTCTTTTGTGTTTAGTCGCTTGCTGCATAGAACTTGCTGGTGGATTATAAAGTGGTACTGCAAAAAATCTGGAAAATCATCGTCTCTTCGGCACAAGGCAACAAAGCCGTTTACACTGCCTACCATTGACTTTGCTCCATCTGTTGTAATTGCAACCAACTTCCATAAAGGCAATCCTATTTCTGTGCAATACTTTTTAAATGAAGTGTAAATATCTGTCCCCCTCGTCCTTTCTTTCAAAGTTATAACACCAAACACTTCCTCTTTAACTGTCCAATCATTAAATACCATTCTAATAAACACAACAATTTGAGCCGCATCTCTGATATCCGTCGACTTATCAAGCTGTAATGAAAAACAATCGCATTTGGTAAAATCATTTCTAAGTTGGTCTGCCACATTTTCACTCATCTTTTCTATTCTCCTCATCACAGTGTTTCTTGATAATTGTAGGTCTTTAATTGCATTTTTAATTTCACTCTTATTATGAATATTCTGAAAAAGACTATCTGAAATTTCTAGAAAACATTCCTTCAGCAATTCTCCATCTGAAAATGCCTTGCCTTTCTTTGCTAAGAAACAACTGGCTTCGAATGAGGCTAAAGTAGTTGCCTTTGACGATGTGCAAAATAGTTTTAGGCTTCTTTGCTGTCCACGTAGATTACTTTTAAGTTCATTAAATTTTATCTTTCTCACTTCACTTCTGAGGGGAAAATCGTCGTTATAGTTTGCATGGCGTGTCATAAAATGTCTTTCAATATTTCCTTTTTTAGGCAAAGCAAGAGCTAAATTACAAATAAGACAGGTACAGTTGTTGTTTACCATTAGGCAGAAGTAAGCCAGCTCACATTCTTCATTAAGGTGGTACGTTTTCATCCTCTTTACAGCACTCATTGTAAAAATTAGACTAGGCTACGACTGAAATACAAAAAACACACCGTAACTGAAGCAATGAATTAACACTTTGTTACTGTTAGGGCTAATCGGCAAACATTCTTTCCATTTTTACTTCTAACACGTCACAAATGATATCTATCATATACGACGATACGTCACAAATGATATTTTGGCGATCTATCACTTGATAGCTCGCGATCGACCACTTGATAGCTCGCGATCGACCGGTCGATCGCGATCGACTTGTTGGCCACCCCTGGGCTACATCCTGTATGCGGTGTATCGAAAATACATTACACGAAAGGCGGTAATAATAATAATGATCACACAAAATAGTATTGATGGCGCGATCAGCCAACGATCAGTTGGGGGAGCAACGAAAAGGCAATACAGAAAGAAAATACTAAAAATGCAAAATTATTACATGACGGTTGCTGTGGCAGTAAATAAGCGTTGTGCAGCGAGCGGAAGAGCGCTGCAAGCCGAGTCTGCAGCGAGCGGAATACAACATGAGAAAATACAATTGTGGCAAACTTTGCAAAATCGAAGCAAATAGATGCACCAAAGACGATTTGCGGCGATGAGTTCGCTACAGTACCAATTTCGAAGAATGCCTTTTGGAGTCAACAACGATTTGCTACCTTTCAACGGATAATGAACGATTTTATTACTAGCGAAGGTTTGCTAGATACTTTTGCATACCTTGATAACGTAACAATATGTGGTAAAAATCAAGCTTATCATGATTATAATCTCGAACGGTTTCTTAAGCTGCTAAATCAAGGAATTTAACCTACAATCCCCAAAAATGCATTTTTTCTACGAGAACTTTTAATATTCTCGGAAATGTGGTTAGCGAAAGAGAAATTAGACCCGATCCTGATCGAATGAAAGCCCTGTACGACTTGCCCCCGCCTCCAACGAAAAAAAGAATTAAAACGAATTCTGCGATTGTTTTCCTACTACTCTCAATGGGTAAACAATTTCTCAGCAAAAATACGTCGTCTAATTTCTAATATTGACTACCCTTTAAATTGTGAAGCTTTGGACGTATTTAATTTTTTAAAGCGTGACATTGCAAACGCTACTCTCCATTCAATTGATGAGTCTTTGGCGTTTTTAGTTAAAACTGACGCTTCAAATTATGCAATAACGGCAACCTTAATTCAACAAGGAAGACCAGTTGCATTTTTTTCCATAACATTAAACAGGTCTGAATTAAAACATTCTACGATTGTGAAAGAAGCAGCCGCTATAATAGAAGCCGTTCGGAAATGAAAGCACTATTTAACTGGTCGAAGGTTTTTCCTGATTACCGATCAAAAATCTGTTAGTTATATGTTTAACACAAAGCACAGTGAAAAAATTAAAAACGACAAATTTATGCGCTGGAGAATCGATCTCAGCCATCTATGACTTTGATATTATTTACAGATGTGGTGAAGAAAACATTCCCGCCGCCACTTTATCTCGACTAAATTGTGTAACAATGAATTAAAGAAACTGCAAGATTTGCATAATTGTCTATGACACCCAGGAGTAACAAGATTGGCGCACTTTGTCAAACAACGAAATTTACCTTTTTCCCTTGATCAAGTGCGACAAGTAGTGCGTTCGTGCACAGCGTGTGCAGAAATTAAACCCCAATTTTTTAAACCGGAAACCGTGCATTTAATTAAGGCCACTTGTCCGTTTGAACAATTAAGTCTCGATTTTAAACGCTCTCTACCATCGACCAATCAAAATCGTTTTTTAATTACCATCATTGATGAGTATTCAAGGTTTCCGTTTGCGTTTTCTTTTAGAGACACCAGCGCTAAATCAATCATAAGCGGTCTTGATCAAGTTTTTTTTATGTTTGGGATGCTCGCTTACATTCATCAGATAGAGGAAGTGCCATCAAGAGTGAATTTAAACGTTATTTAAACATTTAAACGTCTTCTTGATAAAGGTGTTGCCAGCAGCCGCACAACAAGCTACAATCCTGCCGGAAATGGACAAGTCGAACGCCTAAACCAAACATTGTGGCAAACTATCAAACTTGGATTGAAAACGCGTAAATTTCCACTTCAACATTGACAAGAGTAGTTAAGCGATGCTTTACATTCTGTTAGGAGCTTACTTTGCACCGCAATAAGCAAACCCCTCACGAACAAATTTTTAACTTTCAGCGTAGGTCTACATCTGGCTCCTCGATACCGTCTTGGCTTGCAACCCCCGGACCAGTTTTGATCAAGCCTCATGTTCGGTCCTCAAAATTCGACCCTCTAACAGAAGTGCACTTGATCGAAGCAAATCCACAATACGCGCACGTGCGATACCCCGATGAAAAGAAGACACCGTGGCTTTAAAGCACCTGGCTCCTAAGCCAACATCAACGATGACATTTTAAAAACAAATCGAGTTGTGGAAGTTGACTCGGAAAATCCAGCTAATGACGCAGCGCCAGCAAATGAAAGTTTTACAACCGAAGACGTGGACGCCGAACCCATCCAAAACGAAAGTTTAATAAATGATCCTTCTTGCGAAACCAAACTACGTCGCTCCCAGCGCGTTCGTTAACCTCCTGAGCGCTACGATCCCGCATATTATTGATCCATTAGTTATTTATTTTTTACGCGGAGGAGATTGTAATGATTTAATAATTCGTTGATCGTTTACGCCAAGTTTTGAAATGCAGACCTTAAAATCTAATTGATATCGTTTCGTCTTAAAACGCTTAATTTAATCATCATAATTAATAGTTAAAGCTTTATGCTGGTAACAGGACATTTAATGTTAAAATACTTTTGTTAGTGATGATCTCTCTTTTAGTTAATCTTCACAACGTTGTTTTGAGCGTTATCGTTCTTGTTAGTTAAAGCCACAGATTTAGTGATATTTAATAAAGACAAGTATTCATGTCAATAAGTAATTTTTAAGTTTTTTTATTTAAATTTATAAACACTGCGAAATAATCTAATCAAACTAAAAGTTAGCTTTACGATTTTTATTTGAAAAAATTCTTAACAAAAAATTCCCAGCTATATACCCCAATTTATAAGCTTTCGTGTATTAAATGCAGTTTCGCTCAAGTGTCGTTCGATCAATTGTCGTAATACCATTCAAGACACTGGCTATTAACATGAAGAGCCAAAACAAGTAAATGTAGCATCTTCATGACTATTCTTAATATGCAACGATGGCAAAAAACTCGAGCAAATATATACCACCCATGTGCTTGTTATAATCACCAATAACATAAGATATAAGCAGTGAGTTTTGAGATTTATTTTTTTGTTTGTTGAATTGGCTCAATATCTGTCCATGACAAAAAAAATTGTAACAAACTTGCTCTCCATCAACCTAACGGCCTCAATACTTCTGATAATTCTACTACAATGCAATTTTACTTTAGAATAATATACAGTAATTGCCTATTTGAAAATCTGTTACGTGGTTTAAAACACTATCTTTGGCACCTTTTTTGCATTCAAAACTCTGAGAAACAACTCTCAATATTCTATTAAACATGATGTACGTAGCATATATGCAACAATGAACCTAAAAAGATTAAAGCGGATAAATCTTTAAATTAACAATCAATTTAGTCGGTTTTATAAAAACATTACCAAATACTTTTTTAATTATTCAATACATAGCGTGTAGAACATTGCCTTTATAGTTTTCTTGTTGTTGGTTCCGCAGATCTGTGATTTCACCCTTCAATTGCAAAATTTCTATTGAATGTAGTTTTTTTAACTCTATAAAAACAAGCCAACTTGAAATTTCTTTTTGTTTTTGTTTTAAAACAAATATAATTTTATGTTAAAAGTAAACAGCTGATAGTTGTTATTTATATTTCTAATTTATGCAAATTAATTCTTACCATTTGTTTTGTTTTCGAGATATTCGATTCCAGTGTTTCCTTTCTCTCCTTTATCACCCTTTGGACCAGCTTTGATCAAGTGGGTTTCAAGGAAAATTGTTTGCCCTGAACATTGTTGCTTTACACTTGTGCGGTTCATCAGGGAATCTAGGCGCTTGCACACTGTCATTCGACTTGCGTTACTGCCAGCAGACCACAGCCCCCACAGTAAAATATATAAGAAGTAAATCATGTTTAATGCTTGTGTTGACGTTGCTGTTGTCAAGTATACATTGTTTAGTTTAGAAATATTGCTCTTCTAAGTTTTAAAACAACATTCTACAGTAAATATTTGGATTTTTTGTAGAAAGCCCCCACCATATATGGCAAGTAATTTTTTTTTGGTAAAACTAACCCGGAATTCTCCATACAAGTTTCTTTTTTATTTCATCCTAGTATTGTAGGGGGATTTCGGGATAGTTTCACCAAAAAAAAATTACTTGCCATAGATGGTGGGGCGATAAAAATTACTTGCAATAGATGAAGGGGGGTCTCTACAAAAGATACAAATATTTTACAAATGATAAAGAATTAAATTCTTTGCTTTCTCTTTTATGGGTTAAGCTATTATGTTAATTTTTCCTCGTACATTATTTTATAATTTTCTTAAATTTTTTCTTGAGTGGAAGTAAAACTTAATATCAAATGTGATAAAGCAAAATGAGTTTTTCAGATTTTTTTTTAGTCACATCTAAATATTGAATGCTTACATCTATCTTTTAAACAGAAGTTTGAATACGTATTAACTCATTCGTGTGTAGCTAACACTTTCTTCATATTTGCAGTGGCTCTTTGCTTTGCTGCTTTTTTCTATTTCAATCAAGAACCTCCCGATTAATTCTGAGTTTTACGTTTACTTAGGTCATAAATATTAGCTTCATATCTTAAGACTAATAATTCTTATTTGACAGCACTATTTTTTGGTGCTGACGCAACGGAATAACATCACTTCTTTAATTGTTCACTCACCATATACAGAAAACTTACGTACAGTATTTTCTAATTAGTTTCAAATTACGGCGAAATAAATTACAAGTGTTTTTTTTGTTCTTACTAGTATTGTCGTCAGCAGAAAAAGTTACTTCATCTTGGGCAACTTTTTGTTTAGATAAAAGCTGTTGTATTTTTCTTCTTCTCTTTTACAAGACTTGAAACGCAGTATTTAAATTGTAAAATAGCGCTTAAGGCGCGGTAATTATTGAAAACACAAATAAAATGAAACTCGCGAGGCAATTAAAGAATACACGGTAACTCGCGCTTAAACAAAGTGTGATTCGCGTCCAAGTTCGATACGCGCTAAGGTCAAAATATAAACAAAAGCCTAGCTCATTGTAATGCGACATGGCTTCTATTTGTGTTCATGTTTCAAAAACTTTTTTTATACAGTTTTCGATAAAGTTAAACAACTTGAAAAGTCAAAATTTTGTTGATAAGTCGAATCTGCTGCATTAAAGAAAGAAAAAGAGAAAAAATGTTTTTGTTAAAATTTAAAATTTTATAGCAGCATAAATTGAAATTTGGTATACTCAAGGTGCTTTCTCATGATCTGGACAGTAAATCGGTTTGTAATAGTCTGCCGACAAACTTAACCCACCAAAAATGAGATTTGCTTTTTCAGTCCAAAGCATACCTGTTAAGCATTAGAACGTCCACTAGATTGGTTTCATAATCAAATTCATAAAGATTTTGTTTCCGCCTAATTTATCAAATGTGAACAGGGTTTACAAAATTTCTGCAATGCCATTAAAAAAAGATCAAAAAAGACTATCCCACATGGTCACAGAGACAAATGTCTTGGACTAAAATGCAAAGTATGAAAACCTCTATACAACGTTTGTGTAGTTGCAAAAGGACCCAACTCATGTTTGTGCTGAGACAGCAGCCAAACTCGAGTTGTATGTTTGCAATTATTTATTTACATACAATTCAAACCGTTTATGCTGCTGCATCTTAGCTGGTCAGAAACAGGAAATACAAGATCAGTATTGGGTTTACCGTTCAATCACATCCTTAAACAAAGCAAACTAGGCAAAAAGTTCTATACGATGGGCTTGTTTTAAATCTATATGTTAACTTCTTGATAAGTATTCAATAAATGCTTTCTTAATACGTTTTCATAAAAACTTCATCAAAACAAGTGAAGTTTCGATGCTTGCAACACGTCAATCTAATAGTGATCATTACAATATCTCCCAGTATTATTTCAACAAATTGTAAAGCCATATCAAGTATTAGGGAGTCAAAGATTGGACCTCGATTATAGTAAACTCAAAACATTTAAAATTCAATACAAAAAATACTTAAACTCATTGCAGACTTATGTTCAATAGATTAAATCTTTTAATAATGCTGAAATGTGTTTTATGACAAAAAATTTAATCAATTATAGATAAATTTAAACTTTCTGATTTGGATGGTTGCTCGATTCGGTAACGTCATTTGCAGCATACATGCTGCTGCTTTTTCCCTGTTTTTTTGCCATGCACTGCTGTTTCAGGTTTGATTTCCGTTTTGTGTTAAGAACGCAATAAAATAAATTGTTCTTCTTCATTATGATGTGGAAATAAAAAACTATCTGAAAAAGAAAGTTGCTTATGAAAAAAATTTTGCGCAGAAAATGAAGAATAAATAAACAAAATATTTACGGTTTTGATCAAATTCCTACAATTCTTCTACTTATCATAACATTAAACTCTTTTTATTCATTTGTGTTTGCATGTATCAACAATGTGTTTGCCAAATCTCTTTTTTTTTATTGTCAAAATGTTGTCATAAAATATTTCTTTTCAATATGTGTAGAAATAAAAATAACTGGCTGACTAACATTACTTCAATTTTGTTGCTTCAATTTTGTATTTTTGGACTCCTTTTTCGATAGAAGGGATAAATATAAAACAATCTTAAATTCTGCTCAGTTGACTAGTTATGCAGAACCGCTGTAGACTAGTCTATTACACTGTTTTATCAAGCCACCCTGACTTTTCCAAGTCTTCAAAAAATTCAAAACAAGAAATCTGAAATAACAAGATGTGATTGGTTGAGGAAAGTACAGTAGTTTGTTACTTTGTTGTTTCTGTCATGGTTTTCTTGAAATAACTAAATAACACCAAAAACTTTATAATAAATTTCGAATAATACGTAATTTCGAATAATACGAGGAAATGGTGCTTAGTAAATAAAGTATGTAAGGCACTAAAACCGTTCGCTTTTACCACACACATTACTCAAGATAACAAGAGTGTAACCCTTAATTTTGTGATTCCAGCCATATGGAGTTAAATAGCCCCACCTCAATGTTTTTCGTCATTGTTGTGCCTTATACAATTCCTGGCTAACTTCTTTACAGCGTCGTTTTTATAGAATTTTTCAAAACTGTGGCTTAGTTAAGCAATACAAAGGCATGGAGATCCACCGTTTGTAGATAACGTTTACATGATGTCATCAGCATTAGATCCCATGTTTGCTTACCACTGGATTGATATTGACGTAGAGGTAGAACATAACGAAGCTCAAACTAGTCAAGCACAGTATACTATTAAGTGGAAGATTGAAGAATTAGTTGTGAAAGAAAAAGCATTGGCAAGAAGAACTGCTTCAAGTAGGGTTATTGCTGAAGCAGCTGTTTCATCTCCATTATTCAATAAACAAAACAAACAAACAAACAAACAATCGTATGGCGTTGTGTTCCACCACACCGATTTGCTGCTTTCTGTGAATTAACCGAGGTCACCATTGAAGGTAAGCAGCTTGACCACATTTCTCGGAATGTTCGTGAAGTGCCTTTCCGAAGGGCACAACGAGTATCACTCAGTCGACGTTACGGAGAATCGAACCAGGTCATTCTGCACGTGAGTCGCGGATGTTACCACTGAGCTAACCCGCCGGACACCATTATTCAATGATGATGTTCAACGAAATGACAGCAAACAACTTCCTATTAAACTTTACAGACTTTTAGAAAATTACAGCGGTATTTGCAGGAGAAAAAACTTTTTACGGTACATTGAGCTTACTTGCTCTAAGCATCTTGTTCATAGAAATGAACGGTTTTTTAGGCACAAAATGTCCAATATTTTTCCTACTTTCATCAGATTGCGAAAAGAATAGTCTGTATTCTTGTTTCGTTAGCGCAAGTAAAAATAGTTTTTAGTCAAAGGGGTATATTCATGAGGCTACACCGATTAAATTTGTCTTCGGACATGCTCACTTTTTTAAAAATGCAATCAAGATATTCTTTAACAAATTATGGATATGAATATTTAGAAATTGCACGTTTTATGGAACACAGAGCAAGCCAGCTTGACTTTTGTTTTTAGGTACACTAATTAACGCATAAGTTTGATATTTTCTAGTGTGTATTTAGATACAATAATGAAATATTTCAACATTATGATTTTACTTTTTCTTTTTCACTGTTTGCTATGAAAAATAAAACATAATTGAGGAATAACTTTTAAAAAGGTATAAATTTGCTGTTTTATGTTGGCCAATCAGTAGCATTACCACGGTTGCCATTTTGTGCTTACTTTTTATAAATGTGCATATAAATTTTATATATGTGCTTATTTTCATAAACATTTCTATTGAGAACTTTAACGTGTTTAGTTTTAAGAAGCATTTATTTTGGAGTTAAGTACTTAGTTTCTGTTACTGTTGTTGTAATTTTTTATTACTGTTTTAAAAAACGTTCTTATTATAAAGTCTTATCCTTATGTGTCTAAAGAAAATTGGTCGTTTATTTAAACATCAAGTAAAAATTTTTTCGTATTTACTGGTCAAATACACATTGCGCTCACAAGTAATTTTTAAAGAGTTTTTATTTTGATAATTTGCGGTGTTTATTTATTGGTCAGTTTGGAATGTAACCCTGAGTAGTATAATATAATAACTGCATGGATAAAATCCATAGACTATGATGTTTTTGTATTTTGAAAAGATAATTTAGGCGCTAGCTGAATGTTGATTTGCAATATTACGTATATGTAGCTATAATTATCCAAAATTATTTGGTTTAACACGGATCTAAATGCCTTATTGGTGAAGGCACCTAATCAATGAAACATAATATTCACAATTTCAATTTATATTCAACATTGTAATAATAATATACGACAAGCGCCTGTTTCGATCTTGTTTGATCTCATCAGGAATATACAGTATAATTACGATTACAAGTAGAAAATTCGCTGTAAATTTGGAAGTGATAACATGTCGAAATAGTTCATTGCAGTAAAATTTGATGAAAAGCCAAAGAAATCGACGAGAATATTAATGAACTATGAGAATTCCAATGCAACTCTTTTGAAAATTTGGAATTAAAATTAAAAGGGATTTGGAATGAAAATTAAAATTAAAAGGCAATTTGGAATGAAAATTAAAATTAAAAGGCAAATTAATAAGAACAATTTCGGACGCCAGCGAAATAGCAGAATGACAGAATAATGTTGTCTATGTAACCTAGATCGAATTATAAACAAAATTGTGCTAAGAAGTAGGAAGTTATTTAAAAAGATTGCTGAAAATTGAAATTAGAAGTTGATAACACGTCGAATTCATTGAAGCTGATAACACGTCGAATCCATTGAAGAAATTTAAAGCTGATAAAACGTCGAATCCATTCATTATGGCAGTAAAATTTAAAGCTGATAACGCATCGAATCAAATAGGAATAATGATTAAAAGACTATTTATAATTCGATCTAGGTTACTGTCACAAACTTTGTTTGGGAATCCCAAAGGATCAGTTGAGCTAGGTAACCCGAATACCTGCGCTGAAACAAAGCTGTGTCTAAATTTTATTTTATTCCGGCTCAAGAAATAGTTTTGCTATGAGCCTGACGGTTTATACAGTTGGTTAACGAAAGCTCGGATTGATTTTTGTCGAAGACTCTTCTTCACAACAGGCAGAGACCACTGTCTCTAATAACAACGAATGTATTACAAAATCACGACCGACGAAATTCTATTCCACGCTTTGCCAAACTGCAAAGCGAAATCAACACTATAACTCGACTCAATCAACACAAATAATTCTACCTCTGTAGAACAAAACTGCCAACCACTGGCACAAAATAAATTCAACAATTGTCCACCGACACAAAATCTAACGGTCCACCTCCTGTGGCCAAACAAAATCACCTTCGCTCGAGCCGCCACTCGAGTCGCTTCAAATTATCTCACAACGATAATAATCATCATAATAATTTTCTCGCTACGCATCGGCTTTATATAGAAAACAAAATCACGTGACGTAAACTTTCTCGTAAATTCAAGATTCAGCCAGAAAGCCCTGGAGAGTTCGTTACGTGAATCAAGTGGAATATACGCGAATTTTCCAGTACAATGATGTTAGTCAAAAACATATTACGTCAATACAAAGAGAAAAAAGAGAGAAAAAGATACATGTATCGAGCCATATAACAAATTGGACGTATATCGCAGACAGCGCTCAAAGAGCCGCATTTATTCTCTTATGATAAAACTACGAACTGCTTTGAACGGGGATACACTACATCGTTATGATTAAAATTATGAATGAAGTGTGACAGTTACATAGACAACATTATTCTGTCATTCTGCTATTTCGCTGGCGTCCGAAATTGTTCTTATTAATTTGCCTTTTAATTTAATAGTTAGAATTCCAAATTTTCAAAAGAGTTGCATTGGAATTCTCATAGTTCATTAATATTCTCGTCGATTTCTTTGGCTTTTCATCAAATTTTACTGCAATGAACTATTTCGACATGTTATCACTTCCAAATTTACAGCGAATTTTCTACTTGTAATCGTAATTATACTGTATATACCTGATGAGATCAAACAAGATCGAAACAGGCGCTTGTCGTATATTATTATTACAATGTTGAATATAAATTGAAATTGTGAATATTATGTTTCATTGATTAGGTGCCTTCACCAATAAGGCATTTAGATCCGTGTTAAACCAAGTAATTTTGTATACTTGTGATACGAAGCACGAGATCCCTTTTCATTTATGTTACGTAATTTGTCACGCTAATAAATAAGCTTTGATAACGCAAAGCGTTGTCTTTTAATCATTATAGCTATAATTATGTCATATTAGGTGATATGCAGTTACACTAATTGGGCGTAATTGCAACATCGTGTTGTAGGTAAGTCCAAGCATATCTGTTGTCTTATTTAAAATTGTTATTTGTGCCGACGTGACAGTAGCCACTTAGGGTGAATATCACAGTGACTACAAGGTAGAATCAAGCACCGTGTTCCTAAATGGCTACAACAGCAAGCAAAGCTTCTTACACAGTCTCAAACCAGCAAATCCTGCATACAAAAACGTAACAACCCAGATTGTGACTCGGCCAAACGAAAAACTTGCTGGATAATGAGCATTGTGTTGCAAACTACAATGACAAACAATTTCAAATTCTTGCTGAAGCGCGCAACTTGTTCTATCTTTGTCTAATTGAAGCAGCCTTTATTAAAACCAGACATCCTGTTTATGTACACAAAAAAACTTTCTTTACATGTTAAAACTTTTTAAATAACCAACGTTGTGAACAACTGTGCTTGTTGTTAGAGGTTGCATAATTATGCGTTTCTCCTAACTGAGATTCCACGGTTCAGCACCTTTCTTCTTACTGTTGAAACTGTAAATATCTTGATTTCGGCTCGTTCCATTTAACGGAATAGCTACTAATAAATGGTAGAAAGCGCGGTTGTTCTAGTGTTAATAACGAAACTCTCTTCACAAAATACATCAACGAAGCAAACATGCTCAAAATGACATAACCAATAACATAACTAATTGAAAAAAATCAAATCGCAACAAATTGTTTTTCTTCAACAGAAAATAGTAAATTATTAGTAAGCATTAGTTTGATAAACTCACAGCAGCATATTATTATTATGCTGGTTTATTAAAAGTATTGATTTATTCAGGCAAAATAAAATGTCGAGAAAAAAGAAACAACTTGTAATTTGCATGATCTGACCAACGATGATTACATTTTTATGATTAAGATGTTTTACGCAAATCGTTTTGTATATTAACTTTAATTTATCAAGCAAATCAACAAATAAGATGTTCAACTCTGATTACAGAATAATTGCGGTAAGTTACCACAAGAAGTCTGAAATAACGAGCTGTGATTGGCTGAGGAAAGTAGTTTGTTACTTCTCAGACAATAAATTATGAAGAACGTTACACCGCTGCTCTGGGACAGAGATGTGTTTTATGACTAATTAATAAATTTTGTTTAAATAAGTTTTGCTTGTAATATTGTGTTAGGGTTTGTTTTAAAACCAAACATTCTAATTCTAACCTAATCTCTATTAAAGACTTCTTCTTTCTGTTGAATCCTTTTTTCATGGAAGGTGTGAGACAAAAGTAACAATTGTCTACATAATCCGTTGGTTCTCTCCAAATCATTGGCACTGCAAATGGCATTGCCTTTCTTTTCTTCTTCAACCACTCATTAAGGGCGGTGACACAGGAGTTGCAGCATATGTGAGGAGCCGAAGCCTTGTCCTGATCTCCGACTTTACAACCAAAGTAGTAATGACAAACCTTTCTTTTTCTGGTGGTCAAGACACGTTTTTGCAAAGACACGATGAACTTCCCACAGATATAACAGAAGTTATATGCAGAATTTACACAAACCCGAGGCATTTCAAAATATACTGAAAGCTACTTTAACAGGTTATTTACTCGTAGTTAAAAGAGCTTAATTCTAAACAAAAAAGAACACAGTGCAATTTTTCGGATATAACTATATTAGACAGTTACTGTACTTTGCAGTTTATTTGCACCACGGCCTACTTAATATCTTAAGTAGGTTGTGTTTACACCTGCTAGAAACCTTTTTTGCGTTGTCTAAATTAGGTAAATTTTTTGCTGGCTCGCGTTACCTGTTGTGTTTCATTGTTTATTACGCAAATTAACTCAGCTACACTCCTATTTAAGCTCTATAGCTGATATACAGTCATTTGCAAAAGTACCGGACCACCTCAAAAATATGTCTATTTGGCAGCTTAAGCTAATTATTTCGTCATCCACAATGACAAAGCACATGTACACATACCAGAATTGCCAGTTCTTTTCTAAAGTTCAGTGCAATAAGTTTATTTTGCATTCACTAACAGTTTATTTGTTTATTTAAGTGATTTTTCCATACTTTTATTTTGCAAAAAAATGATCAAAAATTCATATCACACCGAAGTAGAACCTGCTCAAATTGTTGCTCTTTACAAAAATGGACCATCACAGCGCTAAATATCTAAATAGTTAAGCATTAGCTAGTCATCTATTCAAAGAGTGACAACTGTAGTATTTCACCTGTCCCCCTCTACCGTATGTTGTTCGTACTCCTATCTTGAAAACTAGAGCTAACCGACAATTTTGAGGCTCATTTTCGGATTCAGCGCCCCAAAATTAGTAAAACGCGGATACTTTCATCCCAGAAAAAAATTTTTTGTTGACCAGTGTAATTATTAAATTTTAGGTTTTTGAAATGATTGGCGAAAACGATAAAAATCGTCATCCATTCAAAAGTTTAATCCATCTAGGAATATCTATTTTACTACATTTATTTAACACTTAATGCTTCTTTGTTTTACTTTAACAATAGAACTGTGCAGTAAATTTTTAAAACCCCGGTGTTTTAATAATTTGTTCCAGGAAAAAAGAGCGAAAAGTGTGCTAAAAGAAAAAATGTCGAAAAACTGTTTTCGTGGTTTGTACCACATTTTCCACAAAGTCCTGCTTCGTTAAAGCAACAGTTACCAAAATTTCTTTTGTCACGGTCTCATCGGGCCCCTAAAAGTTGCGGCGCACATAGGCAGTTGCCTACTCTGCCTAATGGGTAATCCGGCACTGAAGATCAGTATTGGGTTTACCGTTCAATCACATCTTTAAACTAAGCAAACTAAGCAAAAAGTTCTATATGGCCTTTATCACAAGTTAGCGCCGTCGTGCTTGTTTTGAATCTATATGTTAACTTCTTGATAAGTATTCAATAAATGCTTTCTTAATAAGTTTTCATAAAAACTTCATCAAAACAAGTGAAGTTTCGATGCTTGCAACACGTCAGTTTAATAGTGATCATTACAATATCTCTCAGTATTATTTCAACAAATTGTAAAGGCGTATCGAGTATTAGGGAGTCAAAGATTGGACCTCGATTATAGTAAACTCAAAACATTTAAAATTCAATACAAAAATACTTAAACTCATTGCAGACTTATGTTCAATAGATTAAATCCTTTAATAATGCTGAAATGTGTTTTATGACAAAAAATTTAATCAATTATAGATAAATTTAAACTTTCTGATTTGGATGGTTGCTCGATTCGGTAACGTCATTTGCACCCTCCCTGCCGTTGCTTTTTCCCTGTTTTTTTGCCATGCACTGCTGTTTCAGGTTTGATTTCCGTTTTGTGTTGGGAACACAATGAAATAAATTTTTCGTCTTCATTATGGTGTGGAAATAAGAAACTATCTGAAAAAAAAGTTGCTAATGCAAAAATTTTGCACAGAAAATGAAGAATAAATAAACAAAATATTTACGGTTTTGATCAAATTCCTACAATTCTTCTACTTATTATAGCATTAAACTATTTTTATTCATTTGTGTTTGCATGTTAAAACATTGTGTTTGCCAAATCTCTTTTTTTTAGTGTTAAAATGTTGTCATAAAATATTTCTTTTCAATTTGTGTAGAAATAAAAATAACTGGCTGAATAATATTATTCTAATTTTGTTGCTTCATTTTTTGTATTTTTGGACTCCCTTTTCGGTAGAAGAGATAAATATAAAACAATTTTAAATTCAGCACAGTTGATTAGTTATGCAGAACCGCTGTAGACTAGTCTATTATACTTTTTTATCAAACCACCCTGACTTTTCCAAGTCTTCAAAAAATTCCCATGTCCCCGTCTCTTAACCCTTTATGTCCTGAATTATTTTTTTAGCAAAAAAAAATTTTTTTTTTCAACTTTTCTTTTTTCTCAAAGGCGCCATATATGTAGTAATCGGTTTTTTGAGTACTTTTTTAGAGATTTACAAAACAAACCATAACTAAGGTAACCTTAATTTTTAAAAATTGAAAAGTAAAAGTTTCATAGGATGTGATTTTAAAAATCTTTTTTTATTATATGAAATTCAAAAGCAAGTTTTTATTTCTAGAACAGCCCAAATACACGTTTGAACTTGTGCAGTACAAGAAAATATTTTGTCGTTATGCCCAGTCATTTTATTAGAAATCATTTATTTACCAAACAAACAGATTTATTCAATACATGTATTTGTTATGAACAGTCCCAATATTCTGGTAAGTAATTTAATCAATTTTGTTTCGGTTGTCACACTAATTACAAACACTTTAAGGCAGATGTTGACCACAACAACTAGACCTAGTATCCCGTCAATTTATAGCTGCTACTACTGTGCAATCTGTACCTGCTTTCAAAATATCTTCAGCGCTTACACTTTTTTTAATAAAGTGCAGAGTCGGACTTAAATTTTTGAAAAGGTAGTCTGCATGCCTGCTAAGACCCATACTACGAAATACCTTAGCAGGCCAAATATGTAAGTATTTGGATGAACATAAGCTAGTTTTCAAAAAACAGATTGGTATTCTTGTTTGGAAGTATAGATTGTGCAAGCTGCAAAATAATATTTAACTCCTTTTTACATCAGGTACAGCTTAATTATTGTCTAAAGTTATTTATTTAATAAATGCTACAAAATTGTAAACAACTCTTCATTTATCGCATACTAAAACAAAAATTAAAACTCTAAATTGTATGCCAAAACACAATATTCCAATTTGTATGGTATTTTTCACATTTTTTATATTGTATAAGTGTTGATTTTCCCATAAAAATTATCATTAGGTTGAATTTGAATGCTCTCTCGTCGTAAATTTCTGGCACAACGGGAAATTAGTGGCCTCGCGAATACGAGATTGTGAGTTTGCTTCTTGCTCAAGGACTTATGTACTGAAGATAACATTAAGGATTTTTGCTGCACCGGAACTTAGCTGCACGTGTAATGACATCCACTCAAGTGCTTTTGCTCTGATACTCTTTGGAAAAATGTTCAAAATAAAATGATGAATTTCTTTATTTATTTATTATAAAATTGTCAAATTTTATACTTTTTTTTTTAGGATCAGCATTTTCATTATTTGTAAGGTGAAAAATAACTTTATTTTTTGGCTATCTGTTTCTATTCATTACACTGCTTACAAAATTTGATTTGAAAAATTTGCATTTGAGTGTATTTTTTAGCTCTAAAGACCTATTAGGACATATATGTTCTGTTTGAAAAATATTGAATAAAAAAAAAAGAAAAAAAAATTCTGAAAACCTTAAAAATGATAAACGTACACTATGAAATAGAGGAACAGAAAATAATTTTTAAAGTAAAAAAAAGATAAATATTTTTACCAGAATATATTACTTTAAAAACACCGTTTCCGCAAAATTAGAATTTTTAGAAAAAATTTTTTTTTAATTTCTGTCACGTCATATATAACACGGAGTAGCTCATAAAATATAATTTTGTAGAAATCAATGATTGTAAAAGTATTCTGAACTATTTTTATAGCAAATATTTTGAAATTAAGAAATTTATAGATGTTTGTTGAAAGGGGACTCATATGTCCTAATAGGACATAAAGGGTTAAATTTGCATGAAGGTAGCGCTCGGATATAAAGCGGTAGATGGTGAAAAAAACTTCGAAGCCAAGTTCACTTTGTCAATATCTACGCTTTCAATATTAATTTGCATTTGTGTTTCGCATAGAGATAGAAGTGTTTGCTGCCTTTTAGTGATGTGAAATTTCAAATTGAGTACTAATTACCTATATTACATGTTAAGGTGAGAAGTACTCTTGCCTTGTGCAGATTTATTTTATATTACAAACTTCCAGATTATAACGTCACAATGGTCCAATCTTATCTGGAATGCAACTGCATATCTGGCTATACTTTGTAACAAAGCATAACGAAATAATTTAAGGGATACTAGTAATAGCCTAATACAGAAAATGCTCTGGTGTAGTTTCAACATCGTGTAACAACTAAGTCCAAGCGTGTTTGTCATTTTATTTAAAAATGATATTCGTGCCATTGTAACAGTAGGTACGTAGGGCGAATGTCACAGCGACTACAAGATAGAATCAATCAGCATATTTCTTAAAGCAGCCTTTGTTAAAACCAAACATTCTGTTTTATGTAGACAGAAAGAATTTCTTTAAATTTTTTAAGTAACCAGCATGTATTTATTAATAACTTATTAATTTTAATTAAATGAATTTTTCAGTCAACGTCTGTAGCTATTTTTTGCTATTTTTAAAGATATTTTTAGTCAAAACAAAATTAAAACAGGGTTCAACCAATTTTATAACGTAACTATGACGTCATATTGCGATAGCAACAAAACCATAATCGCATATCAATTTTCTGAAGTCATGTTTTAATCCTTCTACCCGTTTTTAGTTAGCCAATACTGTAACAACTCTTTAATATTGACAAACTTCTTTTAAACCTTTGCCTCCAGTTTTAATTTGAGCCAGCAAGCTGATGTGGCCTGTAGCAAGCTACAACATGGTTGTGACGAATGCTTGGAGATGTCTTACAACGCTGTTATTGACATTGCTATCAACGTATTAAATAATCTGTAAATATTTTCGAATTAACGAGAATATGTTGGCTATGAAATTGTGTATGCCATGATAGATACCAAAACTTATTTTTGTTCCAATGTCTTGGGAAATAAAATTGAATAGGAGTAAATATAAAGACGATTTGTTATTACTGTAAACATCGGTTAATCCGGAGAAAATCAACTTCGAAATTACTTTTATTATTAAAATATAATTCTTTTCCAATTGAATATAATAATATTAAATTTATGAGCCACAGATTGGCTTCTTTGGCTTGTACTGCATCAATAGTTTCTTATTTTAAGAATTTTATCATCTAGATTCTCATCAATTGAATTAATGTGATATTTACCGTTTAACCCTGATGATATCACACTTGAAAAATATTTACTGGAATCTCAATCTTCTTCTCTATTGCGGATGAATTTGTATTTTCTTAACTTTTCACACCAAAGCACGCGATAATTTCCCATTTCGCAATCCACCGACGAGGCCGCAATCAGAGAAGAAACGAGCGTAAATTTTTACAAATAAATATTAGCATTGAAAACATCCGATAAAAATAATACAAGTTTTAACTATGAGCAAGAACAAATTAAAAACAAATCTTTTTACAAAACTGAGCAAACGATACAAAAATATGCTCAAAATGACATAAACCAATAACACAACCATTTGAAAAAAGATCAGGTGGCAACAAATTTTTTCTTTAACAAAAAATAGTTTATAGTCAGTAATGTCTTATAGAAGTCATAATATTACTATACTTGTTTACAAATTAATCAAAAGTATTGATTTACTCCGGAAAAATAAAATGCAGAAAAAAGAATCAACTTGCAATTTCCACGATCTGACAAATGGCAATAACATTCTCAGGATTAAGATTTTTTACGCCAATCATTCTGTATATTAACTTTGCTTTGTTTAAAAAAATCAGAAAATAACCGTTGTAAGTTACAACAAGAAGTCTGAAATAACAAGATGTGATTGGTTGAGGAAAGTACAGTAGTTCGTTACTTTGTTGTTTCTCTCATGATTTTCTTGAAATAACTAAATAACACCAAAAACTTTATAATAAATTTCGGATAATACGTGATTTCATTTCTACAGATGACAAATTGTCATTATTACTGCATAAAAAAAAGTGTTATGTTCTTTATTTTAGAGTAGAAGTCTATTCCGTCTATCTAAGCTTAGTTGCCCAATCGAACAACCCGGTTCGATTCCGATTTGGTAGCAATCAAGACATGTGAATAGGACTTTATAAAACAGCCTCAAGTGCCACGATAACCCAACTGATTGGTACGATCATTTACCTTGGCTTTTAATGGCCCTCAAGAACAGCCCCAAAGAAAACGTAGAAGGCTTTTCTCTAACAACTTTGTGCTAGGCCAACCAATTAGAATTCCTGGCAATTTTTTTGATAAAAGTTTTCACACTGACATTCCAGACAATCCTGATTCAATAGTAACAAAGTTCGGCCACTACGTTAAATCTTTACGTTTTAATTCACCGCGGGAAAATAGAAGAAAATTGTATTTGGAAAAACGTTTCTGCAAAGACACGATGAACTTCCCACAGATATAACAGAAGTTATATGCAGAATTTACACAAACCCAAGGCATTTCAAAATATACTGAAAGCTACTTTAACAGGTTATTTACTCGTAGTTAAAAGAGCTCAATTCTAAACAAAAAAGAACACAGTGCAATTTTTTGGATATAATTATATTAGACAGTAACTGTACTTTGCAGTTTATTTGAACCACAGCCTACTTAATATCTTAAGTAGGTCGTGTTTGCACCTGCTAAAAACCTTTTCTGCGTTGTCTAAATTAGGTAAATTTTTTGCTGGCTCGCGTTACCTGTTGTGTTTCATTGTTTATTACGCAAATTAACTCAGCTACACTCCTATTTAAGCTCTATAGCTGATATACAGTCATTTGCAAAAGTACCGGACCACCTCAAAAATATGTCTATTTGGCAACTGAAGCTAACTGTTGCGTCATCCACAATGACAAAGCACATGTACACATACCAAAATTGCCAGTTCTTTCCTAAAGTTCAGTGCAGTAAGTTTATTTTGCATTCACTAACAGTTTATCTGTTCATTTTAGTGCTTTTTCCATATTTTTATTTTGCAAAAAAATGATCAAAAATTCATATCACACCGAAGTAGAACCTGCTCAAATTGTTGCTCTTTACAAAAATGGACTATTACAGCGTTAAATATCTAAAAAGCTAAGCATTAGCAAGTCATCTATTCAAAGAGCAATAACTGCAGTATTTCACCTGTCCCCCTCTACCGTATGTTGCTGGTACCCTTATCTTGAAAACTAGAGCTAACCGACAATTTTGAGGCTCATTTTCGGATTCAGCGCCCCAAAATTAGTAAAACGCGGATACTTTTATCCCAGAAAGAAATTTTGTGTTGACCAGTGTAATTATAAATTTTAGGTTTTTCAAATGATTGGCGAAAACGATAAAAATCGTCATCCATTTAAAAGTTTAATCCATCTATGAATATCTATTTTACTACATTTATTTAACGCTTAATGCTTCTTTGTTTTACTTTAACAATAGTCTGTGCAGTAAATTTTTAAAACCCCGGTGTTTTAGTAATTTGTTTCAAATTTCTTAAACCAGTTTATTTTGTATACGCCCAAATTGCTGTTGCATCAATTTGAATTTAAAGTTACGCGCAGATGACTCCGTTTTATTTAATACGTATAATTTTGAAAAATTTTATTTTCTTACTTTACAAATTATTTAAATTTAAATAATTATATTTGCAAATAATTATTTAGTTTACGCAGTCGATGATGGAATGAGTTACAATTCTAAAACGTCCTGAACAAACTATTTTTCAAAATAAATTTATATTTGACTTTACATTTTATTCTGAAATTAGTTAAGCGTTTCCAATTTTATGCTCCGAATAACTTGCCTTACACAATTGTCGCAAGAAGAAGGCTATATTATTAGGTTTAATTATTCAACAGAAAATCTGTATTCTTCTTTTGAATAAAATTTATGTCAAGTCTATGCTACAGTATCATAAAGGTGAAGAAACTTTTAGACTAGCGATTAAAAATCAAAGCAAATTAGTTCATCGGGTTTTAAGTTACAGGGCGGTTTGCATGTTTAGTTGGCCAAAATTTTATATATTGGATTGTTTGTGGGTAATGTAATCCTCTGTTTTTGAAGATTCAATTACTGCATTTATATACAAGCTGAATATTTAACTGCTAAAAGCAAAATTTCCTTTGCAAGTCAAGGACTTAGATGTCGCTCATGCTCTTTCTGCAAAAAAAGGCACCCCTATAATAGTAAAATTACTTAGAAGGTACCAAAGAAATGAAATCTATGCAAAAAAAACATTTTTGAAAACAGTGGACTGGTCATCACGGAGTCATTAACAAAACGCCGTCTGCAGCTACTTGAAGCTGTAAGAAAAGCTTTTGGCTTACGTTCAACATGGACACTAAAAGGTGAGGTGTATGTATTTTTTAACAATAAAAAGCTTCACATTTATGACTTTAAGAACATAGCTAAGTTTAAAAATCTCCCCACATATGCAGCTGTTACAAATGAAAAAGTATAAAAAGTTCAAAAAATTAAAAAATCTAATTTATAAATAACATGACTGGCACAGTTAGTTGAGTCGAAACCCAGTTTAAATTTTAAGAGTTAATTTTGGCCATAGAGCCTTCTATTTGTTTATTTTTTATTTATTAGCTTTGTTACATTTACTTTTTTATTTTTTATTTTATTTTTACTTTTTATCTTCTCTTATTTTTTATTTTATTTTTATTTTTTATCTTCTTAATTTAGCTTAACTTAAATACTGAAGTGTTCTTTTCATAATTTGCAATGTCCAAAACAAAAATATTAATCTGTTCTATATGCAATTTTAAAATTTCTGCTAAGCTGCCATATCTTACTTGCTCTTGTTGTAATTTATATCATCATCCAAATTAAAATGCCTTTATAAATTTTTAGTCTAATCAGTGGATGTGTCATTCTTGTGTAAATTCTGTTTTTCCTTTTTATTCTATTGATAATAAAGAGTTTTCTGATTTATTTAAAAATTGTTATTTAAAAAATTTTTCCTCTGATGAGTTGAATGCAATTTTTCATGATGACAGCTTGGATATTTCCTCAAATGATTTTGAAAATCAGAGAATTTTTCAACAGCCATTAAAGGATTTATATTTCACACCTCATGAGCTGGATCACTTAACACAAAATCACAATAATTATTTTTCAACTATGTGTATTAATGTTAGATCATTGGTAAATTCTCGCAATTTTAACAAATTTGAAAGCCTAATTACTGCCCTAGCTAACAAACCAGATATAATAGCAATAAATGAAACTTGGAAAAAACACGATTTATTTGGAGAATATAGAAACCTAAGTGGATATACTTATATTTCTAATTCTCGATTAAAAAGTAAAGGAGTTGGAGTTGGTTTATATATAAAAGACAAGCTAGTTTTTTGCCTTAACTTTAATTTAACAATAATAAACGAAAAATACTTTGAATCTATTTTCATTACTATACAGTTTAAAAAAAGTCAATCATTTGTGGAACGATTTACGGATCCCCTCGAAATGATAAACTCTCTTTTGATATTTTTAATGATTATCTTCATCAGACTTTAAACGCAATTAACCAGACCAAATATAAATGTTTTATTATGGGTGATTTTAATATTGATTCATTAAACTTAACTGATTAACAAACAGAATTGTTTACCAACACCATGTTCAGTTTTAACTATTATCCACTCATAAATAAACCGACGCGATTGGGTGAAACTAGCTTCACCGGCATTGACCACATTTGGACAAATATTACTAATACCGAAGTGAAAAGTGGTACTATTGCTTACAAGATTGCAGATCATTTTCTTGTTGTTCAATGCTCTGCATTAGGAGACCCGATCCTTCAAAAGCAACATGCTTCAAGATATTTTACACCTAATTCTCTTGAAAATTTTTATTTAACTCTAAACAAGATTGACTTATCACCTGTTTTGTAAGAATGTGATTTAGATAAATCTTATGTAACTTTTAATGAAATATTACATAATCAATTTAAAATATTTTTTCCGTTAAAGCCACTTAAAAAAAGAACGCCTGGTTCTAAATGGATCAGCAAAGAGCTCCGCTCCTTACTTCACAAAAAAGACAGACTACACAAAAGATTTATGGCTACTGAATGTACAAAGATTAAGTTAAAGTATCAAAAAGCAAGAAATCTATATTTCCATCTGGTAAATCTTAAAAAAACTGAATATTATCAGTCAAAATTTCATCAATATAAATCGAATATCAAAAAAACTTGGCAATGCATAAATTATTTACTTGGAAAATCCCAAACTTCAAAATCTAACTTGTTTAATATCAATTACAATGAAAAATTAAGAAACGATCCTGTTGAGATTTCTAACATATTCAATGATTACTTTTCCAACATTTCATCATCCTTAGTAAAATTGCTTCCTTTAGCCAACAGTAGTTTTCTGATTATTTAAACTCTGCAAATCCCTCCTCAATGTTTTTTTCCTACTACACCCTATGAAATCTCACTTATTATCTCTAAAACTATTTCCAAATTCAGTGCCGGTTGGGATAATATTCCTTCATTTGTTTTGAAGTACTTTCCTTCTAATTTTTTGTCAGCTCTCAGTTACATCTTTAATTTATCTTTATTTCAGGGAAAATTTCCTTCATATTTCAAACACTCTAGAGTTATTCCTTTTTTTAAAAAAAACGTAGTACCAATAATATTTCGAACTATCGTCCCATTAACCTACTCTCCAGCCTTTCAAAAATTCTTGAAAAAATTGTGTACAATTGAGTTTACTCTTTTTTTACTCGCTTCAACCTATTTTCAGATCACCGATTTGGTTTCAGACAGGGCCATTTAATTTCACATGTAATTACTTTGTTAATTGAAAACATTACTGCTGCTTTTGAGAAAAAACAATCAATTTTGGGTATTTTCCTAAATTTATCCAAAGCTTTTGATACCATCGATCATAATATCTTATTAAGCAAACTTGAACATTATGGTGTTTGAGGCATCCGTACGGGCTCTCCGACTCAGTCGGAGAGGTGGTTTTAATGTCAGTACGGGCTATCCGACTCAGTCGGTTTCCTGTTTGCATCGCGTGCATAGAATGCATGTTAATGCGGTGATGCGCTTCAACGATTTTCGGCAGCCGATGTCTGGTTCGCACGGATTAGCGCTCTTTTTCTTTTGTTCCAGACGGTGACGTATTTTCCGTTTCGATCCGATCGCGTCGTTTGTAATCCACGTGCACGATCACACGATAACGAAGCGATCACTCGCGATAGCGAAAATATGCGAATATTTTGAGCGATTTTCTTTACATAACTCGCTCATTTATTCTCTTCTTAAAAAAATTTTTTTCCAATGTAAAGTTTAGATCTCTAGCTTTGGTTAACGACTAAACAAGGTAAAATATTATGACGCACGGTGGCACAAGAAGAAAAAAACAACAATTTTTGAAAAAAAACTAAGGTAAATACTTTTGTTTATTACTAACTCATTTTTCATTCAATTTTTATAAATTTTATATCGTTTTATTCACAAAAAAACAGGCTTTTAGATGATATAAACTTTGAATTGCTCTTTTAACAAATGAAAGCGAAAATATTTAATAAACTTAGAGCAAATTTTTTCTCGTTTTTTTCAAACAAAAAAGCCCGCCTTTTTGAAAAACAGCCGAAAAGCCAGCCCGTACGTAAAGAGTTAAAATGGTTCGAAACTTACCTTATTGGAAGGACTCAGCAGACCGAGTGTTGTAGTGCTAGATCAACTACCATAAACAAATTAACTTCTGATGTTCCTCAGAGCTCAGTACTCTGCCCACTTCGCTTTATTATCTATGTAAAAGATTTTCCTCGTTGCTTAAATCAGAGCTCTTGCCTTTCCTTTGCAGATGATACCACTATCCTGGTGTCAGACAAAAATACTAAATTCTTTTTCTCTTTTCGGCCTTTCCCGTTAGTCAAAGGTGACCACAGCGTATCATCATTCTCCACATCTTCCTGTCTTCAATGTCCATCTCCTTTGCACCAACTTCCTCCATATCTACTTTTACCACATCTAAAAATCTTCTCTTTGGTCTCCCTCTTTTCCTCTTTCCTGGTAACTTCATTTCCATCATCTTTCTTCCTACATACTCTTGGTATCTCCTCATGACATGTCCATACCACCTCAACCTGCCCTCCCTCATCTTCATTCCTAACCGTTCTACCTTAACAGTACTCCTGATGTGCTCGTTTCTAATCTTGTCTTTTTTCGTCACTCCCATATCAAACCTCAGCATTTTCATCTCTGTGACTTCCATCTCATCAAATTGTTTCTTTTTGTCTGCTACTGTCTCAAGTCCATACACCATTGCTGGTCTTACCACTAAACTGTACGCTTTTCCTTTTACTCTAGCTGGTAGCCTCCTGTCGCAGATTACTCCTGATACTCTTCTTCATCCATTCCATCCTGCCTGTACTCTCTTCTTTACCTCCCTCTCACAACTACCACTTTCTTGCACCGTTGATCCCAAATGCTTAAATTCCTTTACTCTTGGCACTTTTGCATCCTCCATCTTGACTGTTTCGTCGTAATTTCTCCATTTATGCAAAGATATTCGGTCTTTGTCCTATTTACTTTCATCCCTCTTCTTTCCAATGCATACTTCCAGGATTCTAATCTCTGCTCCACTTCTTTCCTGGTCTCTTTACAAATCACAATATCATCAACAAACAGCATCGTCCATGGTGGTTCTCTTCTTATTTCATCCGCTAGCCTGTCCATTATCACTGCAAAAAGGAATGTACTTAACGCTGATCCGTGGTGCAGTCCAACCTTAACCTTGAAACTTTCTGTAGTCCCTATTGCACACCTCACCACTGTTTTGCTTCCCTCATACATATCCTATACTAGTCGCACATACTTTTCCACTATTCCGTATTTTCTTATACAGTACCACAGCTCTTTCCGTGCAACTCTGTCGTAAGCTTTCTCTAGGTCCACAAATACACAATGTAGCTCTCTTTGACCTTCCCTGTATTTTCCATCAACATTCTCAGAGCAAACATGGCGTCGGTGGTTTCCTTTCCTGGCAAAAATCCATATTGCTCTTTGCTGATCTTCACTTTATCCCTTAACCTGGTCTCAATAATTCTTTCCATACTTTCATTGTGTGGCTCATTAGCTTTATTTCTCTTTAGTTTCCACAGCACTGTGCGTCCCCTTTGTTTTTATAGATTGGGATAAGCACACTCCTTCTCCATTCTTCTGGCATCCGTTCACCCATTAATAGTTTGTTGAACAATCTGGTCAAAAACTTTATCCCCATCTTCCCCATGCACTTCCAAACTTTTACTGGCAACTCATCTGGCCCAACTGCTTTACCTTTTTTCATCCTTCTTAGTGCATTTTTACTTCTTCTCTATTGACACAATTTACCTCTTCATTAACCACTTCTGCTTCCTCTGTCCTAGGTTCTCTGTTATTTTCCTCGTTCATCAGTTTCTCAAAGTACTCCTTCCATCTCTTTAACACTGCCTCTAAATTTACCATAACATTACCGTTTTCATCCTTTATAACCCTCATGTGCTGTACATCTTTCCCTGCTCTGTCTCTCTGCCTAGCCAATCTGTACAACTCTTTTTCATCTTCTTTAGTTTCCAATCTAGCATACAAATCATCATACGCACGTCCCTTTGCCATTGCAACTGCCTTCTTTGCCTTATTCTTCTTTTCTTTGTATATCTTTTTAGTATTTTCATTTCTTATTTTGTCCCATGCTTTCTTTGCCTCCTTTTTTCTTTTATGCTTTTTTGAACTTTCTCATTCCACCACCATGTCTCCTTGTCTCCTTTTCGTTTCCCAAATGTCACTCCCAGTACAGTTTCAGCTGTTTTTTTAGCATTTCTGCCGTTTTGTCCCACTCATCGGGCAACCCATGCTTGCCTTCCAAAATCATGGTCACCTCTTGTCTAAACGTTTCTTGATAGCTTGTCTCCTTCTGTTTTCACCATCGTATCTTTGGCTTTAATTTCTTTGTTTTTTTCTTTTTCACCATAAGAGCCATTTTGCATACCACCATACGGTGCTGCTTTGCGACACACTCATTCAATATTACCTTACAATTGCACATTTCCTTCAAATTCCTCCTTCTGCACATCACATAATCTACTTGGGTACTTTTTCCTCCACTCTTATATGTCACCCTGTGTTCATCTTTCTTCTTGAAATAAGTATTGACAATCGCCAAATCCATGCTTTTCCCAAAATCCACAACCATTCATCCTTCCTTATTTCTTGTTCCAGCACCATACCTCCCCATTATTTCCTCATCCCCGATGTTTCCTTCGCCCACATGTCCATTAAGGTTTCCATCAAGAACTATCCTCTCTTCTTTTGATATACTTTCTATCAATCCATCCAGGTCTTCCCAAAAATCATTTTTCTCCTCCATGCTGTTATTAACCTGTGGAGCATACGTGCTTACTATATTTAGAATGGATCCATTTACCTCCAGCTTCATGGCCATCAGTCTGTCCGACACCCTCTTCACCTCCAGAACACTTTCAGCCAGCTCCTCCCTCAGCACTATCCCTATTCCATTTTTTCTTCCATCAGCTCCATTGTAAAATATTTTACATCCACCTCCAATGTTCCTTGCTTTATTCCCTTTCCACTTAGTTTCTTGTAGGCACAATATGTCTACATTCCTTCGCTCCATCATATCTGCCAGCTCTCTTCCCCTTCTAGTCATCGTTCCAATATTTAAGGTACCCACCCTTATAAGTGAGCATCTTTTTTTCCATGCTTCTCGCTGCTTCTTTACTCGCCTTCCTCCTCTCTTTCTGCTCTTATTTTCACTTTGTTTAGCAGTAGCATAATTTCCGCAGGTGCCCTGCTGTGGGACACCTGAGGCGGTCGTTGGTAACCCGGGCCGCGACCGAACCGGTATGGATTGACAATGATTAGGCATTTGTAAAATCTGGCAAAAAGTTTTACGCCAGATGCCCTTCCTGCCGCAACCCTCCCCATTTATCCAGGTTTGGAACCAACATCAAGAGACACAGAAATGTGCCACCGATGGCTGGGTTAGACAAAAAGATATTAAATGCTTATTTAAAAAAGGGAAGTAACGAACTCCTCAACATTGATAACTGGCTAATTGTCGTCGGTCACGTGGCCCAATTCGGATTTGTTATAAATGGAGTGGGAGATCGCTCTTATGACAGTGGATAGAGTTTGGCTCGGAGAACGGTGACCGTGTTTACTGAATGGTCAGGTGACCATTGTACATTATTAATTTTGCTGAAAAGTGTTGGCTGCGTGTATGCAAACCGCAGATAGAAAATAAATTCTATCCTCCTTTTCGTGCAACTATAATTTCACTATCGGGCGTCAGGGAGTGCACATATTTAAGTAATGGTGGTTGTGACTTGGAGGAGGGATTTTGCCGACCTTATTTTAGACAAGTTTGTATTTTCAAGGACGGTTGCGGTTATTGGGTTCCATTTCATCGTTGAACACGCCGGCACCTTTCGACGGGGAGCGGATTGAGTCTTTCCTTCATCACTAAATTTGAATTTATTATTTACTCTCTTGTCCAAAAATTGAATTTAATTTTATTCTCCGAACAATAATCAAATAATACAAGTTTAAACATGAGCCAAAACGGATAAAAATTGAAACATTTTTACAAAACTGAACAAACGATACAAAAACATGCTCAAAAACGACATAAAACAATAACACAATTAATTGAAAAAAGATCGGGTGGCAACAAATTTTTTCTTTAAGGTAAAATAGTAGATAGTCATTAGTCACTTTATTATTATGCTTGCTTACAAATTTGTTAAAAGTATTGATTCACTTAGATAAAATAGAAATTTTGAAAAAAATAATCAACTTGTAATTTTCATGATCTAACAAACGATGATTTCATTTTTATGATTAAGGTCTTTCACGAAACTAAGTCTGTATGTTCACTTTACTTTATTAAGTAAATCAGCAAATAAGATATTCAAGTCTGATTACAGAATAATTGTGAAAAGTTACAACAAGAAGTCTGAAATAACGAGCTGTGATTGGCTGAGGAAAATAGTTTTTTACTTTGCTGTGTTCGTCATGATTTCCTGAAAATATCTGAAAAACAGCAAAGTCTTTATAATACATTTCGGATAATACGCGATTTTATTTTTGCAGGTAACAAAGAGTAGAATTGTCATTATTATTGCATAAAAAATAATTAAGTTCAATATTTTATAGAAGTCTAGTCGGTCCGTCTAAGCTTAGTTGGCCAATTAAATAGACCAAAGCGTTACACCCAGTTCGATTCCAACTAAAGACTTTTACTTTGTGTAATGAAAGATTTTTTTCTTATGGTGTTTAGCATTAAAAGGAGAGTGCAATGAAGCATCTGAAAACTTCTTGGTTTATTTGGTGCTGCCCTATAGCGACCACAGCACTTTTATGTGTTGTGCCAGCGCGATTAAAATAAATGTGTTCTTTTTGAAAGTTTATGTTTTAGAACTTTAAATAAAGAACTCTAAAATATTGCTTTTGGAAGTATTGTTTCCGAGAACTCTAAATATTGTTTTTGGAACTTACAATAATTCTTTGAGGTTAGGGCAAAACCAATAAACGAATAAATTTTTTTACCTAAAATAAAAATAAAAAGACTTCATACAATTTGTACTTTCACTTAAAAGTTTAACAGAAAAATTTCAGTTTTTTCAACATTTTCTTGTCTCTATCAACTTTAGAACAAAATACATTTCTGATAATTGAAAAATTTTACCTTGCTTTTGAAAATTAGAATAGAAGTGATACCGACTAAATTTCTAACCTTATTAGAATAAAACCCCCGGTCTAATCTCTTCTGTCCTGTAGTGACCACAGTATTTATAATGTGATGTGTTCTCGTTATTTGAATAAATGATTTAGCAAAATTGTTTTTGAGACATTTACCAATTCCTTAAAGTTAGGGAAAAACGACTATTAGAAGACTTCAAACTTTCACTAAAAAGTTTAATGGAGATATTTAAAGTTTTCACCTTTTGTTTTCCCTATCAATTTCAAAACAAAATATGATAAATACCAAATTTGAACTTGCCATCGGAAATTAGGATAATTCCTAAAGACTACAAGATTTTTAAACTTCTTTCAACAAAAATCCCAAACAAATGAAAACGAAAAAATACAACAATATTGCCATCTCAGGATATAGTTAAACTGTACTCTACTGAAAAATTTTTAAAAACACCTTTTCGCCGTGGGAGATTTGATTCATGTATTTTTTTTACGAAGCTGAATATTTTGTCATTCAAATAATTGTACAACTGTCACACTTTTCGAAATTAACCGTGTTGATTTAACTGCATGAAATTATTTGCGGTAAACATGAACGCTGATGTTCACACTGATGAAACTTAATTATGTAAGCCAATAGTTTCTTGGGTGTGCATTAAGTGTTCATAATGGGCATGGTATACACGAAAATCTTTTATCCAACACAAATCACGAACACTTCGAACAAATTTTGTCTCGAAACACTTTGAGCAAAAGTCGAAACTTTAAAAACTTGATGTAATTTTTTAAAAACACAGAAAAGGTCTGTCTTGAAAGCTGCAGTGAGTTGTTTCAATGACGTGACAAATGAAAAAAGTAACATCTTACAACATCTTGTCCACTGTTTTGAATTGCATGTAAATTTGTGGTTACATTTCCGTACAATATCCTATAGCTGGTGATCCATTGATTTGCATTTGGTGGCGCAGGTCTGCCTTGAGTCACCACACCAACAATTCGAATATCTCGTCCGAAATCAACTTGAATCCAAGCTCCATTGCTTCGGCCTTAAACATTGAAAAAATCAGAATTAGAAACCAAACTTTATGTTTCTGACTAGAATGCGAGAAACTGTAAGTTTAATCTTCATCTCACCAACACGTTTGATACTAAATCTTATATAATCAAGAGGGTCGAAACCTATGCAAATCATTTGAAGTACATAAACTTTTTTAGCAAATAGTGTATTTTTCAATTAAAAAAATTTTTTTTAATTTTAAAGACGCCAGAATGTGCAACAGTGTAATGAACTGGATCTATATTCAATAAAAGGTTTCGAAAAATGCGTTCTTTAAATTAACCCAAATGGGAGAACTCTAAATTTTCATCTAAATCTTTTCTTTGCTTAAAAAATAGCTTTGACAAAGTAGTGTTTTGCTTTGTGATTCTATTAGTTTGGGTAATTACTTGGGAGCAGGCCGGGTTTTTAACGCAAAAAGTCAACCTTTGATCACGTCCTCCTGTAACACAAAATAATCGGGAATCTTTTTAAGGCCGAGAAAAAGACTGGTGTCGTCTTAGTTAATATGACAGCGGCATATAACACTTTCTGGCATCACAGCTTTACTTGATGCAGGATGCTGAGATTTCTACAGGATGAGCGCATGGTTAGAATAATCATGAATTTTTCGTAACTTGCTAGGCAGTGAAAAAGTCCAGTTACATTTTTGAACGACCTCACAAATTTTAAGGCTTTTTCAAAAAAATCTAGTAATTTTTTCAATATGCTTACATTTTTTGTATTTTTTAATATAAACTGATATCAACTGTAAGGTACTGTATAGTTTCTACGCACAAATAGGGTATGGTTCTATAGCGGCCTGAGAGTGTAGCGCAAAGGAGCGGATAGCAGAGTACGTGTATATTATCGTGCCCCCATCTATCACTATCCAAATGGAGCACGTGCTCTTTCTCAGATGTCGACAAGAACCTAGGGACCTAAATGATAAATACATGTCCAATTATTTAATAAACTATTCTGTTTCCACCATCTCCCTAAACGAAGAAGAAGAATTGTGAGATTTTTTTTGAAAAATAACAGAAACATATTCTATTGACAGTAAACTAAAGTTTGTTTAGTTTCGCGCAAAGTAACTAAATAAAATTGCTCGTATATAAATGTAAGTCTAAACTAATGTGGGATGATATGGATTAGTGTGATACAACTCTGACTTGCGAGTTCAATGCTCAGTCTAACTTCGTAAATTTTTTTCTTTTAGCAATAGTAATTTACGACAAATTTCTAAATGGGATCACTCTGCTTGAATAATTATTATGGTGACTCCGCTTAAAACAAAAAAATTAACTGGTCAACACTACCATAAACAGAAAAATTTAACAAAAATTTGTAAAACACATATCATCGAGTTTTTGCGTCTAAATATTAGCTTTTTTACTATTTGATTATAAAATTATACGCTTCACTTGTGGCGACGTGGCAATTTGCTTTGTCGTTAACTTCGATTCATTCAGTTTGAGTCG
The DNA here is from genome assembly GCA_963680785.1 of Diplosoma virens. Lineage (NCBI taxonomy): Eukaryota > Metazoa > Chordata > Ascidiacea > Aplousobranchia > Didemnidae > Diplosoma > Diplosoma virens. The sequence continues at coordinate 948,763 of OY796881.1, read as the reverse complement.
TCGCAGCGGATGGTCGTATCGTCACCAGCTCGCATAAACTGGAAGTGAATCCATAAACTCATAAATTAAGTGAATTGAATTAGTTAATATTAAGTTGAAATGTTTTCATATTTTAGATAGCCGTATTTATTTTTTGTTTATTTATAGAAATTGAATTAAAGGATTTAAATCAACTTAAGCTGTCCGGCCGTGGCTGTCATACAATAAACACACAAGCGCAAGAGCTGGGGTTTATTCTGCGTGTTTATTACCGGGTTGTGGGCGCATTTGATCTGCGTCTAACAACACTGATCAACAAAAAATACCTTTTTTTCTAAGCAAGAACAAGAGCATTTATTTTTGTGTAACAGCGAGGCGCTGATTTTGAATCTGGCATTAGTTTATTCTATTAAAAGTTCATCAAATTTTAAAGGTATGAGAGGATGCAAGCATTTTATACTCTATGAAAGGTAGCCTAATATGCTTGCCAAAGAGCTTTAGACAACTTGGTGGCATTGCACTTTTTCCAATAGTTAAAGCTCTAATTGTGTTTGTAGAAGCGAGTTTTAAATTCGGTTTCACTACAACCATAATAATTATTGGAAACGCCACCTGATGTTAGGCTTGCTTTGTAGATGATGGAGTTTTCACAGAATTGTCCTTTCATCGATTTAGCCTTTCAGTTACACGGTGGCATAGTGTTGGCAGGCTCGGTTCTGTGAGCAAGAAGAGCTTGGTTGTGCCTGGATATTATAGCTGTCATGTTGGGCATGCAGCTATAGCTCGCGCTATGACGTTATTTTGGTTGCAGATCTTGTGCAAGCAATGATGAGAAGGAAAGTGTTTGGCGAGCAAGTGAGGGAAAACCTTTCCGATGCTAGTCTTTACAGGCTCGCTGAAGGGTGGGTTAAACCACACTATGTTCCGCTTTCTGGATTTCCTCTTATGGGAGCCGGTTGGGCTGATGTACTACAACTCACCAGAATGTCGCTTTGTTGCATAACCTCTTCGTACTCCGAAATAGCTCTGGGGGATTCCTCGCGGTTACACGAGAGCAGAGAAAGGCGATCAGCGAACATTGACAGAAGTTGTTTCTTTATGGCGGAAGGCTGGTTTGAATGTTGATGGACGTAGCGTGGTTGGTCGTTAAGCTTGCGGTAGGGCCAATATATCCCCGACTTCAAGTTGAAGGTAACATTGTGAAAATTGGTTTGGACGAGGTTGGTTTCGACTTTTATGTTTAAGCCGCGTAGGTGAAATAGCTTTGTCATTCTTTTCTATATACGCTCCGAGGTAGGACCCCAAGCGTTTTCTACGATGGCCAAACCGTCGTCCCAATAAAGACCAATGTTCTTGACTTCTACAAGCTGAGATAATTGATAGGGAATAAACAGGCCAACCAACTCGCACACTTTGGCTACGTCACAGAAACTCATAGTAACGTCAATAAGTGAGCCGTTGTTTTTGATCCAGGCACCGTCCCTGCTAAAAAGAGGAGATTTCCTGCAATGATGGATAATTCTGCTGTCGTTCTTGTTGATTTTTACACACCGTTCGGTGAAAATAATAACGTCGTCCAGCAGTTTCTCCGAAATGGAGGGTTAGAAATTGATGACATCAAATGTCAGCAATTTGTATCTCTCCTTGTAAGGAAAATCTTTAAAACCACAAAATTACTGTAGTAGTGCTTCACAATTGGTGTGGAACGGTAAGCTATCGTATTTTGTTGTTAATTTTTTGCAGAATTTGCTCACTTAACCTCCCAAGGTTGGATTTAGCAGAGTTTATTATTCTGCATTTAGTATTGTTCGGAAAAATTTGGTTTGTGGTCCGTAAATGTAATAAAAGCTTTTTGTTCAACTGCTTGTTCTATTCTATTATACAATTTAAGTTGTTCTGCAAGATGTTTAGCTTTCAGGTTTATTTCTCTTGCTGTGTCTTAACTGGTTTTCTGATATTTAGTGACAATGCTATCCTGCAACAATTTTTGGTAATCCTTGACTTAGACCTTGTAAAGATTTGTGATTTCATCAGCAGGGCTGTGGACGTGTTGATAGCTTTGCGTCCTTTACCAGCTGGGCTTGAAAGGGGTTTGAAACTCGTCTGAAAGTTAGCGAGCGGGCCATTTGATACAGGTCAAACTCAAATCGAGCAAGCGATAGCAAACCTTCAAATAATTTTGTTGTTTACGTACTGTTTATTGTAATAAGTTGATTGATTTTACCGCTTTATATTTGCTCCCAAGTTTGTTTTGCTTACTTTTTTGTATCTTTGATTTGTCGGCTTATATTTGATCTTAGCTTTGTTTTGAATTTCTGTTGTTATAATGGCTGGCGTTGCATGCAGTAATTCATTTGAGTCGTTTGATCACCTCATTTTTATCTTTGCTTCTTCATGTTGGCTTCCTTTCTCGTTTCCCACCCATATCCCCTTTGTAAAAAGAATGCATGATCCTCCTGTAAAGTCATAACAGGCTGTCCGTTATCAACTACGATTTTTCTCTTACATCTAGAAGCACTGCTTTCCTCAGTGCGTGTCACCCTCGCTCATCAATCTCTCTCTTACTTTAAACGTGCTTTAAGACAACTTTTATCTTTTCCTCTAGCTTTTCTGGACCCTTATAATTCTCATACCCTCCTCAAGAAATAACTATGGAGATCGTTTTCTAGTTTTTATAACCTCATCCCTAACTTACAGTATTTACATTATTTACATACAATTATTACATCACGTCGGGTTTACCAAAAGGTTAGAATAAGATGGTTTTTGTTTTACAACTAACCCTAACACAGTATTAAAAAACTTATTCAAATAGAATTTATTAATCAATTATATAGAGTTTTTTGATCTAATTCGTTGCTTTTGCAATCAAATTTGTTGTTTTTGCAATCAAATTTGTTTTTTTTGCAATCAATTTTGTTTTGCAAAAACTTTTATAAAGTTTTTTATTGGTACAAAACTTTAAAATAGCTTTTAACAGCAAATGCTTAATCTAAAGCTCTTTTGTTAAATAAGTAGCCTTAAAGTGCTTTATCTAAAGCTCTTTTGTTAAAGCTCTTAGCTTTTAACAGCAAATGCTTCATCTAAAGCTCTTTTGTTAAATAAGCCTTGTGTTGTACCGAAGTCTATTCGGAATAGGACTAGTCAAGAACGTAAACAACCAGAACGCCCAGGAAAACTAGCGAATTCAATACCGCACTGTGATTCAGCGATTGGAAACCATCTGTTACATAACCAAAAATGTGCATCTCACTATAAGGACAATCAATTTTTTATTCTCTCTAAAGCACGATCCGATTTCCACTTATCAGTCTTGGAATCAATTTTCATCACTCTTCGAAAACCTAATTTGTGTAGACAGAAAGAATTTGTTTACAAACACAAATTGTTAGTATAATTGTAAAAAAAAATTGTCTTTTTAGTTCCAAATTTTAGCACAAAACTTGCATAATTTTGTTCCTTTTTTTTTTTGCCAAAAAATTTCTTACGCTGACGAAACGTGGTTTTATTTATTAAATACTTTTAATTATTATGATAACTGCTACTAACCTTAATTTTTAGCCAATCAGGATCAATCTTAAAACTTTTGAAATACAACGTTCAGTTCTGCAATTCATTCTAGCGAAACCTCCTGAAGAGAGCTAGACGAAAACGTTCGAGTTTTCAAAACAGCCTTTTTTAAGGCTACTTATTTAACAAAAGAGCTTTAGATGAAGCATTTGCTGTTAAAAGCTATTTTAAAAACTTTTATATATATATATCTTTCTATAGGATCTCCCGATAGGACCTGTATACATATATAGATAATATGGGGTCTCTGTATTAGGTCTCCATAATATTAAGTCTCCATAATTAGGTTTCTATAATATAGTCTTCACAATATATATATATATATATAGATAGGTATATAGACCTATCGGAGATCCTATATGGAGACCCAATATTATGGGGACTACATTATGAAGATCATATTATGGAGACCTAATATCTATTATTAAGAATACGAGTACATTGGAGACCTAATTATGGAGACCTAATATTGTGGTGACCTAATACAGAAACCCTATATTATCAAATATATTGACTCTACATCATTGCTTCTCAAAGTGAGCCACTTGGATCCCTAAGGAGGAATTTGAAATCTCCAAGGAGAAAAAATCACTAGGGGAGGAATCGGGGAGGAATTTGAAAATTTCACTACAATGTAAGTGTGGCAAAAAAATTGGAAATTCAAAGTGAAAAGTTTTTTTGGAATTACTACTTTTTAGGAACGAAAATATCAGCAGTGTGGTCGAGTGGTTAGAGCACTGTAATTGTTGATCAACATGGTCTCTGTTCAAATCGTACTCGCGCCATTCTGTTGTGTTCTTGAGCAGTGGTGGATACTGAGTAAGGCAAATAAGGCAGTTGTCTCGGACCCCTCCTCGATTTTAGGAGCCCCCCTCAAAAATAGCACATTTAGTTTCATTTCGCTGCAGATGTTTTTTAGAGATTATTATGAAGTAGGGACGAAAAGTGGGAAATAGAAGATCGATTCGAGGTGAAGACTTTTGTTTTTTTTCTTTAGAGAGCACCCTGATTTTGGGAGCAAAATAGGGAAACCAGAAATGAAATCGAAGTGAAGACTTTTTTTTTTGGAGATCACCCTGATTTTGGGAGAAAAAAGTGAAAGACGAGATCAAAGCTCTTTTTCTTTTTTAGAGAACATCGATTTTGAAAATCCTTGCCTCGGGCCCCTGAATTTAAATATCCACCACTGTCCTTGGGAAAGACACTTTACGGCATTTTCCTTTGCTTGGCCACCTTGGTAAGCAATTCCAAAATTCAGTCATATTGCTGCATAACTAAAAAAAACAAAAGAAAAAAATTTCAACCAGACAGCAATATCTGGGCATTTCCAGAAGCAGGTTGGGTTAATTGCTTGCCCAATTTATTGTGTTGTGATGCTTTCTGCGAGTCAGGAAGATAATTATAGAAATGAAATAAAATAAACAAAAATTGAGAAATCTGAGAAAGATTCAAAATTTAATGTTAATTTTTGAACTTTCTGGGATAATTGGAATTCGGGTCACAAATTTGGATGAAGACAAAAAAATTCTTTACTTTGATCATCGAGGTGTTTTTTTTTAGAAGGGAAAATGATGGTACCCAAATCCTGAAAGAAAGGAATGTAGCAAAAACTTTTGAGAACCACTGCTCTACATTATCAAATATATAGACATATAATATAAGGTCTCTGTATTAGATCTCCATAATATTAGGTCTCCATAATTAGGTCTCCATGATATATACTGTGCATGTATAGTCTCCATAATTAGGTTTCTATAATATAGTTTCCATAATATTAGGTCTTCGAAATTGGGTCTCCATAATGTAGTCCCCATAATATTGGATCTCCATATAGGATCTCCGATAGGTCTATATACTTATCTATATATATATTATGAAGACTATACTATGACTATTATATATGACTATATTATATTACATACATTATGAAGACTATATATAATAGAAAAATAATTATGGAGACTATAGATTATGGAGACCTAATTATGGAGACCTAATACAGAGACACATATTATCTATATATGTATATAGACCCTATCGAGAGGCCCTATACAAAGATATATATATTAATATAAAAGTTTTTGCAAAACAAAATCGATTGCAAAAAAAACGAATTAGATTGCAAAAACAAAAAAATTTGATTGCAGAAACAACGAATTAGATCAAAAAACCCCATAATAAAACCATGTCTCTATTCCAGAGTAGCGCTATCACTCTATGCATAATGTCTTCGCTTGTCTACCGAGTGGTACAACCACGTCATTATATATTGTGAGCTTGACCGAATGTTTAAATCAACTGACTGGACACGGAAATGCCGTCGCATAAAATCGGGACACAGAAATGCCGTCGCACAAAATTTCGCACGATAAATATTATGGAAAGCAGAGCATGATTGATAAGTAAAAGCATAAGCCGAGCATGCTGCAACCACACATTCGGCATACACGAATCACGACTACCTCATCATTTTTACATACAAAAACTCATTTCTTGCTTATTTTTTCAATTTTTTTGAGCAGTTTTGCTTTTAATTTTTGTTTCTCCACTTTTACACGGGTATTCTAAAACTTTTGCGGCAGCGACATCTTAGCATCAATCTTTTCGCCCTCCTTCTCTTTAAAAGTTGTTAATCTTGTGTCTATAAATGCGGTGTGGCCGAATGGATAAAAGTGTCATGATTGATGACGAATGCGATCGACACGGTAGCGGTTCAAAACCAACTCACATTATTTTGTTATTGAGAAAAACACTTAGAAAAATTGGTTGTCTTAGCAGGCAGCTCTAGCTTATCTCTAACTCTTATCTACCTAAGATGTTTTTTTCTGTTGACTACCTAAGGGGGGTCCTTGGAAAACCCTCAGTTTACATTTCCAATACTCTTAACACACAGTAGCTGCGCAGTTGATTTTTTGATATGTTGGAGAAAATTTATTCCAGTTTAGTCAAATGTCTTTACTTTTAACATATTTGCTATTAATCTCTTCTTATTTTGCATAAAGTGGAAAGTCCTCAAATTTTCGTTAATTGCTTTGTTTTGCCGAGGTAATCGAATTAGTCACGGTCTGCTGCAAAAACAAATAACTAACACCCAACACTAGTCCGCAGGAAATTGAGCGTAACCCAAACTGTTCAAGGCAAAGCGCAACCAACGGCCTGGCACTGGTTATGAGTATGAAAACAAGGAGCTTGGATGTACTCTTACAATACTCCATGTTCCAGCTGTAATTCGTCCATTGAGAAGCGCGGATGCCTCTTCGGCAAAGCTATGTAATAGATTCCGTGCAACTGGCACAAATAAGCGTCTAGATTTCAGTTTCTCTTGGCAAGCATCTGAAGACCCACTTAAAAAATCATGCAGCATATGGTCAGGGTCCAGGGATCCACGGTAAACCAAAGAGAGTATAACTCAGCCAAAACTGCCAGATAGAACCGACTATACTAGAACGTACAACAATTCTTAAATAACTTATTACATAAGTTTTGGAATCAGATAAACCACTTTATGACGTCATTAATAGAATCATGTACTAAATAAAAAACTGGTTATGTAACTTATAAAACAGAATTTGCTTGACAAAAGTAGATTATACTTATCGAGTCTCTGCTTATCCGAAAATTTGAAGGAGAGCATTATTGGTTGCCATCCCTAAGCCAAATAATCCATTAGGGGACCCAAAGAGCTTTAGACTTATACCTTTGCTTTGTGTCCCCTATCTTGGAGAGATTTATCTATGCCCGCGTCGAACCAATTATTGACCCAATACTAACTAGAGAGCAAGCTGGGTTTCGGCGCGGAAGGTCAACCGTAGATCAAGTCATTTTTCTAACTCAAAAAATTGCAGATAGGGTTTCGGCCAAAAAGAAGGCCGGTGCTGTGTTTGTTAATCTCACAGCAGCCTCCCATACGGTACGGCACCGCGGCCTCACCTGCAAGCTACTGCGTCTTCTTGCAGACAGGCACATGGTCTCATTGATTATGAAACTTGTTCGTGATCGAAGTTTTACCCTCACCACCGATACCGGAAAACAAGACAGGTTACAACGCCTTAAGAATGGGGTCCAACAAGAATCAGTCTTAAACCCCTTTTTGTTTAATATTTTTATAAATATATAATATATAACCTGCTAGTAGCAGTTGGAAGAAAATTTGCTTATTCTGATGACCTGGCTATCTTGCACTGTGCAAGCGACTGGCGGCCATTAGAGGAGACTCTTACTCAGGGCATGGCAATCCTATCCTTCTAGGCTTACAAGCCAAAGCACAAGCTCAGTACAACAAAGACTGTGTCGGCAGCCTTCTATCTTTACAACAAGGAGACACGATGTAAGCTTAACATCTTTGTCAACGGATAGGCCCTGCTGTTTTGTGTTAAACCCTCTCATCTTGGCATAACGCTGGATAGGGCACTCACGTTTCGCCGACATTTAGAGTCACTGCGCTAGAAGTTAACAACTCGCGTTGGGTTTTTAAAACAATTGCCTGGATTAAATGCGGATGCCACAATACTCCGCACAGCCATCCTTGTCTTGGTCCATTCCATGGCTGAATAGTGTGCGCTTGTTTGGTGTCTCAGAGTCCATACTCGCCTTATCGACAAGCCCATTAACCTTTTTCCTGCCAATGTTTCTTAAATGGAACATACTTTTTAAATTATTGTTGAAGTCGCAATTTTATTTTTAACTTATTTTTTTTCACAATTTTGTACTCATCTAGCTTTATTTTATTTCAGGGACTTGAAAATAGCTTTAAATTTTTTTTATAACTAAAATAAATTTGATTTAAAAACAAACTAAAACCACTGTTTTTCCGCATGAGAATTGAGAAGCCGGAAGTGACCATATAGCAATCTGAGAGAAATTTATGATCAATTAGTTTTACTTCAATATTAGTAAAGGTTTGTATGCGTATTATTGAAAATATGATTTGTAGTACAAAAATTTTGATATAATAAAAACTAAAAAAATGATCCATTTATAAAACAATGGAGGGTTACTGGTGTGCAAATGTAACTACGCAAATTTTATAATGTATAACCCATAACTGTTGCAATGTTATGATATAACTCAGTAACTGTTGTTGCTTTACTAAATATTATATGTTCAATATTTTAGACAATTTATATCCCTTATTTTAGAATATGGATCCTCGTGCATTTTACGGAAGAAAGATGACAAAAGTTTCTACACTTGCTGAAGCTTGTGAAATAATTGAGCAATCATCAGATCCTGCAGCCATTGTTGTGCTTCCTCCTGCTGCAGGAGATGCTGGAGACCAAGATAGTGACATTGAGAAAATTCCCGAAAACCCAGAAGAAGAGTATGAACCAGCAGGAGAACTTGAGGTAGAACAAAATATTAAAAACGAGTTTGATAATGAAATTCTGCCATTTCAAAAAAAAAGAAAACTAGAGAACATTATTACTTGGAAAAAGAGTGCTACATTTAGCAAACCTATGCAGGTTGGAAATGCAGTTATAGACCAAAAGCTTGAAGAACTTGAAGGAAAGACACCTTATGAAATTTGGAAGTCAATATTTTCGACAGAAATGTTGAAACACATAGTCCTTCAAACTAACTTGTATGCTAATAGGGACAAAAACAATGAGAAATTCAAAGTATTAGAATGCGAAATGCAAAAATTTTTAGGGATCATTTTATTATCAGGATATCATACTGTACCTGAGGAGCAGCGGCATTGGTCAACTCAACCTGATTTGCGTGTAGAAATTGTTGTTAAACTTTGAGTAGAAATAGGTATCTTGAAATAAAAAAATACATGCACTTTGCTGATAATTTGAAGCTTACTCCAAGAAATAAAATGAGTAAAATTTCACCATTATATGATATGATGAATAAAAATCTTGTACAATTTGATATTATTCACAGTTTGGTAGTATAGATGAATCAATGGTACCGTACTTTGGGCATAGCGCCAAAATGTTTATAAAAGGTAAGCCAATACGCTTTGGCTATAAGATCTGGTGTATTTGTGGCAATGACGGCTTTCCTTATCATATGAAAATCTATCAAGAAAAGGAGGATAATCGTGAAAGCTTGCCTCTCGGTACTAGGGTCGTCAACGATTTGGTAGATGTAATAATATCAAAATTCGATATTACTTGCCATGAATTATACTTTGATAATTTTTTTACAAGCTACAAACTGCTGTCCGAACTAAGTGATAAAGGTGTTAGAGCAACTGGTACCGTAAAAGAAACTAGAATAGCTAATGCAACAAAAAAGATTATTAGCAGCAAGGATCTCAAAAAAAAAGAAAGAGGAACTTTCGACTTTTGCTCTGATGGAAAAGTTTATGTCGCAAAGTGGCATGACAATTCAATTGTGACGATTGCAAGCAATTGGGAAAACCATCAGCCAGTGCATAAGGCAAGAAGTCGTGTCAAAGGGGGAGAAAAGCAAGTTCCACAGCCGCATCTTGTATGCTCCTACAATAAAGGAATGGGCGATGTCGACCTAATAGATAGACTTGCTGAATCTTATCGTCCAAGTATACGGGGTAGAAAGTGGTATTGGCCACTTTTTATTAATGTAGTCAATCTATCAGTAGTAGCAGCATGGAGAATGTACTGCAAAACCTGTCAAGAAAATCTATCGCATCTGCAATTTCGTAGTCAAATCGCACTTTGCTTACTTAAAGCAGGTCCGCAACGTGTAAGAAAACTCGAGTTGGCTGGAATATTGCCAGAAAATGTAAGGTATGATGACATTGATCACACCTTGGTCTCCACATCACAAAGGAGATGTAAAGTGTGCAGCAAAAACACAAAAAATATCTGTAAGAAATGTAATGTACGCCTACATGCCGAAAGGGGAAAGTTATGTTTTGAAAAATATCATAGCAAATAGAAAATGATAAAAAAATTAGTAGCTTCTTGTATTTTACTTTCTTGGTTATAAATATACTTCTTTCATGTATTTTACAAGTGTGTACGCATCAGTTTGTAAAGGAATAAATTTTGAGAATTTTAATATTGTTTAGCAGTAACCCTCCATTGTTCCTTAAATGGAACATACAATAAAATGAAAAGTTGATGTGGCACAAACTTCAAAATTGATATATATAGTCTCTAGGCAATGATAAACTTATATTTGAAATATAAACTGAATCGTAAAATAAATTTGATGGTTGGCAGGATAAAGGTTAACAATGTCTTGCGCATAGTGACTGAATGCCTGCTTTTTATACGAACAGACAATCTTTTTATCTTATCTGGCATCCAACCGACTGAGTTTCGCCGCCTAAAAGCCGCACTGTCTTTAGCTCACTGTGCTCAGGAGCCAGAACACCTCTTATATGAAAGGTTCCTGTCTCCACTTGGTGGAAAGCTGCGGGAACATAAATCAAGACACCCATTTGTGCCTGCTGTATTGGAACTGCTGAACGACCCCGTTCGGTTAGGCACCAGTGTAGCACGATGGGCGGAATATAAATGGAGCATGTAGTGACGAGAAAACGCCTCTAGACGCCATACATTTATTAAAGAAAAAGATTATACTAGACAAAAATTGAGTCGTCGCTGCGGCATTCAATCAATATGCTTTGAATAAGACAGTAAACGACTTTTCTAAGAACAACTTGCAAACAAAATAATTGAAATAGAGGTGGTGTACTAATTACGCAATTACTTTCGTAATGACGGGAATGATGATGTCGTAATCAAAGGCTTAAAAATTACTGCAAAAACTGAAAATCAACTATAGGTTTATAAAGTTAAGATTAGATTTATAAATAAAGTGTGACATATTTAATTTACAAACTTCTAAAAGTATGTTCGACAAGAGAAACAATGGAAAGAAAACGTTAAAAGTGATGAGGATCTTTCTCTAGTTTTTCCAGAATAACCTTTTTAACTGGTAAGCTACGTTAATTTTTCCGGTATAACTTTTAATAATTGGAAAGAATGCTGCAGTCAAGAACAAAAGTGTAGTGATCAATAGATGACACAGAAAAGTATCAGGGGCCAGAAAACTTGAAAAGATCTATATGAAATCAATACTTAAAAAGTAATTTGATTAAAAATTCAAAATAGAACTCCAAGCGTTAGAAGTTATTTATCAAAATCAAATCTGATAATATTTAAAAAAGCTAAGATTGAAAAATATCCAGGCAAAAATTATTTTGACTTTAGAAAGAATAAAGAAGATGTCATCAAGGTTAATTAAAAAAAATCCAAGCAATGTTAGCATATTTAAAATTGGCACGCTCTGTTTAAGCTAAAGTAACAACTTTATTCTCTTGGGAAAAGACGAATTAATTAAAAGAAAAAAAAAAGTTTCTGACACCAGATATACCATATAAGTTTTAGTCTTAACGCATAATGAATAAAAGTTTATCATTATTTTAAAAAATTTTTTCCCGGGCTTAATTGGGTTAAATAGTGCTTTTTTGTTGCTTTTTTCCGAAGTAATCAACTGATTTTCATTATTTGTAATTCTATTCTCAAATTTGATTATTATTCTCAATAGTTTTTATTCTCTGTTTTAAATCATCGGTTGAAGAAAAAATTAAATACATATTTTAATTTTAAACTTAATAAATTTCCTGGTAAGAATATCCGTCCGCTCACTACACGTTCGTTTGCAAGAATACATGAAAAACATCGTCACGTGATACTTTATGAGAAAGTTTTAAAAGCCCATTTTTGCAAAAACTTACAGCCAAGTTACATAATTACATCAGGCATGGCAAATTAATCTCTAATTTTTAGATATAACTTAGAACAAGCATAATTATAAAACCTCAAATTGCAGCATAGTTAGTACGCTGTTTCTAAGGGAGCAATAAAATGCAGTAGTTGATGAAATAAGCAGCACGATGTGTTTAGTGAATAAAGATCATCCCAATATTTTGATTTTTCATTAAATCAATTGTACGAGTATGATGTAGTGAGTTATCAGACTTAATATATTGTACAAAATGCAGTGACCAATTAGATGTTGGAAAACTTTTTTTTTGTTTTTAATGCAAATGCTTCTCATTCTATGAAAACAGTTAATGTAAACTGAAATTAAACTTTTTAGAAAACGTTATTTTTTTAAACAAGTCGGAAAGGGCTGTGAAATAACCAAGAACTTGTTGATTAGATCAAGGTTAGAAAATTTCTAGGAATTCTTTTGAAACGTTCCAAAAAATATGAATTGAAAAGTAAGGAAAGTATTCCTTAAATGATTTTTTATAATGTTGTCTAATTTTCAATATGTAGACCTGATTTATAACTTTGCATGTAAAAGTATAATCTTGTTTTTCGAAAAGTTTATATTTATTAGTATATAATTTCTAGTTTACAAGTATAGGAAAAAATAAATTATAATGAGCAAAGTTGCTGTTTAGAAACTTTTGTTCTTTTTTAACTCGTTAAGTGCACATGACGTATATATCCGTCACAGCCAGACGCTCTATCGGTGCGCATGACGGATATATACGTCTTGATCGTCGCAGACTTTTACAGCGCGGATTATTTCGCTTCTCGCACTTGCTATTGTCTCGATGCTGAACAATGTAAACAATTTATTATCTAATGTGCCGATGTGAGAAAATCGAAAAACAAATTTTTACAATAACAACAATAAAAATATTTTTACAATGAAATCAGTCTCTTTCCAGACAAATATTATTGTTTTATTTTTATTTTTTCATCTAAATCTTTTAAACTTTTTTAGGAGTTTGATTGAAATATATTTTGTCTCGTGTGGGTGTTATAGCTTAGATTTAGCAAATGGTCTTACAGAAGTGCAGCAAAATTGTTTGATTGTGGACACCACTTTCAGAATTTTAGATATTGTAACTTAGACTATTCTATAAAAATCGATTTTAATATTTCTTGCGTTTGCAGCAATTCTTTCTTTCAGGTGAGAGTTATTTTTTCGTATACTCAATAGTAAAAGCATTTCAATCATCTCAAAAGTAATTTTTAAGATAAAGTAAACATTTCTAAAGTAAAGTCAGAGCAAGAGCGCTAACCGAAAAGGAGTTCCGAAAGAAATTGCATCTAAGAAATTGAAAAAAGGTGAAGTCGCAGCTATGTACATTCGACATTTGATGGTACTGAAGTGGAAGGACAAAAAAGATGTACTTATGCTCAGTACATTTCACAATGATAACACGAAAGAAATTGAAGATCAAAATACCAAAAAAATAAAACCCATTGTTTGCTGTGATTACAATACACAATGGGGGTGTCGACCTCAGTGACTGTTTTTTATCGTCGTATCCCAGCGCCCGAAAAGGATTATAAAAAGTACTACCAAAAACAATTTCGGCACATTTTGGCCTTGGCAGTACTGAATACCCACATTTTGTAAAAAGAAAGTGGTGAAATTATATCAAGGTTAAATTTTTCTTTAAAGCTAATTGATTGCGTCATTGAAACTTACACCCAAGAAAAGATTCAAATTCGAAAGGGGCGACGGTCTTTTTCAGATGCACTATTGCGTCTTACTGCCCGACATTTTCCAGAAAATATTTCGCCGAAACGAAGTAAAAAACGCCCCGTGAGGCGATGCCACGTTTGTGCGGCTAAAGAAATTAGAAAAGAAACTATTTATTATTGCTGCAAATGCAATACATCATTTTGTATAGTACCTTGCTTTAAAATTTGTCACACAGTTTTAAAATATATCAATATTTTAAATTTATTTTATGTTTGCATTTCTTTTTTTTCTGTTTATTTGAATTTGTATATCGCTTGCATCTTTTTTTTCGAAATTTGTCTTTCTTTAAATTAAAATTACTTTGTCGAATTTTTATTTTGCGATTCGTGAGCTTTAACATAAGTGATTTTCTTAAAAGCGCTGTTATAAAAAATACGCAGAATGTTCATTCGACGTCGGCGACTTCCCCGCAAAGCTCGAAGCGGCGATTATAATCAATCGAGACGAGAAAAAAAGCGAGACGCGAAATTAATTACGCACTGTAACTCGGATAGCGAAAATTTAATTCCGCACTTAACGGGTTAACAATTAATCAGATTTTTATTGCATTAACTGTTTCGTCCATTGTCTTGGTGACGTGACACTAAACACTAATAAATCAAAATCAGCTCTTACTTAATGGCTGCTTGAAGAAAAGGTGAAAATTGGAAGCTATTAAATATAAAGCAAAAGAAAAAACAAACTTGATAATATGCCAATGCAATAAAGTAAAAACTACATATTTTTGAGTGAAAAAAAATTAATTGAAATTAATCAAGTTTTAAACCAAAGAACAAACCGAATTATATTTTTTTACTGCAGCGTAGGTTTCCATTTAAAATCCCAACTTTGAGTGAGGCAATTTGTTTCACCCAGCTAACAATGCTATGCAGGGTCTGCAAGGGTCCTGTGACAGCAGCCTATACAGGATTCGTCCTGATTTCGCTGCGGGTACTGCAGTGGCCCCTCATGGGCTAACCATACGGTTTGATGTGGCTTTCGGTTTTCAGTTGTAATGTGATAGTGAAAGAAACTAATACGTTTACCTTGTTAATTGTTTCAAAAATGGAACAATGGGAATAAATAGCTTAAAACACATGAAACAAACGCGGCATGCCCATCTGGGGGTTCTATAGTGTTTGCGACCAAATCGGTATGGCCACCTACCGGCTATCTTCACATTGTCTTTGCTGGCCCTGCACAGCATTGTTGTCTCGGAAGGTACACAATGAGCTAATAAAATCAGCAGGCGCAACCTAAAGTTTAGGAAAGTTTGGTTATTAAAAAAACTGGAAGTTGAAAGCTTGCTTTACACTACATGATCCCAGAAGAAAATGCAATTTGCTTTTTAATGCACTGCACACCCAAATTAACACTTAAAATTTACATAAATTTCTATAAAATACATTAACAAGAGAAGAAAAAACTTTCTTGTTGAAGGATGAAGTATTTTTATTAAAATTTATCAAGAGATTAAAAACCATTTATATGGTCAATATTCTAAATTCGTGGCAATTACAAGCGCCAAATTTGTGTTTTTACCTCACAATAAAAATTCTTAGTTTAGTGTTCATTGTAATCAATACACCCACTAAATAGCGACGGTATGTAATATTTGATAAATACCTCGAGCAATGTGCCAAAATCCACGTTGATTTCCAGTATTGTCCAATCGACCGTAGAAAGCTTGATAATCGGTTGACCAAGATGAGGAAGCAGTCATAGCAGAGTTGGGAACTCTTCGACTTTTTATTCCAGAGTAACACATTTCTACAAATAAAATCGAAATTTTATTAAACCAAATCGTAATTTTTTGTGAAAACATTTTTACTTTAAAATAACTGAAATGTGAACAGAAATCACATTAATAGCAAATTTGTTTTTACAACATCCCAATATCAATTAATCGGTGCATTCGAGCGAATTGCTGGAAAGCGACTGTTTTAATTGAGGGTTGAAAAACATTTTTAAAAAACTTAATGCTAATATTTGTAATGATTTTTCTAAATTTAGGCTATGGTATGGTATAAAGCATGGCCGCAAAACCTCGATCGGATAAAATATAAGAAATGATAAGAAATATATATATATATATATATATGATATCACAAGGAAAAGAGTTAAACAAATTAAAAGATTGTACAACCAATGTATGATTAGTCTTTGTAATGATGATGAGTGCCACAGCTAATTAAGAATGGAATTTAACTTAACTGAGCAAGGTGAAGAAAGAAAAACCACCCATCAAAAGAAACTTTACCATTCTATCACTATGGTATTCGCGAAATAATTAATAAATCTTTAATGTTTTATTTTTTGATACAAAACAATTTCTTTCCATTAATAATTGCAAGGATATACAGTAATTGCATTAATAGTTGCAAGCAATAATTGCATTTTCAAACTTTGCAGAATTTATATAAAAGTACTGCAAGAATCTACTTTTGGCCTTTTATGTTTTTTGCTTAGAATGAATGATTTGCTGGCAGTTTTGATTCAATTATAAAACATTTTTCTGATTGCACTTGCTTATTATAAATATTCTTGCACTTCATTATTCAAAATAAAAAACGCAATGTTCAATTAAATATATTGGTGCCAAACTATAAAACTCTTATCCTGTATTCCATTCGAAAGCTTTTAAAATATAAATTGAAAAATTAATATAAGTTATTTTTATTAACTAATACAACAAAAATAAATTTTTTTTTATTCAATTCTTTTTTTGTAACTAATCAAAACAAAATTATTATACTTATTTTTTTGCCTTAACGCAGCATGATCAACCAAAAAGTTTTTATTTTTGTTTATTTTTATTATAAATGACGTTGTGACTTGTTTTTTTGACTTTGCGATCACTTTGCAGCCATCTTGTTGTTACATTTAATCTTAATTATGTCATGGGAATACTTGTAAACGTCTGGAGGCAAATAAATATACGTGAATTTAAATCTAACTCTGCATCCGACAAAAGTTTGATCAAAAAGTTTATAGTTTTTATTAGTACTGGTGTTACCCAGTTCTTTAATAGGTAATTTATCGCGTCCTGATTCTGTTTTGAAATACTTTTAATGGACAGAGTAAATTAGTTTTAAATATTCTATTCACCAAGTTGTTGGTACAGTTGGTAAAATATGATTGCTTATTTTACAATTTATCATTTACTAACCATTTTTGACCAGTATTCTATTCTTGAAATGGCATAAAGGTCACGTTATGTAAACAAATAGATGTTTTCTTTGTACTTTTCTTTTTAAAGTTGTTGTTCCTGACGCACGTGGAGTCTGCGACAGCCACAGAAACTAAACTGTTTGGGAATAGCTGTACTGTGAAAAGAAACAGCCAAATAGTCCAGTCTAACTATTTAATTTAATTTCCAATATTAATTCACTTCAATTTCTTTAATTATTTCTATTACTTTTACAATTCAACTTATTCAAATAGATAAACCAACAGTTCCAATATTTTTCTTTAGTTAAAAACTGAACTTTAAATTTCTAAGTTGCTTATTCGAAGGAAACGTATTGAAAAGATTGCTACAATACAAAATGCTATGAACTTAGAATTAAACGTGGCCAGCTTGTAACATCTGTTACGTCACAAGCGCCAAATGACTCAATGTTTTACGAGCTATTAGGCAACGGAAAATGAAGTTTACAAAGTTAATCGTTCGGACCATAGGCGGCCCCCATTATGTGTGTCGGCATCAGCGCATACATAATGTAAAACAACTAAACAAGGGGGAGAACGATGTATCAAATTTACAAACAAGGTAAGTAACACAAAGAATTCACAACAGTTAAGTTCTAGGCATATACGTATACGATAAATGAAAAGGCAATTAAACAAGATGCAACAAAACTGTCAAAGCGTGTATGTACAATACTGTATAAGTGATTTCGTAAACGAACACAATAATGTCACATAGCATTACTCCAATTCCAAAGGCGCAATTTTCGAAATGTCACGATCAATATACGTAACAACGGGTTTACCATTACAATCACAAGACGATACTGCAATCTTAGCTCGACGTACCAAGGCTTTGCCCCTTCGCATTTGTGGGAGGACCTCTGAGATACGTCCAAGCCTATAATTTCCCCTTTTGTTGAAGTCACCCGGACTACCCCCGACTACCACCATCTGCCCAACGTGGAGATTGTCAGCAACCGTTAACCATTTCTTACGTTTTTGGAGAAGGGGAAGGTAAAATCTTATCCAACGCTCCCAGAACTGTTGTGCAAGTGATATGTTGTATCTATAATCGCGTCGGAGATGATCCTTATTGTGTGGTTGTCCAAGCGGTGTGTGTGGATCATTTAAAGGTGTTAAGAGTGAAGACGGTGATATTGCAGTGTAATCACGCGGATCGTCAGAAAGAGGTGTCAGTGGACGATCATTAACTATGCGCGTAGCATTGCAGATGTATGTTTGCAGTTCAACCAAGGTAGGTGTTCTAGGAAACTTAGTGACTTGTATGAGTGTGCGTTTGAACACCTTTATAAGGGACTCCCAAGCGCCACCTTGAGAGGGACTATATGGTGGAATGAATTCCCACGAAATTTTCTTTTTCCTAAAAAACGACTGAAGTTTGTCTGCCTCAAGAAGTTCGGGCAGCACGTGGGCGGCGGCTTTGAAAGTAGTTCCATTATCCGAGTACATACTAGATACAGAACCTCGCAGGTCTACAAATCTAGAAAAGGCCATTATGAAATTGCTCAAGTCAAGAGAAGTGACTAGTTCAACGTGAATCGCACGGGTTGATAAGCAGGTGAAAAGTAGCCCCCATGCTTTCCTTTCACTTCGGCCTTCTTTGTATGGCAATGGGCCGAAGTAATCACAGCCAGTATTAAAAAAGGGCTTATTGTGAGCAGCCAACCTAGAAGCGGGGAGGTCCGCCATAAGTTGACGAACGGGCCTCGCCTTTTGCAAGTTGCAAGCGTTGCACTGATTTAAATAATGCCTGACGCTAGACAATCCTTTTATAATCCAATATTTTTGGCGAGTCAGCATCAGAGTGTATTGAATCCCTGCATGTGCAATTTCTTGGTGACAATTCAGTATCACTAACCTAGTAAGTGGGTGTCGTGATGGGAGAATGACAGGATGTTTTGCGTCTGTGGGAAGATCAGCTTCTCCCAATCTTCCTTCGATTCGAAGTGTTCCATCTGGAAAGGCAGCGGGGCGAAGACAACGGATTGAGCGTAAATCTTTAAGGTGTCTGCGTTCAGAATTTGATAACGTTTTAGCGTTTAGCCGTTTGATTGCATCTTCCAAAGAGTCAGGAGATTCTGCTTGCAAGCTGTCGAAAACTGTGCAGAAACATTCTCGCTGCACATATAGCACTGTAGAGTGTAATGCTTTTTCAAGACATATAGCGTTTAAGCGTGGCTTATGAAACTCTAGTTTCTTTGCTTTTGCAATCACAAATTCTACAAAGGCAGCAAGGTATCCCAACCTCTTTTTCAGAGTGTACAAGTTTGGTGAAGTCTGTATGACACGAGTGAGTGTTGCCTTTGGTTCTTTGCAAAAAGTTGTTCTCAATTCAATTCGAGCATCACGTACAGTTAAAGGAATACTGTTTACGTTGAATTTATCAGGTGGCAAATGAAGAAATTGTGGACCTTCGATCCAAAGTTTTGTGCGGGTTTCAAAGTGTTTGTTAGCTAGAGGTCTCGTGGCCACATCTGCTGGATTACTTTCGGTTTCGCAATAACGCCAATCATTTGAGGAAGAGACTCGGCGTATTAATTCCAGACGACGTGAAATAAACTTTGGTAATCTCAGATTAGGGTTAGTGACCCATTGAAGAACTACTTTAGAATCACACCAAAAATCTCGAGAGTAGTGCGGTAATCCTAAAGCTTTAGCAGCGCTTGCCATGAGTTCTGCGCTCATCACAGCAGCTACCAGCTCTTTTCTTGCTATAGGCCAGTTTTGTTGATGTATTAAAATTACACGGCTTTTTCCATAAACAAACGCCGCATGGGCATGATTATCAATGATTCTACGAAGGTAGATTACGCTACCGTACGCTTCCATGGATGCATCCGAAAACGCATGCAGCTCATAAAGAGTTTCAACGGTAACTTTAACCTGTGGAGTATTTGCAAAGTACCATCTGGGAATAGAGATTTCTTTTAATTTAAGAAGTGTTTGACTCCAATCTTTCCACGCTCTCTCATGCTTTGCAGGGACGGGTTCATCCCAGCTCAACTGATCCACAGCGAGTTGTTGCAGAATGAGGCGTCCTTTCAAGAGAAAAGGAGCAGTATATCCCAGTGGGTCATATTGTTGGCTGATTTGACTTAACATAACTCGTCGAGTATATTTGTCGAGCAGATGAAAGCCAAACTCGACTTTCAGAGTATCTTGTTCACCATTCCAAATGCAACCTACTGCTTTGAATTGTGGAAGTGGGTCCTCATCTTTTTTCAGGTCGATCGTTCTGACGGATGATGCCAGTTTATTTTTATCTACATTAGCAAGGACGGACTTGGCCGCTTGGTTTGCAGTCCATTTCACAAGTTGAAAACCGCGGCTGGCCAGAAGATTGATAGACTTAGTGGCTATGGTTTCGGCTTCTTCTAGGGTGTCTGTGCTAACTAGAAGATCATCCATGTACATGCAATGTTGAATCGCGTGTAGAGTGGGGTTACTAGCATTGGTAGGATTTTCCTTGGCTATCTCTCTTATACTACGGCAAGCGATGTATGGAGAGCTGACCACACCCCAGACGTGTCTAGTAAATTTATATGGTTTAAGCTTTCCATTTAAAATGTCATCATTGTCGTACCACAAGATTCTAAATAAATTCTGTTGGTGTTCAGGTAAAAGAATTTGAAAGAAACACTTGGTAATATCTGCCATTATTGCATATTTTCCTATGCGAAATCTTGCTAAAACATGGGCCAGAATGTTAAGCATGTCAGGACCAGAATAAATAAAATCATTGATGGACCATCCCGACCACTTAGCAGAGCCGTCATAGACAACTCTGGGTTTTGCTTGATTTGTAATAAAGTATGGGAGATAATTTGTTTGCTGATCCGTGTTTTCTTCAGCGAGCATAATGAATTTGTTCTCTTTAAGTCCTTGAATGGCATTAACAAGAGATAATTGTAAGTCAGGTTGTCGTAACATGTGCTTGCGCAGTCCATTAGCACGTCTTCTAGCTAATTCGTAATTACTTGGCAGTTTATGGATGTCTTCCTTTAGAGGAACAGGTATCTGATATCGACTATCAATGACTCTAATGTTATCTTCGACTAGTTGTTGAGCTTTTTTGTCGTTTACCGAGGGCTGTATGACCTCGTCCTCTTTTGTGAATTCACGAACAAGTTGTTCTAATTCTTTAATTCTGATATTGTCACTTACAGAAATTTTGTGAGTTTGGCAATTCATTCCTTTCTGGAATTTTCCTCCAGATGCTATCCACCCGAGTGGGGTTTCAATAGCATGAGGTTCGCCTTCATTACCAGTTCGCTCTTGTAAAACCCTCATTAAGGCAGAGTTGTCAAGACCTATCAGAACATCAACACCCGAACGCTCCGGACTCATGTATGGAACGACAGCATCAAATTGTGGGTACTCCGACAAATCCTGACAGTGAGGCAGAGTGTAGCCCTCATCAGACCATGGTGAGACTACCAATGCCTGCAGCCCAAGAAAGTGTTTGTTATTGCGTAGTGATTTGAGGTTGAACACTACATTCTCCATCTTGCTTGTTTCACTGGATGAAATTGTATGTAGGGTAATTTGTGATTTTCCTACAGGCACAAGATCGAGTTCTTCCAATAGTGTTTTAGATATTAGTGTCACTTGTGACCCAGGATCATGCTGCGCATAAACCAAGGTATTTTTTCCTGTGCATGGGTTGCTTATTTGTACAGCAGATATACGTGTCAAAATACCTGTTCGTTGTGCCTCTATCTTCCTCACTACTGAGGTACTAGCCTTTTGATTATAAGATGGGAGTGAGGCGGCCCCAACAGCCACCCTTTCAGTAGAGCTGACATTTTCGCTGGGATATGTGGGAAAGGACGTATTATATATTTCGTGTAGTGAAGTAGTATGCTTAGGCACTGCCATGCGTTGTTTGCAGTGCTTACATTTGCAAGGAAACTTACAATCTTCTACAGAGTGAGACTGCAAGCAATTAAGGCAACGATGAGCCTGAATAATAGCGTTTCGTTTTTCTTCTGGGGTCAAACGTTGATAGTTATCGCAATTGTATAAGAAGTGCCGTTTCTCTGATGTTTCAGTGGAGCACATGAAACACCTAGGAGATTGTTGCCATTTAGATGCTTCACTTGGTGCACTTGCTGCAGGTGCTGATCTTGTTATTATAGACGTTGTTGTCGCCGAATTTCCCGTTTTTGTTTGGACATTTGTGTGATGTACTTTAGCCCGTTGCGTAGATCGATTCTTCTCTCCTCTATCAGAAGAGCACAAAAATCGCTCTGCAAAAGTTGTTTTAACAACCTGTAGCTCTCTGTTAAGGAATTGTTTGAAAGAGTCGAATGATGGTTGCTCCGTGCTGCCAAAGTTATCATGTAAGAAATATGTGTACTGCTTCTTAAAGTTGTAAGGGAGTCGTTCACCCACATCGACAATAAAGTTACTGTCAAGACTGTGCATTTGTTGGTGGGCCCTGGCATACAGTTCGCAGTCGTTAAGGTCAGAGATTAGTTTCTCTAAGGTTCCTGCATCCATACGGGGTAATTTTGCTCCTGAACGAATTTCCCTTACAAGTGGTTCCGCAAGAAAACTGCAGCATCCATAGCGAAGTCTGAGTCCTTCCAGGGCTCGCGTGATTTGTGTGTCTATATCCCAACCTGGTACAGGTGGCACCAGAGCCGAAATGGCTTCTCGCGCGCCTTCCTGACAGGAAGCACGGAGAAGATCCATTTTACGGTGTGAAATGGGACATCGCTTAATCAGTTCTCTTATCTGATTTTGGAAAAAGATGAAGGGAAGGTTGCGACCAGAGTATCTGATTTTGCGAGCCTCCTCTAATAGAATATGGTATTCTTGCAGGGCAATATGTGAAGAATTACTACTGTGAGGGCTTCCTTGGAATTCTTGATTTTTAAGTGTTGAAACCCTATTCTGTGAATAAGGGTCGTGCTGTGTAGAGTACCCTCTGTAGTTTCGCAGTGGAGTAGACTTTGTGTTAGCAATACTTTCCATTAGTGGTTTGTATAATTGAGCATGTGGTTGAGCATTAGCAAATTCTTCTGTGTGTTCAGGTGTACCGTCACAAAGCCTTTTCCTAGGTTGCGTATGGGGAAGTGGCTTGCAAACCGTTTGTTGATTTCGTGAACGAGCACTTACAACGGAGTTTGGATTTGATAAGTGCAACATTTGCTCCTCGGCGTCTAGTTCAGCCTGTCTGAGCTCGAATTCAATTTCCCGTTGTTTTTGCTGGAATTCAGCTTTTTGTCTTTTAAGCTGCAGCGAGATTTGTTTTCTGGCTAGTTGCGATGATGTGCAACTTCTTGAGCTGCCACTCCCAACATTGCTAACAGAGTCGGAGGGTTCGATGTTTGGCATGTTTGTGTTAGTGTTCGAGAGCATTTGATTTTGTGATGAATGTGTTTCAATGTCTAGCGGAGTGAGCCCACTATTGTTTTGAACGCTAGCATGCCATTTCTGATAAACATCTATGATATTCAGTCTCAGTGCTCCCAAACGATTGTATATCCCCTGACTTTCGCTTTTACCTTCCCCAGACGCCTGCCCCTGACACGCAAGTATCTCGGCATCGAGCGCATGGTACTTATCATTAATAAGGGCAACATTTTCGTAACCCGTACTTTCATTAAGTGTCGCAATAAAAGATTCGCCAGCGGACATTAATTCCCGTACTTTAGCACGGTGATTTCGCATTTCCTTTTGACTATCATCGGTAACGTCCCGAGACATAAGCGACTGTTTTGGGCTAGACCCTTCAGCCATATTAATTTGTAAGTAAGGAATGAAAATTACTTTACACGACGGTAAATAAATTATAACTTGAAAAGGTGAAATAAATATAAATATATCACGCAGTTTGCCAGTTAATACAACGCAAAATTTGTTATATAGTTAATCAAGTAGGTTAATAATATAATTAATAACAATTATCCTACTGTTCGTTATGCTTGCTTTTTGATTGTAGTTGCTTGATTGACAGCTGCTGGTAAGATGGCTTCTTTCTTCCAGCTAGCGAGTGTGAATTTGAGAAAAGCGGATTGAATCTTCACTCTTCAGAACTTGCTATTGCTTTGCGTTTTTAACTGGAGTTTTCAGAAATTTTATCTTGATATAATTTTATCTCACTTAGAAATTTATCTTTTTCTATGTTCCTGACGCACGTGGAGTCTGCGACAGCCACAGAAACTAAACTGTTTGGGAATAGCTGTACTGTGAAAAGAAACAGCCAAATAGTCCAGTCTAACTATTTAATTTAATTTCCAATATTAATTCACTTCAATTTCTTTAATTATTTCTATTACTTTTACAATTCAACTTATTCAAATAGATAAACCAACAGTTCCAATATTTTTCTTTAGTTAAAAACTGAACTTTAAATTTCTAAGTTGCTTATTCGAAGGAAACGTATTGAAAAGATTGCTACAATACAAAATGCTATGAACTTAGAATTAAACGTGGCCAGCTTGTAACATCTGTTACGTCACAAGCGCCAAATGACTCAATGTTTTACGAGCTATTAGGCAACGGAAAATGAAGTTTACAAAGTTAATCGTTCGGACCAGTTGTCTACTTATCATTTGCAAGTTTTATAAAATATAAAAACATAAAAAATGCAACCATGGGCATAAATGTGTCGAACAATTTTGTATAATAATTACACAAAATCGTATTGTACAAAATTACACAAAAACTGTAGAAGAATTATTCTTTTACAGTTTTTCACCGCAAACCCATTAGCTTAAAAGTATTGCTAGCTCATTATAATTTTTCTTTATTAGAAATTGGGTTGGTATCAAAATAAATTTTTATTTTATTGTCAAAGTTTTCTTCTATTTTACCAACTCCAGTTTGTCACAAATACGAGCTGAGCCGGACTTTCCGAGATTAAAAATTAAACAATTAAAGATTTAAGTTATAATCAAGTTTCTATTATGTTCTTTCAAGAAAACGCTAAAAAGCTATGTTTTACTTAAGGATAGCAACTACGGGATTGATAACTCCGCTTTTTCCTGTCACAAAGTCAACACGGAGTAGGGCAAAAAAGTTAATCGAATTGATAGCAAGCAAGCATACTGCATACTGAACATTCTTCTTTGTAGTATAGTTTACAGATTAGCTTTTGATATTGAATGAGATTATAATATTGAATAGTAAGAATATTACTCTTAAAAACTCTTTTGTGCTTTAAAACCCAAGGCTATGAGCGTAAAGGTAAAAAAAAACTGCAGTAAAAAAATTTTTTTTTAAATGCTTGCTATTGATAAAAATATAAATTTTTTCTTATTATTTGATGTCAAACTGCTGTAAACTATTTGTGTACTTTCCTTGTGTAAAACTTTGATTATAAAAAAATTTTTATGCTTTTAGGGGCTGATTTCATAACTAATTTGATTTTTTAAACACGTTTCATATTTCAATGGTTTTTTTTTCCTTTTATTTCTGTTATGGACCGTGAGTCTGATTTAAATAAAGAATTTGCACCATTATTCTTATATGTTTTTATTATTTATTTTTGCTTTCAAGTCAAAATGAAATTAAAAATAAAACTATAATAATTACTTATAAAGAATTATAAATGAACAGATATTTTATATAACCTTTTGAAGTAATATCAACTGTTTGTTATATGGTTGATTTTTTATTGATAGTTATAATTTAATAGTTCAATATAGATTAATAGGATAATCCTGATGTTAAAACAGCAAGGTAAAATTGTAAAGCACAACAATCTGAGGAACTTAATGTGCTTAAAAAAAGCACAACTAATTTTTCCAGTGTGTATCAAAATTCATCAAATAAAGTTAATGATGAGCAGTGGTGATATTCAGTGGTTTGCATGGGTTTACATAATCCATTATTGAAATGTCACGAAGTTCAGCAAATCCATGTAATGAAGTCTTGAAACCTCTCTATTTTTGTATAATGGGGGAACCTATTGTTAATGTTTTCAACACAAAAGTAAACCTGTTCTTAAAATTTTGAATCTCATCACTGGTGATGGGGACTGCAAAAGTAGGTTCACATTAGTATGACATTAAATAAAAGATTTATTTTTTACAATTTTTATGTCATATTTGCTTAAGTTGATACAGTTGCAAGTCATAATTTTATTATCTTTTTGTAGCGAGAGTTATAGGTTATTGTTAAAAGTTCAATTTTACTATGAATAGATAATGTCTAAATAGGAAAAAAATGGTAATGGATTGGAAGAAAAAAATTGTGCACAACAGGTGAGAAGAGATTAGTAAACTTTTAGAGTACTGTTACTTTTTTAACATTACATTTTTAACAACTACCATTTGACAAAGTTTTGATGCATTGTTTTAATTTACTAAAAGTTTTTATAAAAATTATTTTTTACCCTAAAAATTATTTGCCATTTTATAGGTTTTACTATTGACATTGATTTCAATGTGTCTTAACAAAGAAGAATTAATATGCACTGACAGTGCAAAGATTTTGGTTGGAGTTCAGTAACTTGGCCTACCAATAGGGGGGCAATTGCTCAACCCAAGCAAAAAAATTGAGCAATATCAGATTTATCAGACACTGGGCATATTTGTTGGAAAACTTGTTAGAAAAATTGATTTATTAGATGTGTCTTTGTAAAAATTTTAAAGATGTTTATTTAATATTGCTGTTAAATTCTTTTCAGCCAGATTATATTGTTTTGATGATTTGTAATGTAGTATATAGTAGTAATTGCTAACTGTATGTTTTATAAAAATTGTTAACTGAAATCACTCAAAATACAAGTTTCGAAATTCAATGCAATTTGAACAATGATTACACTTTGTGCTTTAACTTTCAAATTTAGATCTAACTCCTCATTTGCAAGATTTTTAAAACTATTTTTGCCAATCATTGATAGTTTAAAGTATTAAAATTGTTTTTTTTTTTTTAATTTAAAACGTTTAAAGTATTAAAATTGTTTTCAAGAAGTGGTATTTTTAAACGTTTTTTTTTTTTTTAGAGAAATGTGTCAAAGAATGAAGATTTGTAGAAGGCAATTATAGAAGAGTGAAAGCCATTTTTCTTCATAATAGTTTGAGCAGAGGTATTTTTGTTTATCGTAATTTTTGTTAATAAATCTCAATTTACGTTGTTGTTATACCGTATGTCAACTATATATTTTGGGGTTTTTATTAATAAATCTCAATTTACTTTTTTGTTATACCGTATGTCAACTATATACGAGGCGTATCAGGAATGTCCATTATGTCCACTTCTAGTAACTGGTTATTATTAATAGAAAATTAAAAACAAGAAAGATTTCCAAAGATATAAGAAAAGAAAGAAAGTGAAAAAAGACAATTTGAAACTAGAACTAGCAAACAATATGATTCTGAACAAATCATCTGTAAAATTAACCGATAATGATAAATTACTACTCATGAATGGACTTAATTTTGCACCTACCCCAAGTTGGTCGGAAATTACAAAGAATACAGAATGGAAAAACTTACATGAACATATCAGAAGAATAGAATGGGCACATGTTTTTAAAAATGAAAGCTACGTAGAAATGTCCCAAAATATACAAAACCTACCTAAAAAACTTGGTATCCCTAAATTTAACAGACCTGATCAAGATTTACTAGATTCTGAAACTAAAACCTATTGCCAATCAATTACATCTAAATTACAAAATTTCAAAAACAAAGTAAATTTTCATTTCCATCAAAGAAACAATTTAAATTTAGAGATGCGTGCCAGCTTGAAACACTTATCTCAATTAGTACATACTAACAAAATTGTAATATGTAAAGCAGACAAAGATGGCAAAATTATTATTGTAGATTACAAGGACTACCAAAAAATTATGGAAGCCGAACTTGAACAATTCGAAATTTTAAACGACTGGAATATTGACAACAAAAATGCCAAATTTGATGTTGTTATGGTCCAATACTATAATAAAATGATTGAACTTCATAGCTTAGGAGAAATTAAAGATGAGGTTTTATTTCACACTTGCGGAATAAAAAATTACAATGGATTTTATAAAAAAGTTAGTGGACCCACTGCCAAATATTTTGCATGCTACAACTATGCCTACGGATACCCCTTGTTTAAAACCCACAAACTTAATAATAACCAGTTACTAGAAGTGGACATAATGGACATTCCCAGAAGATTTCTTCAATCTGCAGGTGATATTACAACGTCTAGAATAACAGCGTTTCTGGAAATGATTTTTAAACCTATTAGCACAAATTATTGCCAATTTCAATTAAATGAGTACTGCAGAAATTCAAAACATTACCTTATGGAATTAGAAAATTGGAAATCTACTCAACCAACAAACCTTACCTCCACTCTTTTTATCAATACCGCAAATGTAAAATCATTATATCCCAGTGTAAACCGAGATCTTATTCCTATAGCGCTAAACCATGCCTTGAAAACACAATCCAGTTTTAAGTTAGAAGCTCAACAGATTTTAATAGAATTGACTATGACTTGCCTGAATAACGTTATTCTACAATATTTAGATAAATTTTATGTACAAAAAAATGGAATTGTTACTGGAGACAATCATTCAGTTTCTATAGCGAATATTTGCATGCATTATATACTATTACCGTTGGCTAAAGTACTGAACAAAACTGTTGTCTTTAAAAGATACATTGATGACATCATTTGGCTTTCATATAATTATTCTACAACAACAAAAATTAAAGAGCTACTCCAAGCCCAGTTTAATGATTTTAATCTGCAACTAGATTTTAACAGTATTAACACCGAAAATATGGATAATAAACTAGAATTTTTAGATGTACTCCATGTAACAACCCTAAATGCCACAGGTGGTTTTATTACAAAAAATTTCATAAAATCTACAGCCAAAGACCGATGTTTTCTCAATGGCGCATCACATCATCCTACATCAGTATACAAGTCAATTGTTTTTGGAGAAGCTGTCCGACTTCGTCGCCTTAATGAACGTAAATCCGATTACTTAAAAAGTTTAGTTAATCTAAAAGATAAATGTTTCCGTTCAAATTTTAACCAAAAAATGACAGAATATATGTTGGAAATTGCTAAACACTGGGAAGATCGCTTCGAACCAAAATCGCAACATCACAAGAAAAACAGAATTGTTTGGGCAACGCAGTTTACTAATCTACTTCAACTCTCTAACCAAGAAAAGAAACTAAAACCGGAAGCAGCTATTGTATATAAAAACCCACCCACATTAGCTACTAAATTAACGAATTACAAAAAATTATCACAGATTCTTCCTAATACGGATAACCGAGGTTCATACCCATGTGGAAAATGTGCTTTATGTGGAAACTTTAAAAACTATAAAAATATGGTTAAAACAGTTGATTATATTACTTCGCACTCAAATAGCAAAAAATTTAATTTAAAACAACATCTTACTTGCAAAAATTATGGTATTTACGTCGCAGAATGTAAATTTTGTAAAATGCAATACGTAGGACAAACTAAAAACAAATTTTCTACCCGATGGAATAACCACCGCTCATTCTGGAACAAATTTAACGTTAAGGATAACAATGACCGAGCTGCCCTCCTTAAACATTTTTATACATTTCATTTTGATGCTTTTAATGGTAAACCTGACATCACTGAATGCTACATGGTCATATTTGTAGAACAACCAGATAAAACTTTATTAGATTGGTGTGAAAATAAATGGATTAATAATTTGAATGCTAAAATTAATATTAATAGAATTTTTTTGTCTTATAATTGCGATTGAATTTTAAACCTGTTTATCCTTTACTATACACAGTTAAACTACAACAGTTTTGCTAATCTTTTCAGTCAACACTTTGAATCTTAGCGGGAGTTTGCGGTTTTAATTTCACTACAAGTTTTTACACTGTACGTTTTCTTCATTATTACGTAATCCATAATCATTATGTCAGTTATTGTGTCGTTTAGCTCTTAGTTTTTATCGAAAGCTTCACTTTGTGTCATTGAGTCAGGACCCGTATAGTATGAGTAGAATTTTCAAAATGTCTTGTCAAATATATGATAATCTATTTTAATTAATTAATTTTTTACAGAAACTGATGATGACCTTTATAGGTCGAAATCGATTTTTCATAATAATACAGTTGGTTTTTAAATTTTAACTTTTATTTGCTATAATAAATTGAAAGTTGACCGATTTTATTAATAAATTCATGCATCGCAATTTGATCAGTTAAATAAAATCGTCAATGTAACTTTACTGAAAGAAGGGTAATAGATTTCTGATAAAAAAACTTTAACATATATTAAATTTATTTACAATAATGTTATGGTTAATGGCGTCATTCACAAACAGCAACTGCAAAATATATTTTGATTGACCTTTAGCGTTCTGCAATTCCGTTTTTATTTTATCAATTCTGTTTGATTACACAAACATCCATTTTCTAACGAAAAAAGTTTAAAATGTTAAAGATTTTGATCCAGCCTTAAAACTTTTTTAATGCACGAATTTTTCTTCAACTAACTTGAAGCATCATTAACGCACTGACGCTCCAAACTTTTTTCTTTCACACCAACCATGTCTTGTTAGATTTTTTCTTTCTTGTCTTTCTTGTAATTGTGCTTCTTGTAATTCTTGTATGTATTTGTTTCTTTACAATGTACATTACATTTTTAATTTTTATTTTGGCAATATTGAAAGAGTTTTATAAATGTAATCACACCAATTTTTTGGTCTTTTTTACGGTTGGTTTATTTGAGTTCATTGCTGTTCCTGTCAGTCTGGAAAAACTATTGGTAAGCAATTATTCATTTGGTTTAAAAACGTAATTTTTTCGTAGCTTAGATTCGTATAACTTGTGTTTTTGTTTTTTAAATGTTTTGTTTTGCATTTTGATTTATGCCGTGTTTCAATTTAAATAGCAAACATAGCAAACTAAGTGCATGTTATTCAACTCAATAAACTAAAACAGTGACGTGTTTTGTTAAAATCTAGACCAAAGCCACGACTCTTCAATTGAACGTTTAAAGAGTCCCAGCAAACCTTCAATTGATTGTTAGATGCAAATAGAGTTCTTCCAGATAAAGAGTTGTGATATGAAGATCTTGATGCATAAGCCTAAGTGTAATTGCCTTTTTCGGTCACTCTACTTCATTTCACACTACAATAATTAAGCTAAGTAATTGCAATCCGACTAAAAAGTGTAAATTGAGATTTATAAGCCTTTGATTACAGATTGATTTATCAAACCGATGCGAAACAATTTTTTGTTTTTTGGATTTCCTGAATTTTCGTTACAATTTTACTCTAAATTTCGGCAAAGTATTTCATAAACATATTTTTTAGATAGTTTTGGCTGAACTGTAGCCATCTGCAACATACTGCTAGCAATTTGATGGAATGTTAAATTTAAAGCTGATCATAAATTAGTTAGTTTTGACGTGCAATCGCTTTTTATGAATATTTTCGTAGACGGTATTATTAATATTATCAATCTTCATTTACTCTGATGATAATCGCTAAAAGTATAAACCTCTAACGATTAAAAAATATTTTTTCTTAAATTTCTACGGTTGACTTATCAAAGAATGTTCTCATTCAAAGATGAGTTACTTCAAAAGCACGACTACGCCAGTAAGTTTTCCTGAACTTCGACTATGGCGAATATTATTCAACTTTATTGAATAACATGCACTTAGTTTGCTATGTTTGTTATTCAACTCAATAAGTTGAATAACATTTTTCCTGAACTTCGACTACGCCAGTAAGTTTTTCCTGAACTACGGTTGACTTATCAAAGAATGTTCTCATTCAAAGATGAGTTACTTCAAAAGCACGACTACGCCAGTAAGTTTTCCTGAACTAAAACAGTACTAAGTTCAAAAGCACGAATACGCCAGTTAACCTAAGGTTTTCCTGAACTTCGACTATGGCGAATTTCTTTTTGTCTTTTTTAAAAAATAAATTATTAAAAACTCGATCCGAATTTCATCCAAAGCTTTATTTATGATATGTTTTTTTCTGTTTTTAATAAAGGCAAAAAATGTTTTAAATTTTTCGTTATGTTTAGTACCGAACATACGAGTATAAATATCAAATTTACCATGAAACATTTACTAGAAACTATCTCTTTTCTTGACGTTGAAATTAAAATTAATAATACTGCTATTGAAACATGGGCTTATAGAAAGCCAACAAACACAAATTTATTCTTAAATTTTAATGCAAGTGAAATGTTCCATCAAATAAAAGTCTAGTTTAATTTTTTATTTACTTAATCGTGCTAAACGTTTGCTCATCCGATTTTTTGTTCAACAATGTAGTCAAATTGTTAAAAAGTGCATTTTTATGCAAAGGTTACCCAAATTGATTTTTTGATAAAGTTTTTGAGCAATTTCTATTTTTGAATCAAAGATCGGCAAAATACGATAACAAGACTTAATGAAAACTGCACTATTATCCCCGTGGGATGTCTCAAAAATGGCGTCCCACAGGCATTACATTTTGCTCCTCTCTTATTTAATATTTATATTCATGATTTTCCAATACAAATTGTTGGGAAATTTTCCTAAGCTGATGGCTTGGCAGTCTCGTACTCAATTTCCAACTGGAAGATATCAGAGGGGACTTTAAGTCAGGCATAGTTACTATATCCATCTACTTCCATAAATGGAAGCAGAAACTCAGTACAACCAAAACGGTGTCGGTTGCCTTGCGCAACGCGAGCATTCCATCAGCATCAAAGAATGAGCCCTGCTTTACTGTACCAAGCTTATATACCTCGGCACAAAATTGGATAGAATGTTCAAGTTTTGCCGACACCTGAGTCATTGAACAAACAATTAACAACACGTGTTGGGTTTGGGAGCAGCTAACGGAGTCGACCTGTGGTGCCGGAGCTACAACATTGCGCACTTCCACTCTGGCCCTGGTCCACTTTGCTGCAGAATACTTGTCTGGTGCCGCAGTGCCCATACCGCTGCTTTTATATGGGAACGTCTTTATTACTTGGTATATATAGTACACACTTCAAAACAAAGCTTGCCACCTTACATGCAGACGTACATTACATTTTTTAGACATAGTTTTGCTGTTCTTTTTTTGAACATTTTATAACGTCCTTGAGAAGTTAGTTCTCGGCAGTGGTTTATTTTATTAAATCTCACGTCCTATGGAATTTCAGATTTACCGTCTGGTCTATTTCACAATTTCTCTTCTGATTTAAGCAAGCAAAGAGTCACTTGTCTCCGAAAATCCAAATGAGATACCTTTTGCTGGTCAAGTCGGTAATATATCCTCCATGCTCCAAAGACTGTAAGGTTGAAAAAGTTTAGGAACAGGATCCAGTACCATTTTTTTCCACGTATCGTTAGGCGATATGATTCCACCAAACAGTCCATCAGATCGACACTGCCCATAACTTTGTTATGCAAACAAATGAAATGTGGCAGTGTGACTTCTTTACCTCCTTCTTTTATCCTCCGCCTTACGTTGCACACAGGTTCATAATTTTCTCAGTTACTTGCGATATTTACGACAGAGTTATTATGCCATTTACCAATGTATGCTTTTCCATCACTGCAGTAAGCGTATGTGTCTTTTTCTTGCTTCTGAAGTTCTTTGTTTTGAACAAATTGTTTGTTCGCACCTTCGCTTCTGTGTTCTCCTATGGTTCCTGTAGCTCGCATGCTTTTTCTAGCTAATTCAGTTCTCAGCTTGTAGCTAGAGAAGAAGTTATTAAAATAAAGTTGGTGATACAAAACATTGAAATTACTGAAGATGATAGAAACCATATTGTTGATGACGCGTGTATTCCTAAAGGCTGGTTGATAGCGTTTGACTGCTTTCCCCAATATATCTGCATGAGATGCAGATAATCATTACTTCCACACAGACACCAAATTTTTAACCAAAGCAAATTGCTTTTCCTCCGATAAACATTTGGCTCTGTGGAGTCCAAAGTATGGCACCATTGACTCATCTGCACTCAATAGTTCATAAAAATTACCGAACTGAACCAAATTGCAATTTAGCATATTATACAAAGAAGATATTTTGCTCATTTTATCTCCTTCTGTAAGCCTTTGGTTGTCAGCAAAATGTTGATATCTTTTGATTTCGTGATGTCTGTCTCTACTGATTGTATTATCTATTGTATCTCTACTGATTGTCTCTACTGATTGATATCTGTCACTACTGGAACTCACAAATCAGGCTTTGTCAACCATGCAGTAGTAATGTTCTTTCGGTAGGTTATGATAACCAGTAAGCAAAAGCACTCCTAACAATGACCACGTTTCATTAGTCGATTCCATAAAATGTGGTTTGTTTTGATCTCGATTGCTATAAAGGTTAGTTTGAAGAACAATGTGCTCCAGTATGGCCTCGAAAAACGAATTTTTCCACACTTGGTAAGGTGAATTTTCCTCCAAATCTGACAAACTTTCTCTAAAACTAGGTTCTTCCCATTGAAAAGCTTTTCCAAAACCAGAGACTCTTTTCCATCTGGGCAATTCTTGTCGTCTTCTTTTGGTAAGAGTTGGCAAAGTCAGTTCAACTTCGTTGTCAGTTTCAAGATCTTCTTCAATCTCAAGCTCTCCGACTGGTTTGAATATTTCTTCCATACTTTCAGTTGAAACCTCTTCTGAACCGCTTTCCTGATAAAAGGAGTCACCGGCGTTTGGCGGAAGTGCAACGACATTGACAACATTTCTTGCACATTTAATAGCTTCATGCGCTTCTGCAATAGTTGCTACTCTTGTTGTTTTTTTTTTACTCCATAAAAAACTTTGAGTTCCATGTTTATTTATTACTGTCAACCACTCGCTTGCTTTCTAAAAACTGACTGCCTGTCAATGAAACGGAAAAAAGTCTAAATGCAATAGCTCCTTTGTTTACTTATAAGTGATTGTTACGCGTAAATAAATACAATAAACGTCTGAACTCAGAACTAACATT
The DNA here is from genome assembly GCA_963680785.1 of Diplosoma virens. Taxonomy (NCBI): domain Eukaryota; kingdom Metazoa; phylum Chordata; class Ascidiacea; order Aplousobranchia; family Didemnidae; genus Diplosoma; species Diplosoma virens. Next base: position 913,671 of record OY796881.1, on the reverse strand, counting down.
TGCTCGATTTCAAACGCAGCTGTACAGTAACCCGCCAGTGTTTATAAATGAAATATAAAATTTTACGAAATATTTACGACAAATTATTGGCGGAAAATCTTATCTATTTGGGGTGAAAGTACTTTAATATCAGTAATCTAAAATGCATCAATCTTTTGATACTTTTGGATAACAGGAAATACGTTTGATTCTGCCTAGTGTTGCTTTCACCTCAAAACGTAATTCTTCACGAAATATATGCTCTTATAACTCGCTCTCTAAGCCAGGAATTATTAGTAATTATACCTAGCAGGAAAGAACAACTCCTAAATAGCACAGTAAAATCAAAACCTAGTTTAAATTACGAAATAATATAGTTTGCAATCATTATGATGCTTTGTTTCATTTATGGAACGCTGCTGAGAAAAAGGTTATTAATTTATATACACGAACATTTTAAAAGCAGTTAATACACCCAATACATTTAGTATGCATGTTACACAAAATTATATATAGTTTCAAAACATGTTTTATATACGTAATTTTCAAATATTTAGATAAATAAATAAAAAAGACGGATATGTTAATTTGGGCGATTCACGTGGCAGTATAATATTTTTAAAAAATAGTATGACTAATTAAAGTTTATTTTTGGTCATAGTCAGGGTAAAGTTCTTGAAGAAAGATTTTTACATTTTTTTTTGATTTTGAATGATTCTTTGTTTAAGAGAGAGGGTAAGATAGGGCTAGTAGAATGAAGGTTATTGTTTCTTAGGTGGAAGAGAAAAAGAAAAATCAAAGAGGCTCTTTTAAACATTAATATGTGCTGTGTACCTGTTTTGTTAGTGTAGTTATAAAAAAGTATATTTTTTCTTAAAACAATGATTTTTTTAAAAGTTTTAAAATGAAGAATTCTAGTGACAAAATTAGTTGTTTGGTGGGGGGGCAAATGAAAAATAAGCGATATAAATTATTAAGGAAAGAGGTACATAATTCACAGAAGAAATTATTAAGCTGGCGGGGAGTAGCTTTGTATTTGAAAAAGAAACAGTCCCAGGTGTAGCCTTTAAAAGCTGTCCTGTAGGCTGTTTCCTTCCCAAGGTTTGAGAACAAAGAAGGACGGGGTTTGAAAAGAACAAAACGGTGATAGTAAAGCTGGGAAATTAGAAATAATCAAAGTTTTAGATTGATTGGTTTTGAGACTGGAAAAGAGAGAAACTTCTTCATTAATCTCACAATTGAAGAGAAAGAGTCAAGGGATGAAATAAAAAAACTTCAGTCATCAACATAATGACTAACTTCAAGTGTTGTGATACTTAGGCAGATTCCTTGAATTTTAGATAAAGAAAGTATTGTTTTAGTAAGGTTTAGTAAGGGGTTCCATGCTAACTAAAAATAATAGCGTAATAAGTGGGCATCCTTGTCAGATTTCAGACTTAACGGAAATAAAATCTCTTCTATGAACTACTACCTTACCGTGGTAGGAAAGTTTGCGTATCTCAGTGACCTGTAAAGCTGTGTTGGTTGGAGATTTTACCTCTACTGTTAGGAATATATATGCCAAAGAGATTTTCAGATAGAAACCAGATAAAATGTAATTCACAAGATAGCAACTTCAAATCTGGGCAGACTGTGCTCAAAAGCTGTGGCAAGCAAGCAGTCTAAAAGGAGATCTCTAATATAAAAACCCCCATGGAGCAGTGTTGCACTGCAAAATCATGATATGTCACCTAGAACGTATTTTTATGCTGCCTTGGGCATTGTTCAGATTAAAAAGGTACACGTTCAGGTACTTGGCAGAGGTATCTGTTAGAAAAGTATTTTTCTAAATGAGTCAGCCTGGTTTAGGTTCGGAAACTGGTGGTTGGTTTTCAATCACTACAAATTGACTCATTTATGCTTTCTGTTTGATCTCTATTGGGTGGAGCTCTTGTTTTATCTGATGAGAAAAGATTCGTCTCGGGCTTCTCGAGAGAGTCAATTTTTCAGCTTACTCACAAACTGGATGATCATATTGCTGCTTCTAGATGCCAACATACACCCAAACTTTGTGACATTTGTCTCAAATCTATCATTAAATATCAAACATCTATTTTATATAACAATACAAAGCACTGGCTGCATTTAAAATGCTTTTAAATTACAACAAAGGACTGCAATAACTCATGGTACTGCACACTTGACCGCACTTTTAAGCACAGAACACAAACTAACTCAACATCACTAAAGAACTTTTTCAAAGTGCTGCAACGTAATAGAAATGGAATTTGCAACAAAACAGATGAAATACAACTACTAATTAAAAATAAACAAGCAGATGTCATAATGATACAAGAGACAAAACTTAAACAATCCCACAAAACACAAAACATTCCTCACTTTACACCTATTATAATAGACCGCACTCACAAACCAGGAGGAGGCCTTCTAACGTACATTAAAAGCAGCATCAGTTTCTCTCAACTTAGTACATCAAACACCTTTCTAATTGAACTACAAATCGTCAAAATCCACCTTCCAACATCACAACAATTACATATCGCAAACATATACATTCCACCCAAACATACCACCCAGCTTTCACAAACAAAAGAAGACTTAATTATATCCAGCACGCTTACAACCATAACAAATCTTCTAAACACAATCATCACAGCAGATGTCAACGCTCACTCACCGTTATGGTATTTGCCAACCAAAGACCACAGAGGAGAAATGATTGAAGACATCCTGCTAAACTCCATCACATTACACTAAACAGAAAAATACTCCAACACGTTTACCACCCAATCAAACACAACAGCCTACTTTGCCAGATATCACTACTGCTTCAGCAGACTTGCATGACTGCACTAGCTGGCAGACCATTCACTCTCTCACATCAGATCACTTACCTTTACTCACCAAATTCAAGATATATATCGCAAGACGAAAACAACTTGCTCTCACTTCACCAAAACAATAACAAAGTACCAAAACACATCATTTGTCCAATTAAACAATTAAAACAACATTTAAATTATGTCAATTAAAACAACATTTAAATAAGACATCATTTGTCCAATTAAACAATTAAAACAACATAAAGTCCATTAAACAACATCTTGAGATACTCATCTCCTGCAGACCCGACAGCACAAATGTTCATGCGGCAAACAAACACCTTATCAAGGAAAGTTTGGATGCTGACAGACTCTTCATCCCTAAAGGAAATCACAACCGCACAAATCACACTCATTTGCCTATGCATATCCGCAAGCTTATCCACACCGTAATCATATTCGCAAGCAAAAGGGATCAGACCCACAAATCATTACTCTTAACAATCACATAAATAAACAAATACATGAACACAAAACAAACACCTGGAAACAACACCTTGAAAAAATTGATGACAAACAAAATCTACACTCCCTGTGGTGCACCATAACAAAGCTATCCAACAAAAAACCACTTACACAACAAAGCAGAAGCATTTGCTTTGGAATTAAAACAGCCATCACTGGCATAGACACAACAAAAGCATTTAATAAACAATTCACAAACGTTCACTTCATAAACAATTCACAAACACACTAACAAACATTTCTAACATCATCATCAAGTTGATAGCAAACTACATAAAAACACGACGAGCATGCACTCAATACAATGGAACACTCTCAAAACTCAAACGAATCAACACTAAAGTACCAAAAGGTGGAGTTCTGTCTCTAACATTATTCAACATTTACGCCTCTGACATTCCACTTCCCCCAAAAGATGGACAAATCACAACATATGCTGATGACATAACAATCACAGCATCTCACACCAAACACAATAAGGCCCAACAACTTATTCAAGCATATATCCACAAAATACCTGTACATGAATGGGCCACTACTAATAACCTTCATATAAACACAGACAAAACTACCATTACACTTTTTACACCAGACCCCGCTGAATACGGCACAACTCTATTACTTAAATTAAACAATCAAATATTATCAACAACAAAACACTCAAAAATTCTTGAAATCACTTTGGACCCAAAATTAACATTTTTACAACATGTAAATGTCACCATCACTAAAGCAAAACAAATACTTAACAATATGAAAGCACACACCTCTATCAAATGGGGTAAACAAAAGGAATTAATAGTCTACACATTCAAAGCTATTACTCACTCCATTTTGGAATATGCAAATACCATATGAGCTCTTTCATATCTAATACCAACATCAAGAAACTGCAAACCATCCAAAACACAACTTTACAAATCGCTACTGACTGCCCATGAGATACGTGTACAAACACTTAACACGTACACGACGAAACCAAAGTCATTTTAATGGACACCCATCTCAAACAACATGCTACTCAACTTTAACAACTGACTCAAACACAAACATACCCTTTAGGTGATCTTAATGCATACTTCAATCCGCCCAGAAATATGAAATCCACAATCTTTCATAACAATGAGCACACTAACATCATTATTTCAAAACCAGTCGTAACACCTGATAAATGTAGCGAAAACCTTAAACACATTCACACTACCATCATCTCACAGTATCTTAGTTCAAAAAAAAGAACAGAGTTACGAACACCACACTCTGTGACATTCATTTATCAGAACAAACATTACCACGTCATATGCGTACAAAACTGGCACAGTTCCGAGCCAAGCAACATATGCAAAAGCCGCCACCTCCAACTCCAAAACTAACCCATAAATTTTTACTCACCCGTCAACCATCTTAAAGTTAAATAAAAAAGCAATTGAAAAATCATAGGAAAAATTTCTTTCATTAGATCCCAACGAGCCAAATCAGAAAACTATCAATAGCGTTCCCCACAAGTCTAGTAACACATTAATAAATATTAGCAAGGAAGAAGTAATAAAATTTTTTGATGATATTCAATTTGCAAAAATGCCAACTTTAAAAGAAAAAGATGTAAACAATCAAAATGTTTTTATAAGTTTTCATAAAGTACCAAAAAACTCCAAAAAAAAGCACTTGCCCTCACCTCAGACATCTTCCACATCACTTGTCCTTAAACCAAGGGAAAATAAAGTCCCTTCAAAGGAAAAAAAAGAACAGCATATAATTTGTAATTTTATCTCTTTTTTTGTCTTTGATTTTAAATTTTATAAAATTGAACTTTGTTCTGTTTTTATTTGTAAAATCGTCCATATTTTTTTTTAATTTAAAAGAAATAACAGTCAAGGTAAGCCTTTTTAACTTGTTTATGTTCTTGTTTATTACAAGTTTTGTATTATTAAACTTCTAATCCGCCTTGTTAATTTTAAGTCATTTGACTAATCCTACCCTACCTTTACATCACGTTCAAAATTCAAAACTATAAAAACAACTCCATATTTGGTATTTTTTTCTTAATCAATTGACTTACAATCAAATCAAATTTCTCTCTTCTCTTCTTTTTATTTTCTTTTTGATCTTAACACCTTTTAAATTTTTCATATTATATCTATATCTTTTCTCTTTTTTAATCGTCTCCTATTCACTCTATTGCTCTCTCATAAACTTCTGTCGTTTTTTTCATTTGCGCACAATTTTCTAATTTACTTCTTTTTATCTCTTCTAGCAAATATGCTTCACTCTCTTATTTTTATTTACTATGTTTTACTTTTTTTTATATATGTTTTGCACTCGTTGATTATTTCACTTAAAAATTGCATCTCCAAATATTAATGGTTTCAATAAATCTTCCGAAAAACTCGCACACTTTATCACACAACATATTATTCACTTTATTTGCATACAAAAAACACACAATTCAACAACAACAGCTATACTAATCAAACTTTGATCACTTTCTATCCCCATAAATTGCACATCGCCAAGGTACTCTCACGCTTATCTCACAAATAATTCTATCATACACAATTCTTTTTAAATTACATCCAATCTTTATTTTTTACCTCCATAACATAAACTATAGCCTAATAAATTGCTGTCTTTCCTCTGGAAAAACATCAGAATGGAAAAATATTTGGAAAAACATCTACACAAACATTACAACGAGTCAAAGCCATCAAAAACGTCAGATCATGTTTACAGTGCACAATGTGGATTACAAAAATAAACAATTAATAATGGCAGGAGATTTCAACTTAGTACTAAATTCAATTAACAAAACAGATCACTTCACTCCAACTACAGATGACAAAATTTTATTTTAAAAATTAATATCTAAATTTTGATCTTAATGACTCCTATTGCTATTTATACCCACATTTCAAACTTTTTTCTTCTTCCGTTTCCACCCTACATCCAGACTTGACCAAATTTATATATATTCTCTTTTCTAATACCAAAGATTTTCCAAACTACTTACTATATTGATTGAAAAAGTAACTCCCTATTTTAAAATACTTATAATTTATTCAAATGTTGTGATATTTTTCTCAATTTTTTTGTGTATGTTTCTTAATGTATGGCAATTTAATCTCTATGTATGGTAATTAAATCTATATTCAGCATTTGATTTGAATAAATTCTAAATAAATTTAAAATTTACTTAATTTTTGAATAGATTAAATACGTAAATTTAAAATTAAAATGAATAAATTTAAAATTTACAACATTTGAATAAATTTTAAGTATTTTAAAATAAGGAGTTACTTTTCAATTACCCTGTACAATATAACCTTTTCTAATTATTCCTACTTTAAAAATGCTCTCAAAAACACCCCTTAAGTTATTCCACTGGAAAATAAATGATTCTATTCTTTCTAACTCAAATATTGGTCTTGTATTGAATTCTTTATTAAAACCCTTTCTACCCCTCCTAACCTCATCCAACAATCCCTGCAATGGTGGGATCTTCTAAAATCCAAAATTTAAATATCGAATTATTTATTATTCAAAAACACAATAAATTAATATATGCAAACTCCAAAAGACATTAAATAATAAAATACATTAAGCACAACAACTTCAATCACATGAAAAAATTACCCACATTACACACCAACTACAAGAACTCTGACTAAACAAAAAAAAGGTAATCAAATTAGATCACAATTACTCCCTCTTTCTAGCATTTATGACCCCTCTCCTTTAGCCCCTATTACAAAACATTTAACTCAAGCCAAGTCTCATGCCTTCTTATTCTGATACCTTGCCTTCCATTTTTTCTAATCAAACAAACATAAAGGATTTCTTATTTTTATCCTTTTTTAAAAATTTTCAAACCCCTCGTCTACCTCTCCTGATCCTTCTGAATACCTTAATGAAATATCTGCAACCTCTAATAATAAAGTTCTCCAAACCCTCCCCCTCTCCCCCTAATTGTCCATGAAAATATACGTTCCGCCATTAAACTTCTCAACCAAAATTCTGACCTGGTCTTGATGATTTTTCTCCTAGTTTTTATACTTCTTTTCCGACATTAATTCTTGTATTTTTCCAAAATTTTAATAACTCTTTTCTCCATAAACAACTTACCTCCATCCAATCCCTTGCTCTTATTACACTAACTTCTAAAATATCCAACCCTAAAACTGTTAAAGACTGGCAACCCATCGCCCTCCTGAATACCGAGTATAAACTACTAGACTTACACCCATCTTTAATTTTCTCATTTTCCTTGAGCAGCAATGTGGCCTCCCAAACAGACAGAACTTCAATAACACTACGTAACAAAATTTTACAAAAATTTTGTTTGGCTAAATTTTTTTGATGTGTCTGTATGATATTCAAGCGCTGATTCCAAAAATGTTATCAATTTTTTTCTATCATCGATCGTCTTCAAAATATGATAATTTTTGTTTTTTTGTGATTGTTAACTGTATATGTATGATGCGGTCATGATTGCTGTGATTTGTCTCTATCAGCATTATCTTGTTGTAAATCGGCGTTTTATTTAATTGAGGGAGTGAACGGGCATATGAAAGTGCGAAATCTCACTGTCAAAAGTATTTTTATTGCCTGTCAATTCTTAGTTTTTGTTTTATCTCTGCCTCTTAAATTCAGAATAGTCGATTAAAAAGTCATGTTAGCATTGTTTAGTGTATGCAGAGAGAAGTACCGCGTTGTAGTCAGAAGCTAACAGCTAGCCTTGAATGCCAACAGCCTACTCAGTACCACCTATGATAAAATTTTTAGAGTTAAGTCTTGTGTTAATCTTAGATTGAATTTATCTTTTAAATAGTGAAAATCAAAATGTCTAGTAGAGAGTGAAAAGATTCACCGAAGTGCTTTTGTTATGTATGTGGATTCTACATTAGCGGTAAATACACTACATACAAAATTGTGATATGAACAAAGTACTGGACAGCATATAGACTATATTTTGGGATGGACATTGGTGATCAGGATAAGCGCTGGGCACCACATGTAATCTGTGGCGGCTGTAGATCTAATCTTGAAAGATGGTTGAGGGGTTCTGGAAAAGTTATGTCATTTGCAGTTCCCAGAGTTTGGAGAGAGCCTTAAAATCATTATGATGATTTCTATTTTTGCATGATAAAAATTTCGAAGTATTAAAAGTCAGCAAAAGAAGAGCTATTACATATCCAAGTATACCCTCATCGATTGCACCTGTTCCTCATAGTGAAACCTTATAGGTTTTAAACCCACCATCAAATGTGAGTTTTTTTGTGGATCACAAACACTAATTTATTTGTTCTGAGATTGGATCCAATTTTTTATACTGCATGTTATGTAGCCTACTTGTTATTTATCATTTTAGGTAGAAATGTACTTCAGTGAAGACTCATCAACAAAAACTGACACTGATGCCAAAAATGCAGACACTGATGCCGAATATGCACCATTAACAAGTTCAGAATCTCATTTTCCAACTAAAAAAAGAATTGGATGATTTAATACGTGATCTGGGTCTTACAAAATCTGGAGCAGAGTTATTAACATCCAGACTAAATGAGTGGAATCTGCTTGGCAATAACTGTAAGAGTACTGCCTACAGAAATAGGCACTTGGAGTTTTCTGTCTATTTTGATGTTATTGAAGACCTTTGCTATTGCAAAGATGTGGAAGGCTTGTTTGGCGTTGTTGGAATAGATCATGATCCTACTCAATGGCGGCTTTTCATTGACAGTTCTACCATCATTTATGCTCAGTTTAAGATGCATGTTTACGGTGACTTTAAAATGCTAGAAGTTTGTCTGGGTCTGCAGAGTGGAACACAAAAATATTCTTGCTTTTTTTGCTTGTGGAATAGTAGAGCTGACGGTGAGCACTATAAGAAAATGCATTGGCCGACACGGGAAGAACTAACTCCAGGAATGTACAATGTCATCAGGGAGCCTCTGTAAGCCAGGAAAAGGTTTTACTGCCACCTCTTCATATCAAATTATGTCTAGTAAAACAGTTCGTTAAAGCTTTGGGTTTTGAAGGAGAAGTTTTTCAAGATATTCGTTCAATGTTTTTCAGTCTATCAGATGCCAAAATGAATGGAGAAATATTCGGTGGTCCACAGATAAGCACAATGCTAAAGTCTGAAAGCTTGGAAGCAAAAATAAATGAAACAGAAAAGGAAGCGTGGCAAGTATTTCGAGGTGTGGTTAATAGATTTTTGGGATATAAAAGAAACCAAAATTAGAAAGAGTTAGTGAAAAAACTTATCAAAAGTTACCAAAACATGGGTTGTCGCATGTCTGTAAAACTGCACTTCTTATGCTCCCATCTGGACTTTTTTCAAGAAAATCTTGGTGACTTTAGTGAGGAGCATGGTGAGAGATTTCACCAGGATATTGAGCCCATGGAAAAACGATACAAAGGCCGCTGGGACAGTGCAATGATGGGAGACTACATTTGGTCTTTGGTAGGGCAAGATAAGAGCGGTCATAAAAGAAAAGTTCGCTCAACAGTGCATTTTTGAGTGACTCTTAGTATTAAAAAAAATCTCTGTTTATTTGAACCTTCTTTTTTATAAACGTTTTAAAGCTAATTTTTGTATTTAATAAACTGAGCAGAACCCTGATATGCAGATATAATCTACTGCAAGAATTGAACACAATTCGCTAACTACAGCTGCGTCGGATCAAACAAAAGTTTAAATATCTCAAAAAGTAATGATGTTACGAAAAAACTATCTTGATTTTTGAATTCAGCACCCGAAAATACATAGAGGGGCGCTAAAAAAAGTAGCCAAACAAAACTTGTGTTACGTAGTGTAATCATCTAAATATCCTTTCTGCTTTCAACTACACCAACAACTTTCTTTTATCATTATCTGTTCTCCAAATTGACTTTAATAAAGCTTTTGATTCCATATCTCACGAATTCATTCTTTCTGCTATCTCCAACTTGGGAATCCCAGCTACTCTTCTAAGCTGGACCAAATCTTTTTTTCCAACCTCTCAGCCAAATTTAACCTTAACGGCTTATTTTTCGATTCTTTTTACATTGTTGTTGTTGTTGCCCCTCCTCCAAGGATATCTTTGAGGAGCCATTCCTTAATTTCTCAAAGAAGCCAATCTAGATTCCCACTCTTGAATTACCTCTGCTGCTTTTAAAAACTTTTCAACAGAATAGTGGTGTTATGTTGTGTTGGTAGTTGAATGCAGTTAAAGAGGTGATTAGTGTCATGTGCGTAAGACAAGCATTGTGGGCATTGTGGTGTGTACGTTTCAGGGTTCACTGTATGTAAGTAACTTTGCAAGAGTGGTGATTTGTTGGCTCGGAACTGATCCAGTTTTGTACGCATATGACGTAATAATGTTTGTTCTGATAAATGAATATCACAGCGCAGAATAGTGGTCAGTGCGACAATCATCTGGACAAAGAGCAGGAAAGCACCAAAACTAGTGAAGAGAATAAAATGGTGGAAACTAAAAGACTCGAAAGTGAACAATAAATTCAAAATGAATGTGATTGAAAGCGGAATACTTGGTGGACAGGAAAACTGGCAAAGAATAGCTGAAATGATACGGAGCATTGCCAGAAGGGAACTGGGTGAAACATCGGAAACATTGGCACGGCAGGTAGACGGGAAACGTGGTGGTGGAACCAGGAAGTCCAGGAAAAGCTGAAAGATAAGAAAAAAGCTAAAAAGGCATGGGATACCATCAGAGATGATGTAAGCAAGTTGGCCAATAAAAATGCTAGAAAGCAAGCTAACTAGAGAAACTAGAGAAACAGGTTGTAATTTTAAAACACACTGTGCGAAAACAAACGTGATCTTTACCCACGCAATTTGGCAAAAATTGGTAATACCTCGTAATAACAAAAATAAAAAAAACTGCTCTTGTCAAACATGCTGTAAAATTCGACCATAAAATCAACTGGCTTGGCTCATCAATTCTTACTTATGAACCAGATTTTTATAAACGCCGTTTTTTGGAATCATATTTTATACATAAAACCAATTCATCGATAAATGGCAAAGAAGGTGTCTATTACAATGAAATATATAATGAGTTAATATAAAATCTGTTTTTTGTATTTTATTTACTTTCTTTTTTTATAAAAAAAATTTAATTGTTGTTTTGAATTGTTTTCTCACGCTTGATCGATTCCGTGTTGTGCATTTCAATGTTTTTTTACACAAAACTTGTTGTTTTTTGAAGTACTGATTTACTACTACGCTTGAGTAATTTCTTGCTATGTTTGACATCTGTTTTTTGAAAACAATTTAAGTTAGAGTTCTTAACTTTGCAGTCATTTTAACTTTTGTCCTGACAAAGCGTGCTTGTAACCGCATCTGAAACGTAGACTGTTTGTTTTAATTTTTAGTTTTTAATAAACTGAAAAGGTTTTTAACAAAAGTTTTTTGTTTTTACCAGAAGAGCAGCAGAATATAATGAAAAATACACCTGGTAGCAAGAAAAATAGCATATTGAAGGAGTATTTCGACAATTTACTCAACCAAGAAAACCCTAGAGAAAGAAGAGAAACGAGAACAGAAGGGAGTGAAAGGGACGTGGAAGATATCTCTGGAAAAGAAGTCAGGATTGGGTTGAGAAAAATGAAGAAGGGAAAGGCTCAAGGACCTGATGACATACCAGTGGAAGCATGGATTGCTCTAGGCAATAAAGGTGTGGAGTTTTTATTGAATTTTTCCAACAGACTTTTGTGAGGAGAGAGGATGCCAGATGAATGGAGGAGGAGCGTGCTTGTACCTTTGTACAAAGGTAAAGGAGGCATGAAGGAATGTGAAAACCACCGGGGGACAAAGTTGATGAGCCACACTATGAAATTGTGGGAGAGGATAATAGAAGTAAGGATAAGGAAGGAGGTGACAATCGCTGAGCAACAATTTGGGTTCATGCCAAGAAGGAATACCATCGACGCAAGCTTTTTTCTAAGGATGCTGTTGTAAAAGTGGACTAAAGGGCAGAAGCCAGTGCACTGTGCCTTTATTGACCTAGAGAAAGCATACGACAGGGTACCCATAGAAGAACTGTGGGAATGCTTGCGGTTAGCTGAAACATCAGAATGCTACTTAATAAAGATATGTATGACGAAGCGACAACAACTGTGAAAAGTGAAGCAGGGTAGACCAAAGAATTCAAGGTAGGTGTTGGACTCCACCAAGGTTCAGCACTCAGCCCATTTCTTTTTGCCATCATCATCGACAGGCTGACGGAGGATATCAGAAAGGACGCACCATGTGATATGCTGTTTGCAGATGACATAGTGCTGTCTAGACAAAACCATAAGGAGCTAGAGGAAAATCTGGAGATTTGGAGAAATGTACTGGAGAGAAGAGGCCTGAAAGTGAGCCGGAGCAAGACCAAACATTTGAGGGTTGGGGGTGTGGATGATAGAGAAGAGTTGAAGCTGCAAGGAGAAAAGGTAAAGAAAGCCAAAAACTTCAAATACCTGGGTTCAACAGTTAGTAATGATGGAAGAAGTGAAGAAGAAGTAAGGAGATAAATTCAAGCAGAATGGATGAGTTGAAGGAAGGTGTCTGAATTTTTGTGCGACAGGAAGTTATCAGCAAAGGTTAAGGGTAAAATGTAGAAGAGTGTTGTTAGACCAACCATGCTTTATGGAAACGGTGGCAGTGACGGAAAGACAGATGGGAAAAATGGAAGTTGCAGAGTTGAAAATGGTAAGATGGGCACTAGGAGTGATAAGAAAGGACAAGATAAGAAACGAATACGTGAGAGGGACTGCAAAAATTGCAACGCTGGGAGACAAACTTCGGAATGCAAGGCTACGTTGGTATGGACACGTAAAAAGAAGAGAAGAAGACTACATGTGGAAAAGGATGATGGAGATGGCAGTGCCAGGCATAAGGAAAAGAGGAAGGCCAAGGAGAAGGTGGATGGATTTGGTGAGAGAAGACATGGAAAGGGTTGGAGCTAGGGAAGGAGACGAAGTAGACCGAGTGAAATGGAGATTACTGTCGCGCTGTGGCGACCCCGAGTAGGGAGAAGCCGAAAGAAGAAGAATAGGAAGAATTTTTATAAACTAATACATAACAAAAATGGATATTTTTCACCCAACAACTAATTTTTTTTAGCTAATGAAAACTTAATTATTATAGTTATTTTTTTGCCTTAACGCAGCATGTTCAATTAAAAGATTTTTATTTTTTGTTTATTTTTATTATAAATGACGTTGTAATTTGGTTTCTACAACTTTGCGATCATTTCAAAGTCACCTTGTTGCTACATACTGTATAATCTTAATTATGTCATGGGTATACTTGTAAACATTTAAAGGTAGATAAATGTGTGTGAATTTAAATCTGACTCTTCCGATAAAAAATTGATCAAAAAATTTCTTGTTTTTATTAGTAGTGGTGTTAGCCTGTTCTCTAATAGGTGGTTTATCGAGTCTTGATTTTGTTTACGCACAACACTGTTAATGGACAAAGTAAATTAGTTTTCAATATCCTTTTCTCCATGTCGTTTATGCTTGTAAACTCCCACAGAACATATTTGGTATTAGTTGGCATAATATGATTGCTTACTATATAATTTATCATTTATTAACCCATTTTTGACCAGCGTTAGATTCTTGGAACGGCATAAAACTCACTTTACGTAAACAAATAATTTTTTTTGTTTTGTGCTTTTTAAAATCTTCTACTTGGCATTGGCAAGTTTTATATAGAAAAAAGAAAAAGAAAAAACATTTATAAATAATTATAAAAAATCCTATTAGACAATATTACACAAAAACAAAATTTTTTTACAGTGTTTTTATGGCAAACCAATCAGCTTAAAAATATTGCTCGTTCATCATAATTTTTCTTCATTAAAAATCGGGTTGGTTTATTAAAAATAAATTTCTGTTTTATTGTAAAGTTTTCTTCTACCTTAACAACTCCAGTGCGTCACTCATACAAGCTGAACCGGACTTTCCGGGATTAAAAATTAGAAAAGTAAATAATTTCAGCTGTAATCAACTTTCCATAATGTTATGCTTTTTAGAGAAGAAAAAAAATTATTTCAAATAAACATATAAGCTAAAAAAACATTTTTTTTACTTTACAGATCAAAATATTTTTTTTAAATAAGGTTAGAAATTTTTTGGGTTCGTTTTAAATTCAATATAAAAACATTTTTCTATCTTCCTATTTTAAGCAAAGACTTTTTTATTTGTTTGGTTTGCTGTGGCATGGCTTGAGCTATTTTGTTAAACGTTGGCGTCGCCATTGTCTGCAACTGGGTTTTGTTTATCTGCTAGAGCAACTGTGTACAATTATAGGTCAGATTCCGAGACTGCATTGCAAAAATAAATAAAAGCGATATGAGGTGATAGACAAAAGTTTCGAACTAGAAGATTTTTAAAAAATTGTTATTTATATACTCTTTAGTACTAAAAATGTGAAGAGATATTGCCAAAAAAAAATTTCCACCCTTGGAAAAACGGGCTACACATCAGTTTTATTGGATTTGTAGCAGACTTGAAACTAAAAAGTAAGAAAAAAATGATGCATCCTAGTGACCAAGCACAGAAGAGGGGATAGAAAAAATAAGAATAAATGTTCATAAAGATTGTCAGAAGATTAAGCCTTCGGAGAATCGACAATTTTTTTGGGCCATCTCCCATGCCGAAGAGAGAAATGTACCACCACAATGAGTTACATGTTTTTTTATCTTAAGCATTAACAAAAATTTATACTAAAATCACTAACCAGGATAAGCAAGAATCATTTCTTTAACCAAGGATATTGTTTCTGAAACAAAGAAATAAAACAAACAATAAATTAAACGAGATTAAAGCAAAATGATATATTAAATTTATTTACAATAAGAATATGATTAATGGCGTTATTCACAAACAGCAACTGCGAGATATGTTTTCACTGACCTTTCATTTCATCGATTTCTGTTCGATTGCACAAACATCCATTTTCTAAATGAAAAGCTGCTTGATGCAATGCAACAACCAACGGGTTTGATTGACATTGGTTTGATTGGGGAGTGTTTGGGCTACCGTTGACGTAACACATTTTATAGAAAGTAAGCAGAGCTATCACCAGCAGTTTCATGGTTAAAATAATTTTGTTAAATTAATTTTATTAAAATTTTTACCTGTTAATTGGAAAGTTTTAAGCAAAATCAATAAAGCAAAACAGATAACAGCGCAAGTTGAAATTTCTTATAAGTAAAAAAAAAAATAAACAGCTTTATTTTGTTTGAAAACCGTTGATGGCTCTCAACTTGTAGGTAAATTTAGAATGCTGGTTTTGACGTCAATTGCGACGGATATGTAGTGGATCTTGTTAGGATGTCTTGTGTTGAATAGCTCAACAGCTTCTAGCGGCGGTGACTAACCCTAGCTTACCAACCCTAACCGTAACCTAACCCTAGCTCTGACTGGAACCACGAGTTTTCCCAACCAGAGCGACTGGAAAAATTAACATCCAGAACAACGAAGCTGCGACCATTCGTGAGTTTCATTCCCACCCAGAGCAACGCAATTGCGTCTAACCACGAGTTCAATTCTCACCCTATGCGACGCAGTCGCGTCTAGTCACATCCCTATGCTGAGCAACGAAGTTGCGACATACTGTAAGTTTAATTCACAATCAGAGCAACAAACTTGCGACCAAATACTGGTTTAATCGCGATGCTGAGCAAGAAAGCTGCGTTTACTTGATAGTTTGATTCCCAGAGCGACGCAGTTGTGTCTGTCGGTGAATATAAAAGCTGTTCAGAGATTTTTTATAGCAAAGATCAATAATCTGCCCAGAAATTTTAACTGTGTCTTTCTAATGCAAAGACAGGCAATTTAGTCGGCTTTCTTTTATAACAAGGACACGCGATCTGGCCAGAGATTTTGACAATTCAGTTGACTTTCTATTAAAAGGACACGTCTGTAATCTTTCCAAAGATGTTATTCTAACCATTCAGATATCTTTCTAATACGATGAACACACGCATTCTATCTAAACATTTTACCGGTTTAGATGTCTTTCTAATACAAAAAACATGGTGCAATCTATTACGTAAAGCCAAAAACAAAATTTCTTTATATTTAATTTAGAAAGATGCCCAGAGACAATAAAGTTCAGGAAATGAATCCATGACGTCATATGAAGAGGTGGTATGAATCAGAGTGTTTTGGTTTCGTCATTGAAATATGTCACAAGATTTTACTGATTTTGTCCCTCGACAGTTTGAAGTTAAAATATTTCACTGCTTAACCCCGCAAAAACCGCACATGTGTTACAAAGAGAGTCGAATGCGAACCTTTCCAAAATCTTGGCATGATTAAGAAAGTCCAACACCGCATGAACTGGTTGACGCAGATTTTTATTGTATAGGTTTTGGTGACCGTATCAGTTGTTTTTATTGTGAAGGACAATTATTTTATTTAAAAATGCTTGACACTCCGTAGTACAAGCATGCAAAGTGGTTTCCTTTGTGCTAATTCGCTCTAAAAAACAAAGTGTGAAATATCTTGAAAAGTATGTCAGAAACACTAGGGTTTGCATTAACCAGATATAAAAAGTCCAACTCAATCTGCTGCAACAAATCAGCTACGTATCATGTTGACCAATCAAATGCGAAGCACGATTGCAGCCAAGCAAAGAAATCAAAGAAGTAAAAAGTTTAAAATCGTATTAACATTATTTGACAATCAAAACTCTCGCATTCTGCAGCTTTTAGCCTTGAAACACGAGCTGTTAAAATATCCAAACAAAAAAACCGTGAACATGTTTTTGAGTAATTAAAATTTTTAACTTTGAATAGTGTTTGCAAGTACACCGAGAAAATAAAAAAATTTATATTGCTTATAATTTGAAAAACTTTTGAAAATTCTGCAATTGTGAACTTACAATTCTTCCAAGTGTTTCATATTTTGAAACTTTTAAATGAATTTAAACTAATTTTAGAGAAACACAAAAACTGCCATAATCCTAAAAATTATGATTTATTTATGATTTTTGCTGTGCTTTAACGTTTTTCAATAGGTATCTGCCTAGCAACAATTCGAAATGGAACGTCAGCTTCAGATTTTTGTGAAGAAAAACAACGTTAATTTAATTTTTTTAATTTTGACCCAAGTCATTGTAAGTTTTTTTTTGAATGTTGTAATTTTCTCAAAGGTCCAAGCTTGGAAGTACGAATTGTTTACAGAAAAAGGACAAACGTTGTTGTGCACCTTTGTTCAACAATGTCAAAGTTTTTGCACATTATTTTGTACGGCTTGAGAGATCGGATCTTTTTTTGCATATCACTACATTTTCTTTTTAAAAGCGAAACAAGTAATTAATCTTTTGAAGGTATTACAGTTTTTCTTAAGATTGGTTGATCTGTTTTGGGTTCTTCAAGCTATCTCTTTATTAAATAAAGTAAAGTTGCTTTTATTCCAAGAATATTTTCTTAAAAGTACTTTCAACCACCGAAAAATCAAGACTCAAGACCATTTAGGTTGATCTCATAAAAACTATTGCGTCTTTCAATCTTGCTACAAATTTATCTGATGATATGAAAAAAACTTGTATTTTGGTTGCAAAATGATTGACGCAAATTCTTCAAGTTTTTCTATCTTCTGCTCAATCTCAAACCGGTTTAATTGTGGGTTATTGAAATAAAAACTTTAAAACAAAGAAACAAGTTACTCTTTAGCCAAGCGTTTGGCTATCCTTTAAAGTTTTTGTGACATTGACTTTAAAAGCAAAAAAAAGTGTTTAAAACTTTTAATAAAGAACTGTTTATTAAGGAAAATTTTTAATCATTTCAAAGCCTATTTTGAAAAGTTGAATTATATCTAAGATTGCATTGGTTTAACTGGCGATCTTAGATCTAATTTTGTGTTTCGCTGCAAAAGAAAAACAGTCAGGATTAGAAATATTGCAGAATTTCTCAAAGTTGAAACCTTTTTAATCAAAAAATCACAAAAAATATTAGTCAATTATCAAACCATTAACTTTTTCGACTTGTGATTGATTGATTTATTAAATTAATATTGTGATAAAAATTAGCATTGTAAATCTTATAATAGAAAATTGCTTAAGTCCAAATTGTCTTGATTAAAAACATTATGCAAATCAGAAAACACGTTTCTCAACCAATTTCCAACTTCCATAATATTACAACATCAAAGAAATTTCTAGACATCAATGATGAAAAAATACATTACTAATGAAAAAAATACATGGTATCACCCACTTTGCTTTCAGTGCATACTTTCATCAGTATACTTTACTAGTGTATTGTTTTATAAAAAATTTAAACTTGGTTATTCTAGAAACCGAAACTACGATTCTATTTTGAAGTGTAGACGTATTAACTTAGACGTGTGATTCCAACAATATTTTGTTGAACCATGTATATCAATAAATTATTTTTCTTGTCTCTACTTATCGTTGTTTTGTAAACTTTTTAAAAATTTTGACATATAAACTTTCTTATGTCAAGATACCTGGGTAAAATTTTGTCTTTAGATAAGGGATTAGAAAAAAGTTGTAATTTACTTTATTGTACCAAAATTTTTGTGAATTCTAACGAAAAGTTTTTTTCTATATTGTAACATTTAACATGTAACCATTTTGTTGTAATGCTTCTAAGACTAATAGCATCAAGGTTAAAGAGTATTTAATGTTTACCTTTATTTTTTTGTTAAAAAGTCATCCACTTTTTTTGCTATTTTTAAATATGACAATGTTTATAACTTTAACATAGTTTTGAAAAGGACTAACATATTTCCTCAACAATCAATCACAAACTACATTTTTCACTAACTCGTTGCAAAACAATTCGAGGCTTTATAAAAAATTGAGCATTCATATACTTTTGTTAATAATTGAAGCAATTTTGACATCATAAATTCAATTCTTAGCCTGGGCAACATATAAATAGACACCTTGATTATCTTAATACAATCTGAAATAGCAAAGTTATGACCATTTGTAGCTTTTTCGTAAACCCCCTAACTCCACCACATGAAATTTTTTTTTTGCCGGGACTGTCACATTTTTCAACTAATGTTTTAAAAAAAGATATCAAATTGATCAAGAAGACATACTTCTTAACCCTGCTCTGGTACCATGGGGTCAATATGTCCCCAGGCTTATTTGATAGACTAAATATTCCAAACAATAAGATTGTAAGCATTACTCTGCCATTCTATTTTTTTACAGTTCTTGTTAACTATTTCCATTTATGCAACTTTCATTTCAACGTTGCTTTTGTTGTAGATTTTAGATTTAATTTGACTGGGGTCATATTGATCCCATGGTACCACTTAGGTTAAAATATATCCGTTTTTGTTTTGCAGAAAACTAAGTATTTTTTAAGTTATTCTAAATGTAAAAGAAGAAATTATGTCCAAAAGACAAAGAATGTCTTCCCAACAAGTGATGAAAGTTTTATTTGAGATAGATGATAAGGTCAGCAGCGAAGATGAAGATGATTTTGATGACGAATTGAGCTGGTATGAAAGTTAGCCGGAAATGGATGCCTTGTCAGACTTAAACGGTGAAACAGATGGAAGTGATACCGAGTCTGAAGACGAAGATTGTTCTGTTTGTCAAGAAGTTTGAGGAAAAGATGGATATCTGTGGAGGACGGAACCAAAAAATGCAAAAAGAACACCAAGGCGAAATATTGTCACAAGCACACCAGGTCCGAAAGGTAAAGGGCTTCAGGAAGACACGCCCCTGAAATCATTTAAACTGTTTTTTGATGATTCTATGGTATCAGAGATTGCAACTTGGACTAATCAAAAAATTGAAAAAGTAAGAAAGGCTCACACAATCAGATCTGGATTTACATATGTCACAAATGAAACAGAAGTCCGAGGTCTCATAGGAGTTTTGCTATTTTTGGGTGTTACAAAAAGTTCCAAAGAAAGTACTGCAAGCGTTTGGTCTACTGATGGTACTGGAAAGCCTATATGCATCGCAGCGATGATCCAAAAGCGTTTTCTGTTTCTTCTATATTGTCTACGTTTTGACAATTCCACTACGAGAGACCAGCGAAGAGACATTGACAAACTAGCACCTATTCGTAGTGTCTACGAAAGATTTGTTACAGCTTGTGAAGACAACTATACACCAGGAATTGGTTGCACAGTTGATGAGAGTCTGCTTGGATTTCGAGGAAGATGTAGTTTCAAGCAATATATCCCCAACAAGCCAAGTAAATATGGGATCAAAGTGTATGTTCTGGCTGACAGTCAATCATTTTATTCGGTTAGTTCCAAGATATATGCAGGAACTGGCACTCATATACCAGGATTACCTGTACCTACGCAAGCTGTGCTGGATTTGATAAATCCAATCTCAGGAACAAACAGAAACATTACCACTGACAATTATTATACCTCTATTTCTCTGGCCAATGAACTGCAATCTAACCAACTTACTCTAGTAGGCACAATGAAAAAGAACAAACGATGCATTCCTTCCAGTTTTTTGACCAAAGCAGATGCAGGCACATGTCAGTATGCATTTGACTATGCCAACAATTTCACTTTGTTGTCAATTGCTCCAAAGAAAAACAAAAGAGTAGTGTTTTTGTCCACTATGCACGCAACTAGAAGCCATGACACTGTTACCGGGAAAGAAGAAATCAATGTCTTTTATAACCATGAAAAAGGCGGCGTTGACAGTCATGATCAGATGTGCGCTCTGTATACAACAGCAAGAAAGACAAATCGTTGGCCAATGAGGATTTTCTACGGAATTGTGGATAGCTCTGCTCTAAATGCGTTTATCATCTTCACTCATAATAAACCAGGCTTTCGGGGAAACAGGCAAGACAAACCACAAAAATTTTTAAAAGAATTGTCTAAATCGTTGATAGTTCCTCAAGCTAAGCGCAGATTGGCAACACCTCAAACACCTCAGGCTGTGAAACAAATTATTTACAGCTGCGTGGTTGTACCAGAAGCACGTCCATCTGTTCATAACATCACCCAGTATCGTACATCAGAACGTAAAAGATGCTTCCTTTGTCCGAGATCGAAGGACAAAAAGTACAGATTTGCTTGCAATAAATGTCACAACACCATCTGCGAAGAACACAGCAAGATGATCTGTAATCAGTGCCAGGAGTAAAACATTCGTGAATTGTGCACTCCATTACATTGTTAAAACAGTAAAAAGTGTTTGATAGCAAATTGATTTTTTTATTGGTGTTGAAGAGCATTTTTAGTGATGGGGTCATACTGACCCCAAGGTACTGATAACGTAACTTTTTTCATGGTACCACAGCAGGGTTAAAATATGATATTTTACCCCAAGCTGTTTGAAACATCACCTTTGTTTTGACCATTTATAGCCCACCTCTACAAGTAATTATTTGCTGAAGTCAAAAAAGCCATTTTCCCAACTTACCGCGCGCTGATGTCCGGGAATGATGAACCAAAGTTATAGAAGGCCAAGTTATCTTTTTCTTCTCCTACGAGCAATGCAACAGACACCACTTCAATTAGAAATGTGTTTTGTGCCGTAAAGACCAAGAGAAAATACAAAAAAGAAACCTCACGTAGACAGCGAATTAGGAATGATTTCTTTCTTTGTTGAAGTGGATAAGCAACAGTATTTCGATCATCTTCAGTTACGCAAATTTTATTCAAATTGTTACCTTTTCAAACATGTTTGCTACTCTTTGAAAAATGAAACAGGAAAGGAATTCATAAAGTTCACATAGCTTTCCTTGCTAAAACCTACCCCAACAAGTGTTCGTGTTGTCTTTGAAAGAGCGCAAAAAAAGTGTTGACTAATGGAATGAAGTTATATTATTAATATAAAAACTTGTTTTTTCCTTTTAACTATGTAAAAACGATGAAGAGATCTCTTGTCCCTTATGAATGCATTTATACTGAAGGCGTACGTGATGTCGAAAAGAAGAAGCTTTGTAAAATCAGTCAATTTTTTGCGTCTTTTTCTATTAATAGCAAGAACGCTTTAATACCTGACTTGAATGATTACTCTTTGTTTGGTGAAAAATAAATCGGTTGAAATTTTCTGACTCGTAAATAAAAGATTCAGTCTTGAACTTTTTGTATCGTATTGTATACACCGAGTTGAAGTAATGAAAAAAAGGTTTTCTGTTATGGTATAATTTTTGTTTAAATTGGCTATGACGGGACACATTTTAAATGCTATTTTCTTAGATTATATAAACAGTACAGATTGCTAAGTTTGTTTATTACATAACTTATACACAGGAGTTTAACGTGTTATCTAAGGTTTGAATATTACATAGTGAGATACTTATTGCTCACCATCACGACTAATACATTCAAAAACTCGATTTCTCATATCACGTAAAGTGCGGTTTGGCATATCAACTTGAATAACTGTAATCTCTGTACGGATGCTTTATGGTCCACCCTGTATTGCAAAAGCTTGCATTATGTCATCTCATTATGGTCCACCCTGTATTGTAAAAGCTTGCATTACGCATTCGTGAAATTATGTAAAAGTAGAAGTGATCGCGCATATCGACGATAAGTTTACTTTAGATTTACAAACGAATTGTGTTTTAGAGAGAAATTAACACAACCTTCAACTATTGCTTGCTCACAAGTAATTTGATTTTCAATAAACTAAAACACAAATTAACTAATAAAATTTTTTCGTAAATTTATTAAAGTCATCACTTTACACTTGCACCAACTTCTGGGTGGGAATGTAACCAGGGACGTGCCGTCAGGAGAGGCAAGTGAGGCAGTGCTTTAGCTGTGGAAATCAAACAAAGTAGAAATAAAATATTGAAGTAATTTTTTTGCAAAATAGATGCAACTTGCAATTATTTGAAAAACAATTAGTAAAAGTTATACCTTACTTGTAATATTTTAATTAGTTTTGCTTTTTAACCCTAATTTTTGACCGTTTAAATATGGTCTTTTTATCGCTTTAATCATTTTGTCCAGCGTTCCTGTCAACAAAATTGCTAATACACGCTAGTGAGGCAGCTTCAAGACTTGCCTCTTTTGAAATAAAAAAAAGTTTTTTTCTTTTGATGAAAATATCTGTTGAAATGAGAAAGATTCGAGGCATGCCGCAAAAATGATGTGACATCGTAGACTGGAAAAAACTTTTTCTTACTCCTGACATTTGCTAATACAAGATAAATCAGTTTATTCTCAATAGCCAGAATACACGCATTGTGCACCTGCAAAGCAATAAATATATTTTAATTTTTTGTAATGGAAGATGATTTAGTGTCGCAGACTTTACTTTGGAAGCCAAGAGGACCAGTTCAAAAAATAACCCGAATACCTGTGCTGAAGTAAAGCTGTGTCTATTTTATTTACTCCGGCTCAAGAAGTAGTTTGCTGCGAGACTAAAGCCCTTTTTATACAGTTGTCTTCATCTGAGTTCAAATTGATTCGCTTGAAAACTTCCCTCCGCAAACAAACAGACACCACTGTCTCTAACTAGAAAGAATGTATTACAAAATTCACACAACTAACAATTGACAAAAACTTGTCTCCCCACTTTGCCAAACTTCAAAGCGGCCCCAGCGCTAAACTCAAATTCGTCCGATACAAATACAATTCTATCTCTATAGAATTAATTCCCAAAAATACTGGCGCAAAGCAATTTCAACACTCATTAATCAACTAACTGGAACGACACTATAAACGACTGGGCTCACTATTTTCAAATCTACCCATTGGAATAGTGGCTGCGCTCGAGTCGGATTAAATTTACTTGACTTCAATTGCCAATCAGACGTTCGGTTCTATAGAAAGACGTCACGTGATGCTCCATCACAGTAACAATCGCTATCTCATGCTCGATTGTACCAGAACCGCCACATTTGTTCTATCCCATCGTAGAGCAAAGTTCACACTCGGTCATCGAATGCTTCGATGGAAAATCGCGACAAAAGCGCATTACGTCGTGAACTGTCTGGCATAACATAGAGATATTTAAAGCAATCCTAAAACAGCTTGCGAATAAATTAAATCAGATAAGGTGGAGCTTTACCAACTATGCGATTATTATGATGACTATGATGGCTATGAAAATGTTATGTCATAATAAGAATTAAATCATTTTAAAACAGAAAGTAAACTATAGTTTTATAAAGTTGAAATTATCGCGAATGAAGTGTGACATTTAGCATCTAAGCTAAGAAAATTTTTAACATTAAGCTTTCGATCTAATTTTGGTATATTTATAATTCACTGTTTGAACCTCAATTTTTGGAAGCATTTTTATATTTATGACATACATTTTTAACTATAAACTATATCTTACCTTAACTTGTAAAAACTGATTACAAAATTTCTTACTTCCAATGTGAAGACAATTGAAAGTAATGAAACAATTGCCATTGGGAACGATATTAACCCTTCCAACTTTGAAAATTGAAATTTATAATGTCCGGCTGTACTCGTATCTTTAGTCGGGAACCAAGTTTCAAGTTAATTTAAGCCAGTAATTTTTAACAAAAGACACGCCTCTCTTGAAGGGAGTTTAAAAAATTTAAGGGGTCAGTTTTAATTACGCATTTTTAACAATGCATGTATTTTGCCAACATCAAAACAATTATTTGTGTCCAACTAAGTGTGCATGAAAATTAAAGTCTCGTCTTTCTATTGCAAGAAAATACTTTTTAGTCCTCTCTCCACGGTTTTAATTTTTTTATAATACGACGTTGTTTTTTACTTTACGAAAAAAATTTATTAGGAGACACAGAAAAACTTTTGAATCCTTAGGAGGTCATGGATCAATGCACAATCAAAATTTTTTCGGGAACCTCTAAAGAGAGGTTATGTTTGTGCCAAAAAAATAGGTTATCTTCCTGAAAATTTAAGCCCCTTTGCCCCCTGAATCCGATCATAAAAGCTTTAGCAAACATGTGAAATCGAAGGCTCTCATTCAAAATCAAATTCCTTTAGACTTTTAAAACCTAAAGAACTAATTTTTCTCTGAATAAATAGATTTTGCAATTCTAATCTTAAAGGAACTGAAAATTTTGCGAGTTTTTCATAACCCTTTACCGCCCACGTAGACGTTTCCGTCCATTAAATAAAAAACTCAATTAAAATGATTTTTCGGAATGTTTTTTTTGTATTGACTCCTTTTTTCTATTGATTTTTTTTCCGCTTTTAAGAAAAACCAGTTCTTTGTATTTTTTCCCGCCGTTCTAGGTTTTTATTGCAGATTCAAAGTAGCATTTGCACGTGTGCGTAATCAGTCAAAAATACTCATTTTTCTCGAAGCTATGGAAGACACATCTGGTAAGTTTTGGTTTTAGAAAAAATCAAGTCAGTAAAAAAAGTATATAAGAAGGTGTTAAAACTTTGTAAATTAATTTTATTTGTATATGTGGAAAGTTTTCGTAGATTAATATTAATGGACGAATTCGTCCATTCGGGCATGAGAAGCATTATATTATAAGCACTGAGAACTTGGTATATTTGAACTAAATTGAAAATAGAGACTTTATTACTAATTATGCTTTACTTGTAGTATGATATAGTATATTTTATTACTTTATCTTGAAAAATTTGTCAAATATTTGTATTATATGAGCTATCATCTATTTTTATTCATTCTCTAAATAATTATTATGGTCAGATGATTTATATCTTTTTACAAAGTTAATTTATTTATGTTACTTATTTTGAGGTGTATGTTTTTAGAAGTTTGAATAAATTTATTGGTGCAGGTATTGGTACATCTACTTTTTATGGAAGAGCAACAAAAAGGTCTAAGCAATATTTACAAATTTGTGATATTGCTCTTGATAGTTTGCTAAGTGATGGTGATTCTGATTCGGATAATGATTCTTTAGCGGATCCTAATTTTGTCCCTGAACATAAGGACAGTGAAAGTAAGTAATATAATTTAACTGTTTGTAACCTAATAAGATTAGGGATAGATAAAAACAAAAATTTAGTGTAATCATACTGTAAGAGTTAGAACAGCAATAAATCAAACTGTAAGTAGGAAATAACAATATCCTTATAATTTTTGTGTCATTGTATTTGCCATTTAAATTTTGATTGTGCCACTTAGGTCTACTTAGATGCAAAATAATAATAATATTTTTGCAGATATCAATCAAGTAGATTCTTCTCATGAACAACTGGACAACACTATTTTGGAATCTGATGCTTTAGCTGCAGATGGATGCGACATTCTTATGCATGATATAGCTCCTTCTTTATCTCGACTGTTATGGCGGCAAGGAAATTCTTCTGATTTAACCAGAGAGTATGAATATCTCGGCCCAGAACACGAATTTCCAAATTCTTTAAAACAGCCTCTTCAATATTTTAGACTGTTTTTTACAGATGAATTCATGCAATTACTTGTTTACCAAAGTAATTTATATTCAGCTCAAGTAAACCCTAATAAGCTTTTAAACATTACTACAGAAGAACTAGAACAATAGTTGGGAATAGCAATTTATTTTTTGATTAGTAAGCTGCCAAACACTCGTATGCACTGGTCTAAACAACTGGGCAGTTTTCAATCAGTTGTAGCTGATGTCATGAGTCGAAACAGATGGGAAGAGATAAAATCGAAGCTGCATATGGTGGATAACTCAACATTAGACTCAAATAAACCTGACAAGCTTTTTAAGGTACGGCCAATGGTAGATCATCTTCGAGCACAATTTAAAAAGATACCAATGACCCAAAGTTTATGTGTAGATGAGCAGATAATTCCCTTCAAGGGTATCAGTGGCATAAAACAATATATGCCAAATAAGCCTCATAAATGGGGGTACAAATTTTTTATGTTAGCAGATAGTAAAGTCATGACGTATGATTTTATTCCATACACCGGAAAAATTCAACCACTTGATGATCCCGCCGTTCCAGGCCTTAAAGCAAGTGCAAATTCTGTACTTCATTTAGCACAGGCAATTCCATCTGATCATAATCATCTTTTATACTTTGACAACTGGTTTACTTCAATACCGCTAATGAATCATCTTGCCACAAGAGGAATATGGTGCTGTGGAACAGTTCGGGTCCCTCGGATACCAAGAATAAAAAAAACAAAAGATGACGACAAAAACCTTGTAAAGAAAGGAAGGGATGCTATGAAGAGCTCAAGTCTATTGGGCACCCAATTGAAACAACATATGTCAAGTGGTTTAATAACAAAATTGTAAATGTGGTTTCTACGTTTGCCAAGTCAAGGCCTCTCACTTTTGTGTCTCGATATGATTATAAGCAAGGCCGAAAAGTTGATGTTAAATGCCTTAACATAATCAAGCTTTACAATTCATCGATGGGTGGTGTTGATTTTGCTGACTGCCTTATAGAACTGTATAGAATAAATATAAGATCCAAAAAATATTATTTTCGTTTAATCTTTCACATGATTGACATGGTGATTGTAAACAGTTGGCTTTTATACAAACGTGATGCGTTCAACTTAAAAACACCTCAATCAGAAATACTTCGTTTGGCTCCTTTCAAGTTGAGAATAGCTAATTGTTTAATGCAAGAAGGAAAAGTTTGTACAGAAACAAAAAGAGGAAGGCCGTCTCTTCAAAGTGCAAGCTGCAATCCAACTCATAAACGAGGGAGGCCATGCCAAATTCTTCCTGACGATGCTGTAAGGTTTGATGGTATTGGTCATTGGCCAGAAATCAAATACAGGAGAAAGATGTGCAAAAATTTTGGTTGTCGTGGAAAACCAACGTTTGTTGCTCAAAATGCGATGTTAATTTGTGTTTGAACAATACCAACAATTGTTTTAAAAAATTTCACTGTGCATAAAGATTGTTTTTGCATTCTTTAAAAAGCTTCTGTACATATTTTCATTTGTGTAAAATTCAGTTATGTTTTTATAGTGATTTTTTACTTATTGTGCATTTTTTTTAATACGCATTAAAAATACATTGGCGCAAAATACGCAATTTCTTTCCCAGATGGACGAATTCGTCCACTAAAAAAACTTTTTTTTATGAAAAAAAATTCAAAAAATTTAAACTAGAAAAGAGTTATTTCGGTTGAAAAAAGCTCTAAAAATGCACGAAAAAATTTTTTTGGTAAAATATAAAAATTTGGGCGTTAAAGGGATAAACAGAAAATTTTGTTTGTCGGCAGAGTGTTCGAGTGGTTAAAGCGCCGTGCTTGTGATCAACTTGGTCTCAGTTCAAAACCTACTCGCGTCATTTTGCGTCATTTTTCAATCGAACAGCAACATCTTGGCATCTTCGGAAGCAGGTCAGGATAATTACTTGCCGTATGCATAGAGCCTCAGACACTTTTCTACAAGTTAGTAGGATAAATAACGAGATACAAAAAAATTTTTTTAAACTGAGAAAGAGTCAGCTAAATCTGAGAAAATGATTCGAATTTCTTTTTTTTATTTTAGTAGAGCACTGTTTTGTTATTAAATAAAATTAGTACTAACATTACTTTAAAAAATGAATGCCTCATCAACCTCGTGTTTCACGGCACGTCACTGAATCTAACTCATGGTTGGTAGCAACGTTGTTGCTCAGTATGGGAATTAAACCTGTAGTGAGACGCAACTGCGTCGCTCAGGGTGAGCATCAAACTCACAGATAAACGCAACTTCGTTGTTTATCATAAAGATTAAGTTGTAGCTATTAAAATAACAACAAAGTATTTTGAATTTAGTTAAAAACTTTACTCTACCCTAAAGCTTTTATGAAGCTTTTGCAAACGCTGCAAATAAACATTTTGTCACAAAAAGTCGCTCTTAATTAATAAAAAACCCAAAAATCATTGAATTATTACATTGTTGTAGTAATTATATCCCATCATCGTCATAATAATTCAATAATTTTTTTGTGTTTTTTATTTGTATAAAAAACTTTAAAGGATTGCTTCGAAATCAAACACAAACAAAATACCCTTTGCATTGAAATATTTGCTACAACTGGCAACTTCAGAATGGTTCAAACGATCTTCAATGTTGCATTTTATACTTTAATCGACCCGGAAATTGCTTCTATCTTCGCGCGTAATAATGCGTCGACGTTAAAAAATGCATCTAATGTTTACGATTTAATTTGATATTGTAAAAATCATCATAACTTTTTTGTTTATTTTCCAACTTGTTAAACATCGTCAGAGTTGTTGAAGTGGTGTCAAGCGATTTTGTCAACTTGGTTTGGAAGATGCCAAAATATTGCTATCTGGACAAAATCTTTTATTTAGTTTTTATTCATGTAATTTAGAGCTGATTGCAAAGACTACCAAACAAAAAGATACCGTAAATTTTACCAAGGACATAACCGCACAATTATAATAGTAGCTGAACCCAGAACGTGTTGACCCGTTTTGTCATTTTTAATAGTGCTCTTACCTACTCGAACGCACTGCGGAAAAGTCATTTTTTATTTCAATCTGTTGATTGAGCAAAAAAGTTTTTTAACAATATTAAAGGATTATTTCATGATTCAATATTGTTTTACTAGACTTTGTATGAAACGAAAATAAATTCATGTCTTTACAAAGTAAAAAGTCTTTGGCCATGGTTTCAGTCCGAAACGGGATCACGATTCATTGGTAAGTCATGACATTGATTCGTGACTCGGGGATCGCTGCCATTCGACCTCGGCTAAACACGTCATTGACTAGACTGCTGGACCAGTAGAGCTTTCCAACATTTCAAGTCCTACAAAAAATAAATTGCACATAACTCCAGACTCGAAAACAAAGTTTTAAAACATGATTTATTCATTGATCTGTATGACCGCATCATTACACCACCTGCACTAAAAATCTGCTTTACTTTATCAGAATCCAGAACGAAGCAGGATAGTTAGCAAATTAAAATAAAAAACAAGACTTTCATTACATTTTTTCTTCCAAAAGTCAAAAATAGTTGAAAGCAGTAGTTAGGCCTATGGTTGAAACTTTGTTTATGTACATGGTAAGCTGTGCTTTCACTGTAACAGTTACAGTACATGTATTTGATTTATTGGTTATTTTTTTGTGCATACATTTAGCTAAAATTCTTGGCAGAAATTATCACCTCTTTTCTCAGAACGCGAGGAAGAGCTTCCTCTGGATTGACTCGGTAGACACGTGTTTTGGTGGCATTATGTGATTGATAACTAATTTAGTTGATATAATCCACAAACTCTCAAACAAAATATTGTATGCCATTAAACAACCTGCTTTAAATTTCGCCAAGTATACAATTTTTCTTTATTGTATGTACCTTTTCAACTCAATACCGAATGTCCAATAGGTTAACGAACTGTTTTAAACGAGGTGATGATATTTTTTTTTGGTCTTTAAGTATATTTTGAACTGGTATGCCAATTAATAATTTAAAAAGTTAATTAAAGTTTAAAAAAAGATGAAAATAACTCTAATTCAAATACCTGTATTGCTTTTTCTATCCGATAGCAAATGAGCCTTTGCTTTAAATCTTGCCGCTCCAGACAAATAGTTTTCCGGTTTCCATGCCTACAACTCAAACAGCTGCAGCATAAATGTAAAAATATTGGAAACGGATGTGTTTGGAATTGTTTGTTTGAGACAAAATTGAAAAAATCGTCTTCTTCGTCTTCGTCTCCTCCTTCTACATCTCCTTTATCTTTGTCTCCGTCGCCTTCGTCAAACCCAGCCTCAATTCATCAAATTATCGCTTAGAAGTGGATTGCCAAAATTACCTTTAAATCGATTGTTACTTTATATTGTATTGTATATCTGAAATTATCAGATTCATAACTGACAATAAATTATGTTTCAACAACATCGGAGCTTGACAGAATAAACGCCAAGGCGAGGGCAAGTATTTCAGTGAGCAAAAGGTTAACAAATTCTAGCCAAGTTGATTCAATTTTGTCCAAATTAACAGAGTGTTTCAATTTTCCGTTTTAAACTTTCATCCTCAAAAAAAGGTACTGTGATTTAATTGATTAAAACTGCTTGTAAACTCTTCAGATTGGCTTGTTGGTCATTCTCTTGTTGTTATTGAAGTGACTTGTTACTGTTCGTTGTTTCAGGTAACAATAAAGCGCTTAAGTGTATTTACTTCATCAAATACCAGTTCTAAGATTAAATTGTTGGTCCTTCTTATGTTTTTTTTTCTTAGACCCGACTTAATTGTTACTGTCCTTTGTTGCAGGTAAAGTTTGTCGTTGGCTATTATATAAATTTTAAGTTGATCGCGTGTAGTAACTTGGTCGCCTATTAGTGGGATAATTCCTTCATAAGTTATCACGTCGAGAACAAGTCACATTTATTTTTGAGAAACTTTGTTGTTATTAAAAAATTTTTATTGTCGAATAATTCATACGACAGGAATGTTATTATTGAAATAACTACATTATTTCTTCACCTTTTAAACTTAAAATTTATCTGGTACCACTAGCTTATTGTTGATTTGCATTCTGATATTAGATTTAACTAATTGTATATGTTATTTAAAATTTAGCTTGTTATCAATTAGGATCCCAAGATATTTGCAGTAAATACTAAATAACTATGAAGCAATTATTCTAAGGAATTTGAAAGGTTAAAGGTGGGGTATTTTGTTCAGGAGGGAGGTGTAGTATGCATGATTTGTTTGGATTGATTTGAATTTTGTTAGCTCACACCAATCTTTAAGCTGTATTAATTCGTCAAACAAGCTTTTTCTACGGATGACAGAGATGACTGTCGTAGTATAAGACAGCTGTCATCAGCAAAAAGACGGGGTGTACTGTAAATGGCATTTGGTAAGTCGTTGATATATATTAGGAAAAGTAAGGGACCAAGTATGGAGCCTTGAGGAACACCAATATTGATGGGTTTTGTATAGGATGAAGTATTACTAAAAGTTACAAATTGGTTTCTAGAGGTAAGGTAGTTTTCGATTAAAGCATATGCCGGTCCACGAATACCGTAATGGTGTAACTTGTACAATAGGATTTTGTGTGACACTGTATCAAACGCCTTGTGAAGATCCATAAACAACAGCGCTGTGTGTTGTGAGCAATGCAAGGCATCGTAACAGTTAGTGACAACATCAAGTAAAGCGTGATTAACGTTGTGATTGTTTCTAAAGTCATATTGTTTTGCGTACAAAACTTTATTTTTTAAAAAAAATTTATCAAATCGAATTTTGATAAGTTTTTCCAGTATTTTTGATAGGTTAGAAAGCAAAGCTATTGGTGGATAATTGCCTAATATTTCCCTTCTAACGGATTTAAGTATGGGGATTACTTTGGCAGTTTTGAAAGCTTGGGGAAAAATACCAAGATCAAATGACCATTGAAAGTATATTGATAATATAGGAGCTAGTACTACTGCTCCTATACGTAAGAAGAAGGGGTTGATATTTTCAGCTCCACTAGCTTTGTTTGGATTGATCAAATTAATCAGTTGAAAAATTTCAATTGCAGTGGGGGGATCTAGAATTAAAGAATGTAAAACAGGGTTTCTTAAGTAAGTAGTGTAGTTTTTCGTCGTCTAGTCGCATAGTCGCATAGCTTCGCATCGCATAATCGCATAGCTCACATCGCATAGTCGCATAACTTTTCCACAAACGAGTGGGGGGATCTAGAATTAAAGAATGTAAAACAGGGTTTCTTAAGTAAGTAGTGTAGTTTTTCGTCGTCTAGTCGCATAGTCGCATAGCTTCGCATCGCATAATCGCATAGCTCACATCGCATAGTCGCATAACTTTTCCACAAACGAGCTTTTTGTGGTAAGCAGCAACTTTGGCGGCTTGTTCAATAACTGTAAAATCATCACCTTACATAGATAGATTTAAACTGTTCAAAGAGTCAAATATGTTGGCAAAAAAAGCAACTTTTGCAGTAAATTCTTCTTGACTAAACTTTTTAGCTAATACCCCAAAATTCTGTTGCCTAAGAAAGAAAGCGATTTGTTCTCGCAGCTCAAAAACTCGCTTCAGAACACGATTCCATGAGAGCCATCTCACTTCCATGTGCAGCAGCAATGTCTTATGATCAGCATCCACGTTGGCACATAGAGACGAAAATAAGCGATGATTTAGTGCCCTTGCCTTAATCACATTCACACATTTTACAACAAAATTTAATACCTTCGTGCAGTTCTGGAGATAATTTTTTTGCTGCAAGGGCCTTTCTGTGGAGAAAACAATGCGTCCATTTAGCATTTGGTGCCTTTTCTTGGATTCGTTTCACTGCCCCCGATCTGAAGCCAGTACATGCTGCTGCGCCATCGGTGCAAATTCCAGCACAATTATCCCATGGAATTGAATAGTCTGAAAATAAACTGTTGAGGCATTGAAAAATTGCTATATCTGTGGACTCGTCCAATTGAATCAAACAAAGGGGAGATTTCTATACTTGATGTACAATCTGTTGGAGAACACCAATAGACATGTCCGCGATGCGTCTTTTTACGATGTTGTTTGAGAAAGATACTGCATCCAATTTTTTACATTCTTTCTCACCAATCATTATTTTATCAGCTTCTTTCATAACTGGCAATAACAAATCCTCACCAATTGTATGAGCTTTTTTCTGTTTTGCTATCTGTTAGGGAGCAGCATACGATGAGTAGACGGCTAATTTATTTTCAGTTGTAAACGACGTCATAATACTGCTCTGTCCTTGAATTGATTTCAACGTGGCTTCAAAAAATTCAACAGGCTTGTTGATACAATTCGAATGATTCGTCTCTAAATGGCGTTGAAGTTTGTTTTTCTTCATTGATTCTGCTGAGAGAACTTTCAGACATACCACACATTTTGGCTTACCATTCAATAATTCAATAAATCCAAGCTTTAAAAATGCCTCACTATATGATTATTTTTCCATTGTAACCTTAGTCTAAAACTGTGAAATAAAAAGTAATTCTAATTTAGTCTACCTTAAATATAGAACGTTTTCCCTAATTTAAGTTTATAATCCCATAAAATTGAACATACTCGCACGACGAAAGTTTTTTATGCTGAAACCCTTAGCAAGAAATGCGCCCAACTTAAATTTCATTACCTGTGTAACCGTTGCTTCGCTATCTTATTCACGTGATACGAAATTGCTCTTTTGTCTCCTCAGTTATACACTTTTAAACTTTTCACTGCGGGAGTTCTTAGTAGAAGGAAAGAGCAAGGTCGAACGAAAGGTGACAGCGTTCATTTCGCCAATAGATGATTGCTTTTGGCACGAAAAAGCATTGCAGCTTCGTTGCTAATAAAACCACTATGATATAACTTGCGAAAGCACGTTTACCACTAAGGATTTTATTTGCTCTTGAACTTTTTTACACTTGATCATATGGTATTGACTCAAGCAAAACCATGAAAGACCAAGAAACAACTAGTAGTGTTTTTTATCGTACCAGTATAAAACATTTATAATCTCATTACAGTAATCTCCCGGTTCGCAACTTAAATCTAAACAGCAAATGCGAACTTAGATTTTAGGTGCAAACATAGCACTTTTCTTAGCCATTATTACGTAACTTAAGGCTTGAAAAATTGTCAGCTAAAATGAAGATTACCATCATTAGTGCTAGTGTTCGAGACTGAAATATGTATCAACTGACGATTCATAACTTGTTTACATCATGAACTTTTTTATGACCTGTTTGATTTGCTGTACATATCAATAAACTACAGTAAAAGTTAAATTTAAATTTTTGAAAATTTTTGCAAAACTAAAGCAAACACAGCACTAAAATTAGAAAAGCAAGCGATCCAGAAAAATTTTAAACCGACCCATACGTTGGGAACCATTGTCCTAAAGCATACGCCAGCTGTAGCGAAAACAAGCTTTGAAGCCTGGTGTAATTTAGAGTATGTACTTTCCACATACTTTTGTTTGTTTATTAAATTTTGGCGTATACGTTGTATGAACCAGAAATTTAGACAAATTAATTGACTATATTCAACTTATAATGACACGTAACATAACAACGAAATAACACGCAATATAAATAATAGCTTAGCAATTCTAAACTGACACAAAAACCACGTGCGAGAAATCGAAGAGCAATGCAGCGGTTCAAGCGCCGTGACGTCATTATACAACATACGTTCAGCGTACTTGCTGAAATTTTAAAAACTAAGGTACGCTTGTCGCATACGCCGAGCTCATAAGCAAGCAGCAGTTCGGATTCAGTTTGATTCATTAATAATAAAATCTTAAATCATCTTGCTGATTCATGGAAAAGTTTTATCACATGGATGTTAGTCCGGGCTAGACTACATGAAGGTTCTTAATTCCTCCCGTGATGCCCTCGAAGTGAAGAAGACTGAAAATACGACACGATAACCACAAAATAAAAACAATAGAAATAATGAATCAAAAAAAATTAAGTGAACTTATCTGGTTCTTTAAAAAAATCAGTGATTTATTTTTGCTTTTCAAAAACGCTGTTGCTATTTAAATATGATTACAAATTCCATTGTACTACGCATATTAAACATTTAGTTTTGTTTTTCTTGTCATTTTTGTGTAAATATTGTTGATATTTGGTTCTTCAGCGCTTCGTGGGGGAAGAGTAGGGAGTTTAATTTGAGGATTAATTGGAGTCACCGAACGAAACATAGAAGTTGATGAACGAAATGGTTCTACGTTAAAAAACAATTTTTAAGCTGCTAAAGAAACTGAAAACTTAAACTTTAGGTTTAACTAATCAAAACAAAAAGAAATTAGTTGTCGTAAAAATTTCTAATCGAGAAAACTTTGGTGGGATTTAACAGTTTGAAGAGGCTTCCACAAAAATTTATCTTAATCTTACGTTTAAAAACCAAATGTTGTAAATGAAAAATGATCTTCAATAATAATATTATTAGGGCCAGCTAAAGTCAATAAAACGATGTCTCTTTGATCTCCACAATAGCCTAATGACCTGGTTGATGGAAATATATCTGGCTATTTAATAAACCATCCAGCTCCCTTCCATCTCCTCCAAACGAAGAAGGAAAAGTCAATAAATTTAATCCTTTTCTGGACAATATTATGTCATGAAACGTGCACAACCTTATAGTTTCGATTGCTTAGAAGTTGTTTTGTTGAGTTTAAGAGGTCAATCAAAGTTAAATTTTGTCAAAATTTTACTTAGAAAACTAATTTTTTTGCATATTTTTAAAATTTTTTGAGCAGCTATAAATAATTTTTATTTTATTTTTTACTTTATATCAAACTATTTTAAGAATTTCAAAGTTAGTATCCCTTAGCATCAACTTTAAAACTTTTTCCCTCTTTTTTTTATACGTTATTCTGAATTAGAAATATATGCTTAACGTGTTTTACAATATTCGACCAATTTTGAGCTTCTCCTGGAAACTTTTAGCGCTCCCTAACTAGGTGTTTCCTATTTTCAATTTAAAAATTTTTGATTTCTGTGTTAAAAATGTTTACCAATTTGTAATTTAGTGAAAAAAAGTTATATTATATCCTCGTTTAAGTAAAAATAAAATCTGTGTTTGTTATAAAAAGCCGGCAACCTAATCGAGTGGTTAAGAGCACGTAATGATGGCGAACGTAATCGATAGGATTGCGGTTCAAAACCTATGAGTGTTATTATGTTGTATCCTTGGGAAAGATATTTTCCGCTACTTTCCTCTGCTTGTTGGTCTCGGCGAGCAGCTCTAAAACATAAACCTAAAAAAAATCAACCGGAAACAAATATCTTGGAATCTCTGAATGCAGTCAAGGTAATCGCTTGACGGTTGCCCCAACTATAGATCCTCCCACGCTTTCCTGCAAGTCAGAAGGATAAATATTATAGAGATAAAAATGACAATGAAGAAATTTATAATCAAATTTACGATTGCTGATGCTTAAAAATATTTTTCTGAATACGGGGCGCCGAAAGCGAGGAAAAGAGAGAAATCATTATTAAATTTTGTGGGGATATAAAGTTTAATTTGACTTATCCCAGAAGCTTCAATAAATAAGTCTTTTTGTTGTTTTATTAAAATAATATCAATAAATGCACAATTCGGATTTAAAATAACTATGAAAAATTTGGTGGAGCTTAATTAATGCTTTTAGTAAAATACACATATACTGCATAGTGGTAAAGATTAAGTTCACAAAATACTTTTTGCCCAAACTGCTTTTGTATTTGACTTAGACCAGGTTTTTACCTATAATGAAATGCTTTCCACATCGAAATGTATTTATAATGAAATTTTAACCTTGATAAAATTAAGAGGCTTTTCCTGGGATTGTGACAACTTGCATATGACATGCAAACATTTTTTGTGAGTTACTTGGACGTTTACACGGCAAAAGACGTCATCGACATGTCTGCCCGCTTCAACTTGTTAATTTAAACATGCACAAGAAGTATCGCCGATTGCATCATGGTCTGTACTCTCGAATTAGCTTACTCAAAGGCTCGTTAAGATTCTTGAAATGCAACATGAACAATGGCATTCCATTGTTACAGCCCAAGTAAAACGCCTTATTGAAGGTCCTCTTTCGAAACAAAGTAACCACATGATACTGACACAACTTGAACATGACGTGACTCGAAGACCTCACAGTCCCTTCGCAATCACGTTGTCGCAATTTATGAATTTATACTAGTATTTATATTGCTGACTATATTTATCCATTTTGTTTTTGCGACGAAATGAATTAAATTGATTGATTGATTGACATGAAAAACTGGTTGCGCTGACATTGCAATTGCTGGTTTACAACCCAGCATCAATCGCTTGTTTATTCAAAGGTCTCCCCGTCATCTTCAAGAAAAGTGTCTATCTGAGGTTGATCCACAGCTAGAACAAGGTGAGGCGATCAACATTTCCCAACTTTTTCTTTTATAGAGGCTAGCTGAAGTTAAAAAAAGCTTTACAGGACAAGTAATAAACCGCGGCAAGACAAGGCGCAACCGAAAAGCTCACGCATCTTTTGACAACCGAAGAAGTTTATGGTCAATGTGACCAGAAGTAGCTTTCGTAATGTAAACGTCGCACAACTACTACATTTATAATCTACATAAATTTCTGTAAAAGTAAAGCTGATCATACATTTTACCTGCAAAAATGCTTGATAAGTAATAAAATACCCAATTATATATAAAAAAGAAGGTGGCATTTAAGGTAGTAATTTTAATGTATTTTTGTAGGACAAGTAACATTTTAATAAAAGGAGGATATAAAATCCCAAAGGCGAATTATAAGTACCTTAAATTTCCTTATGAATCTCACCTGCAATACCTTCAACAAATTCATAAACGTTTTCAGAACCATACCGAATTTCTATTAAAAATTAAGAAAACATCAATTGTTAATTAGAAATATTTGATTTATTAAACAAATTAAGACTTGAACCGCCTGGGTTAATGAAATTAAGGATTTTTTGTACTAAATTAAAAACCCTTGAAAATCAATTGAAACAAAACAAAATAGTAATATAATTATTTGAATAAAAAAATTAACTAAGCGATGTTGAAACAAATAAAAAAATTTTTGAATGTGAATAAACCGCTGATTGTTGAATGTTTTCAATGTCTGCTATAATTTCTTTTTGTTTAAGATCATTTTTGTGTTAATT
Organism: Diplosoma virens; assembly: GCA_963680785.1. Classification (NCBI taxonomy): domain Eukaryota; kingdom Metazoa; phylum Chordata; class Ascidiacea; order Aplousobranchia; family Didemnidae; genus Diplosoma; species Diplosoma virens. Next base: position 874,889 of record OY796881.1, on the reverse strand, counting down.
ACCTGCATTTATAAAGCGGGGTCAATTTCTTTGCGTTATTCAAAATTGTGTCCACTTTTATTATTATTGCAGTGCAATGTTTAATCAACTAAAGAGGTAACCATTGTTTACCGCAAAAATGTTACTTTGTACGATGGGTGCAAAGCTTTTCATTATTTGAAGAACTTAGTTCTAAATGTACTTAAGTCACATAATGTCAGCTTTGAGAAAATCAGGTTTAAAGTTTTCAAAAACCCAGGAAAATCAAAGTAGTAATGGAAAAACTCTAAATGGTTTTTTATTGTATTGGTTATGCATCTCTCCCTACTTAACAACTTTTTTAAATTTAATGATGACATCATAAGGAATTATAGTTTGTTTTGAAAATTGGACTTAGATACTTTTATTGCAAATTGTGTTTTATAAGCGCTTTTCTGTCACATTGACAGTGTAGTTGGGCAGAAAGAGTTAACAACATGTAATAATAATGATATTATGCATTTTATATTTTTATAGAGTGACATTTCAGAAAAGAATCTAGGATCTTGGGGAAGTCAAAAACCATGTAATGAGAAGTTAATTTTCCGAAAATTTTTGTAATCGAACCATGAAAACATTTAAAAAAAATTTAACGATCTTCTAATTAAAAACTAAATCAATATAAAGCTATTAACTACACATTATTTTTGAAAATTTTTCTGAATGTCAATACATGAGTTGATGCTCCGTGACTCCAATAAAATGCTATGTAACTAAATTATCAGGTTATTGACGGAAATCAAAAGCTCCTAGTAAAAAGTTAAAATTTCCAATTAATTTAAAAATAATAATGCAGGTAAACCTAATGCAAAAATACGGTATTTGATAAGCTTATCCGGAATGAAAAAAGAAAGTTATTACTTTATTATAATGCTTGCGTTACTCTTATGTTAGTAACCTAATTTAACCAACTTTCAAAAGTTTTTATTTCAAGTTTTATTAAACAAAGTTAAAAAAAATTGTTTAGGTGAAACCATTTTGCAGGACAAGCCTTCAAACAATAGGTTTAATAAGCTATCGAGTGTGTATAGGAATTTTTAATATAAAACAGTTGGACTTTGGTACTTCTAGAAGAAAAATACGTTAAGATTTCAAACCTCTGTGCTATTCAAAATAGGACTGTAAACGGGTAAAATTTTTTATTGGGTAAGATTAGCCTTTGGTCATCTTTTAAACTTGGTTTGGGAAAATATTTTTCTACAACACCCAACATGTTGGCAACGTGGTCGAGTGGTTAAGAGCGCCATGTTGATGGCGAAAGTGATTGAAAGGTTTGTGGTTTAAAACCTACTCGCGCTATAAAGACACTTGACGGCATTTTCCTCTGCTTGGTGTTCTTAGCAAGCATCTCTAAATTCCAATGACATCTTTAAGTAAAAACTAAAAAAATAAATAAAAAATTTCAACCGGACAGCAATATCTTGGCGGTTGCCTTGGCGGCTCCACCGATAAAAGAAATAGTTGTAATTAATTTGTAGCTGTTCATTGTGTCCATTACTCACTGGTCTTTTCCACCAGACGAATTCTATCTGCAACACACAAGAACTTTCTTCCCACTTTTCAACAAAGTAATGTAGTATACCAATGTTTCCGTTTCAGTGTTTCTCAAGCTTGGGTGGTTGCTTGACTAGATGACTGTGAGGTCTATTTGCATCTTCCCTGTCACCTTCGTCTTTTTTTTTGCTTTTTTTTGTTTTTTCTGCGAAGTTATTATTATTATTATTCGTATTATTATTAATATATATATATTTTTTTTTCTTTTATTGCTGTATGAAGTGTGACAAAAATAAAAATGATGACAACGATGATGATCAAGCTTTTTTTGAGGCTATCCAAATGCAAAGGGGAAATAGAGAGCAAAGATTTGGTAACCCAATCTTTCTACAGACTTTATTGCAAGCATAAAAATCTGAACTAAACACAAGACAATTTGACCTTCTGTCTCGGATTTCTCGATTTCGGATTTCTCGATTTCGGATTTCGTCGCAAAAAAGTAGTGATCTCTAAAAAAAGGTCTTCACAGTAAATCTGTTTCGGTTCCCTACATCAGTGAAATTACTATCGAATAACAATAAAAATGATTTAATTTTTTCACATCCAAACAAATTTATCGGCGCCCTCTTTTGGTTTTCGACCCAGTTGTTGAGAAACATCAAGGTAAGTGAACCAGCTCAATATATCTACCGAATCAGGTCGGTACGTGGGTCGAATGTCACAATTTTGGCGGGACAGAAACCGTCCAAAACGAAAACAACCAGGATGCCAAAAACAAATCAGTTAATTCTATACCTCATTGCTACTTGGCGATTGGAAATCATGCAATAGTTACATCGATAGGATTTTGATTTTAAAATAAGTGCTCTACTGCTGTGCTTATTAATCCTGTCTTTCGGTTTCTCTTTGACTAGGTTTTGTGTCATTTGTAAGTTTAAATTGTATGTTCAGATTTATATAGTTTTCAAATTTGTGATTCAGTCATTATATCCAGGGAAGTGGTTTTTGTTCAATTTTTGTGATATTAAAAGTATTCTATTCGTATAATTATTTCTAATGTTTATTATAAAACTAAATTATATAAGATCTGAAATCACAAACAATTCTTTATTTTATAATACTAGGTTGTAATACATATATGTCGGCATTTTTGTGAATGTTGCAAAATCAACAAAAAACCCTTAATCTTGCACATGGCGCATAATAAAATTTCGAAAGAAGAGAGAGCTCGAAAGAGAACTCAAATCGTTACGGCACATGAATCAAATGGTGATTGGAGACAGGTTTCGAGAGAATTAGGTGTTCCGATTTCAACAGCGTACCGATGGGTCCAACAGGGGGACCAGCTTGATAGAAGAGGAGGAAGAAGATATAATAAGATAACTGGGGAACACCGAGAGCACATGGTACAACTGATTGAGGCTAATCCTCGCATTACTCTTGGTGAAATAGCTGCCTCAATTTCTGAAATCTATAGTGTAAGTGTGAGCAACCCGACCATTGCTACACATCTTGATTCTATGACCTATACTCTCGAGACTCAATAATTTTTTTTCATTTATTGCTTTTTGAATCCAGGAAATATTTTTTCTTCCCATCCTGCCTCTAATTTTTTGATTCTCAATTATACTTTATACTTAATTTTTCCCATTTTGAACTTTCTTATTCTCATTTTGAACTTTCTTATTCTCATTTTGAATTTTCTTATTCCATTTTGAATTTTCTTATTCTCATTTTGAATTTTCTTATTCCATTTTGAATTTTCTTATACTCATTTTGAACTTTTTATTCTCATTTTGAACTTTCTTATTCTCATTTTGAACTCAAAATGGTATAGATGTGATGACGTCACGCAACCGCTGAAAGGCCTTGTTGTCTAGGTGGCGTTGTACTGACACAACTTGAACACAGACCTCACAGTCCCTTCGCAATCACGTTGTCGCAATTTATGAATTTATATTAGTATTTATATTGCTGACTATATTTATCCATTTTGTTTTTGCGAAGAAATAAACTAAATTGATTGATTGATTGACATGAAAAACTGGTTGCGCTGACATTGCAATTGCTGGTTTACAACCCAGCATCAATCGCTTGTTTATTCAAAGGTCTCCCCGTCATCTTCAAGAAAAGTGTCTATCTGAGGTTGATCCACAGCTAGAACAAGGTGAGGCGATCAACATTTCCCAACTTTTTCTTTTATAGAGGCTAGCTGAAGTTAAAAAAAGCTTTACAGGACAAGTAATAAACCGCGGCAAGACAAGGCGCAACCGAAAAGCTCACGCATCTTTTGACAACCGTTATGGTCAATGTGACCAGAAGTAGCTTTCGTAATGTAAACGTCGCACAACTACTACATTTATAATCTACCCAAATTTCTGTGAAAGTAAAGCTGATCATACATTTTACCTGTAAAAATGCTTGATAGGTAATAAAACACCCAATTAATGAAAAAAAGGGTGGCATTTAAGGTAATAATTTTAATGTATTTTTGTAGGACAAGTAACATTTTAATAAAAGGAGGATATAAAATCCCAAAGGCGAATTATAATTACCTTAAATTTCCTTATGAATCTCACCTGCAATATCTTCAACAAATTCATAAAAGTTTTCAGAACCATCCCGAATTTCTATTAAAAATTAAGAAAACATCAATTGTTAATTAGAAATATTTGATTTATTAAACAAATTAAGACTTGAACCGCCTGGGTCAATAAAATTAAGGATTTTTTGTACTAAACTAAAAACCTGGAAAATCAACTGAAACAAAACAAAATAGTAATATAATTATTTGAATAAAAAATTAACTAAGCAATATTGGAACGAATAAAAAGATTCGCTCAGAGCAAACCGCTAATTGTAGAGTGTTTTCAATGTCTGCTATAATTTCTTTTTGTTTAAGATCATTTTTGTGTTAATTACCTGCATTTATATGTATAAAGCGGGGTCAATTTCTTTGGGTTATTCAAAATTGTGTCCACTTTTATTATTATGGCAGTGCAATTTTTAATCAACTATAGAGGTAACCATTGTTTACCGCAAAAATGTTACTTTGTACGATGGATTCGAAGTTTTTCATTATTTGAAGGGCTTAGTTCTAAATGTACTTAAGTCACATAATGTCAGCTTTGAGAAAATCAGGTTTAAAGTTTTCAAAAACTCAGGAAAATCAAAGTAATGATGGAAAAACCCTAAATGGTTTTTTATTGTATTGGTTATGCTCTCTCCCTACTTTAACAACTTTTTTAAATTTAATTATGACGTTATAAGGAATTATAGTTTGTTTTAAAAATTGGACTTTTATTGCAAATTGTGTTTTATAAGCGCTTTTTTACCAAATTGACAATGTAGTTGGGCAGAAAAAGTCAACAACATGTAATAATAGTGGTATTATGCATTTTATATTTTTATAGAGTGACATTTCAGAAAAGTTTCATTTTATATTTTTATAGAGTGACAAAGAAAAAAATCTAGGATCTTGGGGAAGTCAAAAACCATGTAATGAGAAGTTAATTTTCCGAAAATTTTTCTAACCGAACCATGAAAACATTTAAAAAAAATTTAACGATCTTCTAATTAAAAACTAAATCAATATAAAGCTATTAACTACACATTATTTTTGAAAATTTTTCTGAATGTCAATACATGAGCTGATGCTTCGTGACTTTAATAAAATGCTTTGTAACTAAATTATCAAGTTATTGACGGAAATCAAAAGCTCCTAGTAAAAAGTTAAAATTTCCAATTAATTTAAAAATAATAATGCAGGTAAACCTAATGCAAAAATACGGTATTTGATAAGCTTATCCGGAATGAAAAAAGAAAGTTATTACTTCATTATAATGTTTGCGTTACTCTTATGTTAGTAACCTAATTTAACCAATTTTCAAAAGCTTTTATTTCAAGTTTTATTAAACAAAGTTAAAAAAATTGTTTAGTTGAGACCATTTTGCAGGACAAGCCTTCAAACAATAGGTTTAATAAGCTGTCGAGTGTGTATAGGAATTTTTAACATAAAACAGTTGGACTTTGGTACTTTTAGAAGAAAAATACGTTAAAATTTCAAACCTCAGTGCTATTCAAAATAGGACTTCCTTATATTAGCTTGAAAAGATTTTTTGTTAGAATATTTCTGGCGAGTAAACAAACAATTTTTTCTGCTTATCTCATTTTTTCGAAAATGTGACTTAGGTACTTTTAGAAATAAGCTTTTCATTTGCTTTTTTGCACTTCAGTTTAATTGCAAATATTGGGCCACGGTAAAAATTTCTTATTGGGTAAGATTAGCCTTTGGTCATCTTTTAAACTTGGTTTGGGAAAATATTTTTCTACAACACCCAACATGTTGGCAACGTGGTCGAGTGGTTAAGAGCGCCATGATTGATGGCAAAAGTAATTGGTAGGTTTGTGGTTTAAAACCTACTCGCGCTATAAAGACACTTGACGGCATTTTCCTCTGCTTGGTGTTCTTAGCAAGCATCTCTAAATTCCAATGACATCTTTAAGTAAAAACTAAAAAAATAAATAAAAAATTTCAACCGGACAGCAATATCTTGGCGGTTGCTTTGGCGGCTCCACCGATAAAAGAAATAGCTGTAATTACTTTGGAGCTGTTCATTGTGTCCATTACCGACTGGTCTTTTCTACCAGACGAGTTCTATCTGCAATATACAAGGACTTTCTTTCCACTTTTCAACAAAATAATGTTGTATACCAGTGTTTCCGTTTTAGTGTTTTTCAAGCTTTTTTTGTGGCGATCCAAATGCAAAGCGGAAATAGAGAGCAAAAATTTGGTAATCCAATCTTTCTACAGACTTTATTGCAAGCATAAAAACCTGAACTAAACACAAGACAATTTGACCTTCTGTCTCGGATTTCTCGATTTCGGATTTCGTCGCAAAAAAGTAGGATCTCTAGAAAAACGTCTTCACATTAAATTTGTCTTGGTTCTCTACATCAGTGAAATTACTATTGATTAACAATAAAATTGATTTAATTTTTTCACGTCCAATCAAATTTATCGGCGCCCCCTTTTGGTTTGCGATCCAGTTGTTGAGAAACATCGAGGTAAGTAAACTAGCTCATAATATCTACCAAATCAGGTCGGTACGTGGGTCGAACGTCACAATTTTGGCGGGACAGAAACCGTCCAAAACGAAAACAACCAGAATGCCAAAAACAAATCAGTTAATTCTATACCTCATTGCTACTTGGCGATTGGAAATCATGCAATAGTTGCATCGATAGGATTTTGATTTTAAAATAAGTGTTCTACTGCTGTACTTATTAATCCTGTCTTTCGGTTTCTCTTTGATTAGGCTTTCTGTCAGTTGTAAGTTCAAGCAAATATAAAATAAAAAATTGTTTATATCCTTGGTTAAAATTAGCTTCAGTTATATGTAAAACAACAAACTTTACCTTTTCTGCATTTCTTCACATAGATCAGGGTGGTCCAACTTCTGCACTCTTGTGGGCCACTTTTCAAAATTATTCGAGTTTGCGGGCCTCAACCGGCTAAAAACACTTATTTTTGTCCCAAACTCAGGGTGTTCTCTAAAAAAAAAAGGTCTCCAATTGAAATCGATCTCCCAAATTCCTATTTTCATCCCAAAATCAGGGTGTTCTCTAAAAAAAAAAAAAAAAAAGGTCTTCAATTGGAATCGATCTCAGAAATTTCTATTTTCGTCCCAAAATCATAGCGTTCTCCGAAAAAAAAGATTGCCGCTGCCTGTAATCGACAAGATTTCTGCAAAATTGTTCCGTGGGCCGCACAAATTCCATTTGTGGGCCACATGTGACCCGCGGGCCCGTAGTTGGACTACGCTGACATAGATAACCAAACTTGTAATTGTGACGACAACAGCAATCACAATTCCAATTGCAATCCCAACCATGTTTTCAACTGGTTCCTGATTGGAAAAAATAATGCTTCAAAAGTTTTAAAAATGCAGACAAGAATTATACAATACAATTAGCTTTAGAGTACAAAATCTAAATATTTATTCATTATTTTTGATTTGCAATCAAATTGATGAGTTTTCAAATGGTCATCAAAATATTGATTCCTAATATAGAGCTCGTCGTCGTCGTTTGGAAGCGCATCCACTCCTGGTCAGACACAAACAGGACTGGGGCCGAAGGTTCATCCTTTTACTAACCCCAGGATGATATACTGCCCGGATCAGATGTTGGCAGTGATATTGTTAAGCCAACATCAAGTTTCGTCATCCAAAACTGTCAGACCTCGTGTTCCATGTGGTGCCCGATGTATGGGCACGCTATTAGAACGTCGTCTGCGGTTTGTTCAGCGGCGCTGCACTCGCAATTCGGTGAAGGAGCGAGACCCCATTTGTGCATGGACGAATGGAATTGCCCAACACCAGTCCGCAGGCGGTTGAGCGTAACCCAAGCTGCTCGGGACAAGCCCATCCCAACAGGCCTGGTACCGATCCTGAGCACAAAAACACAAAGCCTGGAAGCATTTTTACAGTACTCCGCATTCCATTCCCGATTTGTCCACTCGGAAGCGCGGATGCCAAGTCCGGCAAGGTTGTCCAAAAGATTCCGCGTGGCTGGCACAAATGGGCGTCTAGATCTTAGTCTCTTATGGCGAGCATCTGGGTACCCACTTAAAAGACCATAAAGATATGATCAGGGTTCAGAGATTCACGGTGGGCCAAGGAGAGTGTCACTCGCAGTCGGCGAAGCTCAGCTGGCTGGATGCCTGAAAGTAAGTGAATCAGCTTAATATATCTACCAAATCAGTTTGATTGTGAGCTGGATATTAACAAGACAGAAATAAGACCTGGATATTAACAATAGAGAATTTTTTTTTGTTATAAAATATAGAGCTTACTCTTTATAATAAAATCACGCTTTTTTAAACTTTTTGAATGATGGCGTATGCTTGTATTTTGTTTTTTCACTGTGAAATAGCAACGGCTTATTGTAAAATAGCAACAGCGGCTTTTTTTTATTTATTTTAGTTGGCGCTTTCGATTTTGCGAATTCTTTAAAATTTTGCTGTAAGTTTTTGTAACAGCGGACTCTTAAAATCATTAGTCGATATACTTTATTTACATCATTAAATTGCAAAAAGATAGCAAAAAGGTTACGTTTAGATTAAACGTTTTCGAAGAAATAATCTACTGAACTACCCTGCAGTGGCGTGTGGTCATGGCATGTCATGCATTACATGACTAACGAACTTTTACGTGATGACCTTTTTTTTCTTAATAAAGTGCACCATGAATTCGGGACAAAAATGGAGAAATCTGAGAATGATTCTAAGCCAAGAACTTTTTTTTCTTTTCTTTTCTTTTTTAGAGAACAACATGATTTTGGGACGAAAATGGAGAAATCTGAGAATGATTCTAAGCCAAGATCTTTTTTCTTTTCTTTTCTTTTTTTAGAGAATACCATGATTTTGGGACGAAAATTGATCTTCGTCCTAGAATCTCAGACAATTTGTTTGTGCAATCCGTAAAGTATTGTATATCAATTGCATTACCACCATTACATACCAGTTGCATGACCAGCCTCAGAGGTCACCGCACGCCACTGCTATCCTGTTAAAAAAAAGTCAAGCAAAATCAAAAAAATTTTGCAAAATTTTGCAAATATGAAAAACGCTTATGCAATGATCAAAAAACTCGCAGGAGTTTTTTGAACGGTGTTCAATAGTAGGGCTTTTTATTTCCCGCGAATTTTCGGAAAAAATTGGATGTTCGGGAAAACATCGGCAAATTAAAATCTTAACTAAATTGACAAAATTGTTAAAGAGTAAATTATATCTTGGGATGTCATAGTAAGGCTAAATGTTAATCGTTATATATTTCATTATGTCAATTCATTAAGTCAATTTATTAAACGCTAGCACAACATGGAAGATGTCCTGTGATTCAAAGCTAAAGTTGCTGCACGAAGAAGTCTCGGCTCGACCAATGCTGTGGAGAGTGCTGTGCCCGTTGCAGCGTAAATGAGAGAGAGAACATTGGATACTGGAGGGATTTGATGCTGAAAGAGACCAGATTGGAAACCGCGCTTCCAAATGGTGTAGAGGGATAGGCGTTGGGGGGAAATAAGAGGTGAGAAGGAGAGTGGTGTGGTGGAGGGGTCATGAGTGGCACCGACTTTAGCAAGAGAATTGGCTCAGTCGTTGCCTGGGAGAGAAAAATGACCAGGAATCCATTGAAGATGGACTGTCTTAGAATCGGATAAAAAGTTGAGAAGAGATGGGTTTCAGTAAGGGACCTGGGCATTATATGTGGCAATAGGGCAAAGAGAGTTTTGAGGAGATTTATTTCAAAGTTACTAAAATCTTCCAAATCTTTGCTTAATTTTTATTATCACCACCTAATTACGTTTTTTCTATAGTTGTTTGCAGGGTTGCGGAGTCGGAGTCGGTCGGAGTCGGAGGTTTTAGGAAGGAGTCGGGTCGGACTTTTAAGAGGACTAGGAGTCGGAGTCGGATAAAATATTCCGACTCCTCATGTCCAATTTCTTTACATATTAGTGATGTTAACCGCGCAACTTGACGCGGCCGCGTGCGCCAGTGTAGTGCTTTGCAGTAATCTTTTTAAGAGAACTTTGCCGCGTATCGCACGACACAGCCCGCGACTCATAAAAAGTTTACATTTTAATTTGTAAGCAAATACTATTTTGCGTAATGCTATGCTTGGGCAGCCGATTTAGTTGCTTCTCTTTCTTCGATCGAATGACAGGAAGCAAATGCCAGGTGCATAATCAACTACTACTCTAAGCAGTCTTTTTCAGTAGTGTAGTGGTACCGTGACATACGAGTTTAATTGGTTCCGCGATCGAGCTCGTACCTCAATTTACTCGTATGACAAAATCAATTTTCCTATTGAAATTAATATAAATGCCATTAATCCGTTTCAGCCTCCAAAATGCCCCATCCATTTTTTACTTTTGACGTATCTTTAAATAAGTACTTCCTCCAACAGAAGCGAGTATTGAATGTCTGTTTTCATCACTAAGGCTCATCAGAACAGACCAAAGGGCTGCAATGAAGGTGAAACTCACAGTAGCAATTTTATTTTTACGAACAAATTACTAAATTAAAAGTTTTGAAAATTAAAACTTACTCTTCTTGCTCTATTTTTTCAAAGAAATATTAACCAAAGTTTAGAACCAAGGTGAATTTTTTAATAATCTCCTAATATGAATGTCAATAAACGGCAGGGAACCTATATATTCAGTCTCGTACAAAATTACAATAATTGAAATATTCATGAGATAGAAACTACAGACCCCCTTTTATTTTGTTTACAAAATCCGATAAAATTTACATATGTATTCTTACTATCAATATATAACCATGAATTACTGTGAAGCTGGACTCCATGCCATTAAACTAATAGCTGAAGTTTATTTGAGAGAAATAAATATGAGCTTATTATTGGTATGGAAATGTCAACATTTTTTTCTGGAGTTTCTTTATATTTAGTGGGTGATTCAGGAAAATTTTAAACTTAGTCGCATTTTATTGTTTTTCTTGTAGTCTATAATTGTGGGTTTCAAATTTTTAATTCTTTTACATATGGTTTTTTGTTTCTTTTGCTTTTATAAACTTTTGTTTTCAAATTTTCATTGTCAATAAATTCCATACTTATTACTTACATTTGTAAAAATTTTTATAATTATAAAATATTCATATTTACGTTTTAACCTCATTACCTACTGATAAAAACGAAACTAAACCACCTAAACACAAGAAGCACCAGACTCGAGTTTTGCTCTTGTGAAAGTTCGTCAGTATTGCATACCTTATTGAGTTTCGAACCAACTAGATGTAGTCCTACACGTAGGAGACAACACTCAGGGTCTAGTCCTACTCCCAGGGCCTACACAAGTCATTAATTGTGTTAACATTAAGGTTTGTCGTGAGTTCGATTTACCATGGGAAAAGTAATAATTGTAGAATAGACTAGAGATAACATTATGATTATCCATAAAATACTTTGGTGTTCAGAAAATGTGATAAGCATTAAGTATAGAACACATATTTTGTTTCAAGTTATGTATGCCATTTCGAGTTATTTTTCTAAATGTGATTTGTATTAATGTTTCATTCAAACACAGTAAGAATTATAGTTAAGGGGTTGTGTATATAATATAATTATATGTATATACTTATTTATCAAAACATAAATATAACAAAAAAAGATGTTGTATTAGTCACAATATAGTCCCAACAGACAGTCCCAACAGACTGTTTCGCTTGTGAGGCTCATTAGAGAACACAACAATTAAAAAAAGTAATATTATTTACGTTGAAACAAATAAATAAGCAAAAATTAAAAGTTAAAATAAATTTTTAGACTTCAGATGAAAACTCGCATCTTAGGAAAATAGCGCTACCAAAAGTTTGGGTTTAAACAATTATTTTATTCAAGTTAGTGAATGATTAATTATTAAATAATTACTTTTGTCACAAGACATTAAAAGAAAACATGCTGTAATGTTGCGCATACTCGTAGATGTATTAAATTTGACCAAGCTGCCGAAAAGTTTAAAGCGTAAAAAATTTATGGATCATTAGTTAAGAGCAAGTGTTATAAAAAAATTTTTTTATACTGCATAAAACATTAGTATGGATTATTCGTTAAGAGAAAGTGTTATAAAAACTTTTTTTATAAAAAGATTCTTTTATAACACTTTCTTTTAACAAATGATCCATAAACTTTTTTACGCTTTACCGGTAATCTTTTCGGCAGCTCGGCCAAGTTTAAAAATACATCTATGCGCAACATTACAGCATGTTTTCTTTTAATATCTCGTAACAAAAGTAATTATTTGCTAATCAATCACTTACTTTACCCAAACTTTTGGTAGCGTTATTTCTTAAGATGCAAGTTTTCATCTGAAGTGTAAAAATTTATTTTAACTGTGTCCTTTGATGAGCCTTACAGGTGAAACAGTCTGTTGGGGCAATTTTAATAAAAATTTTTTTAATATTTGTGTTTTGATAATCAGGAATAATTGTTCTGACTATTGAAGCCATTAAGCACTCTTCTGAAGAACACCAGTAATTTGCAGTTGTATATGTATACGTATATACTCATATACATAATTTTTTAAAGTAAATATCTTTTTATGTATTTTTAAAACCTGACTTATTTTGTGCAACTGTCAACTCAAAAAGATGATTTTTGCTTAGTTAAATCTAATTTAAGATAAATACTTTGCCCTTACTAGGGAGTCGGAGTCGGAGTCAAAGTTAAAGTCTGGAGTCGGAGTCGGCATTTTAGAAATTTCAGGAGTCGAATCATAATCTTCCGACTCCGCAACCCTGGTATTGGAATGGAACCGAATTGACGATACATGCTCATTTCATACGCCGGAGAATATCCTTAGTTCGTGTTACTCATATCTGTAACGTTACATAAAGCTTATGCGCAAACCACTGTAGCCGTTTGTAAATTAGTTTTCTAGGAAACAGTTTGCTTGTGCCGCACCACAGCACATTCAAACGAGCTGCACTGATGAGATAATCATGTTTATTTTTTCTAAACTATTTTCAAAACTCCCATTAAGTAAAAATTAAAACCTCAGATTAGAATATAATTTAGAATAGAATATAGATTAGAATTAGATTAGAATATAAAATGAGGTGGCTGCTTGATTCGAATGCTTTATTAGTCTGCGCAAAACTCACTTTTCAAATCACTTGATTGTTTTTTTGTCAGTTTAAATGTGTTCTATGTTCATGTATTAACTAATTTTAGGGAAAAAAATACTTCTGGGCTTTGATTTGAGAAAGATTGTTTAAAAATTTGGATTTACCGATAATTTAAGTTCAACATAAAAGTTTTAAAGAATCTTATTTAAGTTAAACCATTGCTTCATTAAGAATTCCTAATTCATGGTTAGTCCTTGCGTCGCCAAAAATTGTTTAAGTTGCCGACAGAGTTTGATACGTTTTTTCTATTAAAGAACTCCCGAAACTTCGCAATAATAACCAAATCAAATTCAAAATATCACCAGCAGCTAGAAGCTTGTTTTGCTTACTCCAAGCCGCAACTGGATCTTGATCAAAATTGGTTTTACAAGTTTCTCTATCACACAAGTTGCTATCTCACTTCAATGTGCAAAGTGTTATAGTTGAGTGCAATCAAAATTTGACGTCATTATGTTTTCACTCCTTCTTTAATGGAATCGGAACCGTGTGCTGTGACGCAACTTAACCCTTTAGAGACTAACGTTCCCAAAATGGGAACACGTGTTCAGTGATACAAAAAACAATTACTGCTGCCAATGCGTGATGCTACTCTTTTACACCAGGTTCTATAGGAAATATTCTTTACACTCAGTAAAAATGACGGTGTTTTTTAAAAAAAACTTTACTAAAAATTTAAAGAAAAAATGTCCAAAAATGCATTTTAATAATTATTTTTTATTACCGGTACTTAATTTTTAGAAACCTTGAAAATGTACTTTTTCTCTCAAATAACGTTTATTGACGAAAACAGATCACAACGGTTATCTCCAACCTAAAAAACAATTCAGTGAATATTCCTTTTTATTGCTCACAACCGTTCAACTGTGATGTTCCCAAAATGGGAACGTTAGTACCTTTAGGGCCAAGAAAGTCGGTAAGTTTCAAAACGCAACATAATCGTTATTTTTCAAAATTATGCAAAATACGGCACGAATCTAAATGCACAGATGGGGTAATAACTACATTTACGAAATTTTTTGACCATTTTACTGAATATGCAAAACAATATGAATGAGCATTGTACAAAGCAGTTATTTTGACAATGTGTGTTCAAGTTTATTTCTTCTTGTGATACAATTTACTGCACAGTCTGTGTAACCTTTTTCCACATTTGACACAGCACAATCTAGTATTTTTTTACACAGCGCGCATCTTCCTTGCGACACTGATTCAAGATTGTGATTTATTCCGTCGAACCTCACAGCTTTGCTTGGAGGAGCTGTTCGTCCACCAAGACGTTTTCTGGGGCATTCCACTTTTATGAGTGCTCTTGCGATTTCTCTTCTGAAGACAATGTGACTCACGCCGTCCGAGTTGATGTGATTATAGAACTTGAAAGCAGCCACAACAGAAAGATTCACTATATGGGAGAATAGGTTCCACCACCATTTTCTGGAACAAAGTCGTGGTCTGTACGACGACAACAACTTATCGCACACGTCAATGCCTCCCATTCCTTGATTGTACATTTTGATGAGAAAAGGTTGGTCAACAATCTTCTTCTGCTCGTTTTTCACCCTTCTTTCACTTTTTGAATAGGGTTTACATCACAGTAATTACTTGCAATAGTAACTGGGAAGTTGTCGTTCCACTTTACACAAACAACTGAGCCGTCTGATCGGAAATCGAACGTGCCTCTGGGTTTCTTTTGGAAATCTTTCTTGGACATCAAAGGGCAGCGGCCTGTTCTATTATCCCTTATTGTACCACATGCTCTAACATTTTCTGCAGCAAGATCGGTAAGCAGTGTGTGGCTGGTGAAGAAGTTATCAAAGAAGACAATGTGTTAACTTTTATTTGGAACAGGGCCTAACATCTTTTTTACAACGTGACTTTCCTAGTGGACTTGTTCTGCTTGAATCTTTAAAGTTACGACGTTCTTTAAAGGTACGGCGACCATGCACAGACATGTAATAACGTACTTCGTTTAGTCGCTGCTTCCTTATTCACAATCTTTATTTCTACATGCACTTTGATTAATTTTAAGTTGATTGTGAGTAAAAATGAAAATAAATAAATAAAAAAAATAAATTTAATAAAACTAAAAAAAAAAAAAAAAAAAATTTTACCGCAATATATTTCGAAGTTATATGGAAACCCATCACTGCTACAAAGCATCCACAATTTGTAACCAAATTTGACAGGCTTACCCTTGATATATTGCTTGGCACTATGAAGACCACAATATGGCACCATAGATTTGTCAATACTCAGACTCTTGTGAAAGACTCCAAATTGCTGACAATTAGCTTTCAGGAGGTCCAACAAAGGCAGTACCTTTGCAACTTTCGACTGTGCAAGGTTGTGGTTGTCAGCAATGTGCAAGCACGCTTTTATAGAACGAAAGCGATCCCTAGACATTGTTTTTGAGAATATAGGGGCTTCCAAGTCTTCAGCTGTGATCCAGTAGTCTTTTTCTGAAGGAAGACTGTGGTATCTACTAATTAGTAACAGACCTAAAAATTTTCTCATCTCAGCATGATCAACTCCGAAGTTTGCCATATTTTTATCTCTAATCGCGTACAAGTTTGTTTGGTCAACAAGTAGAGTAATCATGGCATCAGAAAAGAATAGTAAAAAAATTTCGCACATACTCTTTCCCCCATGTATGAAAACCTTATTAGATTTTTGTACTTCTTCTGGGTTACCGAGAGTTACATCGTCACTTTTGCGCCAAAGAATACGCCTGGGGTTTGTATCAACCTCTTCGTCTTCAAAATCCCCTCCATGTACTTCAACTTCACCTGCAATTTCATCTGGTAAGCATTCTTCGTTCAGGATGTTATCGTTTCCTTCTTCATCACTGTCAATTCCTTGATCAGCTGATTATGGAGGAAGTAACACTATTTCTAAGTCATCTGACTCTTGAGATTCAACAATATCTTTAGCAGATGCTAGAAATCTTATTCTAGGTCTTGGCCGAGCAGCTCCATAAAAAGATATCGCATTCTAGTATCATCCAAAATACCTCATGTTATTTATAAAATTGTAAACTTTTCAGACTTTACCAGAGGTGAAACAGCTGCTAGCTAGCTTCTCTTTGCACTGAAAACAATTATGGAATGGCGTTGATGGATGGTTTTAGAATGAATGGATGTTTTAGAAGGATGGTGTTTTAGAAGGTTGACTTTTGATTTCAGATAGAAATGAAGCATTGCAAAATAATTACCAGATTAGCGGTTTGTCAATTTTGTATTTGCACACTCAACAGCATATATGTGATTCCAAGTAGCAATAGTTACTAACGTTCCCATTTTGGGAACATAATAAAAAACAAGGAAAATGTAAAAAATTTTCATTTTAAAGAGTGAGTAAGTCTTAGTCAGGGTAAAATTAGCAACATATCTAAAAATCACGTTCCTGCCTCAAATGGATCTACTTTCCGTAACTAAAGGGTTAACCCTGCTAATTTTTAAAAAATATGTTGCTAATTTTAACGAACCGCTAATCTGGTAATTATTTTGCAATGCTTCATTTCTATCTGAAATCAAAAGTCAACCTTCTAAAACACCATCCTTCTAAAACATCCATTCATTCTAAAACCATCCATCAACGCCATTCCATAATTGTTTTCAGTGCAAAGAGAAGCTAGCTAGCAGCTGTTTCACCTCTGGTAAAGTCTGAAAAGTTTACAATTTTATAAAAAAAACTGTGTATTAATACACAGTTCAACACAGAAACGTCTCTTCGTACAAGCCCCACTTCCAACCAAATCACAATTGAAAGAAAAAAAAAAAAAAAATTGGAATTTCATACAATGTTCATAAAGATATTGAAGTCATATGATAGCTTAGTCTGATAACATTCTGAACAACCTCCCCAACCTTTATCCATTGTGGGCCAAATTTTTGTCAACAACTTTCTCGTGGGCCACAATCGGTGTAGCAATAAAAGTAAAGATTAGAAAAAGTCTTCGTTCGCTGCTAAACTGCACTTAGCTTGGTCCAGTATATGTTTTCGCTTTGTAAGGAAAAAAGTCATAAAATCAAAGCAAAGAGTTTTTTTTGGTTCTTACTTTAATTTCATATATTTCTTTTTAATCAACCTTCTTAATAACTGAATTGATACGTAAAATACAATTAAAGATCAAAGAAAAAAATAATGGCCTCTACTTTGATTCTACTTGTTTTTTCCTTTATATAGCAAAAAATTTTAATTGGATCAAAAATATTTATATTCCGAGTTTTTGAATGCAGGTCATTGGCAAGGTGAGAAGGACTGCAATAATTAAAGTTCATTCACCATTTGATTACAAATTCAAGAATGTTATTGCTTATAAATAAGCGAGTCGCAGCAAAACGTTGTGAGCGCTTTACTTAGAACAACGGCTGCTTGGTAAGACCACCAAGCAGAGAAAACTGCCATATTGTTTCTTTCCTAAAGACACTAAAAAATAACGCGGGTAGGTTTTGAATTGAAAATATTTCAATTATTGTATTTTTCACCATTATGACGCTCTTGACCATCGGGCAACGCTTCTGACAACTTGGTTTGGCTTGGATTACAGTAATATGAGAAAAAAAGTAACAAAAACATTGTTCATTCGCTCGCTTAATCTAGTGCGCAGAACCAGTGTGCCGCAAGACAATTCTCAATCAGAAAATTTATCTCCGACCTTATATACTTTTCATCGTTTTTCTCCGAAATTATGTCTGATCATCGATGACTGGAGATTGCTATCAATAGATAATTGTACATACATCTCTGATTATCTATAGAAATGTTACATACGAACATAGATCGGAGATGATCCCCATAGCATATCATAGCTAATCATAGATGGCCGTTAATACCTCTTTGAGAGATAAACAGATATATTTGGAGATGTTTATATTCGAATAAAGATGATCAGAGATGAACCTTCAGAGCAGATCATAAATAATCATAGATGTTTGTTGATACCTTTTCGGGGATAAACAGATATATGTAGAGATGATCGGAGGTAAATTTATCAATCAGCAAGCCAGAGGTAAAAACTCTAGTTTATGAACGGTTATTGAATTATCTACATTCAACATGAAGGAAATAGCATCGTACAATCAACTTAATCCCCTGAATCATACTAGTATTGTCGGAAATGAACATTATTGATAGAACGGAAGGATTAAGTTGATTCCCATTGTTCCATTATACATGTGCTTTATGTTTGTATGGTATAACGTATACATACAGTGTTATCGGTTGCTACAATAATTATTGTACAGGGGTGCCCATAAGTAACCTTACACTTAATATCACCAAAGCAAGTGATTATAACTTAAATTAGAAATTACGGTACATTAATGTGACACTGATTCAAAATGTCTTTCTATCTACCGCTGTGACTATGCTAGTGTCACAGTAATGTACCGAAAAATCTAATTGAAGTTATAATCCCTTGCTTTAGTGATATCAAGTGTAAGATTACTTATGGGCAACCCTGTAGAACGTTTTAACTCGTTGTTGACTCCAATTAAAGAAGTTGAAAGTTTAAATTAATTGAACAACATTTTATTTGTGGTCTTCACCCTAAAAAAAATCAGCTACGCCTCTATGGTCGTAGACAGGGTTGTGAAGTTGTAGTCGTTTTTAAGACTTGGTTAAATTGGAATTGGAGTCGCAAACATCTCCTCCGACTAAACAATCGTGGCATCTTTTTCGAAAAAAGTTTTATGACTTCTAGTTTAATATGTTTATCCTACTATACTTATACGCCCTCTAGTCTAAAAATGACGCACCAAGGCGTCGCGACGCTCTAGTACAGGGGGTCTTAAACTGGGATCCACGGACCCCTTAGGGGTCTTTGGACAAGTTTTAAGGGGTCCGTGAAGACCGAATGAAAATGTTCTATATAGTGACGGTAAAAAAATCTTTATAATTAGTCGGCATAAAAGTTTAAAAGAAATATCCACACGTGTATTTAACTGTACCAGCCAAAAACATTGCGTTAACAATGAAAAAATAGTTACGACTAGTGATGTCAACCGCGCAGGGTACGCTGCCGCGTTCCTTTTCATTCAGTTATTATTATATTATTATTACATCAAATTTTTCAATATGGGAGAGAAGAATCAGTCCAAAACTTGTTAAAAACTTATTTTATTTTAATTTAAAATTGATTTCGGTCACAAGATCATCATCAGTTAACAATTCTATTAAGTCTTATTTAAATAGAATCTATTTGAATTAAAATAAAAATAAAATAAAAATCGATTTTAAATTAAAATAAAATAAGTTTTTAACAAGTTTTGGACTGATTCTTGTCTCCCTTACTGAAAAATTTGAATTTAGCTGCGTTTCACGAGAATCGTCCTAAAATTTTCATCCAATAGGGTTAAACTGATCCACTGTGTTTTTTAACAAATTAAGCTTATTATTATTACATTGTATTAGTTCCTTTCCATACACGCACCCTTTTCATTCAGTTTGCAGCTGGACGAAAGTTCAGATATTTCTAATAGTTTTTATTTGCTATGTTCATGCTGATACCATTAAAAAAGAGTTTTTATTTTGAGAATTACTTCCACAACATGCAAAAGCCACTGATGTCTTAGAAATGCTTAACAATTTCTTGGCTAATCAAAATTTTGAATGGAAGAAAAAAGTTAAAAGTTTGTGCACAGATGGAGCGCCTGCAATGCTTGGTAAAACGTCTGGGTTTGCTACTTTGGTAAAAAAAGAAGCTCCTCAAGCCAGTGTTACTCATTGCTTTTTACATGGCTATGCATTAGAATCGAAGACTCTTTCTGAAAATTTGAGACAAGTTTGTCTAATAGTGTGAAAATTGTTAACTTAATCAGAGCTTGTGCCTTAAATCATCGAATATTTAAGAAGTTATGCCAAGAAATGGGAGCAGAACATGAGGTTCTCCTCTATCACGCAGAGGTTCGCTGGTTGTCAAGGGGACAAGTTTTGAAGCGCTTGTTTGAACTCCGAAAAAAAGTTTCTGCTTTTAATAAAAACAAAAATCTTAAATACTCAAATCGGTTTGATATATAATGAAGAGTTCTTTCTCGATTTAGCTTACTTGGAAGACATTTTTACTCATTGGATTGAGATGAATCTTTCCATTCAAGGCTTTGGCGTTACAGTGATGGAAGCTTCTGAAAAAATTAAAGGTTTTCACGACAAGCTATTGTTATGGAAAAAAAGATCAGAGACTGAAAATTATTCCAACTTCTCGATGTTCGAAAAAATATTGCTTGACATTTAAAAACTGGAATTTGCCAACCTCTGCCCACTTCTCTGCGCATAGACATGTGTAGACATTTGATAGCATTGCAAAATTTTTTCAAAAGTTACTGCTTAGCCACAGAGGATTTTAAAAATAAATCTTAGATCTATAATCTTTCCTTGCGGAACTGGAGCCCATCAGTGATGACAACCTTGCTAAAAATGAGCTCATTGAATTGAAGGCAGTGGAATCGATCAGAATGTCCTTCCATTTAAAAAGTATTGGCGATTTTTGGATTTCATTGGGGCAAGTATATCCTTTTTGGTAAAGCAAACCATGGTTGCTATTATACCTTTTGCTACAACATGTTTATGCAAGTCAGGATTTTCGTCCTTGCGGAACTGGAGTCCATCAGTGATGACAACCTTGCTAAAGATGAGCTCATTGAATTGAAGGCAGTGGAATCAATCAGAATGTCCTTCAATTCAAAAAGTATCGGCAATTTTTGGATTTCATTGGGGCAAGCATATTCTCTTTTGGTAAAGCTATTATGCTATTAATATGATATCATAAATGCTGTTATACGATATTAAATATGATGCTATTAAATATGATATGATAAATCCTATTAATATGATAAATGCTGTTCTACCTTTCGCTACAATATATTTATTCAAGTCAGGATTTTCGTGTTTAATTGCTATCAAAACCAAAAGTCAAAATTTGTTGAATGTAAAAGATGACATGCGCGTTGCCCTGCCAAAGACAAAACCACAGTTTGAAGTTCTTATTGAAAACAAACAGGAGCATCCATCACATTAAAAGAACATTGCTGTAAAAAATTGATTTTTGTTTTCTATTTTTGCATTTCTATTCGTAATACTTAATAAACATCGATTTTGTTCATATTGTAGCGTGAGCTCGGGGCACCAATGTAGTGTGAGTGGTTTTTGGCACACAGTAAACCTTAAACTCCTTTTATTGAAAGGGGGCACTATTTGAAACGAACACACAAAACAACACTAAAACTTCGGAATTAGACAGTAAACAGAATCTTCGCTTGATGACGTCGCAACGATGAATCTTGAATTAAATTACACAGCAGCTATATGAGTCTCGGTCTGTGTCGGAATATCTCGTTCTCTCCGTCTGTCCGGCGGTTCGGCCAGCGAGTGTATATAGCGTTAGAGTAATGTTATAGAGTTTCTATTATGACGCCTGACCTTTTTTACATGTAAAACCACGAGGCGTAGGTCAGGTGATCAAGCTACATCCTGTATGCGGTGTATCGAAAATACATTACACAAAAGGCGGTAATAATAAAAATAATCACACAAAATAGCATTGATGGCGCGATCAACCAACAATCAGCTGGGGGGAGCAACGGAAAGGCGGTACAGAAAGAAAATACTAAAAATGCAAAATTATTACATGACAGTTGCCATGGCGGTAAATAAACGTTGTGCAGCGAGCGGAAGGGCGCTGCAAGCCGAGCCTGCAACGAGCGAAATATAACGTGTGAAAATACAATTGTGGCAAACTTTGCAAAATTGAAGCAAATAGATGCAACAAAGACGATTTGCGGCGATGAGTATGGTACAATATATTCATTCAATTTTATAACGTTGTGTCCAATGTTTTGATGTAGAAAAAGTTACTTACAATAACCAAAAAAAAGGGGGTAAACAAAAGAAATTGATTTAGGGGTATGTGTTAAAAAATGTTTAAGAACCCTTGCTCTAGTAGAATCTTTGCATTATTAGCATCTTTTGAAGCGGGTTAGGATATAACCACTTGACAATAAATTTTAAAAATGCCTTTGTCTTTGTTCCTCTAAGTGAAGAAAACAATTCGCTATAACAAAAACATAAACTTTTTAAAGTCGAAATAATTTGGGGTGTAAAATCCACTCTGTTAAAAATAGCTGCATAGACTTACAGCTACATATACAAAAGCTCATTAGCGCAATAAACTGGTGCTCCGCAACTTTTTTGCGCTTACGGAAGACTTAAAAAGTTTGCAGCACTCAACCAAAGTAAGGAATTTTTTCTTTTTTGAACGCTTTTTTATCTAAAAAGTCCAAAAGCGAATAAAGGCAACAGAAAGTTCGAAATCAAAAAAGGCCAAGTATACAAAAAAAAAGAGTTTTTGCTACTTAAATATGTTCTTAATCTCTGCTCCGGCAGTTTGTAAAGCTCATAAATTATAAAAGCAACAAAATGGATCGTTCTGGTATTACTGACAAAACACGGCGCTATTGCGCTTACTATTTTGTTATCAGTGATGAAGTCGAGACCACATGATTCGAGACTGAGACGAGAAACTATCGAGATCGAGACCGAGATTGAGACCAGAATATTTTTGCCTCTGAACTAAACCATTTATTGACTATGTTTACTCAAAAATTTTACGAGGCAATAAAAGGCTTTCAATTTCATTTCGCAAGGGGAATTGTTTATGGCAGGGGCCCGAGGCAAGGATTTCCAAAAATTAATGTTTTTTAAAAAAGAAAAAGGGCTTTGATCTGGTCTTTCGCTAGTTTTCTCACAAAATCATGGTGATCTCTAGAAAAAAAAGATCTTCGCCTCAAATCGATCTTGTATTTCCCACTTTTTATCCCAACTTCATAATGATCTCTAAAAAATATCTGCAGCAAAATGAAACTATATGTGCTATTTTCAAGGGGGGGCTCCTAAAATTGACGGGGTGCCCCAAAAAAAGCGGGCCCGAAGCAACTGCCTCATTCACCTCACCCAATATCCACCACTGGTTTATGGTAAAGAAAGCAGTAAATTATCATAAACACATCAAATAACGAAAACATCAAAAAATGTCTGATCTCGAAACCAATTTTAAAAGTACGAGACCGAGACCAGGTCATTACAAGACCAAGATGGCTCGGTCTTTAAAAGCTTATTTTTTAATCTTGCACTAAGTAGGAGTTTTCAAAAAATCAGCAACAACGTATATCCTAAACTTTATTGAAAAAAGAACAAGTAACTAGTCAGAAAACGTAAAGCTCGTGGTTGGTGCGGCACAAATGTTTTAAATATTAATTAATTAACTAACAACAAACAAAACAGCGCTTTACTTAAACAAAAAAAAGGCAAATTGAAGCATTCTCTCACCTTTAATTAACTCTTTCTGAGCTAAAAAATATTTTTTAAATTTCATCTCTATATTTATCCTGCTGACTCGCAGAAAAGTGTCGGAGGCGCTATAAATAGTTAGGCTTACCATACATCCCCATTTTTAGGGTTTTGTCCCGGCCGATTTGCCAGAAATCCAGGATAGATTTAAAGTAAAGAGCTCTCTAGTTTTTAGAGAACACTACGTTTTAGGTACGAAAATTATGAAATCCGAGACAGATTCGAAGAGAAGATTTTTTTTACAGAATACCACTTTTAAGGAACTAAACTTACGAAATTGGAAATTGATTCAAGACAAAGATTTTTTTTCTTTTGAGAAACTGCTTTTTAGGGACAAAAATTATAAAATCTTTGACTGATTCGGAGTGAAAACCTTTTTAGGAACGAATTTTTTCTATTAACAAGTTTCCCGGTTTGCTCCTTTGAAAATATTGTATGCCCATACATAGGGCAAGCAATTACCCGGACCTGCTTCCAAAAATACCAAAATATTGCTGTGCAGTTCAAATTTGTTATTTTGTTTTTTTAGCTTTGTAGAGATATGACCAGAATTCAGAACTTTTTGCCAAGACCACCAAACAGGGGAAAGTGCCGTAAAGTATCACAAGCACAACGTTCTAACCACTCGACCACGCTGCCGACAAAAAAAATGTTTTGTTTATGAAAAACTTTTTTACACTTCATAATTACAAGATGGCTTCATAATTTTACACTGAGAGTGGCTTCTTAATTTTACACGACAAACGTCGCATGAGTGATCGTGTTTAGAGTAGGCCATGATTAACTTTAATATTGATTTTCGGTTTATGCTTCACGTAAGACAAACTTTGCAAACTCATAAAAACCGCGTTATTAAAATTCGTCAGTGATGCATACCTCATTGAATTTCGAACCGACTACAGGTAGATGCAGTCCTACACGCTGGAGACGACACTCAGGGTCTAGTCCTACACCCAGGCCCTACACAAGTCATTAATTCAGGGGTGCAAAAACACGGTCGCGCACTCGCACTGCGCGACCAGAAGATTTGCCCGTGCGACGTAAATCAGGGACGTCCAACCCGTGGCCGCGTAAAGGTTTTGAGTGGTTCACTCAGTATTTTTTGAAGCCCTCTGTCGCGTCAAGTTTGGCAGAAATGGAAAATAGATTTGTGTGAAAACATAATTTTGGGACGAAAAAGTCGGAAATCTGAGACTAATTTTAGGCGAAGACGTTTTTTTTTCTTAAAGATCACTATGATTTTTCGACAAAAAGTCGGAAATCTGAGACTAATTTTAGGCGAAGACGTTTTTTTTTCTTAAAGATCACTATGATTTTTTGACAAAAAGTCGGAAATCTGAGACTAATTTTAGGCGAAGACCTTTTTTTTTTACAGATCAATGTGATTTTTTTGGAGATCAAAGTCAAAACGGCCCTGGGCTCAAAAACGTTGGACACCCCTGATGTATGTGCTACTAAAAATTTCTGTGTGTTACTAAAGTTAACAAAAATTTTTCCACCCCTGCATTAATTGTATTAACATTAAGGTTTGTCGCGGGTTCGATTTACCATGGGAAAAATAATAACTGTAAAATAGACTAGAAATAACATCATGATTATCCATAAAACACTTTGATGTTCAAAAAATGTGATAAACATTAAGTATGGAATACATGTTTAGTTTCGAGTTATGTATGCCATTTCGAGTTAGTTTTCCAAATGTGATTTGTATCAATGTTTCATTCAAACACTGGAAGAATTATAGTTAATGGGTTGTGTATAATATAATTATATGTATATACGTATTTATCAAAACATAAATATAACAAAAAAAACTAGTTTTATTAAAACAGTTCCAACAAATTGCTTCGCCTGTGAGGCTCAACAATTAAAAAAAGTAATATTGTTTATGTTGAAAGAAATAAAATAAGCAAAAATTAAAAGTTAAAATAAATTTTTAGGCTTCAGAAGAAAACTCGCATCTTAGAAAAATAACGCTACCAAAAGTTTGTGTTTTTACAATTATTTTACCCAAGTTAGTGATTGATCAGCAAATAATTACTTTTGTTATGAGATATCAAAAGAGAACATGCTGTAATGTTGCGCATACTTGTAGATGTATTAAACTTGGCCAAGTTGTCGAAAAATTTAAAGTGTAGAAAAGTTTATGGATCATTAGTTAAGAGTAAGTGCAATAAAAATTTTTTTTTATACTGTATAAAACATTTGTATGGATCATTCGTTAAGAGAGAGTGTTATAAAACAATTTTTTTATAAAAAGATTCTTTTATAACACTTTCTTTTAACTAATGATCCATAAATTTTTTTACGCTTTACCGGTAATCTTTTCGGCAGCTTGGTCAAGTTTAAGAATACATCTATGTGCAACATTACAGCACGTTTTCTTTTAATATCTCGTAACAAAAGTAATTATTTGCTGATCAATCACTTACTTTAGTAAAATAATTGTTTAAACCCAAACTTTTGGTAGCATTATTTTTCTAAGATGGGTGTTTTCATCTGAAGCGTAAAAATTTATTTTAACTGTGTTCCCTGATGAGCCTTACAGGTGAAACAGTCTGTTGGGGCTATTTTAATTCAATATTTTTTTAATATTTGTGTTTTGATAATCAGGAATAATCGTTGTGAATATTGAAGCCATTGAGCACTCTTCCGATTAGCACCAGTAATTTGCAGTTATACAGTATATGTATATACCAGGGGTGCAAAAATTTTTGTTAACTTTAGTAGCACACAGAAATTTTTAGTAGCACATACATCAGGGGTGTCCAACGTTTTTGAGCCGAGGGCCATTTTGAATTTGATCTCTAAAAAAAAAAGACGTCTTCGCCTAAAATTAGTCTCAGATTTCCGACTTTTTGTCGAAAAATCATAGTGATCTCTAAAAAAAAAAAAAACGTCTTCGCCTAAAATTAGTTTCAGATTTCCGACTTTTTCGTCCCAAAATTATAATGAACTTTAAAAAATAACAAGGTTTTTTTACACAAATCTAATTTCCATTTCTGCCAAACTTGACGCGACAGAGGGCTTCAAAAAATACTGAGTGAACCACTCAAAACCTTTACGCGGGCCATGGGTGGGACGTCCCTGATTTATGTCGCACGGGCAAATCTTCTGGTCGCGCAGTGCGAGTGCGCGACCGTGTTTTTGCACTCCTGGTATATACACTCATATACATAATTTTTTAAAGTAAATATCTTTTTATGTATTTAAAAAAACCTGACTTATTTTGTGCAACTAACAACTTGAAAAGATGATTTTTGCTTAGTTAAATTTAATTTAAGAAAAACATTTCGCTCAGAGTAGAAAGTCGGCGTCGGAGTCGGAGTCGGAGTCGTAGTCAAAGTCAAAGTCGGGAGTCGGAGTCTGAGTTGGATCTTAATCTTCCGATATAATTTACACTTTAACGGTTTGAGCAATTTAGTTAAGATTTTATTAGCCGATGTTTTTCCGAACATCCAATTTTTTCCGAAAATTCGCGGAAAATGAAAAGCCCTACAAAAAACTCCTGCAAGTTTTTTAATCATTGCAGTAGGCGTGTTTGATATTTGCAAAATTTTGCAAAATTTTTTAATTTTGCTTGACGTTTTTTTAACAGCAGTGGCGTGCGTTGACCTCTGAGGCTGGTCATGCAACTGGTATGCAATGATGGTCAAGCAATTGATATGCAATACTTTACGGATTGCACAAAAAACTTGTTCGAGATTCTAGGACGAAGACCAATTTTCCTCCCAAAACCATGGTGTTCTCTAAAAAAAGAAAAGAAAAGAAAAAAGGTCTTCGCTTAAAATCAGTCTCAGATTTCTCAATTTTTATCCCAAAATGGTGATCATCACATAAAAGTTCGTTGGTCATGCAATGCATGACATGCCCTGACCGCACGCCACTACAGGGTAGTTCAGTAGATTATTTCTTCAAAAACATTTAATTTAAACGTAACTTTTTTGCTATCCGCTGTTACACAACCTTGCAGCAAAATTTTAAAAATTCGCAAAATTTCTCAAAAATCGAAAGCACCAACTAAAATCATTAAAAAAGCCGTCGTTGCTATTTCACAATAAGCCGTTGCTATTTCACAGTGAAAAAACAATTTTAATACAAGCACACGCCATCATTCAAAAAGTTTAAAAAAGCGTGATTTTATTATAAAAAGTGAGCTCTATATTTTATAACCAAAAAAAAAATTCTTTCTTGTTAATACCCAGGTCTTATTTCTCTCTTGTTAATACCTAGCTCACAATCAAACTGATTTGGCAGAGATATTGAGCTGGTTCACTTACTTTCAGGCATCCAGCCAGCTGAGCTTCGCTGACTGGGAGCGACACTCTCCTTGGCCCACCGTGGATCTCTGAACCCTGATCATATCTGGTATGGTCTTTTAAGTGGGTACCCAGATGCTCGCCATAAGAGACTAAGATCTAGACGCCCATTTGTGCCAGCCACGCGGAATCTTTTGGACAATCTTGCCGGACTTGGAATCCGCGATTCCGAGTGGACAAATCGGGAATGGAATGTGGAGTAATATGAAACGTCTTCCAGGCTTCGTGTTTTTGTGCTCAGGACCGGTACCAGGCCTGTTGGGATGAGTTTATCCCGAGCAGCTTGGGTTAAGCTCAACCGCTTGAGAACTGGTGTTCAGTGATTCCATTCGTCCATGCACAAATGGGGTCTCGCTCCTTCACCAAATTGCGAGTGCAGCGCCACTGAACAAACCGCAGACCACGTTCTAATAGCGTGCCCATACATTAGACACCACATGGAACACGAGGTCTGACGGTTTTGGATGACGAAACTAGATGTTGGCTTAACAACATCACTGCTAGCATCTGATTCGGGCAGTATATCAGTCCGGGGTAGTAAAAGGATAAAAACTCGGCCCCAGTCCTGTTTATGCCTGACCTGGAGTGGATGTGCTTCCAAACGACGACGACGAGCTCTATATTAGGAATCACTAGTTTCATGACCATTTGAAAAGTCATTAATTTGATTGCAAATCAAAAATAATGAATAAATATTTACATTTTGAACTCTAAAGCTAATTGTATTTTATAATTCATGTTTGCATTTTTAAAACTTTTGAAGTAGTATTTTTTCCAATCAGGTACCAGTTGAAAACGTGGCTGGGATTGCAATTGGAATTGTAATTGCTGTTGTCGTCACAATTACAAGTTTGGTTATCTATGTGAAGAAATGCAGAAAAGGTAAAGTTTGTTGTTTTACATATAACTGAAGCTAATTTTAACCAAGGACATAACACAGTTTTCTATTTTATATTTGCTTGAACTTACAACTGACACAAAGCCTAATCAAAGAAAAACGGAAAGACAGGATTAATAAGTACAGCAGTAGAACACTTATTTTAAAATCAAAATCCTATCGATGCAACTATTGCATGATTTCCAATCGCCAAGTATCAATGAGGTTAGAATTAAAAGATTTGTTTTTGATATTCTGGTTGTTTTCGTTTTGGACGGTTTCTGTCCCGCCAAAATTGTGACATTCGACCCACGTACCGACCATCGCAGTGACACACATATTCATATACGGCAGTGTTCTCAACGTGGGGCCTAACAATATTTTTGATGAGATATGGAGATTTAAGACATTACGAAGCAATTTTGATGGGAAAATAAAATAAAAATGCACTTGTTTACAATCAAACTGATTTGGTAGATATATTGAACTGGCTCACTTACCTCGATGTTTCTCAACAACTGGATCGCAAACCAAAAGGGGGCTTCGGTAAATTTGATTGGATGTGAAAAAAATTAAATCATTTTTATTGTTATTCAATAGTAATTTCACTGATGTAGAGAACCGAGACAGATTTAATGTGAAGACGTTTGCGACGAAATCCGAAATCGAGAAATCCGAGACAGAAGGTCAAATTGTCTTGTTTTTAGTTCAGATTTTTATGCTTGCAATAAAGTCTGTAGAAAGATTGGGTTACCAAATTTTTGTTTTCTATTTCCGCTTTGCATTTGGATCGCCACAAAAAAAGCTTGAAAAACACTAAAACGGAAACATTGGTATACGACATTACTTTTTGAAAAGTGGGAAGAAAGTTCTTGTGTGCTGCAGATAGAACTCGTCTGGTAGAAAACCAGTCGGTAATGGACACAATGAACAGCTCCAAAGTAATTACAACTATTTCTTTTATCGGTGGAGCCGCCAAGGCAACCGCCAAGATATTGCTGTCCGGTTGAAATTTTTTATTTATTTTTTTAGTTTTTACTTAAAGATGTCATTGGAATTTAGAGATGCTTGCTAAGAACGCCAAGCAGAGGAAAATGCCGTCAAGTGTCTTTATAGCGCGAGTAGGTTTTAAACCACAAACCTACCAATCACTTTTGCCTTCAATCATGGCGCTCTTAACCACTCAACCACGTTGCCAACATGTTGGGAGTTGTACAAAAATATTTTCCCAAACCAAGTTTAAATGATGACCAATGGCTAACTTACCCAATAAGATATTTTTACCGTGGCCCAATATTTGCAATTAAACTGAAGTGCAAAAGAGCAAATGAAAAGCCTATTTCTAAAAGTACCTAAATCATATTTTCGAAAAAATGAAATAAGCTGAAAAAATTGTTTTATTTACTCGCCAGAAGTATTCTGACAAAAAATCTTTTCAAGCTAATGTAAGAAAGTCCTATTTTGAATAGCACAGAGGTTTGAAATCTTAAGGTATTTTTCATCTGGAAGTACCAAAGTCCAACTGTTTTATGTTAAAAATTCCTAAACACACTCGATAGCTTATTAAACTTATTGTTTGAAGGCTTGTCCTGCAAAATGGTCTCAACTAAACAATTTTTTTTCGAATTTTGTTTAATAAAACTTGAAATAAAAGCTTTTGAAAATTGGTTAAATTAGGTTACTAACATAAGAGTAACGCAAACATTATAATGAAGTAATAACTTTCTTTTTCATTCTGTATAAGCTTATCGAATAACGTATTTTTGCCTGTAGGTTTACCTGCATTATTATTTTTAAATTAATTGGAAATTTTAACTTTTTACTAGGAGCTTTTGATTTCCGTCAATAACCTGATAATTTAGTTACAAAGCATTCTATTAAAGTCACGAAGCATCAGCTCATGTATTGACATTCAGAAAAATTTTCAAAAATAATGTGTAGTTAATAGCTTTATACTGATTTAGTTTTTAATTCGAAGATCATTAAATCTTTTTTTTTAAACGTTTTCATGGTTTGGTTAGAAAAATTTTCGGAAAATTAACTTCTCATTACATGGTTTTTGACTTCCCCAAGATCCTAGATTCTTTTCTGATATGTCACTTTATAAAAATATAGAATGCATAATATCATTATTATTACATGTTGTTAACTCTTTCTGCCCAACTACACTGTCAATTTGGTAGAAAAGCGCTTATAAAACGTAATTTGCAATAAAAGTCCAATTTTTAACACAAATTATAATTCCTTATAACGTCATAATTAAATTTTAAGAAGTTGTTAAAGTAGGGAGAGATACATAACCAATATAATAAAAACCCTTTAGGGTTTTTTCATCATTACTTTGATTTTCCTGGGTTTTTAAATACTTTAACCTCATTTTCTCAAAGCTGACATTATGTGACTTAAGTACATTTAAAACTAAGCCCTTCAAATAATGGAAAGCTTCGAACCCATCGTACAAAGCAACCTTTTTGCGGTAAACAATGGTTACCTCTATAGTTGATTAAAAATTGCACTGTAATAATAATGAAAGTGGACACAATTTTAAATAACCCAAAGAAATTGACCCCGCTTTATAAATGCAGGTAATTCACAAAAACGATCTTAAACAGAAAGAAATTGTAGCAGACATTGAAAACACTCAACAATCAGTGGTTTGTTCTGAGCAAATCTTTTTATTCGTTCCAACATCGCTTAGTTAATTTTTTTATTCAAATAATTATATTTATATTTTGTTTTGTTTCAGTTGATTTTCCAGAATTTTTAGCTTAGTACAAAAATCCTTAATTTCATTGACCCAAGCAGTTTAAGTCTTAATTTGTTTAATAAATCAAATGTTTCTAATTAACAATTGATGTTTTCTTAATTTGCAATAGAAATTCGGTATGGTTCTGAAAACGTTTATGAATTTGTTGAAGATATTGCAAGTGAGATTCATAAGGAAATTTAGGTAATAATAATTCGCTTTTGGAATTTTATATCCTCCTTTTATTAAAATGTTACTTGTCCTGTAAAAGTTAATTCTAACTGCTACCTAAAAATTATTGCCAGTCTGAACACAGTTGTATTAAACAAAGTTTTTGCAGAGAAAATGTTGAAAGGTTATGAAGGAATTACTGAAGATGTACATGTAAATTAGAGTATCAGAAAAGTTCGTGGCACAAGCATAATATCAATATAATAAAGAGACAACCGAATAACAACCGATATGACAACCGAATGACAACCGATATGACATTCGATATGGCCCAGATGGTAGGTGCTTTCTCGCAGCTTGGGCCATGAGTAAGTCTGTTCATTGATTTTAAAAATGACAGACCAAAACCGAACCTACCAAAACGGAAGGGTATCCACCCATTCCAATGTTCAGTGTGGGTCTGCTAATCGGCAAACGTCCTTTTCAGGACCGGGCAATGCTAGGATAAAACTGCCCTTTTCAGGGCACATTGTTAACAAGTTCCGAAGACCTACTATTCTTCAGCTGAACATCGAAGGCCTCACTGCAAGCAAGATGAATGTTCTTCATCACCTCGCTATGCAGTCTGAGGCACTCATCATCCTACTGCAGGAAAACCACTGCACTGATGCAGAGAAGTTGGTACTTCCAAACTACCAACTAGCTGGGTCTTCTTTAAACAGGAAGCATGGTCTTGCCACGTTTGTTCACAAGCGGCTGAGATACACGCTTTTGGACCAATCTCCACCGACATCGGAGATTGAGTGGCTGTGTGTGGACGTTGATGGCTATAAAATAGTCAACGCCTACAAGTCACCGCCAACGCGATTGCGAACCCTGGATCTCCCAGTGTTTCCTCACCCCTGGTTTACGCTAGCGATTTTAACTGTCGTCATGCTGACTGGGTTTACGACAACAACATCCCGGACGGTGAGTGCTTGGCTGGCTATGCAAGTATTAATTGTCTTGCCCTCCTATATAATGCCAAGGACGCTGCCAGTTTTTATTCCGGCCTCTGGAACAATGGCACCAATCTGGATCTAGCTTTGGCTAGCGTAGGTCCAAACAGTCGCTTACCGGATAGACGTGTCCTTGAGAAGTTTCCCAGGTCACAACATCGATCCTCGCTTATTACACCACCAAGGTTTGCTATGGCAGTGCCAAGCACGCCTGTTAAATGATGGAACTTTCGCAAGGCCAAATGGAGTCACTACATTGCTTTAACGAATAAATTCGCAAAGACTTTGTTGCCGCCTGATTCACTTGATGTTGATGCCGCTTACCACGACATTTGTAACACCATTAAGAAAGCAGCCAAAAAGACTATCCCACGCGGGTATCGAAATAACTATATTCCGTGTTGGGATGCAGAGTGGGAATTCTTCTATAAAACCTTTCTGCAGTCTCCTCAGGGAGACGACTCAAGTTTGGCTGCTACAGCTTTGCTTGCCAAGCTTGACAGAAAGCGGCGGGATTGATGGTCCGAAGCAGTTCGGAGCATTGACTTCTCACACTCTAGTCGAAAAGTGTGGAGTATTTTGAACAACCTTACTGGTAGGTCACGACACTCTCCTCGTCACTGTCCCGTTTCAGCCGATGCTATTGCATCTCAGTTGGTTAGAAATGGGAAATATGAGGCTGTTGACCGCAAGTCATCTCGACTTGTCTTTCAAGAAATGTCTGATCTTTGGAGGGCCACAACACCAAACGCAGTAAATATCTCTGATAATTTTTCACAGAAAGAACTTACTGCTGCCCTCCAACATTTTAAACCAGGTAAAACTCCGGGTCCTGATTTCATCTGCCCCGAGCTTATACTTCATGCTGAAGCTGATTTGAAGTCCTGGTTACGTGACTTCCTTTCTTCCTGTTTGCGCCGACTCAAAATTCCCAAGATCTGGAGAAGAACGCTTGTGGTCGCGATCCCAAAACCAGCAAAGCCCGTGGAGAACCCAAAGAGCTATCAACCGATATCTCTGCTCTGTGTCTGCTACAAGATCCTCGAGAGGCTTATCTACGCCCGCGTTGAACCATTAATCGATCCACTGCTCCCTAAAGAGCAGGCTGGGTTTCGATGCGGGAAGTCAACCGTAGATCAAGTTGTTCTGCTAATCCAGAACATCGAGGATTCTTTTGAGACTAAAAAGAAGACCGGTGCCGTATTTGTCGATCTGACAGCTGCTTATGACACTGTCTGGCACCGTGGCCATACCTGCAAGCTGTTGAGACTACTTCCGGATAAGCACATGGTCAAAATGATCATGGAGCTTGTCCGAAATCAATATTTACCCTTACCACCGGTGACAGCAAGCAAAGCAGGCTACGCCGAGTTTAAAAGGCGTTCCTCACGAATCGGTCTTGGCTCCCCTCCTATTTAACATCTATACGTACGATCTTCCTTCCATGATTTCCAAAAAGTTTGCTTATGCTGATGATCTAGCATTGTTGCATTCTTTTGGATACTGGAAGGACTTGGAGGGGACTTTAAGCCAAGACATATTTACACTTTCAGTGTATCTCCAGACTTGGAGGTTGAAGCTCAGTCACACTAAGACGGTGACGACAGCCTTTCACTTAAATAACCGAGAGGCCAAACGTGAGCTAAGGGTCTACAACAACGGTAGACTTTTACCGTTCTGTCCAAACCCTACTTACCTTTGGGTAAAACTGGACAGATCGCTCACGTTTCGTCACCATCTAATAGCATTGCGCAAAAAACTATCCTCGCGCGTCACACTGCTGAGGCGACTTGTGGGCTCGGGATGGGGTGCTGGTGCTAAAACACTACGCATAGCAACCTTATCTCTAGTCTACTCAACAGCTGAGTACTGTGCGCCAGTCTGGTGTCGCAGTGCTCACACTCGCCTCATTGACAGTGTCTTGAATGACGCCTTGCGCATAGTTACTGGATGCCTGCGTCCCACTCCAACGGACCACCTACCTGTACCCTCAGGCATCCAGCCAGCTGAGCTTCGCCAAATGGGAGCGACACTCTCCTTGGCTCACCGTGGATCTCTGGATCCCGATCATATCTTGTATGGTCTTTTAAGTGGGTCCTCAGATACTCGCCAAGTGAGACTAATATCCAGACGCACGTTTGTGCCAGTTGCGCGAAATTGTTTAGACAACCTTGCCAGACTTGGCATTCGCGCTTCTGAATAGACAAATCACAAATGGAACGCGGAGTACTGTAAAAATGCTTCCAGGCTCCGTGCTTTTGTGCCCGAGACCGGTGCCAGGCCTGTTGGGATGGGCTTACCCCGAGAAGCTTGGGTTAAGCTCAACCACCTGCGGACTGGTATTGGGCAATTCCATTCGTCCATGCACAAATGAGGTCTCGCTCCTTCACCGAATTGCAAGTGTGGCGCCTCTGAGCAAACGGAAGATCATGTACTAACAGCGTGCCCTATACATCGGGCACCACATGAAGCACTAGGTCTGACGGTTTTAAATGGCAAAACGTACCTCAGTGGCATTATGTGAGGGTTTTTAATCTTGTGACCAGAAACATGTCTGTATGGTAATTAGTTAGTACGAGGACAAACGTACACAAATGCTAAATCAGGATTATTGTCAGGCTTCTTCGGCGGCCTGTAAGTGTATCACAAAAAAGCATACATCGTGAGCTTGTAATAATATCTTGCCCCATTTATCACCATTCGAATGGAGCCTGTGCTCTCTCAGATATCGAAAAGACCTGATGACCTGGCTAGCGGAAATATGTCCGGCAATTTAGTGGACCATCCAGCTCCAATCTTTCCCAAGTGTTCCAGCGACCAGCAGAGTAAAAGATGATGGTGCTTTTACCATTGAACAAGAATGCAAGATGGTTAATACTTGTCCAAACACTCAATTAAAGCATCACCATAGAAACTGTTAAGGATTGCAACCCCAATCAAAATGCAGGCCAAAGCGTATAGACAGTGGTAAAAAAATTGGGCGGTTCTGGGATCGCACTTGGTTGTTTTTTGTAGATAGGCTTACGTATCTACAAAAACGTTTATTTATTTACCATTAACGGCCACGCAATTATTCAATCTTGCAATGTTTAAGTGGTAATCAGTCCAGAATAATAGTTTATAGAAAAATATATCCATTCAGAAAAACTGTAGTTACTTCCAAACTAAGAAGTATAACTTTTTTCTGCCCATGTGCACATTAATGATGCAGTTGGGTCTTTTGGATAACAATCAGTGCCTTAAAACTATGAAGTGATAGTTATTAAAAACGTTTATTTCGAGGCTTTCGATGTTCAGCCAGATGGTGGGGTGTCGGTACTCTTGACAATATGCTTTGATAGAGGCATTTTTCTTTATTGCATCGTTCTAAAAACGATGATTGCCAATTAGCAGGCCCTGGCTAAAATTGGAAAGTGTAGATAAAGCTAAGATATTCTAACGTTTTGGAAGCTTTGTTTCTACTCCCTCACGCAAAATTTCAAGTACATTTGGCTACAAAAAAGCTTTTGCCATCCGAGTCAATTTGTTTGTTTTTGCAGCAGGTAACTACAGCATTTTTATTGTTTTTGATAAAGGATTTATGAAGATCCAAAAATGTTTAAACTAAATATTTTAGTATGTTTGCATTAAGAATTTTTAAAATGAGGGTTTGATTACTTTAGAGCGAAGGCGTGCAACATACGGCGCGCGGGCTAGAATGCGGCCCCCGGTGCCTCTTTTATGGCCAGCTTCTGGTGAACAAAGAAACAGGATTATAAATACATGTTAAACAAAATGTTAAAAAGAGAAATTTTTTTGTGGTAAAATAAGAAACAATTTTAAAGTCGAGTAAATAAACGATGTTCAATAACCATTTTTTTAACCTACCTAAAGTTTTCGATTCGTATTACTATTTTTGTCTTGATTTTACGTCACATGGTAATTAAATTCAGCCTGTGAACCATAGCAATTTGCTCTTGTTTAATCATCTCCTTGTTGAACGGATACTTAAATACAAAACTTGATTCTGAAAATTAGCCTAAAAGCTTAAAATATCAACAAGTAAGAGAATGAAGGTTAATTGTGGAAGAAATGGTTCAGCAATAAGTGGTGCAAAATGTATTAAAAATCTGACGCACTCGCCTTGTTTATAAATTTGAAAAGTTAAAACGCAAGGTATCAATTGTCAAAAGTATGTTGAAATGGTTAAAAAGTATCACTGCATTTGTAACAAGCTTTGAAGATTTTTGGTGGGTTTTTTTGCCTGCCAGACCCCCTTTTGGGTCTTGACCCCTTTGGTCACAGAGTTTGTTGTTTCTCCCACCCATGATTATACAACATTCTCTTCATATGGCTCGGATCTTTACACTTGTGTACAATTTAATTTGAATTTTTCTTTTCTTTCCTTTTCCTTTTGGTGACGCAGGCATGCTCCAGTTTTCTTTTTCTTATTTTTTTGTGCCGTTTTATTGCATGTTTTAACGTCCGAAGTTTTCCTGCGTCTACCTTTTCTTGACTCTCGGACTACCTTTAAATGTGTAAAATTTATTGATCATGTTGGTGGTCAAGAATAAAATAAAAATGAATGAATGAATGAATGAATAAATTTTTGAAACCGGACGCAAGCCGACAAACGGACGAAAACGTCGCATAGATTAAAATGCGAGTTTCTATTCAATATAATATTATCAAATCCAGTGGTCACCGATTGGCTTCTTTAGATTATACTGCATCAATACTCGTAGTTTCTTTTTAAAACATTTTATCATTGAGTTGCACTTATCTTGAATTAATGTGATTTTTTTGATTAACCCGAAATGATGTCAGACTTGAAAAATAGTCACTGGAATCTCAATCTTTGTCAATTGCGGATGAATTTGCATTTTTTTAAACTTTTCACACCAAAGCACGCAATAATTTCCGACTTCGCAATCCACCAAAGAGGTCGCGATCTGAGAAGAAAACGAGCGCAAAATGTAACAAACGAATAATTGCATCGAAAGCGTCCGATAAAAATAATACAAATTTTAGTTATGAGTGAAAACAAATTAAAAGCTGAAATCTTTTCACAAAATTGAGCAAACAATATATAAACTATAATATAACTAATTGAAAAAGATCAGGTCGCAACAAAATTTTTTTTCAAGAAAAAATAATTGATAGTCAAGAACGTCTTATAGCAGTTATAATATTATTATGCTGGTTTACAAATTTTACTGAAAGTATTGATTTACTCAGGAAAAATAAAATGCCGAAAAAAAACAATTTGCAATTTTCATGATCTGACAGACGACAACTACATTTTCAGGATTAAGTTTTTTTATTCAAATCATTTTGTACATTACTTTTCTGTATTAAAAAAATCAGCAAATAAGATATTCCAGTCTGATCAGAGAATTACCTACAAAGCTTACAATAAGAAGTCTAAAATAACGAGCTGTAATTGGCTGAGGAAAGTAGTTTGATGCTTTGCTGTCTTTGTCATGGTTTCCTTGAAATATCTAAAAAATAGTAAGGTCTTTATAATAGATTTCGGATAATACGTAACTACATTTCAGCAGACAGCAAAGACAGAGTTGTCATTATTACTGTATAAAAAAAAGTTTTAAGTTCTTCATTTTGCATTAGAAGTTTGCTAGGTTCGTCTAAGCTTAGTTGGCCAATTACGTAAACAGACCAAAGCAGTACACCCGGTTCGATTCCAACTGGAGCCAAACTAATGACTTTAAAGTTGTTTATTAAAAGATATTTTTTCTTCTGGTGTTCAGCATTACAAGAAGAGCGCAATAAGACATCTGAAGACTTCCCGGTTTATCGAGTGGTACCCAATAGTGACCACAGCATTTTTATGTGTTCTGCTCGCGCCATTGGAATAAATGTGCTTCTGTTAAAAGTTTCTTTTTAGAGAAATTGCTTTTGGGATTTTACGAATTTTTTGAAGTTAAAGCAAAACAATTAAACAAATAAAAACTTCACACGTTTACTAAAAATTTTAATAAAGAATTTCAGTTTTTTTAACATTTTGTTTTCCCTATCAACTTTCAAACAAATTTGTACTTGCTCTATGAAGTTAAGATAATAAGTGAAATTTTTAAACTTCTTAAATTAAAATATCAGACAAATAAAACTAAAGAAAATACAAACAAGTTGGCACCTCAGTATGCAATTACACGATACTTTTTAAAAGCGTTACACCATCGTAGAATATTTGATTGATGTAATTTTCTTCAAGACGCTAAAACATTAGTCGTTCGAACAATTTTACATCTGTCACACTTTTCAAAATTAACCGTTTTAATTTAACCATATGAAATTATTCGCGATAAGCATGAACGCTAAGTTCACTCGAAAATATAATTCCCGGGGTGTGCCTCACGTGCACAAAATAGCCATAGTGCATACAAACCTCTTATTTAATATCAATCACAAACACTTTCAGCAGAATTTGTCGCTTCAACTTGAAAAACTTGATTTAATTTTTCAAAAACGTGGAAAAGATTTGTTTTGAAAAGCTACAGTGATTTGCTCAAATAACGTAGATAATGTAGAAAGGTAACATCTTACAATTTCTTGCTGTGGAAGCGCTATGCATAGGTCATGCAATTATTTCAACCTGTTTTCGAAAATGCTCAAATATTGCTGCCCAATTACAAAAGTTTATTTTGTTTTTTAGTTTTTATTTATAGATATGACTAAAATTTAAAACTACTTGTCGAAACCGTCAAGCAGAGGAAAGTGCCGTAAAGTGTCTTTTCTAAGGACACAACAGAATGGCGCGATTAGGTTTTGAACCGAAATCACACCGATCACAATCATAGCACTCTTACTCATTTGACCGCTTTAATTCACACAGATGAAATTATTCGTGATAAGTATGAATATTAATGTTCACTCGACAATTAATATTTAAGACTTGAAAACCCTACGTGGTGCCTTACCAGCACCTAATGGTTGCGGTATAAGCAGGGCTGCCATAACGTCCTTATTTCTAAGATTTGTCCTTTTTTTGAAGGTCTGTGTCTTAGAAAATATTTTTGTCCTTATTTCTAAGAAATGTCCTTATTTTGACTTGTGTCCTTATTTTTGTGTTATTTTAGGGTTAGAGGTTTTCATACCGGGCACTTCGATTGGTCAATTCGAATGATTTCATTCCTTTATTCATTCATTTTATTCTCGATCATTATTAACACTTTAACACAAAAAATTATAAATATTAAAAAGATCAAGAAAAGGAAGAAGCAGCACAACGTCAGACGTTAAAACATGCATATGGTAATCAGAAAGCGAAAGTATAAAACAGTAGAAAGCATGGCCGCAACACCTTAATTTGTTGCTTAATTTGTTATTAACTTAATTTGTTGCTTGGCTTTCAAGCTTTTTTGTAATGTGCATTTATGACGTAACAGCGGCGAAATTAATTTCCTTAATGACATCAAAATTAGTGCATTTAACTGAAATTAGAATACAGTAGTTAATCAGAACTTTGCAGTTGACTAGTAGTATTATTTAAAATCTGATAGATTTGATAATTTAGCAGTAGCCTACTGATTTAGTTTCTGAAGTTTTGAGCGATTGTCTTTTCTCCAAGCATTCAGCTTGTGTTAAATTCGACCTCATACTAGTTGAGAATCAGTGCTTTTACACTAAACACGAATATAAATTTCGTTTAGATCTGGAACTTCACAAGAGATAAAATGAGTAAACGCAAAAACTCTTATCGTGATGAGTATGAGAAAAAATTCAACAACATCAAAAGAAGCTTAAAGGGCCAATGTTTTGCGCACTGCAGTTTTTGTAAGGGTGACATTTATTTGGAAGCCATAGGTAAAGCAGCTATTTCTGCACATAATGCAACACAAAAGCACATGAACTCTGCTCGACAAACTAAGTCAAACTAATCTGTAAAAGCCTTTTTCAAGAGTCAATCTTCACCAGCTACCATCGACTACAAAACAGCTGCTGCAGAAGGTACCCGAGCTTTCCATACTGTGAAGCATCAGCAGTCATTCCTCTCCAACGACTGTACGTCACATTTATTCAAAACACTCTTCCCTGACTCTGACATTGCAAAAAAAGTTTGCCTCGGCCAGAACGAAAACTAAAAGCA
The DNA here is from genome assembly GCA_963680785.1 of Diplosoma virens. Lineage (NCBI taxonomy): Eukaryota > Metazoa > Chordata > Ascidiacea > Aplousobranchia > Didemnidae > Diplosoma > Diplosoma virens. The sequence goes on along the minus strand of OY796881.1, from coordinate 834,135 downwards.
TCATCACTGGAGTTTTAGGTCCCTATGCTCAAAAAATAGTATTGCCTGAACTAGGAACACAGCCTTTCTCAGTCTCAGTAGTTGCTTCAAATCACAATCAATTAAAACTATTTCCTCTGGTCATCAGCTTCTTCAACGCCAAAGTTGGTGTGCAAATACTTAACTTGCGATCAATGCCAAGTGAGACCTCACAACAAATTATAGACTTTCTACATACATCTTCGCAGGAGAACAACCTAGATCTGAAACAACTGTCATTTTTTTGTGCCGACAAGACACCCGTAAACTTTGGCGGTTCGCAGCTGAGTGGACAAAATAACGTATTCTATCGACTCAAACAGCGAGCGACTCAACTTATTCCAGTGGGGTGCCCTGCACATATTTTGCACAATGCAGCAGAGAAGAGATCAGATCGCTTGACAGTTGATATAGAGACAACCGTTATGAAAATTGGCAGCCATTTCAAAAGTCAAACCAGTGGAGCAGTGAGCTTCAAGCAGTTTTGCAAAAAACTTGATACTAACTACTCAAATTGCCCACTCACACTCCGACCAGATGGACTACACTAGATTCTGTCCTTGAGCGGATGATCAATCTCTGGGACCCACTTAAAGCTCATTTTCTTCCGCTCAAACATCCACCACGAATCTTGATAGATTTCTTTAAATCAGGCGAGTCTCTGGTCGTCGTAACGTTCCTCCACAGGGCTCTCTTGTTGTTTAAGAAACCAATCCTACTTTTGCAAGAAACAACTGCATTGTTTCCGGAACTAACGGAAATAGTTAAATCATTCAAGTGTAAAATATTGCAGCGACAAAATTCAAATTTTTTTGGAGCAACAACGGCTGAACTACTAAGATGTGTTGATGACGAGCGCGCTAAAATTCTCAAATCGAGCTTCCAAGAATTCTATACTATCAGTTTAGAATATGTTGATAACTGGTTTAACATTGAGAATCATCCGACGCAAACCAACTGAACCTTGCTAAGAGAACAAAAAGTTAGGTACGAAGAATTCGTGGACTTGGCTAGGCAACTTGATCTCCAAAAGGCAATGATGGATGAACTGTTCGACGAAGTCTCGGCTCTCAATGTTTTTCCTAAGAAAATTCCACTTGATGTTTTCCAAAAAGAAAAAGCTAGGAAGAATTGGATGAATATCTTTGCCAGGAATGACAATTTTCCGCTTCTCTACAAGCTGATAAGCATTGTTTTCTCCATACCTGTTAGCAATGCATTTGTGGAGCGTGTATTCTCCCTTGTTTCGGCACAGTGGACCAAAGAGAGAAACAACCTTTCTGAAAAGACAGTCAAATCCATTCTACAAGTTAAAGTAAACTTAGAAGTCAGCTGCGGTGCGATGCACCAGATAATTTCTAAGAATAAAGAACTGATGGAGCAAATCGTTTCTAGTGCAAAGTTCTGAAGTATAATTAGATACAAGTTGCACTCGATAAATACATTTTGTTTATTACTTTACGTTGTTTGTTATCTTATTATGTTTCCCTGTCGTCCTTATTTTGGGATTCATATCGATGGCAGCCCTGGGTATAAGTTAAGCAAGAATTTTTATTCAACAATAATTTCAAACACTTGGTGGAGAACTCTGTCTTTTCAAATCGAAACTCAAAGCTTAATGCAATAATTTAAAACAAACAAAAAATTAGTTTTGAAAGCCGCAGAGAGATGTATGAATAACGTCGCAAAAGTAGCAAGTTATGAAATATTTTGAGCATCTTACTATATCTCGTCCGTTTCTTTGGATTGCCACTAAATTTGTTGGTGAATCTCCGTACAATATCTTGTAGCTGGTGATCCATTGCTGTAAATTTCTTGGATCACCTTGAGTCACCACACCGACAATTCGAATTTTTCGTCTGAAATCGACTTGTATCCAAGCTCCATCGTTTTGACCTTAAACATTGAAAGAATCAGAATTACAGCAGAAAGCAAATGTCACGACTCTTGACTAAAACGCAAGCAATTGTAAGTTAAATTTTCATTTCACCAACATATTTCCTACTTAATTTCATATAATCAAAAGGGTTCAAACTTGGAGAAATTACCTTAAGTAAATAAACTTTTTTGTTGCAAATAGAATATTTTGTTAATAAAAAATAATAAAAAATTCCAAAAACGCCAGAATGAGTCAACAGTGTAATAAATTGAATCTACGTATATTCAATACAATATATTTGTAAAAATGCGTTTTTTAATGTGTTTTGTAAAAATACTGTATATTTTCGCGCAAGGAACGGCCAAAACCAAAAATTTTACTTTGGAAACGCCCCGCCTTACCTCAAAACAGACCAATTAATACAACATTGCTACTGCAACAGATGAAGAATATTTTAAAGTAGTGTTGCAATCAGCTAAATTTGACTACAACGTGGCCCGGGGGAACTCCAAGGCCTTCACCAACTGCACTTTCAAGTAATTTCAACTATACCAATAAAAGCAAAACTAAAATCTTTAATACCGAAACTAAAGTCAACTGTAAACAGAAATCCAAGAACAACGGCACAGCTAAATACAGTTCAGTTTGGCAAATTCAAAAAGTGATGGCTCTTCCCGGCAACCAAAACGACAACTGAAGTTAATAATACGAAGACAAAGTCCAAAGCGATAACCAAAGGAAAAATCACTTATTTTACCAAAAACCAAATGTATCAAACCAAAATGTAAGCGCGGACTACTATAATCTAAATCAAAGGCCGGGATGAAACCGAGTTCGAATCCTACAGAAGTTTACAAATAAGAAAGCTGATTCTCCGACAAGTAGGAACTTTCTTCTGTTTTATAATAGCTTTATTGTTCACTCTTGAAGCAATATTTACAACCCACAAATTAATTGTTGGTAGATTTCAGTGTTTAATTCCTACTGATCAAACCATTGGACCAACTCCTGAACAAATCAAAAGTATTCAAGTTTTGGAAAAATTTTACAAAAATGATTCAACAAAACCCTCGGAAAAACTAGCGTCGAAACTGATATTATGGTACAAGAAATTTCTCGGCTGAACGCAGCAGTAAGGCCAACAGATGCATTGAGCACCATCAAGGAATGCAGCTCTGATATTTTTCCGAACATATTTATATTGATCATCAGTTATAAATTTTCCAGTGACAAAATGCATTAGTAAACAATCGTTTTCCACATTATGCAGACAAAAACGTTCTTACAAATCACAACTGGTACCACCCAAATGAACGGATTTACATTATTAAACATTTATAGGAACCACACGCCTTGCCCGGATGACGTAATTAAGAGATTAAGTTGAAGAAACAGGGTTTTGAATAAAATCCGGTAAAGAAACTATACAATATTTGTTAAATTAAATTACAAAAGCCACAAAAGAGATTTTATTAAAACCTCAACAGCCTGCTTCGCCTTTTCGGCTCATCAGGAGGTGATTCTAAACGCAGACAAAAAGTTAAGAAAAAACGCACGAAAAAGCTAATTATTATAGTTAATTTAATGCTCTGAGTTTTCATTGAGCTCTTTACTGACAGTCTTGCCACTTTTATTATCAATATTTGTTAAATGTAGATTATTTTTTTATTTGTTTAATTTTTTACCTTTTGTTCTCATCATTTTTGTTCTCATCATTCAAGAGTAAGTAATGATGGAAGATGTAAAGAAGAAGTAAGAAAAAGGATCCAAGCAGGATGGATGAGTTGGAGGAAGGTGTCTGGAGTTCTGTGCGACAGGAAGTTATCAGCAAAGGTTAAGGGTAAAATGTACAAGAGTATTGTTAGACCAACCATGCTTTATGGAATGGAAAAGGTGGCAATGACGGAAAGACAGATGGGAAAAATGGAAGTTGCAGAGTTGAAAATGGTGAGATGGGCACTGGGACTGACAAGAAAGGACAAGATAAGAAACGAATACGTGAGAGGGACTGCGAAAATTGCAACGCTGGGAGACAAACTTCGGAATGCAAGGCTACGTTGGTATGGACACGTAAAAAGGAGAGAAGAAGACTACGTGGGAAAAAGGATGATGAAGATGGCGGTGCTACGCAGAAGGAAAAGAGGAAGGTCAAGGAGAAGGTGGATGGATTTGGTGAGATAAGACATGGAAAGAGTTGGAGCTAGGAAGGAGACGAAGTAGATCGAGTGAAATGGAGATTACTGTCGCGCTGTGGCAACCGCGAGTAGGGAGAAGCCGAAAGAAGAAGAAAAAGAAGAAGTTCTCATCATTTACACAAGTTGCTTATGTTGCGTTTAATTAGGATAAATTTTTTGTCACAATTAATTTAAATCTTACATACTCGCACATGCCTTTTCAATAGACAGGGTTATGGATTAGTAAAAAAATTTATGTTACTGCAAGGTGCTTTTAATAGCACTACACTATTTTCGAATATAGGTTGGAAGTTTTTGCCCATTATTAGAACCACTCAGAACAATATGAATTCAATATAAAATTGATACAAAGGGTTTACGGAACACTTTTAGCGGCCGAGTTTGGCCGGATAATTAATGTGATGACTTTTTTTGTTTTCACCTCGATTCGTGTTACAAACTTCCACGTGGTGAATTCCAAAAACTGATAACACATGCAGCTCGTTCAGTATATCTCCGCGGTGATAAAAGGATAAACCCTTGTCCCGTGGTGATAAAGCAGAACCCGCACGGAGTATTAGCTCTAGGCATAGAGAGTCAGGGCCGGGAGCTTTTTAGATTTTAACTTTAACACATTCCTGATAACAGGTGCCAAAGACTTACCATTTTGCAGTTGAACACCGAGGGCCTCACTACCTACAAGATCAGCTTGATTTATCAACTTGGCTGAAAATATCTGGCCCTTATCATCTTCCTCCAGGCAACTAACTGTGACCCTGTAGCAAAGCTAGTATTACCCCAATACTTAGTAGCTGTGTCAATTCTCAGCAAGAAGCATAGCCTTAAAAGTTGGTACAGGAAAAGTTGATTTTGAATCATTCTGGTCAGTCTTTAACAGACTTGGAAATTGAATGGTTATGCGTCGACATTTCTGGTTATAAAATCATCAATGTCTACAAGCTTCTACCCTAAGCGAATAACACTCACGGTAGTCCCCATATTTCCCCAACCCTTTCTCTACGCTCGTGACTTTAACTTCTAGCATGTAGAATGGGGTTACAGTACCACCAACGACGACGGAGTGTGTCTGACCACATGCGCAGCAACTGGTAACCTTTTCCTTCTCTACAATGGATGACGAAACTCGATCCTGGCTTAATGACATCACTGCCAGCGTCTGATCCAGGCAGTGCAGCAGTCTGGGGTAGTAAAAGGATAAACCCTCGGCCCCAGTACTGTTTGTGTCTGACCTGGAGTGGATACCTCTTTAAACGACGACGAATCCTAAGAAACCTGCCAGTTTTCTCTCTGGTCGTTAAAAAACAGAAAGTAACCCTGACTTGGCTTTCGTGAGTGCCGATGACAATGAGCAGCTTCACAGCAGACGTTTTCTTGAGAAATTTTTACGGTTTCAATATTGACCCCCTCTTATAACATCAAGCAGACTTGCAAATCCCATCCTAGCAAGCCTGTGAAGCGGTGGAACTTTCGTAAGGTTAAATGGAAATACAACCGGCTCCTTACTGACCAGCTTAGTTTAAACTTACCATCAACAAACACTTGTAGATTGGATAAGGCATATCTGGATTTTTGCAAATTCTTGTTACCCACGGTGAAACAATATATTCCAAGAGGTTACCGACGCAACTAAGATTACTTGTATATTCCATGCTGGGATAAGAAATGTAAACCCTTTTATGCCCGCTTCATCTGCGCTCCTGATGGACCCAAGTCTAACTAAGCTGCTTCATCCCTACTACAGAGAATCAATCAAGAGAGACATAGAAGATGGACTAAGGCAGTCAATTCCATCAACTTTGCTCACTCCAGTCGCAGGTAATGAAGTATCATTAAAAACCTCACTGGCAACTCCAGACACCCTTACAAGTGCCCCGTATCTGCTAACACCATCGCTTCTCAGGTGGTGAAAAATGGGACATACACAGCGAGAGACCGCAAGTTTGACAGACTTATTAAACAGGGAAATGTCTGAATTTTAGAAAAACCTTACACCAAGTGGCACTTTTATGACGGAAGATTTTACTCCAACAGAATTTGCTGCAGCTCTTCAGAACGAAAAGCCAAGCAAAGTCATGGGACCAAACCACATATGCTCAGAGCTTATACAAATGATGGTCCTGTCGTAATATCTTGGTTGTGTATTTTTCTCTCTTCCTGCTTGCGCCAAAGTGAAATTCCTAAAGTGTGGAGACGCTTCCTGGTAGTTGCAATCTCCAAAGAAAACAAACGTTTTTAGGATGCAGAAAGCAATTGTCAAATCTCTTTGCTTTGCATCCTCTACAAAATCCTCGAAAGACTTATCTGCGCACGTATCGAACCTATTATGGACCAATTTCTCCCTTGTGAGCAAGCCGATTGTTGATTTTGAGATTGACCGTAGATCAGGTCACTTTGATGATTCAAAAAAAAAGGACACAGCCATTTTTTTAAACCTTACAGCAGCTTATAATACTGTATAATATTTCAATCTTATCTTCAAACTTTGGCGGTTGGTTCCTGACAGACGTATGGTCCGAATCATTACGAAATTTGTCCAAAACCGTATTTTTACCCCCACCTCAGGTATCGAAAAGCAAAGCGGACTTCGACACCTGAAGAACGGTGTCCCTCAAAAATCCGTCTCAGCTCCCTTCCTCCTTAACATCTAAAGCGATCTGTTTCCGGACTCACTCCCGCAAATATGCTTATGCTGACGACTTGCGCTTGTGCACAGTGCTAGAGACAGGCAGGCGTTATACGGGACCCTTAGACAAGACATGTCTACTCTCAAAACGTATTTCTATAAATAGAAACTGAAGCTTAGCAAATTCAAACGGTGTCGACTGCTTTCCACCTCAATAATATGGACGCAAAACATAAGCTACTGTTTGGTGTAACTGGAAACCCACCGCCTTTCTGTGCAACACTGAAATATCTTGATGTAACACTAGAAAGATCGCTCACGTACCGATGACATTTAGAGTCACTGCGTAAAAACTCACATCAAGAGTTTGTTTAATCAAGCGTTTTTGAGGGACAAACTGGAGTGCTGGTGTCATGACGTTGCACAGCAACCTTTAGCTCACGTTTGGCCTCTCGGTTATTTAAGTGAAAGGCTGCCGTCACCGTCTTAGTGTGACTGAGCTTCAACCTCCAAGTCTGGAGATACGCTGACAGTGTGGACATGTCTTGGCTTAATGTCCCCTCCAAGTCCTTCCAGTTTCCAGAAGAGTGCAACAATGCTAAATCATCAGCATAAGCAAACTTTCTGGAAATCATGGAAGGAAGGTCGTACGTATAGATGTTAAATAGAACGGCAGCCAAGACCGATCCCTGAGGAACGCCGTTTTTAAGACGGCGTAGCCTGCTTTGCTTGCTGTCACCTGTGGTAAGGGTGAAACTTCAATTTTGGACAAGCTCCATGATCATTTTGACCATGTGCTTATCCGAAAGTAGTCTCAGCAGCTTGCAGGTAAGGCCACGGTGCCAGACAGTGTCATAAGCAGCTGTCAGATTGATAAATACGGCACCGGTCTTCTTTTTAGCCTCGAAAGAATCCTCGATGTTCTGGGTTAGCAGAACAACTTGATCTACGGTTGACTTCCCGCGTCGGAACTCAGCCTGCTCTTTAGGGAGCAGTGGATCGATTAATGGTTCAGCGCGGGCGTAGATAAACCTCTCGAGGATCTTGTAGGGAACAGAGCAGAGATATCGGTCGATAACTCTTTGGATACCCCACGGGCTTTCCTGATTTTGGGATCGCGACCACAAGCGCTCTTCTCCAGATCTTGGGAATTTTGAGTCGGCGCAAACAGGAAGAAAGGAAGTCACGTAACCAGGACTTCAAAGCAGCTCCAGCATGGAGTATAAGCTCGGGGCAGATGGAATCAGGACCCGGAGTTTTACCTGGTTTTAAGTGCTGAAGGGCAGCAGCAAATTCTCTCTGTGAAAAACTGTCAGAGATATTTACTGCGTCTGGTGTTGTGGCCCTCCAAAGATCAGACATTTCTTGAGAGACAAGTCGAGATGACTTGCGATCAACAGCCTCGTATTTCCCATTTCTAACCAACTGAGATGCAATAGCATCGGCTGAAACGGGACAGTGACGAGGAGAGTGTCGTGACCTACCAGTAAGGTTGTTCAAAATACTCCACGCTTTTCGACTAAAGTGTGAGAAGTCAATGCTCCGAACTGCTTCGGACCATCAACCCCTCCGCTTTCTGTCAAGCTTGGCAAGCAGAGCTGTAGCAGCCAAACTTGAGTCGTCTCCCTGAGGAGACTGCAGAAAGGTTTTATAGAGGGATTCACACTCTGCATCCCAACACGGAATATAGTTATTTCGATACCCGCGTGGGATAGTGCAGAATGGTGTTTCTTTCTTAATGGTTTTACAGAAGTCCTGGTAACCCGCATCCACATCAAGTGAATCAGGCGGCAACAACGTCTTTGTGAATTTATTTGTCAAAGCAATGTAGTGACTCCATTAGGCCTTGCAAAAGTTCCATCGCTTAACAGGCGTGCTTGGCACTGCCATAGCAAACCTTGGTGGTGTAATAAGCGAAGGTCGATGTTGTGACCTGGGAAACTTCTCAAGGACACGTCTATCTGGTAAGCGACTGTTTGGACCTACGCTAGCGAAAACTAGATCTGGATTGGTGCCAGTGTTCCAGGGGCCGGAATAAAAACTGGCAGCGTCCTTGGCATTATATAGGAGGGCAAGACAATTAATACTTGCATAGCCAGCCAAGCACTCACCGTCCGGACTGTTGTCATCATAACCCCAGTCAGCATACGACAGTTAAAATCGCCAGCGCACAGACAGGGGTGAGGAAACACTGGGAGATCCAGGGTTCGCAATCGCGTTGGCGGTGGTTTGTAGACGTTGACTATTTTATAGCCATCAACGTCTACACACAACCACTCGATCTCCGATGTCGGTGGAGATTGGTCCAAAAGCGTGTATCTCAGTCGCTCGTGGACAAACGTGGCAAGGCCATGCTTCCTGTTTAAAGAAGACCCAGCTAGTTGGTAGTTTGGTAGCACCAACTTCTCTGCATCAGTGCAGTAGGTCTCTTGTAGTAGGATGACGAGTGCCTCAGACTGCATAGCGAGGTGATGAAGAACATTCATCTTGCTTGCAGTGAGGCCTTCGATGTTCAGCTGAAGAATAGTGGGTCTTCGGAACTTGTTGGCAATGTGCCCTGAAAAGGGCAGTTTTATCCTGACATTGCACCGTCCTGAAAAGGACGTTTGCCGATTAGCAGACCCACACTGAACATCGGAATGGGTGGATACCCTTCCGTTTTGGTAGGTTCGGTTTTGGTCTGTCATTTTAAAATCAATGAACAGACTTACTCACGGCCCAGGCTGCGTGAAAGCACCTACCATCTTGGCCTGAAAGCACCTACCATCTGGGCCACAAGGTCTACAACAATAGTAGACTTTTACCGTTCTGTCCAACCCCTACTTACCTTGGGGTAAAACTGGATAGATCGCTCACGTTTCGTCACCATTTAGTGGCATTGCGCAAAAAACTACCATCGCGCGTCACACTGCTGAGGCGACTCGTGGGCTCGGGATGGGGTGCTGGTGCTAAAACACTACGCATAGCCACCTTGTCTCTAGTCTACTCAACAGCTGAGTACTGTGCGCCAGTCTGGTGTCACAGTGCTCACACTCGCCTCATTGACAGTGTCTTGAATGACGCCTTGCGCATAGTTACTGGATGCCTGCGTCCCACTCCAACGGACCGCCTACCTGTACTTTCAGGCATCCAGCCAGCTGAGCTTCGCCAAATGGGAGCGACACTCTCCTTGGCTTACCGTGGATCTCTGGACCCCGATCATATCTTGCATGGTCTTTTAAGTGGGTCCTCAGATACTCACCAAGTGAGACTAAGATCCAATCGCCCGTTTGTGCCAGGTACACGAAATCTCTTGGACAATCTTGCCAGACTTGGCATCCGCGCCTCGAAATGGACGAATCACAAATGGAACGCGGAGTACTGTGAAAATGCTTCCAGGCTCCGTGCTTTTGTGCCCGGGACCAGTGTCAGGCCTGTTGGGATGGGCTTATCCCGAGCAGCTTGGGTTAAGCTCAACCGCCTGCGGACTGGTGTTGGGCGATTCCATTCGTCCATGCACAAATGGGGTCTCGCTTTTTCACCGAATTGCGAGTGTGGCGCCTCTGAGCAAACCGCAGACCATGTACTAACAATGTGCCCCATACATCGGGCACCAAATGGAGCACGCGGTCTGACGGTTTTGGATGACGAAACTCGATGCTGGCTTAATAACATCACTGCCAGCATCTGATCCAGGCATTGCAGCAGTCTGTGGTAGTAAAAGGATAAACCCTCGGCCCCAGTACTGTTTTTGTCTGGCCTGGAGTGGATGCCCTTCAAACGACGACGACGACAGCAACCTTAGCTTTTGTAGATTCTCCTGCTGAGTATTGCGCACCTGCTTGGTGCCGCAGTTCTCATACTCGCCTAATAGACCTTTTTATTAACCCTATTTTACCTAAGGTGGTGTCCTCATAGGATCCCCCTGATATAAAAACCATATAACTCGTAAAGTTTAGATGATAAAAACTTAAAATTTTATGACTTTTCCTAAAATTTATTCCTGAATATTTTGATATTTTACTTGAGCAAATTCGATGGGTAATTTTAGCGTAGCAGGCTATTTTTTTGACTTATCTCATGATTTTCGTACACTTTTTGTGTGCAAAAATCATAAGATATGTCAAAAAACGTTTTGAACGGCTTGCTGTGTTTGTCAAGATTACTGCCTGACGTAGTAATTATTTAGTTTTGCAACAGACTGTGAATAATCCGACTATGTCGCAAAACAAAGCAATCAACAAAAATTTGAGGACCTTCAACTTTATGCAATATAAGAAAAAACTAATAGCAAATATATTAAAAGTAAAGACATTTGACTAAACTAGAATAAATTTTCTCCAACATATCAAAAAATTAACTGCGCAGCTACTGTATGTTAAGAGTATTGGTTATGTAAACTTAGGGTCCTCCGAGGACCTCCCCTTAGGTAGTCAACAGAAAAAAACAGCCTAGGTAAATAAGGGTTAACAACGCACAGCGCATTGTGATTCGATGTGTGCGTCCCACGCTAACGGAATATTTAACAGTACTTGCAGGCATCCCGCCAGCTAAGCTTTGCCGCCGAGAAGCTGTATTATCTTTTACCTGCCGAGCTACGCATCCCAATTACCTGCTCTAGCCCAAGATCACTGCTCCTTATCAAGAGCAGTCTTGGAACCTAAATTCGAGACAGCCTTTTTTATTTGTCGCCAAAGGTCTTCTAACAGATCTTGCTCACCAAAAGTCAAAGCAACTGACTAAGCAGAATATTTTTTGAAATTTGAGTGGGGCAATGACAACACTCTACTCCACAACTTTGTCCCTAATGTGTTCAGCGCTTTTGATCAACTATGCCACAACAGCATGCGAATGTGGCGTGAAGGATCAAACGGAAGATCATATAATGTCCAACTGCTCCCTTCACTCTCCATTCCTTGGAATACATGGCCTGACCAGTTTGAATTAAATAACGATCGTTTGGCTGTAAAAGACTTGTCCAAAAATTTAACATCGGCTCACACGACGGACCGAACGATCTCAATTTAAGCATAAAACTTTAAGTTATTGTACTGCTGAGCGCAAATTGCATATTTTGGAAAGATAATTTTCAAGATTAATTGTTGCAGTCCAAGTGAAGACCAAAAACAAAAGATCATTACCTTAAATATCATGCAAACATGGCAGCAAAGAGTGTTTTGTAAGCCTTTTTATCAAATTTAAGTTGATTTCATATTGTAGTAAAGACCCAAAAAAAGATCTTTACCAAGTTTGAAATCTGTTCAAGGCTCAAATTTTTCGATGCGTCACCCATACGTATAAGAGTTCGACATACCTATATGAAAAATAATAAGGACGACGGGTTTAGACGCCGCGGTGTTTTGACTGATCTTGCCGTACAAGACATTTGCAAAAAAATCCAACGCACATTGTTCCTCAAATGGAATATTTTTTGCAGTAATTTAACCACAATAGAAAAAATAATATCGCTTTTAATTACCGGCTTTCAAATCTTACTAAATCTTATGTTGAAATGACAAATTCTTAAAAGTTTTAAAACAAGGATTAATGCTAATAATATCAATGCAAAGTGATAACAAGTAGTGATTTAATCATATACTGTATTTGTAAATTGTATATCTTGTAGACTGCATGTTTATGTAGATTACATGATATATCCAAAAGGTTGTCCAAAAGATTCCGCGAAGCTGGCACAAACGGGCGTCTGGATCATAGTCTCACTTGGCAAGTATCTGAGAGCCCACTTTCTGAATGGACAAATCACAAATGGAAAGCGGAGTACTGTGACAATTCTTTCAGGCTCCGTGCTTTTGTTCCCGGCACCGGTGCCAGGCATGTTGGGATGGGCTTACACCAGCAGCTTGGGTTACGCTCAACCGCTTGAAAACTGATGCTGGGCGATTCCATTCGTCCATGCACAAATGGGGTCTCGCTCCTTCATCGAATTGCGAGTGTGGCGCCCCTGAACAAACCGCAGACCATGTTTTAACAGCGTGCCCTATACATCGGGCACCATATGGAGCACGAGGTCTGACGGTTTTGCATGACCAAACCCGATGCTGATTTAACAACATTACTGCCAGCATTTGATCCGGGCAGTACAGCAGCCTGGGGTAGTAAAAAAATAAACCTCGGCCCCAGTCCTGTTTGCGTCTGACCTGGAGTGGATGCCCTTCCAAACGACAACGACGACATGATATATTGGAAAACATTTTGTGTGATTTGGCTAAAAAATTATCACTTGTCACAAAAATAAAAATAAAACTGTAGCCTTGAGTGAAATACCGCTAAATTGACAACCTCTTAAAACTGCTTTTGATAAAAGGAACAATAGACAGAAAAACATATAGTTTTTAAGTAACATATTCAATAAGCACGTCAAATCTCCGACGTAACTTTTTATGATCGTTATTCATGTTTTTCCGGTAATTTACCAGAAAAAACTTATTTCATCTAAACAACATATTTCATTGTTATTCATGTTCTTCTGGTAATTTATTCAGGATAATTTACTGGTACAGAAAGAACATGAATAACGATTTTAATAATACACCTGTTTGCAAAAACAGCAAAAAATAATATTTTATGTTTGAAAACAATGATGCAGCCGAGAAATAAGAAGTGAAGAAAACTGTCGCAATCATTACATGACACAGGAAAATACCAATGGCCAGAAGACTTGAAAAAAAGTAAATGCAACCAAAAATTAAAAAGTAACTTTGTTAAGAAATAAAAGTAAAACTTCAAGCATTATAAGTCATTCATCTACATCAAATTTAATAATGTTCAAAGAAGCTAAGAATGAAAAATATCTGTGCAAGGATTTGTTTGAGTTCAGAAAGAGAAAAGCCGCTAAGTTTTTTTAGAACTGTGTGTGAAAGTTGAGAAGTACAGTAAAAGGAAGTAGGAAACAACGTCAATGAGAACGAGATTATAAAAAATCATTTGATAAAGTTCAAATCGTGTTTCACCCTCTAGACAATACTTGTGGTGCTTGTTAGGAATGGCAATACGAAGAGAGTTTTTTTTTTTGGATGAAAAAACTATTAAGTGACAAACAAAATTGCATTGAAAAGTTTTAGTACCGAGCTCTAGGGCATTTAGGGTTCGACCCCGAAAATTTCAGACAAGCTTATATTTCCGTCAAAAAGTTTTTTAATCTACTAATCAGCCCGATATAATGATTTTCCATTAAATTTATTGTATGAAGTTATAAATTATTTAAAACTAGCCGCTTAAAAGACGAGAAGCACCAGACTCGAGTTTCGCTCTTGTTAGAGCTCGTCAATGAGATAAGCATCACTGACGAGCTCTAACAAGAGCGAAACTCGAGTCTGGTTCTTCTCGTCTTTTAAACGGCTAGTTTTAAGTAATTCTAAATCCTCATTATTCTTCACTTATAAATTATTATACATAATATATCGCATGAAATGCAGTGACTAATTACAAGGTGAAAAGAAATTTTGATAGCTTTTAATGCAAATGCTTTTGATTCAACGATACCAATTATCATCAAACCATAATTTTTCTTAGAAGGCTTTTCAAGAAGCTTTATTTTACCAAGACAAGTTAGAAAGAGCTGGCAATCACCAAGAAATTGTCGATTAGATCAGGGGTGGGCAAACTTTTTAGCTCGCGGGCCGCACTATAGTGATCTTTAAAAAAAGTTTTTATTTTGATTCTGACTTGGATTTTTAAATTTTTGAGCTCAAAAAGAAACGATCTCTTAAAAATAAAAATTTTTCCTTCGATTCTGCATCCGATTTTTGAGTTTTCAAGTCCAAAATAAAGTGACCTCTAAAAAAAGGTCTTCACTTTGATTCTGCCTCGGATTTCTTGGTTTTCTAAAAATCAGTGATCGCCAAAAAGCAACGACCAAAAATTTGGTTCAAGACAAAAAACAATGTTACAGCCTTTTATCAGAAATCTATTACCCTTTTTCCAGTAAAGTTACAATGACAATTTTATTTAACTGATCAAATTGTGATGCATAAATTTATTTACAAAATCGATCAATTTTCAATTTAATATAGAAAATAAAAGTTAAAAATTTAAAACCACCTGTATCATTACGAAAAATCGATTTCGACCAACAAAGGTCATCATCAGTTTCTTATTCAAATAGAATCATTATCATCTATTTAAATAAGAAACTGATGATAGCCTTTATAGGTCGAAATCGATTTTTCGTGACGATTTGGTTGGTTTTAAATTTTTAACTTTTATTTTCTATTTTAAATATTCGGCTCATTGAAGTTTGACCAATTCTATTAATAAATTTATGCATCGCAATTTGATCAGTTAAATAAAATTGTCAATGAGACTTTATTGGAAAAAGGGAAATAGATTTCTGTTAAAAGACTTTTAACTATATTCAGAAACAAGTTTTTTGAAAATCGACCAAAGCATTTCCGAAATATTAAATTTTCCAAACATGGAACATTGGCGAAAAGTGAAGTCTTATTTACAGCAATCAGGCAATGTTCCGTAAATGCAAGATAATTCGTTTCATGTGTTTTACCACTCAGTAGTCTATCAATAAAAACTGGATGAAAAAAGTTTTAGTATAAGCTAAGTTAAATGATTTGCCTTTGTGGTATGACTACATAATGACGTCATTAATGAATAACAAGCTAGCAGTATTTTAATAAACTATGTGCATTATAACAGTACAAAATATTCCAAAAATATAAGCGAAGCACAAATACGGTACATCAAATATCTTTTAAAATACAAATAAACCAATGAAAAAAACAACTCTGTATTGCGAAAAATTGGTTAAACAGTATGATAATTATATTTGCACTTTGATACAGAAACGCACCACATTTTTCACACATTTTATTAATAGTTGTGTTTTCATAAACACAAATGACATCCTTCTTGTACTTTATCATATATAATATGGTATATGGTGCCATAAAATCTAGCTTTGGACTAGGCTTCAAACCATGTTAAGGAGGTTTGAAATCTTCTCTTTTTTTTGACGCAGTGTCTGCACCACATAGTGTAAAAATTCTAATTGGATTTTTGAACCCACAGCGCTTTATGTATTCTCCAAGATGCAAAAAGTCACCACTATCATCTGAATCGAGTAGCTGCCTGGTATTGGCTAAAACATTGGCTCAACAAGCCTCCACTACTTATTTTGATAAAAAGAGTCTGGTTAATTTTAATCTTCTATAAAGTTTTTCCACTGCATTTTTGGCCTTTTTAAACGAATGAATATTCTTATAATACGTTGCCAAATTTACAGGCTAATTTTACCACTTTCACACAAAATTGTTTTGTCAATCATATGCAAATTTTTTTGTGTCTCGAAATTTTGATTTTGACATGAGAATGCACGAATGGTACAGATGGGTCAAGCGATGTTGACCAATGCACGTCTTTTCGGTGAAATGTACTCTGACAAATACTAGCCTTAACAAAAACATAAATTTGAGAAATCTATCCAAAAAAACTTAACAAAATTTAAAATCATGTTTGTTCTTTTGCTGAGACTACAATTCGCTTTGTTAAGCCAGAGTTATGGAGTCAGAGTCGAAAGTCGGAGTCACATGTTTTTGGTAGGAGTCGGAACCGAAGTAGTTTTTTAAATATGCTGAAGCCGGAGCCGCTTTTTAGATGTGCTGGAGCTGGTATGGAAATCGTATTTTTCTTTTCTCACTCCAACTCCAATTTTTGGTTAACTGAAGCTATAGTCATATTTATTATCTGAAAGATTCAAAAATAAGCAAGCAAAAAATACGATGTGTACTTGGATAGGTCAGCTTTTGAACTTTAATTTGAAGTGCAAACTAAAAACAATTTTGGCTTTATTTTGACCTCCAAATTTGGATTTTTATTTGAAAAATTAAATTTAAGTTTCGATTTGGGAGTTGTTTTGAAAAATTCAAATAAAGATTAAAAAAGATTTTGTTGGAAAAAATGCATCGGAATGTGCTTCATTGCTTGTCGGTTTTGAAAGTCAAGTGACGAAAAAAAAGTCTTTATTTAAATTCAGCCCTCCCTAAAATGTTAAGATTCTTTAAGAATTGTGGGCACTTGTCTAAAGCTACCGTTTGTAATTTCTTATGATTTCCAATACTTATAATATGCATTAACTTAACAGAAAAAGAGTGCTTTGGTCAGCGGTTGTGTATAACCAGAGTAAGAATAAAAATGTTTCAATTAAAATCTACTCTTTATTGCAGACAAGAAAACGTATTAAGAAAAACTAACTCTGCAATTACTAAAAGCTATTTTTATATAAGGGGGTGTCGCTTCTTGTTTGTTGGATCCTCCCTGATTGCAAAGTGTGAATTATAACTAGGGTTCTGGAGTAAAAAAATTTTCTTTCGTTTTCCGTATATAGAGAAAAATTTTTTCCGACTCCGACTTCATCCCTAAACGTGGGACTTTAGCAATCCCGATTTCACAACCATGGAGGCATAATTGTCGAGGGCTTTTTCTTCTTCGAATGGAGTAGATATTTCTCTTTGCGGAAGACACTTCAGGGGTTAGGGCAGGTATTGATCAGCCAGACCACTGTCTCCCCATCAACTTTTTTCAGACCAATTCCCCTGCTTGGATGATGGAAAATGGGGCAAGATGTTATTATGTGGTCAGTGGTTTACTCCTCCGAGCCACACTCACGGGCTGCGGTTGAAACCGCATCTGTGCATTGTAGAACGGAACAAACCAACTCCAGTGCGAAGGCGATAAAGCCTGACCCAAGATGGTCAGGTTAGATATCTTCCCAGTGGTTTGAGGTTAACGTCAGGGATGAAAGTATATAGACGGAAGGTGTTACTTTGCCATTTCGTATTCCATTTGGTTTCCGCCTAACATGCCGCACTGGTGTCCGACTTAAAAAAGTCGTTTAAAAGTTCCAAAGCCACAGGCACAAATGGGTATCTCGATTTGAGCTATCGATGTCCTCTTTAAGGAGGGGACAAGAGTCTTTCGTTAAGTATGTTTTGGGGTCCTTGTGCTCGGCGAGCTAGAAATAGCATGGCTCGTTTGTGGCAAAGCTCATTTGGAAGGATACCTGCTAATATAAATAAGTTTTCTTTTGGTGTAGGGCCCAGGCATCCAGTCACAATGCGCAGGACGTCATTGATGGACCTGTTAATGAGCCAAGTGTGGGCACTGAGATACAAGACAGGCAATCAGTACTGTGCAGCAGAGTGCACCAGGGCCACAGTGGCTGTGCGCAATGTTGTGGCGCCAGCACCCCAGGTTGACCTCGCCAATTGCCTTAAAGCACAACGCATGTCGTTAATTTTTTGCGTAGTGACTCAAGATGTCGGCGAAACGTAAGCGCTCTATCCAATTTTATGCCGAGGCACATAGGCTCGGCACAGTAAGGTGGGGCTTTTCTTACGACGGTGATAAAAAGCTTGCGTCGTGCCTCTTTGTTATTAAAGTGGAAAGCAGTCGACACCGTTTTGGCTCTACTGAGCTTCAATTTCCATTTCTGGAGGTACAAAGATATAGTTGTCATGTCCTGACTTAAAATCTCCTCTAATGTCTTCCAGTTAGATGCTGAGTGCATAATTGCGAAGTCATCAGCGTAGGCAAATTTTCTAGCAATTGTTACTGCCAGATCATGAATGTAAATATTAAATAAGAAGGGAGTTAGAATTGATCCCTGTGGGACGCCATTCTTGAACTATTCTACTATTCTACCAAATACATTAGCCTGCTTTGTGATCTGGTACCAGTGGTAAGGGTAAAACTGCGATTTTGTACAAGTTCTATGATTAGCGAGATCATGCGCCTGTCCGGCTGAAGACGCAAGAGCTTGCAGGTGAGACTGCGATGCTATACGGTATCGTAAGATGCTGTGAGGTTGATAAAAATAGTGTAGCGAACTCATCACCGCAAACCGTCTTTTATTCATGCTTTTATTTGCTATTGCAGAGTTTTCCGCAAAGCATTTTCTCACGTTGTATTTTGCTCGCTGCAGACTCGGCTTGCAGCGGCCTCCCACTCGCTGCATTATGTTTGTCTACTGCCATGAAAACCGTCATGTGATAATTTCGCATTTATATTTTGCTTATGTACCGCCTTCCTGTTGTTTCCCCCAACTAATCGTTGGCTGATCGCGCCATCAAGACTATTCGTGTAAACATTCTTAACACACAACTCTTAGGACGTAGCCTGATCACGTGGTTTTATTGATAAATAAGGCAGACGTCACAATAATACAGACATAAAATTATTACAACTACATATACGCGCTAGACCGATTCGTCGCCTCAAAACAGATTAGATTAGAGTCTCATATAGCTGCTGTGCAATTTAATTCGAGATTCATCGTTGCGACGTCATCAAGCGAAAATTCTACTTACTGTTTCATTCCAAAGTTTTAGTGTTATTTTGTCTGTTCATTTCAAATTCTGCCCCTTTTCAATAAAAGGAATTTAAAGGTTAACTGAGTGTTAAAACCACTCACGCTACAATAGCATCAGCCTTTTTTTAGCCAAGTAGTTATCCTCAATTTCTTGAGTTAGGAGAATGACTTGATCTACGGTCGACCTTCCGCGTCAAAACCTAGCCTGCTCTCTCGATAGCAGCGGGTCTATAATTGGTTTGACGCAAGTGTAGATAAGTCTCTCCAAGATCTTAAAGGGGGTACACAGCAAAGAGATTGGTCTGTAACTCCTTGGGTCCCCTAGTGGTTTCATCGGCTTTGGGATTGCAATTACTGTTGCTCGTCTCTTGATTTTTGGAAGCTTAAGGTGCGCATGCAGGAAGATAGGAACTTATTCAATCAGGACTTCAGGGCATCACCAGCATGGAGTATTAGCTTAGAGCAAATAGAGTTAGGTCCCGGACCTTTTCCTGGCTGTAATTGCTAGACGACATTGGTAAATTCCTCTGATGTAAAATCTTCAAAGATATTTTTGCCAGTAGGTTTTGGAATCCTCCAGAGGTCAGATACTTCCTTGGCCACGATTCGGTCTGTCTCGCAATTCTTCATCTGAAACACCTCATTTTTTACTAGCTGTGATGCAATTCCATTTGCTAAAATGAGGCTGGTTCTACCCCCGGACCTCCCGTTAAGTTGTTAATGGTATTCTATGTCAGCCAACTGGTGTGTAAAGTCGATGACATTAACAACTCTGACCAACTTTATCTTCGCTTTTCATCATTTGGGCAAGCAATTCAGATGCATCCTTGTTTGATCCTTCACCCGAGGGTGTCTTGAGAAAATCCTGGGAGAGGTTCTTTCACTCCTCATGGTCTGTAGTTGTTTCTACAGCCACATCTTTGCTGCTTGAAAGATAGAGTAGCAAAAATCTTGATGTGCCTTATCAATACATCTGGAGTCCGGATATGATAAGTTCTTAGTTAGTTCATCAGTGATGAGGCTATAAAGTTCCCAGTTAGCCTTGCGAAAGTTCCATTACTTGTGTGGTGCACTTGGAACAGTAGCTACAAGTATGAATTAAAGTAATGACAAGCAATGACATGAATTAAAATTTAAGTATCTAGTCGTATGTGTACGCTTTTTATAGGCTTTTGTAGTTAATTGAACATTGTTACGAATTATTAATATGTTTAAAAACCGAATAGCATTATCAACTTCTTGTTCGACCGTAAATTTAATACTATCTTCAATTTTATTTATAAGTTTATAAAAAGATACCACCTCGGTTTTCTTTAGAACAACAAAAGTATCATCAATGTAACGTATCCAAATGCGAGGTGGGGATGCAAAATCTTTTAGCATTCTATTTTCAATCGATTCCATAACCAAATTAGCCATAATCACGGAAATAGGAGAACCCATCGCAACACCAAAAATTTGACGATAAAATGTTTTGCGAAAACATAAATAAATGTTGTCTAAACATAAATCTAAAGCATACATAATTTCGTTGATATTTAATTTACATCTAATTTTTAATTCACTATCACATTTTAGACGATCAAAAATAACTGTTTAGCTGTATGTACCGGAATTTTTGTCAATAAAGATACAACATCGAAAGAAAGCATCAAATCAGTATTATTAATTCTAAAGTTAAATATCCTATCGATCAATTCGAATGAATTTTTTATTGATAGTTTATTGGAATTTACTAAAGGCATTAATATTTTAGCCACAAATTTAGAAAGATTGTATAAAGGTGAATTAATAAACAAAACAATTAGTCGAAGAGGCCAGTCTGGTTTATGGATCCTTGGTAGTCCATAAATGCGTGGCGCAATAGCATCAGTGCTTCGTAAATAAAAATATTCTTTTTGAGATAAACGATCAATTTTATATAATTCAAAAATAAATTTGTTTAATTTACATTCAATATTTTTTGTTAAATCATTTTTTAGTATAACATAAGTATCTTTATCGTTTAACAATTTAAAAATTTTTTCTTCGTATTTTTCTTTATCAATAATAACTGTACAGTTACCTTTATCTCCTTTTGTAATCACAATGTTTTCGTCATCTCGTAAATTTTTCAATGCCTTTTTCTCTTTAATCGAAAAATTTGAAATACTTCTGTGTTTCTTGTTTAATACAGCAACAACTTTGCTTCTTATTATAGAAACTGCATTGTCCGGTAAATTCTTTATTCCTTTCTCAACATTAGCTAATATATCAGTTTTAGGAATACAACTCTGTGAGACCAAAAAATTTAAACCTAATAATAGCACTTTTCTTTCTCCTTCCGATAAATTTTTATCAGAAAGGTTAACAACCCAATCATCTTTGCTTCTTATGTTGCCATTAATCGTTTTTTTATTGGAATTTTTTGTCTTGTCGTACTTCTGTTTAAAGCCTTCTTTCGATTTGGCAATTTTATTTCTGTAATGCTTCATTAGTGTGTTGTAGAGTTTATCAACAGTATACTTCAGATGTTTTAAAATAGATTCAAAATCAGTTACAAAGATCTTTAGTAATTCTTCTCTAATATTTTCCATCAACCGTAGACTATTTCTTATCCAAAAATGTGATTCATTGATACGTAGTTTGACACAATTAAAACCAAATTTTTTGCTAATTTTCTTCCTGCCTTAGTGTTTATAGGGGATTTTATAACTAAGCATTTTGTTAAAACATTTTCTCTCAAACACGAATGATTGAAAACAGATGTGCCTTATGTCTTGCAATTCTTTTACCTTGGGACATGAAGCTTCTAATTAACTTTAATACACCAGAACCATGGAGGTCTTTGATGGCTTTGTAATTAATATAAACACTGTTACCAGGGATATTACTTAATTTAAAATTTATTCGTTTTTCTGGTAGAATCAGCAAGTTAAACTTTAACAAATAACAGAAGGCGTAATATACTTAACAAAAAAAACTTAACACGATGTTTTGTCTTTTACATCGGGCAAACTTCATCAGGTAAAAACAACATACAATGCATAACGTATTTAAAACCAAAAGCATAAAAAACAAAACCAATGAACACAAGATGAGAGGAGAACATACATAACAATTTAATAACTACTTCGTGGAACAGAAACAAATTTAACAGGTTAAAAACCCACCTTTATTATGAGATTTTTTTATATTGCTATATATTTTTGGAAAAACATTCCAATCTTTGTCATTTATTGAATTTTTTCTATTATTGATATATAATAATTCTAAAAATTTTCGTTATCATATCAGAAGTACGACAAGACAAAAAATTCCAATA